>JARHVA010000689.1:2737500-3937500 GCA_037957365.1 Torreya grandis | reverse complement strand
CAATAGCATTGTAACTAGACAATAATGAGGTGCATTTGTTATGAACCCATGATATCTCTTCTCTTTACTTTGTTAGTTTAGTAGTAGTCGTTATGGATGCATATGCTTTGTAAGTCATCCCATGAGCATTTTGTTTTATCCCACATTAATGGGAAGTAGTAGTTGCTTAGATTGAATTTGTATATAAGTAAGTGTTAAGGCCAATGAAGGCATCCATAAATTTATTGTATTGAGCTTGCTCAAAGGAGGTTGCCCCCTCAAAGTGGCTTGCGATCAATACAATCATTTCAATACTTCTGCTAATTTTATAAATCTGTTATTTCAGCATTTTTATCAATTTGTTGCAGGAGGATCCTCTCATATGATATTACAGCGCTTTCTAGGGCCAATGTTTTTCAAAAACTCTTGCCTCTATTTTGCTTCATAATTCCTTTCAATAATTTTTCAAAAAATCTTAACTTTGTTTTGTGGCATACTTTATTTAAATAATTTTTTATATCACAATTATCTATTTTGGATCAGGGTAAATCTTGATCATATAACTATGAGAATTGATTGGGTGAAAGCCATAAAACTCATTGTGAGGAGTACCACAGGAACCCCAAAGTAACTAGCCCATTGAGAAGACTTGCTAACGAAATGGGCAAGGACCCCTTCTTGATTGAGAAGTTTCCATCCATGAGAAAAACCAAGAACTATCACTGAGAGATAAATCTATAGACAAATTTTTTTTTGGAGAGCAGTACTCACTTAGATGGCATTGGTGGCCAGAGTGATATTTTTGAAACTATCAGGCAACCATTAAAACTTGGGGCCCATTTCTATCAGTTTCAAAATATTTGTAGTAGACTCAAAAAAATCAATCAATAGATTATCTCTAGACTGTCAGAGGACTTGCAGGTAGATATTTGATAGAAAATAGAACCTGTAAACCATCTGTAAAGTATCAGTATACTCTCAGAGGATTTATCGCTAGATAAAAAATAGGAGTAACTATTTTTTCCATTTTTTCATAACATCTCTCCATCTGTAACCCCATTGATCCTCAAACTTTATCTGAACACCTAAAATTATATTCCCTACATTTTCTTCTTTGAGGTCCCATATCCCAATTCCACTCCTAATTCTCGTAAATCTTAATTTTCCCTTTTTTTAGGTTTTTCTATAACTTATATTTTTGTCCATTTGCCTCAAAAAATTTCCACTGTGTTCATCGTCTCTTTCTAGTCCTTTGTCCCTCTTTGAAAAAATTTTCATTTTTTCCATTTTCACTCTTAAAATTGCCCTCATCTTCGTCAATCATACTCCCCCTATGCAAAAAATATATTAAAATCCCCTTTACCCCTTCTGTTTTTTCCCAAATTCAAAACTTTTCTTACTAAACGTGTTTTAACTCTAGTTTTCCTATCCATTGAAATATATATATATATATGTTATTCAGATGTTATTCAGGTCATGGTAGTAACCTGAATAGGAGCAAAAAACATGGAGGACGAAATTACCGCCCTCAAGACCCACATCAAAGATCTTAATGAAAAAATTATTGGCCTCAATCTTCAACATACCACCATGAAAAATAGATGACATCCAGAGTCTTTTTCAAACACTAAGTTTTCTTCTTCTAGAAATTATCATGGATTGAAGCTTAATTATCATCGATTCAATGGTATAGATCCAACTAGATGGATCTATTAGGCAGAACAATATTTTATTTTACATAATACTTTTGATGCCAAAAAGGTTCCACTTGCACCCTTTCACTTGAAACTTGAAGCCCTTCAATGATATCATTGGTTTACCAAGGCTCATGATGAACCTATATAGACCGATTTTTGCACCCTCATTTTGTAATGGTTTGGCCCTACTACTTTTGATGACTTCACTAGAGCACTCACTAAACTTCACCAAATAAGAACCATGAGAGAATATCAAACATAATTTGAAAAAATGGCCAATCACATAAAGAGATTCTCTGATGAATTCTTTAGGAGTTGCTTTGTCAGTGGAGTAAAGGATGCAATTTGATCTGAGGTCAAAATGTTCTAACCCAACATGATGATGGAATCCTTAGGGTTGGCTAAGTTGGCAGAGGACAAGATAGTAGCTCGACAATAATTCAAATTTAATTTTACTCCATTGAAAAATATAGCTCCATAATGATCTCAAGCAATGCCTACCCCCAAAACCACTCCTATCAAGCGTTTGACTAAAGCGAAAATGCAAGCCCATAAAGAAAAAGGACTCTGTTATAACTGTTATGATAAATTCACTTAGGGACATCAATGTGTCAAGCAAAAGCTCTACCTATTGGATGTTGAATCTCCACCCAAAACTGAAGATTGGGAAGATGTTCATGATACAACAGATGATCTGAAATAAGCTTCGCTGATTATGGAACCTAATTTTTAGGAAGACCAACCAGAGATCTCTCTCCATGCCTTAGTAGGAGTTACTTCTCCATAAACCATACAAGTCAAGGGTTACTTTAAAAAGCTCCCTCTCACAATACTCATTGATTTAGGTACCACTCATAACTCCATTAACCCTCGAATAGCCAAATAGGTTGATTGTTTTATCCATCCTTGCTCCAAATTTGAAGTCATGATTACAAATGGGGGCACATTACCTTGTAAAAATAAGTGTCACAATGTGTGTATCTCTATTGGATATTATAACTTACACTCCAACATGTTTGCCTTACCCTTAGGTGAATGTGATGTTGTGTTGGGAACCTAGTGGTTATGCACAATTGGACCCATATTATGGGATTTTGCTAAACTTTGGATGTAGTTTTTAGACAATGAGCAAAAACACACATTGAAAGGCTTTCAACCAGGATCTCCCAGCATCATAAGTTCACATCACATGGAAAATATTCTTAAGAATAATTCACATGGCATCATCACCTAGCTCTATTCTTTTCAAATGCAACCATCAACAGTATCCACTACTCTTGATCTACAAACCATTATGGAAAGGTATGTGTAGAGAGGCTTACAAAGCAAGTTAGTCAAACATTAGTCCATAAATCATGAAAAATGCATAAAGAACTAAATAACTAAGCCTATCTATTCCTATGGGAATTACAAAGGATATCAAGAAATAAATGAAAGAAAGCAACATCATGTCACCTTCCCAAATGGATTCACCATACCCATGTGGCTCAAAAGCATGTTTTCCCTTGATCAAACATCCTTGTCTTTGTCAACAAAGGTACAAAACTGGTCTAATGTCTCAAGAACACTCCATCAAATCTAGGCTCATGATTCCAAATCACTAAACTATCCTATCAATGAAACTTGTAACCAATTTTAATGGTCTATGGCAAAGGATTATGGTGATAATCTTACACAATAACTTTGCATAAATCAAGCTTAAAATTCATGTCCATGGCCTCTTTATTTATAGATTTTTGAGATTGGTCAAGATCAACCATGACCATCCATCTCAAGATTGAGATGTATGGCCATGGATAATTCTAATATTTGGAATTAAACTCATAAATATCTTCAAGATAAATAAGCATTAAAGAGGCATGGGAGGCATTAACTAGGCATGGGTGACCCATGATCTTGATAATTTATGCACTTATGTCTTAATGGATGCCACCCCATAGATGATGTCATTAGGTGATGCAGATATTCAAAATCAATTTTCAATAATGAGATATTCAAAAATATCTATGTAATTCTTACTTAAGCTCTTAAATTGGATTAATTAGCTTAAGTTTAATCAAGTTTAGTGCAATTCTTTAGAAATTGGTGCATAATTAACCAAAATGGTTAGAAATTCATATTACTAGGTCATAATTTGATTGGAGAGGAATTAGAAGGCGATGTTAGATGCATTGGAGATATATTTCCATTTAAGATGTTGCCAACACCAAATAACAAAGGTACGTGATGTGTACTAATGAATTAAAAGAAAAGAGTGATCTAGAGCACTAAATGGTGAATTTGTCATTTTGAATTGAAATGATCTCATCAAAGTTAGCTAGCCCATAAAATGCATTGCCTTGTTTAGGTATAATTTGACCTAAACTAGCACTTGTAAGTGATAAGTTTGAACCGTTTAGGCCATTTTATGGATTTTGACCTAAAATGTGCATTTGAGTGCAATTGGAGTAGGATTGAAAATTTCAACACAAATGGTGTTAGGAATTGGATGTCTACATTTTGCCCTTATTTGAGAAGGTGTATCAAGACATTTACGTGAAGTAACATCTTTTTAAAGAAAAGAGTTATCAAGAATTAATTGAAACAGACCCATGATGCCTCCTCGAGAGGACATACTAGGATGGAAGAAAAGGATGGACTCTCAAAAAGAGAGAAAGTGAGAGATTAACTCATGGACTAGATCACATCCAAATGAGCTAATACTTGCACACGTGATTACCATCAATGATCAAAATGTAATTAGAGGTATAAGAGGCCCCAGAGATGGGGGGAATGGGAAAGATACAATCTATAAATGTAAGGGACACACTTTAAATATACCCAATTTGAGAGTACAAGCTACACACTTACAACATTGATCAATCTCGAGACAAGTTTCACACTAAAATATTGATATCATGGGCTTTAATGTGGAGAGCTTAGAATTAGAGGAAAAGAGAGAATGTTTTGCTTCATGAAGGGAAGCACCACTAGAATAGGGTCTCCAAAGAGAAGATAATAAGAAATACTCAAGTAGAGCAAATGTGATCATGATAAAATACTTTTGCCCCAATAGGGAAAATTTTGATCATTGATGAAGAGTAAATAATGACTTTTCCCCTGTAGAGTGATTTGATTTAGAGGTGGTTCAAATGATGTGCGCCAACATTGGCAATTGGTAAGAAAAATAGCTCAAGGATATAACCAAAAAGACAGATTAAAGTGAGTAGACACAAACATACATGTGATGGTGTAATGACTTAGAAAGCCATATAAAACCAAGCATATGAGAATGCACAAAGTGATGAGAGAGATGAAAAGAAGAATGAAGATAACTGAGCTAACCTCAATAGAAATTGAGTGTTGCCTACATAGTTCCATAGACTCATGTTCCGATATGAACTTTAGGCCAATGTAGTTCACCCAAGTTTGGGAGAGAATGGAATGAGGAATGATGAAAATAGACCAAGAATTTGATTAGACTTATAATGCATGCAAATAGATGCACATCTCAGCATATATAAAAAAGCCTAAAATGCATGTTACCTAGAAGCCTAATTCTATATCATGAGCCTAGGTTTTACAAAGTGTTCTTGAGTATCGTTCATCGGAGTTGATGTTGACGTTAAGACTTTGAGACCTAAGCACAAAGTGCTTGTTATAGTAAAATAAATTAGGCATCATAAGTATGAATAACTTAGAATGACATAAGATTCCAATTCTGCTCAGCTAGTTCAAATGTGAATACATATAACTAAGGATAATGGTAAAACAATGACCAAAACTAGAGTTATAGCGATTTACATTTAAACAACAACAACAACAAGAAGAAAAAAGCAAAGACAAAGAAAAAGATAAACATAAATGAACCTATCTTGAAATCAAGAAATGATCTGAAGTAGGAACAAAAATGTTCAAAAACAAAAGGCAAGAACATCTTAACGACATGAGACCAAGATATGAATAATCAAGATCCATGTGGAACATCAAGGCATTCTTGAACATAAAAGAGAAAAGCAAAATCAAACAAAAAAATAAGACACCAATAACAATCAAATAAATAAAATGGTCCAAGAATAATGTAATAACATAGGATGAAGATATAAACAATTGAGAGCCATGTGAATCATCAAGATGTTCTGAAACAGAAAAGAGATAAGCAAAAATAATCAAGAAAACACAAGACCAAGATGAGACAAGAAGTAATAAAAAGAGATAAGGAGAAGAAATAAAAGGAAACATGTGAAAGTACAATCAAAACACCAATAAAACATAATAAAACACCAAGATAACTCAAATAAACACACACAAACAAAAACCAAGTTAGTGCGGTTTAAAGATAAATGTTCATGCATGTGTAGTAGAGGCATTACTTTCCACCACATCATAATAAAAAATAATGACACGACAATTGTTCCCTCATTAAAGAGGAACAATGACAGAAGAAATGGGAGAAGAGAATAAAAAGAAGGGGTTGGTCGAGTTGACTCCAAATGTATAAAATAAGTGGACGTTGCCTACATAGTTCCATGGATGGATGTTCCAACATAAACTTCAGGCCAAATGAAGTTCTTCCAGGCAATGGGATAGAAGAAAAATGATGATCAGACTAGCATGATTTATAGAATAAATAGAAGATACGATAGACAAATGAGAATGGTCTAGCAAACAAGAAGTGGATGAGATGAGAAATAATGACCTTGCAAAATGGCAAGTGTGTGGGACAAGATGAAATGAACTGGTGTTTATGTGCTTGTAAAATGGCAAGAGTGTAGCATGGTGGAATGGGAATGTATAAATGTATATAAGCATGAGACAATGTTTTTGTTATTTTTTGGATCATGTTCTGATGTTTTTGGTATTTTCAAAGTATTTTTAATGTTTTTGGTGTTTTTGAGATAAAATATGCACTAGGTGGGACCATCTAGATGAGGAGATGTACGTCCTAAGAGTAGAGGTTCCAATAAGACAGCTAAGCTGACTGCAACGACCCATACTCACAAATCAACGAGAGCGAGGGTCTTGATAAAATAATAAATAGAAGCAAATGTGAAATAGAATAATCTGTAGCCTGAAGTAAAAAATAAGTATCTGCATTCACCTATCTGTAATAGTGTAGTAACAGTCTAGAACTAAGATGTTTTTGTTCACTTGTCTAAAGCTACAAAATATTGTCCAGGCTAAACTACTTTGCATAACTGCTATTGAGTATATTCATAATGTTCATGAGACATAATCAAGATCATAATTGGTCAAGAGATAAAAAGTGTTCAAGCTTATACATGCCCTACACATAACAAAGAATATGTTTCTCAAAGAGAGCAATCTAGAATGGGATGAAGAATGTGTTCAGAGTGCCAAGGATTCAAATCCTTTACTATCTGGAATCATGAAAAGTGGACTAGGTTAGTATAAAATATGTTCAAGGTAAGATAAAAGGGTGGGATAAAATTACGTCAGCACAAATTGCCCCCAAGTCAGGGGTCTTGTAGATAATGGTTCAAAGTTGTTCATGCATAGAACCTCTTAAGGTGTATGATGTTCATGGGCTCTGAAAGTTATTCACCATTAGGTTTATCCAATCGATATGATCCCGATCCATAGGTTACTATGACAATATAGGGTCCCAACCAATTAGGCTGAAACTTGCCTTTATTTTTAGGTTCAGCATTCATGTTCTTCTGGTTATCTTTCAAAACTAAGTCACCAATCTCAAACTCTCGAGGGATTATGGATTTGTTTTAGCTCCTTTGTAATCTATTCTAATAGGCCTATAAGTTTAATAGGGTAGCAAAACACTTACCATCAAGAAGTTCTAGTTTTTGCAGCCATGAGGCTCTATAGTCTTTATCATCTTCAATGTGCTCTAGTGACATTCTTAATGATGAGATCTCAATCTTGACTAGGATGATAGATTTAGTGCCAAAAAATAGGGAGTATAGAGTAGCTCCAATTAGGGTGTGATGATTGGTTCTATAAGCTTAAAGGGCAAGAAAGAGTTGTAAGTGCCAATTACGGCCAAAAACATTGACAATCTTCTTTAAGATGGCTAGAATGGGTTTATTTGATGCCTCAGCTTGTCTGTTGCCTTGCAGGTTATTTGGGGTGGATTTTTTGTGCTTGATCTTAAATTTTACACAAAGATATTTTACATCTTGCTTCATAAAGTATCTACCATTATCGTATATAATATAGGTGGGATGCCATATCGATAAATGATATGGTAATGAATAAATTTGGCTATTTATTTCCTAGTAACATAAGTGAGAGGAATGGCCTCAATCCACTTGGTAAAGTACTTATTTATATTCAAAATGTGCTTATGGCCATCTGAAGATGTTGGGTTAATTTTCCCAATGAGATCTAGACCCCATGTTGAGAATGGCCATGGTGTTGTAATCAGCTACAATGGTAAGGAAGGTGCATGTATCAAGTTGCCATGCTACTAACAAAGAATGCACTTCTTTACATAATTACAAGCATCTATCTCCATTTTGGGCTGATAATAGCCTATTCTGAGGATTTTCTTTGTTAGGACTACACCATTGGTATGGGCCCCACACATTCCTTTATGAACCTCCTTTAGTGCCAGTTTGGATTCTCCCAAAGATAAACAATGAAGAAGCATTCCATCATAGCCTTTATGATAAAGCATGTTTCCAAGGAGGATATAACATGTTAAATGATGAAGGAATAGTTTTTGTTGGTTGTTGGAAAGGTTGGCAAGGAATACGTGACTATGGAAATAGATATAAAAATTTTGGTACCATGGTAGCTCAGGTGAGGGATTAGGATTAGCAGTGGTGCATATCCTCTCTAAATCTAATAAAATATATACCGATTAAAGAAGATTTTCAATTAAGGAATGATACTCTTTATCACTATCATGTATTTGAATAATGAAACCAATTATTTCCATGGCATCAGTAGATGTGTTGTTGACTCACAAAAATTGCTAAAACTATAGAGATTTAAAATGTGTTTTGAGGTTATTGATAATTTGCTTATACAGAACAAGCTTGTCATCCTTTATTTAATATTGGTCAGTTGTCTAATTTATTATTAGCTATGAATCTCCATAGAAATTTAAGCTTTGAATATGCCATTATATAGCAAGATAGAGCCCTGTAACTAATGCCTCATATTCGGCCCTATTGTTTATACAATGAAATTGTATATGGAATACTTTGGGGATCAGATCTCCCTATGGTGTGATCAATAATATGCCAGATCCAGACCCTCAAGATGTGAAGGATCCATCAAAATAGAGTGTCTACTATTTAGGTTGTTTTGATGCTTATTCTATCATAATGATAGAATCATTTAGAAGTCAAAGTTGAGAGGTCGAGTGGCCTTAATAGGAGCATTTGCAAGTTGGTCAACAAGAACTTGTCCTTTGATTTCCTCTTGACTCTGGTACTCAATATCAAACTCACTAAGGAGCATAATCCATTTAGCCATGCATCCTTGAATAGTTTCTTTAGATAAGAACTTGATAGGATCTACCTTGGCAATAATAATAGTTTTGTTATTTAGAATATAATGTCATAATTTTTGAGTGGTGAACACCATCGCTAAACATGCCTTCTTAATAGGCATATAATTATGTTCATAAGCTACCAATGTGTAGCTTAAATAATAAATAACATGTTCCTTACCATGATCATCATGCTAAGCCAAAAGTGCCCTAAGTGCATGTTTCATGGTTGATATATAAAGAAGCAGTGGCTTTCCTTATGTTGGAGGTCATAAGACTGGTAGATTGGCCAAACATGTTTTAAGCTTTGCAAATGCTATCTGACAATCTTCATCCCAATGAAATGTAACCCCTTTTTTTAAGAGATGGGTAAATGGGTGGAACTTATCTGCTAATTGAGAAATGAACCTGCATATAGACTAGATCTTTCCTTGTAGACCTCACAGCTATTTAAGATTATTTGGTGGAGGCATTTCCATAATAGAGTTGCCCTTTGAAGGGTCTAATTTGATCCCTTGTTATGATATAATGAACCCTATCAATTTTCCTAATGTGACTCCGAAGACACATTCTGTAGGATTCAAGCAGACTTTATATTCATGAAGCCTCTCAAAAATTCTTTGTAGAATTTCAAGATGTCCAGCTCTTGTTCTTGATTTTTCTAGTATATCATCAACATAGTCCTCGATAATTTCATTTATCATGTCTTAGAAAATGATAGTCATTACATATTGATATGTGGCTCTAGAATTCTTTAAACCAAATGGCATGACTTGGTAGCAGAATGTCCCCCATAGAGTGGTGAATGCACTCTTATGCTAATCTTCAAGGGCTATCTTGATCTGATTGTAATTAAAAAAATACATCCATTAAGGATAACATCTCACACCCTGTAGTTGAGTTGACGATTATGTCAATGTTGGGTAGAGGAAAATCATCTTTGGGACATGTTTTTATTGATATCACAAAAATCAATACAAATATGTATGCCTGGGGTCATTTTACTCATTGGTACTATGTTGGAAACCCATTTAGAGAGTCCAGTGGTCTGATAAAATTAGCTCCTAAAAACTTTTTCAACTCAGCCTTAACCAAAAAGGCAATGCATAGATGCATCTTTCTTATTTTTTGCTTAACTCGTTTAGCACCAAGGTAAACAACAAGATGATGCATAACTAAATCCGGGTTGAAGCCTAACATGTCAGAGTATGCCCATGCAAAGATGTCTATATAATACTTAAGAATGGATATAATATGTTCACGTCCTGCTTTAGTAAGGGAAGCTCCAAGATAAATAATTTAGGGATCCTCATAGGTTCCCAAGTTCACTTTTGTTATGTTCTCCACAAGGAGTGTGGATCCATCCTCTAGAATTGTAGGAAATATATGATCATGATCATTTTCCTCTGCTATATATTCTTTTTGTTGCTCCCAAAGATCTAGATCATATGAAGAATCAGAATCTGCCTTCTTAGGTAAAAGCCAATTGGTAAAAACCTCTAAAAACTTAAAAGTAAGATGCTCAAATATTTGATGTTGTTCTAAAGAGATGCTTGTACTAACTATGGAACTTGGGCTAGATGGACTTTCTACGTCTTGAGGGGATGAGAAAACTTTCTTTCTTGGGAGTGCCTGAAATAGATTTTAACTTAAAGGCTTATCTTTTTCTTTATTTTTTCCCTAATCGACAAGTGCCTCAAAGAAGTTTTCACCTGAATATATCGATGTTTATTCTTTATTATGACCAAGAAAGTTTGCCTACTCTCAAAAGTAGGTAGAAAGATCTAATGAACAATTAAAACCCTAATTATGATCCCCAATAGAGAATGCATCTCATAGGTCCATGTATTCTGCAATCAATTCTTCATTTTGAAACTCATCGAGGTATATGACCGAATTACGTTGGTCCCAATCTATGAGTTCAAGATAGCAAAGGCATAGGTTATAGTGAGGGTTTTCTTCACGATGGGAAGCACCAATGGTAAAGATATAATGTCCTACTTTAAGAAGGGAAGCACCATTAGGATGGGTTTTTGCTTTAGGACAAGAAGCTCCAATAGGTTTTATGGTCAATATTGCATTTGAATCAAATAAATATGAGTCAGCAAGCTCATCAAAAAGGCTATAATGGGATGTTGTGTCATTTCTAGGAGTCTCATTACTAGTCACCTTGGAAGAGTCACTATCAAATGGCTTGATGCCATCCTCCAATGATTCCAATTGACAACTCCAGCTGATAAGGGTTATAATATTCCTTGCACCTATGGGCCAAGGCATTTCCATATATAGTCAAGATGATCCATTATCCTATTAGGGATAGGATACTTTGGATTTTTAAAACAATCAACAAGGCCTTTAAAACATAACCAATCTCCCTTAGTAAAAGCTTTTCAATCTTTCTTTGGTGCAATTACAAGTCCAAAAACCACAAGAGGTTTTGGTTATTTCTTTTTTGGTTGTCAAATCTGATTAAGTCTATTAGGAGTCTAGGAAGTTTTAGGCTTACCAAATGTTTTAAAGTATTTTGGTAATTTTACAATATGGAAGACATCCTTTAGATGGTACGTGGAAATGCCTATATCTGTAATAATACCCTGTTTGGCTAGAGCTATAGGAAATGGATCGACTGAAGTGGAGGCTAGATCACTAGGTTTGATATAATTAGATGGAGATGGATGAGAAATGATGGCTTTGTTCTTCTTTACAATGAATTCAAAACTTAGACAATAGTTACATTTATGAAACTCTACTTCAAGATGTTTATAGTATTAATATGGTTGTTAATCAATGAGAATAGTAACCTCAATCCCATCATGGGGAAAATTAAGGCATTGGTGAAGAGTAGATGGAACTACCTGTACTTTGTGGATCCAAAGATGACCAAGAAGTATGTTATAAGGAAGCTCAATATCCACAATATGGAATAATTTGTGATGATAAATAGACCCAACCATGATTGGCAACCAAATTGTACAAGATGACTCCCTCTCGAAGTCATCATAAGCCTTGATTGTAATAGTTTATAGCTGAATGTATTCATCCATGTAGCCCAATCATCATACCAATTTAAGAGATATGATGTTCAGCCCTGAACCATTATCTATAAGAACCCACTTGATCTTGTGATCCATAATGATTAGCTCAATATATAGTGGGTTATTATGGTTTGGGCCGAGGGTGGTCATGTCTTTTTGATCAAATGTCATTTGTTGAAATGAAGACAAGTGTCCAACTAGATTCTGGAACTGATCAAGATTTATGTCATTAGGCACAATAGACTCTTGAAAAAGTTTGTTGAATAAGGTTCTATAGACATCAAATGTCTGCAAGAATTCTAATATGGAAATTTGTGTAGGGGTTTTATTTAATTGATCCATTAAACTATAAGGCCTTTTAATTATGTATTAAACTATTTTAGTCTTTGTTGGGATAGTATTCAGCTTTGGAACCATTGGCACAATGTTCTCATTGGGTTTTACGGAAGAAGTGCGTGAAGGGCCCTAGATGGTAACTCACAGGCATCTAGTTACAACTGCACAAGCTAGAGGTAGCAAGGAGTTATTATAATTAGAAGAGGAAGGTAAAGGGCCTTGGATGGTGACTTACAAGTGACTAACTATTTTTATACAACTTTATGACAATGAGGAGCCTTTATATTTAGAATAAAGGTATTGTTCAGAATTACTAACCTATGTAAATGGAGACACAACACGATTGTGTGAACTCGACATCATATTACTAGGGGGAGGGTGTTGACCCTATAATTATGGGTCCCATGTTACAAGGAACATGATATTAGCCATGTGGTTTCATAGTAACAATGGCAATGTGGCCTCCAGAAATGCATCCCATAATTATAGTCGTAAGGTACATTATTATAAGCCACATTGTTAGTATGGGCATTATGATCTTGATTATGCTCATTATGATTCTGACCTTGTTGTTAGTTTTGATTCTGCCTTTGTCCTTGATTTTGACCATTTTTATTATTTCTTAGTGATGGTGGATCATGTCAAGAAAAGGGGTCTTTGTAGATTCCCATATCCTAATTTGTGTCCTGATTAGGGGCCAACATAATTTGTAGTTCACCACTTTCAATAAAGTCCTCAATAATATGTCATAATTGAATGCAATGATATCCACCATGATGAGCAACACAATGAAAGTTACACCATTCATTCTCTTTGTACCAATATAGTTTTGGTTGATCTTGAGTAAATGGCCTTGATAGTGGCCATATAATTAAATTACCTGCAATGAGCTTTAGTAACATTGTTTCAACTGATTCTCATAAATTTCTAAAGACTCTAAAATTATTATGAAATGTCCTTCATGGAGGTTGCCTCTGCAAAGTAGGTAGTGGATTTGGGGTAGTTAATTGTACAATTTGAGGAGGCATAGCTTGTACCATTTATACATGTCTTGTTTCAATCACCCCATTTCCAACCATGTTCTTATTTTTGCTAAAGCCTTTAGGATTATCCTGTATAACTATTTGAATTGGTGATTTAGTCTGATTAGACGCTTGACCTTGTGCAAAAATCTTAATAAGGCCCTTAGTAATAAAAGCCTTCTCAATCTGTACTCCTTTGTCAATAATTTCTTCAAATTAGTTAGCACAAGCTAACCGTAGATTATGCACAAATTTAAGATGCAAGTTATGTGCAAAGATATCAATCAATTGTTTGCCTAGCAAGTTATGTTGAATGCAGCCTGCCAATGCTCTCCACCTTTACAAATATGTGGTGAAAATTTAACCATCACGTTGCTTGGCTTTGCATAAGTCAACAATGGTTAATTCATGTTCTATGTTATATGAGAAAAGGTTAACAAGCTTTTCTGATAATTCATTCCAATCCACAACTGATCCCTTGGGTAGCTTAAGCAGCCAATCAAGATCTTATCCTTCTAAAAGTACTCTCTACTATAATCAACCTCTTGACATAAGACAAAGAATGCCTATATGTGCTCACGTGGATCTCTTTGTCCTTTGTAATTTTCAAATTTGGGCACCTCAAAATGAGGTGGAAAGGGGTTTTGGAGAATAAATAAATAAAATGGATATGGTCATATCTCATTGATTTTTTAATTTTTGACTCTATTATTCATCTCCAATCTTTGAACAATTTCCTTCATAGAATTCCATTCTTGCATGTTTGGTGCATTTGTGGATTGAATAAGATGTTGTTGGGGTGGGTTGTGCCCCTAGTTTCATTGTTATTAGGTTGGAATGTGCCCCTAGTTTTGTTGTTGTGGGGTGGAATGTGCCCCTGGTTTTATTTTTGTTGGGGTGGAATGTGCCCCTAGTTTTGTATGGATCTATAGGGAGTGTATACCTTTTGATCTATGACTTAGTTCTGATTTACTCCTTGAGTTGAGAATATAGGATGTTGATTCTTGGATTATAAAACATTCCTTGAATTTGGTTGTTTTGTATTTTGTTGATTTTGGAAATTTCTATGTTTATTTACCAATGTTTGTGTTGGTTGAAAATAACTAGCCAAATTGTCTTGAGGGATTTCCTCAATTCGAACTGAATGTTTAGGTTTTTGAGTTTGTAAAGTAACAAGAGGTTCTTGATGATTGAATAATGTATGTTCCATGTCAAATGGAACACTTTGTAAGGTCTCTTGTGACTTTAACTATTTATTTAGATTACCTTGATCTACTATGGTAATGTCCTCATCCAATATTTGTTGCATACTTTCAACCACATTTCCTTGTTCTTTCGAAGCATCATTGTGAATTGAAGTGGCAACTAGGGAGTTAGTCAAGTCTAAGACAAGTTGATCCACATATCATTGACTTAAACATTCCATGCATTGATGAATAAAATATTTTGGGCCTACCTATAAAAAATTATTATGGTCTTCTTCAATGATATCCTCATCTATAGTAAAACATGATCTAAGCATCTGCAACATCTAGAGCTCACACTACAACTTCTCTTTGGCTAACATCTTTGTGCAAAATAGTCCAAATGTACTTTTAACCAGGAAAAAGTGGATTATCTTGGGCATATTGTTTCAGCCCAAGGTGTTCAAATGGATCCTAAAAAATAGGTTCCATGACAAATTAGCCACATCCTCAAACACTCAAGAGCCTTCATGGTTTTTTGGGGCTAACTAGATACTATCACAAGATTTTTAAGGATTATGAGAAGATTCGAGCTCCACTAATAGCTATGTTTAAAAAAGATGATTTTACTTGGACACAAGTTATTGAGTGTGCATTTAAAGAATTGAAACAAGTTATGTGCGTTACACATGTTCTAGCTATGCCAGATTTTGCCAAGACCTTCACTATTGAGAGTGGTGCTTGCAGAAATGGACTTGGTGTTATTCTCCTCCAAGAAGGATGCCCTATTACATTCACCATCAAATCCCTTTCTGGAAAGAATTTAGTGCTCTCTACTTATGAGAAGGAAATGATGGCCATTTTACATGCAGTACAAAAGTGATCGCCATACCTATTGGGAAATCATTTTTGCATCAAAAATAATCACCAAAGTCTGAAATATTTCTTAGAACAATAATTATTTGCCCCATCACAATAGAAATGGATTAGCAAACTCATGGGTTATGACTGAGATCACTTACAAGAAGGGTAAGGACAATATTGTAGCTGATGCTCTATCTCACACATTTGTGAATCAAACTTCTCTTTTAGCTATTTCCATACCTATTCCAAATTGGTTAGACATTGTATAATAGGGGTATGTCAATGACTTCTCATTATCTCAAATCATTCAATAGTTTTCAACTAACCCATTGAGTGTACCACATTATTCCTAGGATGGTGCTTCTCTATGATACAAGAGTCATCTAGTGCTTCCCCAAAGCATAGATCTTTAGAAGGCTATATTCTATGAACTCCATGCTTCTCCATCCATAGGGCACTTAGGGTTTCTCAAAACTTATGAGTAGGCATGATGCAACTTATTTTGGAAGGGAATGAAAAAGGCAATTCAACATATGGTGGCTGATTGTGATACATGCCAATGCAACAAGGGTGAAACAAAACTCATCCCTGGGTTGCTCAAACCCTTGCCCATCCCTTCCAAGATTTGGATAGATATTTCTATGGATTTCATTAAGGGGATCCCTAAATTTGGAGGGAAAATAATTATCTTGGTTTTGGTTGATCACATCTCCAAATATAATCATATTTGTGCCCTCAACCATCCCTATACTGCCTCCACAGTTGTAAAATTTTCTCTAGACCATATTTTCCATTCCTTTGTCCACTGTCTCAAATTGTGATGCAACATTCACCAGCCATTTTTTGGATAGAACTATTTCAATGCATCGGCACCCAACTGAAGATGAGTTTTAGGTATTATCCACAAATAGATGGTCAGACTAAAATTATCAAAAAATGCTTGGAAACTTTCCTTCATTGCTTCACCTCAAAACAAAAACATCAGTGGGAAAAGTGCCTTCCTCTCACTAAATCGTGGTACAATATCTTCTAACACACTTCAATGAAAATGACTCCATATGAAGTAGCCTATGGTCAAGCACCACTAGTGCTCCTTTCGTACACCCCTAATAGTTCATCAATTCAAGTGGTCAACATGATTCTTTGCACCTGATATCAAATACTCAGTACCCTATGGGATAATCTTTATATGGCACAAAATCAAATGAAATAACAGGAAGATCATCACCATTACAAATTCACTTTTCAAGTAGGTGATATGGTTTTTCTTCACCTGCATCCCTACAAGCAATCCTCCTTAAAACATAAAGGGTGTCATAAGCTATCTCCAAAGTTTTTTAGGCCCTATAAGGTTCATCAAAATATTGGGTCATTTTTTTATAAGTTAGAGCACCCACCTTCTTCCTGAGTTCACCCAGTATTTCATGTCTCTTATTTGAAGAAAGTTTTTGGCACAAACATCAGAGTGCAGAGTATTTCACCAGAACTTGATAATGAAGGATCCATTCTTTTTGAACCAGAGGCAATCCTGGATAGGTGCACATATCAAATTCACTCCCACTCCATCACTGAGGTTTTAATTTAGTAGCATAGAATACAACCAGAGGATGAAACATGGGAACCACTATTTCATATTCAACACCAATTCCCACATCTGAAACATTGAGGACAAAGTTTTTTCTCAAAGGGAGGGGATGTTATGAACCCATGATATATCTTCTATTTACTTTTTTAGTTTAGTAGTAGTTTCTATAGACACATATGCTTTGTAAGTCATCCCATGAGTATTTTATTTTATCCCACATTCATGGGAATTAATAGTTGTTTAGATTAAACTTTGTATATAAGTGTTGAGGCCAATGAAGGCATCCACAAATGTATTGTATTGAACTTGCTCATAGGAGGTTTCCCCCTCGAAGTGGCCTATGATCAATATAATCATTTCAGTGCTTTTTTTAATTTTATAAATTTATTATTTCGACATTTTTATCAATTTTTTACAGAAGGATCCTCTCAACATTCTTGTCTGAATAAGGTAGCCTTTCCTAGTAGATAACAAGGATATGATATTTTTGTATTATGTTTACCTTCACCTATTTATTTTTTGAACTATGAAAGGGCTTCTGATATACTATAGGGACTATTGTATAACTATCTCTTTACTTAAAACCCTAGCTCAATAGACAAGAAGACAAAATAAAATCATGAAGTAAAAATAGATCAGCAATTGAAGTTATGCTTGACCTCAACACCTCCTGTGTTAAGCATTGTTTACATACCAATACTCCAAAGAGAGATTAAACTCCATGTAGTTATCCTATGCTATAGTGGTGTACATGTACCTAGTGAAAAATGCTAGATGTTGGTATAATCCTGGTGTGATTAAGTGATTCAATTATGACTTATTAACTTGAAGATGTATTCTAATTTTAGCTCAGAGCTACTAAGGTTGTATGTAATCATAATTATTAAAAATATGGAATTTTCTTGAATTCTGGTGCTTTTTAGTGTGAAAGTATCATGCATGTAAAATGGTTTGAAATGTTTAAAATGGTGCTTTTTGGGAATTCCTTTGAATAGGGCTTGTTAAAATTACGATTCAACCCTTTAGTGACTTTTAAATTTTAAAAATTATCCATGAATTAGTTGGAGGACATTGATAGAAAGGTGGATAGTAATGGGGTGTGTTATTGTCCAGATAGGGTGTTATTATCCTAAGGGCAAGGGTTGCTAAGCTTGTTAGATATTAACCTTATTTGGGTTCACTTTAGTCCTTTAGTCTTATCCTAAGTCTCTTTTAGGTGTACAATTATTATTATTATTATTATTATTATTATTATTATTATTATTATTATTATTATTATTATTATAAATCCATTTTATCTTGAATTTATGAGGTGTCTCTTATTTCTCTTATCCATTTGTTAGATTTGGGAGTTACTTGCATAATTAAATCCTCAACCCACATGTCACATACTTCTCTTCACTCTCTTTGGGAATAGGACATTTGTCACTCACTAAGGAGGCATTGTAAGGTCATGATGGGATTATTATAATCCCCTCATCCTTATTTTTGATCTATTTAAATATCACTTTCCTCCTTCAACATCATTCATGCTCTATCAATATTATGATACCTTTTTTGGCTTGAGGCTACTCATTTCTCTCTCTCTCTCTCTCTCTCTCTCTCTCTCTCTCTCTCTCTCTCTCTCTCTCTCTCTCTCTCTCTCTCTCTCTCTCTCTCTCTCTCTCTCTCAACTTCTACTTGTTATTGTAGTTGGAGTTTTATTATTTATAAATCTTCTAATAGATTATGGGATTTTTCTCCATTTTACAGTTTCCCCACTTGTCAACTCTTGTCTCTCTCTCTTTGTGTCTTGTTCCAATATTGAGGTAAAATTATTGTTTTATTCATTATTTTTAATGAATTCAAGGTTTTTTTCTATCAATCTTGGAAAATAATCTAATAAATATGGAGGTATGGTTCAGTCTGAAAATGAGTTTTGGCTACTTAATGCTCAAATAGAAACATTTTAAATTGATTTGATTTTACTTGAAGGAATTATTAATCACTAAAAAAGTGAAGAAAAATGGTTAAGGGTCCTTTGAATAGGTCATAAACTAAGTGTGTCAAGGAGGTGCTCACAAGTAAATTGTTTTAGCTTAAATGTTAAATTATGTGTCTAGAATTGCATACCTTTTCAACACTCATAGCATTTGTGGTATTGTATATGTCATGTCACAGTTTTTACAACTTTTCTATTACCATGCATCATCGCTTTTCTTCCACAAATTCTATTATTCTTGAGGTATTAAATGTCTTATTTAGCTAGCTTGTGTTGAAATACCCTATGTTGATAAAACATAAAAGATAAAATACATTAGCTATTCAAAAATAAATACATAATAAACTCAAACTAAATTATGCAATATGGATAAAAAATATATAAATTCAACCAACAATCCTCTAACGCATTTTTGGCCTATGCGATGAGGAACAGGGCTTTTTTCAACCCTCTTATTGGTGGCCTTAAAATACCTACATTTTTTTATTTTTATACAACCATTTTTCATTTCCATCATATTTTTTGATTATATCTTTCCACCCTCTTCGGTATAATGGGTGGTGTGCATTTCTTTCAATGAAATTTGGTTTTTTTTTTAGGTTATTTATAGGACCCTAATGTCCTAGCCATATTTTATTTTATTTGCATAATTATCTTGATTTCCCCATTCTATGTAAGATTGACCCTTGAGTAATAATAATAATTAGTAATTAACTCAGGTTCTTATGTAAGTCTGACACTTAAGTACTAAGATTAGGGTTAGGGTTATAATGCCTATATATTTATATTTTAAGGAAATAAAAGGATTCATCAATATTTTTCAATTTGATATTTACTCTTAAGGAATTTCCCACCTTAAAGAGGCTCGAAATACCTAAATATAAGCAATGTTTTCAATTATTTTTGATTTCATTGATTATATGCTCCATTTTTGCATATTGTTACTTTGGTTATTTTATTTCTATGGGGAGGTTCATAACAAGTGTTATTAGAGATCTTTCCAAGGTGTGTTCCATAGCAACAATAATATTCTAAGACTTTTTGTGACTACATACCATATACTTTCACCTCACCTAATCAAATATTAGTTTTAGAAACTGGAAATAGAAGTGGCAACACTAGGTTTTTTGCCCCAAATATACCCAAATTTTTCTTCCTGCAAGTAGTTTCTTTTTATTTTCTTTTAGTCCAGGAACTATGTTCCAATAAATTTAAAACTCATAGAAAGCTTTTGTTATTAGCTAAACCAACTCATTGTTATCGGTGAAGTCAAGGGTATTCTACCAATATTTAGGCCTCAAAACATGATATATGTGTATTTTGGCTTCCACATACCTTTTAGTATGTATAGTGTACCCAAGTTTTTTATTTCACCATAAGAAGCCTTCAGCTAGTTGTAATCAAATATGTACTAGTAAGTGGTTAGCCCTAGAAATTTACTTGTGTTGTACCTTGGAGACATGATATTGGGATACTATATGATTTCATTCATATTTAAATCTTTTAAATATTTAGTTGACACTATTTATGAAAAAATGATATATTTGTGAGCTCACAGACCAAACACTCCCTCTAGTAACCTTCCATGTGATATCATTTTAACTCTTGGAGTCACAAATCTGAACTTGATTTTTTAGAAACATAACACTAATAGAAGTAAAAAATGAGTCAAAATATTATACCATCTTGTATAAACACCATCACATTAGATTCAAAAGGGCTTTAATATTCTAAAATAATTATCTAGGCATAATGCAGTAGTGGCCTAGTAGAAGAGAAAAAATAATAAAATAAAAGCAGAGTGGCCACAATGAAGGGACAAAACTCTTAGGATATATCCTTAGATAAGTTATATGAGGACCTCAACACAATGCAAACAACATAGTCCTCTATACTCTAATAGTTATCCAAAATAAACAAAGATCTCATGATGACTTGAATAACAAATCGATTGGAGTGAATTCCAAGAAGAATACCATAGGCCAAACTAATGCATAAAATTATAGTAGTGGAAAGTTGTATCACAATAACCCACCAAAATGTGGGTTATAACACCATACACAATTATTGGATTTTATGAAACTCATAAGAGATGACCATGCCAGCTGATTATATAAGACATATTAGTATTTTTCTCTCTATTAAACTCCCATGTGGGATGAGTTCAGTAAACACTTGCCTATTTTATTTTTCCCCAATTCATATGAGTACTTAACTATGGAATTGAATAAACCACCACAAACTAACTTTATTAGTGATTACAAGACTCAGTTTGAAAAACTAGACAATAAAAAAGGGCCTCAATGAGGATTTTTTTCAAATTTTGCTTCATCAAAAGATTGAAATACAACATTCATGTAAATGTCAAGATGTTAAAACCCATTTCATTTATGAAATTATTTGTTTTATCTAAATTATCCAAGGATAAACATGTAACCTAACACCATCCTTATAATCCACTTATAGTAATAAACCACCAATTATTTTGACCCACATTGAATATGGGTAGTCAAGCACCTCAAATCAATCATTTGATGCAAAATGAGATGAATGATCTTTGAGTAAAATGATTATGATACAATTGTGATTAAAAACATGGTCCAAGACCTAAATGTGATGAACAAAAAAATACCTCTTAGATGTTAAGGCACCTTCCATGCTTGGCATACCACATGATTTAAAGAGGGCTCATATGAGGAATAATGAGAAGAGAATGGTCAAAGTGAGGACTCTTTCCTTAAAATTTTATTGCATTATTTAGAAAGGATCACAACTCCTCAAAATATAAATGTATTGGGTTACTTCAAGGGGCATTACATGACTATCTTAATTGACTCTATAATCACTCATACCTTCACTGACATGTGTGTGGAAAATTAGGTGGCTTGTTATGTGTATCCATGCAATAGTTTTGAGGTAATGGTAGATAATGGAGGCACATTAAATTTCAAATTAAAATGTCATAATGTCAAATTTTCCATCGATTATTATAATCACAAATTTGACATGTTTTCCTTATCATTGGGTAGTTGTGACATCACCTTGGGAACTTAGAGGATTCACTCATTGGGACCCATCCTATGGGAATTCTATAAGTTATGGACGTAATTCCCAATAATACGGAAATAACACACTCTATAAGGAATGATATCAAGAGCCTCTCAACTTATTAATTATCACCACATGGCTAAGCCAAAAAAAAGGGGTTCTTTACGGGTGGTGGCTCTAATTTATGCATTCTAAATGATAGAGATAGGGACATCGGTAAAATTGTTAGACTTACAATTAACTCTCCATATTCACTCTCATGTGTTTTCATAACTAAAAGGATTACGTCCATAATTCTCACATTTTTACATAATACCCCTCAAGCCAAGTATTCATCTACCAAACATTCAACCATATTTTTAGCCATACATGCAAACAATATCAATTGAGAAGATGGTCCAAGAATTGCTTCAAGTGGGGACCATTCGACTAAGTGTCAGCCCATATTCCACACTAGTGCTACTTATGTAAAATAAATAGAAATCTCAGATGTTGTGCATGAATTTTAGGGAGATAACCAAACTCATAATAAAGGAAAAACTTCAAATTCTAGTCATTGAAAAATTACTAGATGAATTACATGGTGCTGATTTTTTTTCCAAGTTATATTTGTGGTTCGGTTACCATCATATTTAATTAAAACAAGAGGATATTCGTAATACATCATTTTCATCTCATGATGGTGACTATTATTCTTGGTGATGCCATTTTTCCTCATAGACACTCAATCAAAATTTCAAAGCTCGATGAACCAATTTTTAGCCTTGGCTTCATAAATTAATTTTAGTATTTTTTGATGACGTTATAGTATCCAAAAAATGTGGGAAAACCATCTGTTACACTTGAAACAAAAACATGTATCTCCTTAATAGCCATCAAGTATATGCAAAACACTCCAAATTTTCACTTGGTCCTATAGATGTGGAATACCTTGAGCATATTATTTTAGTGGATGAGGTTAAAGTGTATCCCTTAGGGTACAAGCAGAATTAGATTCATCCTACATAAAAGTTAAAACTTATGGGCATCCCTTTTTCCTTTCAACCTTCCCCATTCAATTCTCAGAAGCATGTGGTGCAAAGGGTGAAAATAAATTTTCTTATTAGATATCCAAACTGATCTCATTAGTGGGGAAATTCCATATTTTTTCTAAGGGTCTAATTACCATTATGTTTACTAATATTTATGGGTTGCCTATGCTAACTTGTAAAGACATCAAATGAATTTTTTTAAGGGTAAACTTTGAAGGCAATCGAATGTTCCATCAAGTAGTTTGGGATAACTGCTACAATCTAATATATTTAAGATAGATTTGTATTTTAGATATTCATATCCAAGGCCATGATTTATGTGTTGCATAGATCATCTATTATTTGGATGATAATGAAAACTAGATAATCTCCTTAATAATTGCATCATTTATGGGAGCCCCATAGGAAATGAGCCTAGAAGGTATTGAATCTTCAAACTCTATTTCTCACTTAGATCCTTGTCACCATTGTGGGTAGCTTTGTGGCTAAGAGTCTCTGGAAGGCTTGGGAGCCTCTCAAAAGGTATTTGGTTTGGGATGGTGATGGGTTTCAATTTAACCTTTCTTTCAACTCTTAGTTTTAATGGTGGTATTTAGTTCTTACTTATCATGAAGTCCCTCTTGCCCTTGTGCCCTGGATTAAAAGTGTTTGGATTTTCAGAAAGGGGAATCAAAGTGATCTTATACCTATTATATAATCAAACTAGAGACTCAGTGCATTGGAATATTTTATGCCACCACTTTTAGTTACAAGATAGTGATCAAGAGGTCATCACAAAAAATTATAATGCCATACCTGATACCCATTTCCATAAGATTGGTGTGAAAACTCCCTCTAGATGATAGATTGACTAAAAGTGGCCTATAAATACCCACTCTCATTGGTATAAATCATGGTTAGGTTATCAACTCCTATCTCTATATTCTCTTCTTATGGAAACTTCAATTCTAAATGGAAAATCAAATCCACTAAAAAATTTAGGAGAATAAGGTTTGATCATGTGTGGATGGATATTATAGAACCAAAACAATCTCACTTCTTATGGTTTATTATCCACCAAGGAATCCCTATTAGTTCTCACTTGGTGAAACTTGGTATGGTTCACTTGGTTTGCTCGATGTGTAAACATTTATAATTCTTAAAACATAGTTTATGGATTTGCAAGCTTGCTTATTCTACTTGCAAATAGATTCACACCCTCTTCTAACCCTTCTATCCTAATATATTTGCCTAGAATATATTGATTTCAATGTACTTGGCCATGACTATTGCAAAATTTTCACAAATTTGGCATATTTTTTAATCTAAAATTCTCTTTCAATTATGGAAGAGCATGAATGATGCTACTTTCAACAAAGATATGTTAGAGAATTTTTTTCCAATGCTAACAATATTAATAAGGTATCTAATGTTATGCTAAAGATTCAAGTTCAAGCTAATAAAATCAATCTGAAACACCCATCTTTGTACCTGTCTTGATAATTTTGGAAGCACCCCTTGTGTGGTTACTAGATTCCCTCCTGAATTTCCCCACGGCTAGTCACCCATATGGAATTATAGGCACAGGTCATAGGGGAGGACTGAGTCACAAAACAAGGTCCACTATTATTCTCCCCAAAGGCATTTAACATCTTTGGGACCTCAAATTTGTGGACATAGAGGTTCAAGTGGTAGTGGATTGGATGGTGGTAGTTGACGTACTAATGGGGATGGCAAAGGGGGTGGTGTTGGCCACTCTTGGTGATCTGCACCACCATAAGGGAAGTTACCTAACTTGGCCCTTATTATTTATCCTACCAAAGCAACCAATTCTAAAGATAAAGATAAAAATAAAGAAGATGGTTAAGTTTTTATATATGATGTTTAAAACCCTCAAGCTACTTAGGGCTAGTGAGGATGGGATGATAAATTCAATGGTCCCTTGCATCTTCCTCCTACATCCTATAATGTTTCTCCTACTACTTAGTGTGAATTGTGTTATGTACCTAGGTTTTATATCTCTTTGGAAAATTGAGGATATGGAAAATTGGCCAAAACCTAAAACCCTTAAAAATCTTTGGGGTTTTTTAGGTCTCACTAGTTATTATTTAAAATTCGTTAAACAGTATGGATTTGAACATCTCAAATAGGCCATGTGCACCAAACCTATGTTAGCCATGCCCAATTTCTCCAAACCTTTCATCATTAAAATTTATGAATCCAGCATAAGAATTGGTGTAGTGTTGATACAAAAAAGATGACCATTGGCCTTTACAATCAAAGCATTGGTAGGTAAGAAAACATAAAAATTGACATATGAGAAAGAAATGTTTTTCATTCTCCATACCATAACTCACTAATGATTGTATATCTTGGGGAGCCATTCCTACATTGATAAACATCACCATAACTTCAAATAATTCTTGGAACAGTGTGTCTTATTTTTAGATAAAAATTAACATTACTAAACTCTTGGGATATGATTATGATATTATATATAATAATGGAAAGGAACATGTGGTGGTTAATTCCCTATCCCACAAATTTAAAGATTAAGGGCACTAATGTTCCTTGTCCTTACAAACCCTAAATTGGTTTCAAGAAGTCCAACAAAAGTGGTATATGCATGTACATGTTCAAATAAATCACTTTAGATCCCAAAATTAAACCATACTATTCTTGGGATGGCTCTTACATACATTATGAGAGGTATATTATGCTTGTTACAAAATCAACACTTCGAGAAAATTTGTTGTAATAAATACGAGGTTTATTATAAAAAAGAATTATATTATATAAAGATATATGCAAGAGTGGAAACAAATTTCTTATGGGATGGGATGATACAAGATATCAAAAAAAATATAGTAGAGAATGATATGTGTTAGTATCTCAAGCGAGATATTGTACACACCCCAACAATATTACAACCATTACAAATCCCTACCATAGTATGGAGATATTTCCATGGATATGATTGATGAATTTCTCAAGTCTATAAAAAAATGGTAATATCATGGTGGTTGATCATCTCTCCAAATATGTTAATTTATGTTAAATGGCCCACCCCTACAAATCTTCAACCATGGTACAAGTTTACATGGACCAAATTATCTACCTCCACTATATTCCCATAATTATTATCTATGATCATGATCCCACCTTCACTAGTAATGTCTAACAAGAAATATTTATAATTCAAGGTGTTGTAGATACTAAAATTACATTTATATATGGCATACTAGTCTTCTACACTTGACAAATACCAATCATGGCTCAACCCTTCAGTTCATGACCTTCCCACTAAAAAAAGTCTCATGTTCACCATCTCAATTTGCTTAATTGATTATCCTATAGTTTAAACCTAACATTATGGTGATACAAATCACATGTAGCCTACAGTCTACATAAAACTTGATTTCTATCTTGTAGAGATAGTTACATATCCTTGGCAGCTTTTTACCCTATATGATGTTGGCATTCAAATTAGGACACTAGCATTAACACTAGTGTCACAAATTTGATGCTAGTGTCCTCACCTTATAAATGATTGAAATGTACATATTTTGACATGTATGGTTTGACCTATTCATCTTATTATACCCTCCCATGAAATCATTTCAAAATGTGTGGTATAAATATAAATCAAAAGACATTCATTAAGAACCAAGCAAGAACGAAGCAAGCACCTCTCAAGTTCACACTATGCTACTAAAAATCATTTACACAAATAAGTTATAATGGCCTATTATTTTCTATTTATAAATAAATCATAGGAGTAGTCTTCTTACAAGTCTGAAGTATTAAAATAGCATCCCATGAGCAATATTTATCAATTTACAATCTAGACCACCACATGTACTTGTATATATCATATTATGCAATTGTTCACACATAAGACCACATAAGGGGGAGAAATATATCATTCTAAGGCCTTGTTAAAATTATATGGATATGTAGGTATCATTCATTGACATAGGGGTCTTTAAGGTCAACTTGACTTCACTTGAGCCCACTAATCCCTATTTTTCAAGGTTGCATGCCCTAAATGGAGGACTTAGGGTTTTGAGCAAAATATTGATTTTGAGAACCTATGCACATGATCTGAATGGACAACTTATAAGGTGATAATGAACCCTAACATGTAAAACTAGATATTCCAAAAAAAAAGTGTATCTTGAGATGGATGGAAGTGTCTAAAGTAGGATAGAAGCATCGACTATAGTGTATAAATCTTGATGGTAATGTCAATGTTGATAGAGATAAATTTCTTAAAATTTAATAAATCAAGGCAGAACATCAGTCTATCTTATTCTACATCTGTGCCTATCATATATGTCTACACATAAATGAATAAGCCAAGTATTATTTCTTCTTCATATTATAACTTTCATAATATTATTTAGGATTGAACTTGTCTATATTTAACATATTTAGTATATTTATCATAATATTATAAATCTAAATTCATTTAATTGGCTTGATTTTGGAATAACTTACTCCATAGTTGATTAGGTTATTCCCTTTAACCCTTAACCTATTAAAAAGGATTAAACATTTGGTGAACCTGATCTCTAAGTTTCCTTGCATAATCCTAATTTTTTCAAGTTTTTTTAGTGTTTTAGAGTTTCAAATTTAATTTTGATTTCCTTATCATGTTGAAATATTTTCTATCATTCATATGCTTTATTTTCTTGTTTTCATCTTAATATTTTAAACATTTAAAATATAAAAAAAAGGGAACCTTTCCTCCTCCTAACCTAAGGAGGGTTATAAATACTTTACCTCTAACCAGGTCCATGTTATCACTACTCTAAGGGGTAAAGTGGCCCATCCTATAGTGCTAAATGAAGATAACCAACATATCCTTCCTCAAACCCTTCCACCTCCCACATCTCTTATAGATGATGTGTGTATGCATATTCAATATGAAGTACATAGGGTTTGTACTTGTGAATCACTTAAATATAAAATAATCATTATAAGTGAGTTAATATAAGAGTTACAAAAAAAAAAATCAATATTTTAATTAGAAGCTTACATCATTAGAAAATCAGGTCACATATGCAAAGAATCTAGAATGTGCCAGTGTTAATCATGAATTTGTATCTCTGGCAATGTTATGCATAACAAGACTTCATATCCAAATGGGAAGCTACAACATAATATATATACAAGTGATTAAAACATTATACATAAGGATAATAAGATTTCAATTGAGATGCTAGGGGAAACGCTTAGAAACAAGCTAATCAAACTACCTCCTCTACATATTCTAAGGATATCAAAAAATTATTGTGTATATCATATAATGCATTAGCATCATACAAATAGTTATTTGGATTTAAAGAATAAAATACAAAAAATAATTGATATTGGTGATTGTATCATAGATACATAAATCAAGCAACCCACTCACCTTATGAGCGCATCTTCTAAAATACAAGTGCAAAAATAACTAATATGGCTACCAAATGATAAATCAAGGCAAACATGGTTACAATTGAAAAACTAGAGAAAAAAAATATTCAAAAGGCAAAGCTAAAGCAAGCAATATTACAAAAAGATCAAGATGAAAAAGTAAAATTACAAAAGGTGCAAGATGAAAAAGAACAATTATAAAAGTAAGGTATTGCAAAGGCAATGTTTATAAAAGAGCAATTGACAAATCAAATTCAAGGTAAGCAAAATAGCATGCTTAAAGAAAAAATATTAACAAAAGAGGTCAAAAATCAATAAATCCTTGAAAAAGCTAAACTTTCAAATGTGGTTGTAAAAGGGGAAATTACAAACCTTTCCTCATATCATAACCCTTCCACTATCACTACTCACATAGATGGCAAGAAGTTTACAAATATCATGGTTACTGACTATCAAGATACAATTTTTTTTCTTTATCATTTCTTACCTCTCTTGGAAATAAGTATCAACACTTGGATCAAACTAATGTATTTACAAAATGTATGGGATCAACAATTTAAGAGTTTATTTTTCTTCAAAATAGTGTTATCTTACTTTTTGTGTTATTTTAAATCCAAGTGCATACAATGTTGTGTTTGGAGAATTATGGTTAAAATCAATAAGAGTAGTGATTCTTAAAAATAAATGTTACACATTTCAACATCTAATTCCTAACACCATTGTGTTGAAATTGTCAATCTTACTCAAAATTATGCAACAATGCACAATTTAGGCCAAAATCACTAAAATGCCCTAAACGGTTTGAGCTTATCATATAAAAGTGTCGATTTAGGCTAATCTATCCCTAAATGGGGCAATGAATTTTATGTGATTATTAACTTTTCTAAAATCATTTTGAGTTACAATGATGTAAATGCAATTTGACACTCTGAACCACTAAATTCTTCTAATTCAGAAGCACGCGACACGTGCAGGGGTTATTTCATGTTGACAATGTCCTAAATGTGATATTGGTTTGTACACAATTGACACCTTCTTCTAATTATACTCCAGTCAAATTACAACCCAAAAAATTGCCATTTTGACCAATTTGATTAAGTGTGCAGCCAATTTCTAAAGAATTGCACAAAATTTAATTAATCTCACTTAGGCAAATTAATTTGAATTAAGAGCTTAAATGGAAAATCCATGGAAGTTGTTGAATATTTACTAATTAGAAATTGATTTCTAATATCTGCATCGTTAGGTGGCATCATTTGTGGGGTGGAATCCATAAGCCATAAATAGAATAAATATTAGGTTTAATTTTTCCCATGCCTCTTTAATGCCCATTTCTTCCAAATATTCATGAGGGTATTTATGATTTGAGCCTCTAAAATTGAATTAATTATTGGCCACACATCTTGATCTCAAGATGGATGATCACGGTTCATTCTGATCATTTCTAAAAATATATAAATAGCAGGGCCAAGACCACCATTTTAACGCTCTTTTGTTTTAAACTTATTATGTAGAATTCTCTCCACAAGATTTTTTTGTGTAGTGTTATTATGCTTAATTTGCAAAAGAATAGCTTCACTATAGGCATAACATTGACCAATTTTATGAGTCTAGTTTCATTGGTGCACTTGAGATGATGGAAGAGCAAGCCACTCATCATTGTTAAAGACTTGAGCACCAAATCAAGGGCAAAATCATGCCACATATGGAGGTGGAAAGCTCTTGGGAAGGTTTGATGTATATGTTTTCTTTCAATAGATCTTAATTTTCCTTTTGCAAACCCCATTGAAGGAGTTGGCTTAGTTAGTTATCTTTCTTTATGTCTTTCTTGAGTTTTCTTGACTAATGCTTGATCTGACTCACTTTGGATTCCATCTCTACATCTTGGCAAGCCCGATGGTACCACACATCCCATACAAGTAAGGAGACTAATTTGGCATTCATAGATTTGGTAAAAAGTGCTTTAAAATATCTAAAAATCAAGTTTTATCATTATTTTTTGCATGTTTTTATGCTTTTGTTGACATACAATTTACATAGTGACTGGTATCGATTTACCCTAACTGACATTAGTCCTATCCTAATCGACATCGATCCATATGCAGAGTAGAACATGGCAAAAAAAAATTGGTTTGTGAGTTTTATTTAAAGTTGCAAGTTGTTATTTTGGGTTTTTAAAAACTTGCTAAGTCTCTATTTAATCATTTTATTGCAAGATCAAGAGGTTTTTTGGAGATTTTATACATATTTGGGATAACAAGTGTTTTTTTTTAAAAAGTGTTTTGCATATGCATTTACATGTAACTAGCATTGGTTTTTATCAATTGGTATCGGTTTATGTTATAATTGGCATCATTTTTATTGTAATTGGCATCGGTGACTATGGACCGATGTCAAACTTTGTGTAAAAAAATATAGAGAAACCTGAAAGTAGGTTTTTAAATCTTGCTTCTCTCATTGATAATTGTGCTTCAAGGCAGACATAAACCCTCTAAAAGTCGTAGGTCACACTAGAAAAAACACAAGTTTGAAATTATTTAAGTCTTGAACTTCATATTTGGTGCTTAAAAAAAAATTAGAGGTTTTTGTACTTAGATGTTTTGTGAAAGTTTTACAAGTTTTTAACTAAGGCCAAGAGGCCAAAATTTTCACAAACACTTCCATTTGGTACATTAAAGTAAAAAAAAAATTGTTTTATGCAGGGTGTTTTATACTTGTTTATTTTTCCCAAAATGAAGGATGTGTGTATGCTCTCCTCCCATCCCCTTTAGGGAACGTGGGTAACCAAAAACACTCTTTTCTTGCAAATTTTGTCTTGTCCAAGGTGTGAAAATAACATTATTAAGGCTCTCCCCAAAACCTATATGGTTTGGACAATCTAGACATAACCTTTAAAGTCTTTTCACGTTATCATTTTATTTTTTTGCAACTTGGCTTGTGATTTCAGGAGTTCATAGCCTACTCATGAGTTCTTTAGGGGTATGTTGACCTGGGGTTTCATCTACTATAATTGTACCAACCTCGATCCATAGTGAGGTATATAAATTAGGACACGTATACTATGATTTCCAAGGGGCTGAGTGCCTAACCTCTCCAAACGTAATGAAAAGTTGAGTCAAGTCTCGCTAACCAACGGATTACACTAAGAAGTACATGGATGAAATCACTATGAAAAGGAATAGACCCTTGCATAGTAAGTTAACCAGTATGAACTCAATTGACGTGAGGCATATCTAGTGTTAACCATAATTGGGAACATCTAGATGTTCAAAATTTTAATTTTAGAATAACCCCACTTGCAGCAAATATATTGTTGATGCAAGGTGAGTAGCTCGAAGTTCCATGTCCCTGTATAATCTCTTGGGAGAATAGGGGGTGTAAAATCCCTACTAAAATCCTCCCAAGAGCATGTGTATAGATGGAATTCAACAGTACAAAGCAACCTTGTTACCCATTTATTCTAATTATGTGGTACTATGCCACTTTCTTTATTATAGTCTCTTTTTGCCTTGATTACTTGTTTGGATAAAATCAAAACACACCTTGTTAAACATTTGCAAAAAAAAATCCAAATCTTAGAAAATGTAGAGAAAAACATTCTAGACATGATGCAAAGGTATACTCGTAGTGGGGTGTCTTACAACCCTAGCGATGAGGAAGAACACTTTTATGATGCACAAGATAATCATGTGGTATTTGAGGACATTCCAACGATGATAGGATCTGAGGAAGATTATTTTGAACATCAATCCCTAGAGGACAAAGATGAAACACTCCCAAGGTTGATTGAATCTGGCACTAGATTGCCATCAGACTTTCCTATAGAATAATTACATAACTTGGTTAGGTTAGAAAAACAATAATGAGAGTAATCCCTAGTTCATATTGTAAAATCAAACATTGCTTCTTCTAACAAAGGAAAGGAAGTGCTCATAGATTTAACACCTAATGATCAAGATCTTACCACCAAGATCAAGAAGATAAGTCAATGATTTGTAGACCAACTTATCATGAACTTGATTGACTGTTTAATGGCCACTTGAATACACAACAATGCTTCCAAGGAATAGGAGAATATAGTAAAACAAATGTAGAATACTTTAGTTGAGAATACACCTATGATGGATAATGATGTCTCAATATAACAATTCAAACCTCAAGAGGTTCTACAACATGCTTCATTAGACATGGAGCACACATTTTTTAATCAACAAGAACCTCTTATTCCTTCATAGAATCAAGGAATGAAACACTCAGTACATATTGAGGAAATTCTTCAAAATAATTTGGCAAGTTATTCTCAACCAATACATACTTTAGAGAACAGACCATGAACTCCCCAAAATAAAAATAAAAACACATATAATTCAAGGTGGCCGACTTCAGGGAATGTTTATCAACCCAAGGATCAATAGCTCACGTACTCGACTCAAGGAGCGAACCAAAATAAAGTTATAGATCATAGGGTGTATATCCCTAATAAATCCATGAAACATGGGCACATACCACCCCAATAAAATTATATTCCACCTACTAATACACCAAACATGGATGAAAGAAATTGTGTCATGATTGGAGACAGGAAACCAAATCAAGAAGTACAAATTTGATGAGATATGTCCATATCTATTCAATTTAAGTATTTACCAAGTCCCCTTTTTGCGTCATTTTAAGGCACCAAAAATTTTCAAATATAAAGGAAAGGGTGACCCTCATGATCATATTCAGGGATTTTTTGTGTTATGCTAAGAGGTAGCTTATAACAACATTTATTTGCTTCATTTGTTTCCATGAAGTTTAGAGGGACATTTATTGGAATGATCTATCTATTAAAATTATCAACCACTTATCTTACAATATCGAACATGAATTGACTTTGGTCAACTTGTACAAAGCTAAACAATAAGAAGGAGAAAGCTTCATAGCATATTTATAGTGGTGGAGAACATTAGCTGGACACTTTCAACATAATTTTCTAGACAAGCAGTTGGTTAACATTTTTTCACAAAACCTACACCCTAAGGTGGTGCATAATCTATAATTTTTCCGAACAAACACATTTGAAGAAATTATAGATGAGGGTATGCAGATTGAGAAGGTGCTTGTCACTAAAGGCCTTGTCAAGATTTATTCACAAGGTCAAACATCGAATCAGACCCAATCACCTATCCAATCTATTGCAATAGAGAAACCCAAGGGGTTCAATAAAATTAAGAACATGGTAGGAAATGGAGTAATTTAATCAAGGCAAGTACAAACAATGTAGGCTCCACTAGTTCCAAATGTGCAATTAGATCCCTCTAATCCACCAACTAGTTTGTAAAGAGTCCCTCCATGAAGGGAATTAAATAATATGTACAAAGTCTTCAACAAACTAGGAGAGCCTATGTAGGTTGTGTTCCAAAATCTCATAATATCTAATTTAATTGTATGGCCTATACCAAGGCCATTTCCTAAAGATCAACCCAAACTCGATTGGTAGTGGGTAAACAAAATTTACAACTTCCATCATGTTGTTGGTCATGGTGCTTATAGATGTGTTTAATTGCATTGAAGATTTGATTATAAATGGTGAAGTTGAGATCATACTTGCTCCATATAACACTAATCAAGATATGGTCATCTACAAAGATCCATTTCATAGACATAACCAAAAATTGACAAGAAACAATCAAAACCAAGGATAGAATTAGTTAAAAAAATAGAATCAAGGTCACAATCATACTCAGCATGATCATAATCAGGATCATAATACCCATGCTAATAACTTAGGTTACAATAATATGCCTTATGATTATAAAACTACTATGGGGTGTATTTCAAAAAACCACATTATTCTTATCACTATTAAATCTTGTGAATCATCTTATGCTTCTTGAAGTACTTGACCCATTATGATAGGGTCAATACCCTCTCCCTCAAGTAACGTCATGTTGAGTACAAGAAATTATATTATGCCTTTGTTTTCATGAGTTACTATTTATGCACCCCCTTCCTCTAATTATAATGGGTCATTACCAACTCAAAATTGTGCTAATGTAACTAAATGCCTGCGAGTCACCCTCCAAGGCCCTTTGCCTTCATCCTCTAATTATAAGGGTTCCTTACCACCTCTAGATTGTGAAATCATAACTAGACACTCATGAGTTACCCTTCAAGGCCCTTTGCCCTCTTCTACCACTGAACTAAATGTAAACATTATACCTTTGGATCCAAAGTTGAACATTGTGCCAGCCAAGGCTAAACAGTCTCATCTTAATTTTAAAAAGCCTTATAGTTTATTGGACCAACTAAGTAAAAAACCTACACAAATTTCTATTTTAGATATTTTACGTACATTTTAAGTCCATAAAACTATTTTGAATGACCTTCTTCAACAATCTACTGTGCCTCAAGACACGAATCTTGAATAGTTCTAAACACTTCTAGGGAATTTGTCTTCATTTTGACATGTTACATTTAATCAAAAAGACATGTACATTCTTAGTCCAAGACCTAAAAACCCATTTTATATTGAGGTCATCATTAAAAACCATAAAATAAGTGAGTTCTTATAGACAATAGTTCGGGGCTGAACATAGTGTCCCTCAAGCTGGTACAAAGATTGGGTTACACTACGAAGGACATTCAACCAGAGACAATCACCATAAAGGCATATGATAATCCTAAAAGGGAATTTTATAGTACTTTTTATTTACCAATCATTGTTAGGTTTGTGTCACATCACATATTGTGGATATTGAGTTACCTTATAACATACTTTTTGGTCATCATCGGATCCATGAAGTATAGGTCGTTCCATCCAACTTGCATCAGTGTCTTAAGTTTCCCCATGATGGGATCGAGGTCACCATTCCTGTTGATATATAGCCTTATCAATATTATAAACACCTATAGGTTGAATTTCATAATTATAACTATTGTCCTAGTTATTAATTCGTTGCAAAGAAGAACAATGAAATAGTTTTGCATCTACCAAAATTCAATTATATCAACCCTAGTGGCCTTGCTTCCATTTTGACTAGTCCATTTCTTGTAACTCTTACAAAACATGTTATTATAAAATACAAGCATTTCCACATATCATCTTAAATATTCCTTCCATATTGTTAAGTTCCCCAAGTCTCCCAAATAATTTGGCAAACCCAAACCTTCAAAAAACCCTTACAAACCCAACATGATTTGATAAAATAAGAAATAAATGTAGAAACCGCGCATGGTATTTGTACCTGGTACTTCACCAAATTGGGATCGAGAAGCTTTCATTGAAGGAGACTAGTTATATTTTGATAGCATTATTGATTGTTTTTAGAATCTAAAATATCCTATCCCTAATTGAATAGTGGATAATTTTTATTATATAGGAAAAGTCCTTGGCCCACAAGTGTAAGGAATCATGGAACCTTTATCAGTTGGTAAAACTATCATAAATCAAGGTCTCAGATTTATACTACCTAGGGGTGACTTCATGACTTTCAATAGTGATTCTTCTAAATTGACTAGCGATGAGACTCCTAGCAGTGATGTAGCATCCCATTATAGTATTTATGATGAGCTTGCTGACATGAACTTATTTGATTCAAACCCATTCTAACCATAACACCCCATTATTCCCTTTGCCTTTGCCATCTTGAACTCATTGATTGGGACCAATAAAATTTGGTCATGCACCTTTATGAATTCTAGAATGAATAATCTATTACAGAGTACATGGGCCTCAAAGACAGATTACAAATTAGTGATCACAAGGCTTTGATTTTTCTTTGGATCCTTCTACCTACTTTGGGGAGCAGGCAAACATTCTTGGTCATGAAAAGATAAAACATCGAGATCCTTGGGTAAAAACGTCTTTGAGGTGATCATTGGTAAGGGAAATAGAAAAGAAAAAGACAAGCCCTTGAGTGAAAACCTGTTTCAGGCACTCTTGGATGGGAAAGTTTGTTCATCCCTAAGGACACACAAGGTCCATCAAGTCCTAGCTCCATAGCCAATATAAGCATCACATCAAAAGAATAACAAGTCTTTGAGCACCTTGCTCTTGACTTTCCTGAGATATTTTCTAGTTGACCATTACCTGAACTAATAGATTCAAATTCCTCGCATTATCCAAAGCTTTGGGAGGAACAACAAGAAATTATAGCAAAAGAAGAAGATCATGATCACATATTGCCTACTATTGTAGAAGATGGTTCTACACTCATTATATAAAACACTATTGAATTGAACTTGGGAATATATGGGGATCCCATAATTGTTTACCTTGGATCTTCTCTTTTTTTACTCAAATTTTTACTTTTCCTTTAATGTGAAATATGAGATAAAACTGAAAGAGAAGGGTGTGTAAATAAATACTTGGTATAAAGTGTGTGTGTGATCCAGATGATTTGAAAACTCCTCTTTGGCTAGGGAGAATACATATAATAAGACAAGACTAAAGAAAACTTGTTTGTTAGACAAGTAGATGGGTGGATTGCCTAGCGGAAGCTAGATCCAAGATAGCGTGAACTATCTGGAAGGTTGTTAATCCACCTTCTTGTTACAAGTTAATTTTTGATAAAAAGGAATGTTGCATAACATGAAAGTACTAGATCTAAGGAAATAAATACTTTTTAAATGAAATGCTAGTGTTCTAATAAAATAACATTCAGGTAAATGATAAATTATTAAATAAGCATTCAAGTCTGGTTAGGTTGTTGTTTTTGGTTTGTGAGGTGATAGGGGCCAAGAAAACAAGGTTTTGGTTAAGTGGGAGGTCAATTGTTTGCTTGTTAGTTTTTTTTCACAAAGTGACCATCGTTGGTGAAGCTGATAGTAGCCAGTTGTGATAACCGTAGCTAGTTCTTGTATATTTTTGGGAAACTTTAGAAAGAGGGTTGCTTAGTTTGTAAAATGGGTACAAAAAATGTTAGGGGTTTGTTCAGGATCTGGGAAAGGGTAGATGATAGATAGAGGGTCTGGATCCAATTAGCAGTCAGGTTTGGTTTGGGTAGAGGTTTTAAATTGAAATAAAGTAAATAAATATATGAAAATAAATATTTAGCTTTGAGATTGGTTGAAGATGTTGATGAATCCTGGAGGAATTTTGGCAGAGGTTCAGGTCTCTTTTGCTGATGTTGAGTTGTTTGAAGAAACTTGGATGTTGAAAAGCTTGAATACCTGTATGCTTGATAACCTTTTCTAGATGTTGATTTATGGATTGTCCTCTCCTTTCTCACTTCCTCCTTCTCTCCTTTTTAGAGGATGAAGTTACTAAATGAGTAAGGGGGAATTGTTAATTAGGTAGAGGAAAAAGATGTTATTTATGATGCTTTAAAGTTTGTTAACATTGCAATAAAGAAGTTTCTAAATCATGCCATGTTTATCTTGTACACAAGTGGAGGTTTTTTCAAATTAGGCTAAGAAACTTGATCATCACCAATCAGGCTAAGCACCACTGGTTGGGCTGACCAGCACTAATCGAGGGCCTAAGGCAAAATGGGTGAAAATTAGTTTAAAATAAGGTGGATTTAAATAGGTCAAGTTAGTAAATTAATAAATGGGCTAAGTTAACTAGGTGGTCAACTAGCTCTAGGGTCAGGTAGGGGTTCAAGGTGTGGGTTTGACATCAAAAACTTTCTAAGGTGTAGTTTTAAAGTGTCTACATTTTGACCCTTTTTGTTATGCGACTTTGGTTCAATAAGCTATAGAACAAAAAATAAATAGTTTGCTAGTCAAGGTTGGATTGCCCCAATTAGGGGAGAAGGTATTCCCCCTCAAACCAAGAGTCGACGAGGTAAAACTGAACTCAGGTTGGGGTTTGATAAATGGTAAATGATAAGTCACTAGGTGGGTGATAAAAGGTGAGGTTAGGCACTTGAAATACAAACATGTACATAAAATGCGACTAAGTACGATAGTCAAGATTGTGCAAAGACTAAAGTTGCCAATGTTGGTAAAAATAAGGTCAATCCTTAAAAGACCATGACAAGGGTGATCAATCCATAGCATTAGTCATAGCTAATTGGGTTAGGCCTATCAAGCCATCTAGATAGCATCAGTATTGGTCACAAGTATATAGGGTGGGAAGCACTCCCATGAAACAACACAATAGGTTAGGTTGTGCATGAGGTGGTGTAAAGTTCAAAAGTGCAACATGGTAAGGTCAATTGATGCATTTAAAAGGACCAATGAAAAGTCATCATAAAACATGTGAATGATCATGGTCAAAATCCACCAATGTTGGGGTGGACATGGTAAAAGTGTGGGTTGATTGTGAATGGGTTGGAAGGGGATGGCCGAGCTGAATCTAGATGCACTAGGCAATGTGGACGTTGCCTACATAGTTCCATGGACACAAAACCCCAAAAGAACTTCAAGCCAAATTTAGTTCCTCCAAAAGGTCAAAGGTTTGCTTGGTCCAATGTTGGTGGAGAAAGGGTGATCTCTAATAGTTGGGGGAGAAGGTAATCTCCAAGGGTCGACTGGTTGAGGGAGAATAAGTGACTCCTTGATAGGTGGTTGGGTTGAGAAAAAGATCCCAAGGTAAATTCACTAGGGAGTAAAGAGGGCTTTATGAATTTAGCCATACCCCAAGATTTGTTCAATTTTAGTTGTTAGTGGGTGAAGAGGTTAAGTTAAATGCAGCGGTTTAGGTGGAATGTCAGGTTGATGTTGGTTCGAGTTGATTGATAAGTTGGTTATGGTTGACTAATTTGGTTCAAAGGTTGGTTTGATTGATTTAAATAGGTAAGATAAATGGTTGATTTGGTTTACTTGCTTGGTTGGGTTGGTTTCTTGGTTGAAATAGGTAAGATAAATGATTGATTTGGTTCACTTGATAGGTTTAGATGGTGGCTTGTTTTGTTGGGTAAGGTAGGATGGAAAAGTTGTGACCCTGTTATTACATCAAACCAAATGTAATGCCCTAAGGTAACTATCAAATAATTGGGTATTTTTGGTTATGGTTGAGGTTAGGTTGACCTTGGGTGAGGTTTTATTGGTTGGAGGTTTATCCAATAGAATAGGTTGGTTGGGTTGATAGGTTGGTTGACATGTTGATAGATTGATAGGGTGATAATTAGGTTGGTTGGTTTGATTGATTAAGGTTTATAAGTTTGGTTGAGTTGAGATTGACCCACTAGAAGGTGAAGTGGAGAAGGTTGGTTTATGATTTATAATTATGAGATATAGACTCAATAGCTTTAGGCATGTGATGTTTAGAAAATGGTTATATGATGATGTGATGGAAACATGATTTTGATTAGATAGTGTGTACGATGGTTGGTTCATATAGAATTGATGATGTGTTTGTTCATGATCATGAATACATGATAGATGGTTTTTGATGATGTTGTTTATGATTAGATTGTGGTTTATAGATTGGAAGATGGTTATGTGATAGATGATGTAAGCATTATTTATTGATAATATTGTTCATAGGTAGGATCATGTGATAATGTGGTTCATAGATAGGATTTTATATGATGATGTTTTGGAATTATTGTAGGGATGATGTTTGAATGTAATAATATGATGTTAGAATGTTGTGATGTGATTATTTATGATTGATGGTTCCTGGATTTATGGTTAGGCTATGGTTTATGGTTCATAATGTTATGATCACGTTGATGAGAATGATGTTTAAATGTTTTTATATGATAGGGGAACATAATGAAAGCACATAAAGTAGACTTAGGTAACAAAATAAATTTGATAAAGAGATAAGAGTCATGAGACATATGTCCATATGAACTAATGAATAAAGAGCAAGGAAAAGGCATGATGTTTTTTGTTTGCAAGGACCTAACAAAAAGAAAATATATTTGGATTGACTTAGTTAACATACACCTATCAAATGCTTTACATGAACATTCTTTGATTGAAAAAGAAGATGTCTTGATCACTTTGCATCAAGTAAGCTCATAGTCCCTTGATTTTAGAGAGGGTGTGAAGGTAAAGTGGGTGATAAGTAGATGGTTGAATGGGAAATGGGTCATATGGTAAGCTGATGTGGGTTAGTTTGACCCTTATATAGGTGACCAAAGAAATATAATAGACAATTCCATGCCTTAATAGAGTATGTAGACTGATCAATGTGGGAAGTCTACAAATGCCACATATAAGAGTCGATTGTGGCTTATTTGCTTTGATTTGGGTATAGGGTTGTTTGTTGATTTTGTTACTTTTGGTGAAGTTGATCGGTGCGAGAAGCTTTAAATGATTATTAAAATTATCCATCCTTCAAGAGAGTGGTCTAAAATTGAATTTTTTAGTTATCCTTCAAGGGAGCAGTCTATTTTTAAGCAACTATTAATGTTAGGCAACTATCTTTCAAGAGAGTAGTTTGCAATGCTAGAGATGTAGATCCAATTGATATTTTGGTATCCTAAATGATTTTGAATGCTATATTTAGACATGGACAAGTCTACTTAGGCTTGGAGGTCTACCCTTATGGAAGCAAGACTTTTTAGCACAAAAGTTTAATGATAGATGAAGGAAGGTGCTTTGAGAGATAAATGATAATGGGATTCTGTATGATTAGAGATGAAAAGTATCCATGAGAACCATGCTATGGGTAGAGCCATGGTATCCATGTAGAGTATTAAGCTATAACTATGATGGATAATCACATGGTCCTATGTTGTAATTAATTATCTCGAAGAGGAGGAGGGATAGGTAGGTTTAGGTGAACATCTTGTAAACCAAGGGATGAGTTTAAGTTAGACACAAGGGTGAATGTGATCCTACTTTAATAAAAGAAAGGATGCAAATGCAAAGCATTAGTAGGCTTAGGTTCTGGTTTACCTTCAAGAGAGGATAAACGATAAGCTTTAGATCCATACTCATGGGTTATGATGTAGGGTCTAAGATAATCAAGATCAAACAGAGAGTAGATGTCCCCCAGTTATTTTTCAACACTTGAGTAGACATGGAAAAGATTTGTATTGACAAAAAGGGCAAGGTTGGTTAGGTGATTATTTGGTGGAGAAAAATAATCTCTGATGGTTTGGGAGGAGAATGTGAATCCCAAATAGGTAGGGTGGTGTCCAAACGAGTTGCCCCAACTTGGTATACCACTTGGCTTTTAGTTTGGTTGATGAAGAAGGTACTCTCTAAAGGTTGGGTGATGGAGAAAGGTAATCTCTAACAGTTCAAGGTTGGTTGGTTGATCAGTTTGGTTAATAGATTAAGGAGAAAATGCCAAGGGTTAGTTTGGTCAAGTGTGAAGGTATGGTTTGGGTTAATAAATGATGAAAGCCTTATGGAGAAAAAATTTCCCTAGTTTTCTCTTTCCATGGATGTTTGAGGTGGGAAAAAGATCCCAAGGTGAGGTGTTAGTCAATAAAAAAAAAATTAGGAGGGGTGAAGATGAGTTCTTCCAACTCCTAAAAGGGGTTGTTAGTTGTTAGTTGTTAGTGGTTAGTAGGTCAAGTTTGTAGGTGGTGGTTCAGGTGGGATTTCCTTTAGTGCACCAAGGCAAGGAAAATGTTGTTGGACCTGATTTAGGTAGGTTAAGATAGATTTGGTAGGTCTGATAGGTTGATCTTGGTTTGAGTTTTTGGATAGGTGGGTTATGGTTAAGTTAAAAGGTATGTTAGTTTTGGTTGATTGATTTGGTGTAGAGGTTGGTTTGATTATTTTATTTGGTTGGATTGGTAAGGTCGGGTGGACTATTATAGGTAAGCTTAGGTTGATGGTAAGATTGGTTAGGTTAATGGTAAGTTTGGTTTGGTTAATATTAGGTGAGGTAGGGCTTGAGGTTGGGTTGATGGCAGGTTTTGTAGGTTTAATAGTTGTTAAAGTTGGGTTAATGGTTAGTTTCATAAAATTGGTAAGTGGAAGAGGTAGGTTGATTGGTTCCATATGGGTGAGTGGAAAAGGTTGATAGGTTGGTTCTACATGGGTAAGTGGAAAAGGTAGATTGGTTTCCTTGATTGGGATTTCAAAGGAAAGTTGATAAGGTTCTACTTGGTTAACAAGTGGTTTGGCTAAGGGTTGGATTATGGTGTCCTTAGTTATAGGTTCACCATAGGCAAAATCAAATGAATGGGCCTCATTGTGTTGAGGGTTTTTATTATGGATTTCATCATCAATGAGTGAAAGAGGACGTTCAATGATTGATTGTTTAAAGATATTCAAGGCTAAGTTGGGGGGAACATAGAAAATATCCTTTGAAATCTCCTTATGATTGATAAGGTTTTGAATGAGCATCTTAAAAGAGTCATATCTATCGATATCATGTGTGTGTGTGTGTGATGATAAGCACAAAATCTGTTCTCTATAAACCAAATTGGTTTTGAAGGAGAAATATTGATGGGTTTGATTTGAGGAAGGTTAATGATAGAAGCCTCTAATAATTTGTCAGGGATTGAGGCATATGATTCCCCCAGTGGGGTGTATTGCCTAGGAAGAAGGTGCACCAATGGCTCTTGATTTTGTGAATTAATTGGTTGGTTTGATGAGGTTTTTTGGTTTGATAGGTTTGGTAGCTTTCATAGGTTAGATGAGTTTGATAGGTGAGGTAGCTTTGGTAGATAGTTGTTGGTTGGATTTGGTAAGGTTGATAAGTTAGGTAAGGTTGGTAAGTGTTTTCAACCTAGAGTTGTACCCTAATTGAAGATGTGCAAAAGCAGCAAACCCTTGCTCCAGTTGAAACAATGGGATCTTCTCAGAGGGTGGGTGCCTTTGTGTTGAGAAGAACCTCCAGAGAGGGCTGGTTCCCTTAAGATTTATCTATTAAATCTAATTATTTTCTTATTCTCGAAAGAAAAGGGGCAAGGGAAATTAAAGGGGAAATCAGAAGGAAAAACTTATTTTAATAGGGTGATGCACCTGAATGTTGTGATATTCATTGGGAACTATTAATCAAAATGAAAATGGAGTTTTATATTAAACTTGCATAAACATTTTAGATGAAGGGCTCTACCTCTTCAAATGACCTACAAGGGAAGAGAGGTGAAATAAGATGGGAAGTAATAGGTGGGGAAGGGACTTGCCCAAAGGTGATGTAATCCCACTTAGTACTGGTACACAATCAAATACACACTATATAGAATCCACATCCAAAACCCAAAAATATATAACTTAGAATCAATTTCCTCTGTCCAACTTCCAAGAATCTATTATTGAATATCAATAATCCCTTTTTAAAAATGACTTCCAAAAGGTCATTTTATAGAAAATTATACAAAAGGCCAAGAGATTGGCATTGAAAAAATATGATAAGATCAAGTGGATGTGAACTTAAGTCAATTTTTAGTTTAAATTAATTACCACCTTCTTCAAATATTTCAATTCTTTATCTTTTTCAAGAAACCTTCCTTTTTGGCATTGAAACAAGAAATGGGAGGAGATAAGGGTTAGTCTTGGTTGACTCAACTCAAGACTAACTCCTTTGTACATTAATTTATTCATTAAATCCTTAATTCCACAAAATTGCATGATGAGCTCCAAATATTGGCATTGAAAAGAATGGTGGGTGCAAGTTTGATAGAAATAAATACCCTTTCCAAAAATACTACGCCATATTTCCAAGGAGAACTCCACTTGAGTTTCTTGCAAGTTGAGTTGTAACAAGAAAAGATTCCCCTTTGCATGGAAATCAAGAAACAAGCTTTGACAAGTCAACCTTAACTAACTCCACTTGCATTCTTCTCCTTCTTTAAGTGGGACTCGTCTTGATTTCTTTTTTTCTTTTCAAAATTAATATAATATTTTTCAAGAATCTTTTAATTTTCTTATTTTTGCAAGAATTCCATTTTTGGTGTTGAAAACCTTTTTGGATGAAATAAAATTTTAAAATTATTAAAATATATGGATATTAATAATAATATCAAATATGTCATGTGGGAACTAATTTGGGGCTATTTGGCATATCAAATGACCTTTTTATAATTTGAATTTTTAGACTTAGGATAAAATCACCCTTTTGAACATATTTGAAGCTCTTTAAGACAATTTAATGACCTTTGAAACCATTTTCTATGCTTTTGACATTTTTTACCATATCTGACCATTTTGACTAGCTTTAAAGGCTAATCGAGCATTTAGGAAAGTTTTAGATGGTAGGGTAGTAATTTAGCCTTGACAGGCATAAATTACTAAAAGTAAGGTTGATAAATTGACATGTTGATAGGTGGGTTGATAGGTTGATAGATTGATAGGTTAATAGGTGGGTTGATAGGTTGGTTGATAGGTTGATAGGTAGGTTGGTTAATTTGATTGGTTAAGGTTGATAAGGTTGGTTGAGGTGATTGATATGATGGTTGGGTTGATAAGGTAGATTGAGGTAATTGATATGATGGTTGGGTTGATAAGTTGGTTAGATAGTTGTTGGTTGGATGGCAAAGAGGATAGACCAAATCTCGGTGTTGATATAAATAGGGTTGCCTCAAAGCGGGTTGGGGTAAATGACCCAATGGTTGATTAGGTTGGATAGGTTTAAGTTGAGGTTGATTATCATAATTGTTAAGTTGGTGTTGTTGGGTTATTGATTGGGTATGATGATGATCAAATGTTTGATAGGTTGTTGGTTGGTTGAAGTTGAGATTTCATTGGTTGTAGGTGAGGGTTGGGTTGATTGTAGGTGAGATTGGGGGCATGAGTAGCTCATGACGCAAGTTAATGCTTTAAGGCAAGAGGGTTGTCTTTCAATATTCTAGAAAAGCTAGGATCTCTAGGGAAGAATATAGGGGGCTCTTTATTAAACAAGGTAATGGAGGAAATATGGTGAAAGGTAGGTTAGTTAGCCTGGTGAAAATTAGATTAACCTAACTGGTGTTAGTTAGCCTTAAAATGGGTGAAAATTAGATTAAAAGAAGGTGGATTTAAAAAGGTCAAGTTAGCAAATTAATAAATAGGCTAAGTTAACTTGGTGGTCAACTAGCTCCACGGTTGGGTAGGGGTTCAAGGCATGGGTTCAACATCAAAAACTAGCTAAGGTACAGTTTTCAAGTGTCTACATCTCTCACTGATGAGGAGTGAGATCACATTATATCCATTTTGAGATATTTTTTTAAATTTTTGCATGGGCAAATTCTGACATGCTAGGCTTAAACCCTAACTTGGTTGTGCATCGACTTATTATTAATCCAGATGTCAAACCAGTCAAACATAAATTGAAGAAGATGCATCTATGCATCCCTGTTTTGGTAAAAGTAGAATTGGAGAAATTATTAGTAATAGGCTTCATTAGAACACTAGACTATTCTGAATGGATATCAAACATAGTTCCAATCAACAAAAAGCTATAGGGTATATGTCTTTGCATTGATTTCAGAGATATCAACAAAGCGTGTCCCAAAGATGATTTTTATGTACCCAACATTGACATGATTTTCAATTCTAATAATAGGTATGATATGGTATCCCTCATGGATGGATTTTCTGGATACAATCAAATCAAGATAGCCCAAGAAGACTATCACAAAACTATATTCACCACACCGTGGGGAACATTCTATTATCAAGTTATGTCATTTGGCTTGAAGAACGCTAGATCCACTTATCAGTGTTCTATGATTATCATATTCCATGACATGATGCATGATATTATTGAAGACGATGTTGATGACATCCTAGATAAATCAAGAACACATGCCAAGCATCCTGATATTTTATGAAGAATCTTTGAGAGACTTCATGAGTATAATGTCTATATGAATCCCAAAAAGTGTGTCTTTGGCATCACTTTAGGAAAGTTGATAGGGTTTATTATATTATAAAAAGGGATCAAACTATACCCTGCTAAGGTCAAGGCCATTGTTAAAATGTCTCCACCTTCAAATCTCAAATAGCTCCATAGCCTGCAAGGAAAGATCTTGTCTATTCATAGGTTTATTTCACAATTGATAGACAAGTACCACCCCTTTAAACATCCTTTAAAAAAAAGGGGTCACATTTCAATGGGATCATGAGTGTCAATCAACATTTTCAAAACTCATGGTATATTTGACCATCCCACCAGTTTTGAGATTGCCAACACCTGGACAACCATTACTTCTTTATATTTTAGTGACTGAACATGCACTACGGGTACTTTTGGCCCAACATGATGATCAGCATAAGGAACATGTAGTTTATTATCTTAGCCACACACTGGTGGCTTGTGATCATAATTATACATCTATTGAGAAGGTGTGTTTAGTGATAGTGTTTGCTTCTCAAAAGTTACCACACTATATATGGAACAATAAAACCATTGTTATTGCTAAAGTGGACCCTCTCAAGTATTTATTGTGATCTATGAATTTGACTTGAGAGAGGATGGTTAGTATTGTGTTAACTCCAAAATGAAAACAAAATGAAATAAACACACTAATAACATAACATCTCTAGGCCTAGACATTAGGGAGAGATTAGTTAACAATCATGAATGAAACACACAACTAAAATACAAAAGAAAACTCTTTTACCTTCCTTGGAGGCTCCAAAATTCTTGTTGTCATGGCTTATTCAGCATGTGCTCATGAAGTTCTTGGCAATGGAAGCTTGACAACCTCCATCTCCTCTTGGCACCTTTGGCTTGTGGCTTGGCTTGGCTTGGAATCAATTTGGCATGGTAACACTAGTTGCTTGAAGCTTTTGGAACCAATCTTGCATTATAACTTTGCATACATTAAGTTTAGAAATGATGTTGTGAGGCCTCTTATTTATAGATTTTTGGATTTGATCAGAATCAACCTCAACCTTCCATTGCAAGATTGAGATGTGTGGTTGAGGATTAACTCAATTTTTGGAATTAAGTGTGTAATTATCCTCATCATGGCATTAGAAGAAGGGGAAATTAAGAGGCATGGAGGGAATCATAGAAGGCATTGATGAGGCATGGGAGGCATGAATCCAGATATTTATAACATTTATAGCCTAGACATGTCTTCCCAAGAAATGAGTTCACTTGATGAAGCAGATATTAAATATTCATTTCCAAAATAAATTATTCAACAAGTTTCCATGGAATTTTTTATTCGGCCTTGATTTGGGTTAATTAGATTTTAGGCATGATTAAGCAAATTATGCAAAAATTACCCAAATTGATCAGAATGCCTTGTTGTTGGTCCTAAATTTGACTGGATTAGAATTGGAAGTCCACGTCAGATGCATTAGATGTGTATCCCCATTTATAATGTTGCCAAAAATAAATAATAAAGGCACATATCTTATGCAATATATTTGATAGGAAAGAGCAGTCCAGAGCATGCAAGTGCAAATTTGGCATTTTGACTTGAAATAGACTTATCAAAGTTAGCTGGCCCATAAATTGCATTGCCCCATTTAGGAATGCCTTGGACAAAATTGGTATTTGAATATGTCTGTTTTACATCATTTATCATGTTTTAGTGTTTATAGGCCAAATTATGCATTTCGAGTGGAAATTGGCTAAAAGCCTGCTTGAAAGTTATTAGCGGCTAGTTTATGGTGGCTACAGTTTTCCCCTATTCAGAAAGGCATTGAAATTTATAAGCATAGTAACATCTTCTCAAAAAATTAAAAGGTCATGTATGCTTATAATTGTAATTATGATGAACTAACTGTTTGACACCCCCTCGAGGGAACAATTGGCACAAAGAGGTCAAAAATTGGTCCCTCAAAAAGAAAGAAGTGAAACGAGGGGACCAAAGAAAGGAGAGATGATGCGGTGAAAACATAATGATAGTGAAAAAGTATTCAAAATCATTTGGAATGCAAGTGGGATGATGCATAATCATTTGCCCAAAGGTGGTTATAAACATTTTACCCTGATAATGGCAACATGGTATGATAACACAACGATTTGCCCAAAGGTGGTTATAATCATTGAGAAGATGGAGCTACCCTAGTTAGGACAAACGAATAAGATAATAACATGCCCCTATATAGGTAAAAAAAATTAAAGTGGTGACAATACAATGATTTTCCCAAAGGTTGTTATAATCATTGAGAAATGCAGGTGGGATGGTGTGGAATGATTTGCCCATAGGTGGTTATAATCATTGGACCTTGATTATGGAAAACATGATAAACTTGGTCGAGGATGATGATAACTTAATACAAAGGGTAATGATGAATTGTAACAACCTACTAGTAGAGAGATGCTCATCTTAACTAATAAAGGTTGAAATTTTTTCATGGATAATTACTCTGTTTGGGATATGATTGGGAGCAGAATCAAGATGTCGGTGCTGAAGAAATATTGCCATTACTAAATAGACTTATTGAAGCTGAGGTTTGTTGTAGCATGTGATGGTAGGCTTTAAGATAGAACACCATAAAGAATTGGCCAAAATATGCATAAGGAATGACTCCCATAATCCAATACTCAATAGAAAATAATGCACCAATGATAAAAACCATGATGACAATGTAAACATATAAATATGAATGGATTTAACTGTAAGTGTGGAAAAGGAATCACTCAATGAACACACGTAAACTGAATCAAGACAACAGTGTTGAAATCAAAAAAATAGGCAAACAAACAAACAAAATAAGCAGAAACAAACAAACAAATAATGCAATAAAAATCCTACAAGCATTGCCCCTAGAAAATAGGTGACAACTTAACAAATGAACTAAATGGGGGAATAGAAGAAAAGGAAGGGGGTGGTCGAGTTGTCTCCATATGCACTAGGTAAGTGGACGTTGCCTACATAGTTTCATGGATGTAACATCCAATAAAAAAATTTTAGGCCAAATGTAGTTCTGCCAGGGAATGAGAAGAATGTGATAACTGAGGAAAACAAACAGATTGGATGTGATAAAAGAATAGAAATGATATTACAAAATGGAAAGTGCATGAGAGAAAAAGGCCAAGAAGGATGGAGAAACTAAATGACAAGTGATTTTCATGTAACTTAGTAAGGGTTCCTAGAATCTTTAAGGCAAAAAAGTGGTCAATGTTTTTGTTATTTTCTAACGGTTTTTGAAATGTTTTTGGAAGTGTTTTGGAGTGTCACAACTCAATCGAGAATGATGAGACACTAAATGGTTCAAGCTCACAAAATAGTGAAAGTGTTTAAACTAAAGTTACTCACAAAATGGTGATAGTGTCCAAACTTAGGTTGCTCATAAAATGATGAGAGTGTTCAAACTTAGATTGCTCGCAAAATGGTGAGAGCATTGGGAAAAAGGTGACTGAGCTGACCTCAAAAAGTATTGAGCACTGCTTACATAGTCCAAAAATAGGACCTCAAGTCATTGTAGTTCTGCCCTTACAGTGGATAAATTTGACTAGTGTTATATCTAATTCAAACAAAATAGGCACAGTTGGTAAAAAGACATAGTATGGTATAGGAAGTGGCAAGTTGGTATGTAAAGGCTTATTATTGCCCCTAGTTTTCCAATAGGAGGTTATAACTAGGACATAATGACATAGATCAATGGTACTAATTTTTTCAAAGGTGATTATAATTAGCAACAAGACCGGTGGTAAGAAATAATAACAAACGAAGGATGCAACTGTAGAAACTTTTATTACACTGTCCCAAAATATGATCTCTATCTGAAGTTCTTAAACAAACTGATGAACTGATCAAAAACCTTGATGTTAAAGCTATGTAATGAATGATAAAAACCAAGGTCAAATAGGCTAGGCTTAAGAACACATTGGGTTGATAGGTTGGAAGTGGAAAGTAGATATGGTAAAGAGGATAGACAAGGGCAGTATGTGTATAAAGAAGAATAGTGACAAAAAGGCATAACTGAAATGGTCCTTACAAGAAATACACCTTAGCATTCAAGCATAGTATTATTTGAGATGAATAATATTCATTAGCTCTAGAAGTTTTTTGCCATCTGGTGTTGAAAGATTGTATGCTCTTGATCCATAATCTATAGTGATGACAAAAGGCCCTATCCAGTTTGGTTTGAATTTCTCTTTATGTATGTTCTCAACCATGGTATTCTTTTGGTTTTCTTTAAGAACAAGATCACCAAGTTCAAATTTTTGATATTTCACACATCAATTGTAGTGGCCTTTGAGTTGATTCTGATATGCTTGAAGATTATTGAGTGTGATCATGCATTTCTCATCTAATAGGTCCAGCTCTTGCAGGTGAGCTACTCGATAGTCATGATCATCAAAGACATGCTTGAAAGAGATGTGTTGTGAAGACAATTTAACCTCAATGGAAAGGATGGATTCATTACCATAAAAAATTGAGTATGGAGTGGCTCCTGTGGGGGTACGATGATATGCCCAAAGGGCAAGGAATATCTAGAGGTGCCAATCACTATCGGCATCATTGACAATCTTTTTTTAGAATGTTGACAATGGTTTTGTTGGATGCCTCAGCCTGGCCATTACCTTGAGAGTAATATGCTATAGAAAAGTGTTGGGTGATGTTGTATTCAGTACATAACTATTCTACATCTTTGTTCTTGAATGATCCTCCATTATCAGATATAATGTCAGAAGGAATACCGTAGTGGTAGATGAGATGGTTGAAGATGAAGTTGGAAATTTGCTTTCTAGTCACATGAAGGGTATAGATTCAACCCACTTAGTAAAATATTTAGTGGTGGTAAGGAAATGTTTATGACCATCAGATGAAGTGGGGTTAATCTTCCTAATGAGGTCGACTCCCCATGTAGAAAAGGGCCATGGTGTCAACATCAATTTTAGAGTTTTTATAGGGACATGAATCAAATTAGCATGTCATTGACATTTGTCACATTTCTTTACATATGCAGTGGCATCTGCATCCATTATAGGCCAATAATAATCAGTATGGAAGAGCTTTTTGGATAGGACTGCCCTGCTAGAATGGGCTCCACATACTCCATGAACTTCTCTTGACACTAATGTAGACTCTGTCAAAGTTAAACAATGAAGCAGAGTTCCATCAAAACTATGATGGTAAAGAGTGGATCCAAGTAGAGTGTAATGAGAAGAATGATGAATGAAGGATTTGGTTTATTTTCAAGATAGGTTAGGTGGCAAAACTTGGTCATGAAGGTAGTTGTAAAAGTCTGAGTGCTAGATAGAATTAGGACCAACAATATCACAAATCATGGCAATGATTGAAGGTTCATGAGCTGGTGCTGACAAATTCTCTATGAGAAATGGATACTCTCTGGTTTTATCTATTTGTCGAATTAGAGAGCCAATAGTAGCCATGGCATCTATAGTTCTGTTACTAGCCCTTGGTATATACTCAAACTGAATGTTGGCAATTTGCTTTTTAAAAGTATCAACCATGGCTTTATATCGAACGAGCTTATCATCTTTGGTCTAAAAATGATTTTTAACTTGATTGATGATTAACTGAGAATAACCATAAACTTGAAGATGAGATATATTCCAATGCACTACTTATCGAAGTCTTGTAACAAGTGCTTCATACTTAGCCATGTTGTTTGTATAAGGAAAGCTGATTTTGAATGATTTAGGGATTAGATCCCCCTGTGGTGTAATAAATAATAGGCCTACCCCTAATCTATGTGCAGTGAATGAACCATCAAAATACAACTTCCAGGACTGCTCCTCAACTTTGGTGTGTCCATAACGATCATGATGGATTCATCAGGAAATGGAAACTTGAGTGGTTGGGTGTCCATAAGAGGTGCTTCAGCAAGTTGATCTGTAAGAACTTATCCCTTGATTACTTTTTGATTGACGTACTCTATGTCAAACTCACTAAGAAGCATGATCCATTTAGCCATTCTTCCATACAAAGCTATTTTAGATAGTAGATACTTGAGCAGATCTACTTTTGAAAGGACCATGGTTTTATTATTCAACATGTAATGACATAGTTTCTGAGCTATGAAAACCATGGTAAGACAAGATTTTTCAACAGGTGCATAGTTATGTTCATATGTAACCAAGTTACGACTTAAGTAGTATACAACATGCTCCTTTCCATTGTCATCATGTTGAGCTAAGAGTGCCCCCAGGGCATGATCTTAGCTGATAGGTATAATAAAAAATGGTTTTCCTAGCATAAGAGGTAATAAAATAAGTGGATTGACAAGATAATCTTTGAGTTGTTGAAAAGTTGTTTGGCATTGATCATCCCAGTGAAATGCAACTCCTTTCTTCAAAAGATGCATAAATGGATGGCACGTGTCTGCTAATTAAGAGATGAAACATCGAATGGATTGGGTCTTACCATGCAAACTATAGAGTTGCTTCAAATTGGTTGGTGGTGGTATCTCGGTTATAGCATGGACTTTAGATAAATCAACTTCAATACCTCTATGAGACATGATGAAGCCAATTAGTTTGCCTGAAGTCACCCCAACCACATATTTCTTTGGATTGAGTCTAAATTTGTACTCCCGTAGTCTTTCAAATATCTTATGCAGCACTGTTGGATGGTCAATCCTGGTCTTGGATTTTCCTAATATGTCATCGACATAGTCTTTAATAATATCATGCATCATATCATGAAATATGATAGTCATGGCTCATTGATATGTAGCACCCGCATTCTTTAGGCCAAATAGCATCACCTGATAGCAAAATGTACCCCATGGAGTGGTGAAGATTGTTTTATGTTGATCTTCTAGTGTTATTCTGATATAATTGTATCTTAAAAAGCCATCCATGAGTGAAAGCATTTCATAACCTATCGTGGAGTCGATGATCATGTCGATATTAGGTAATGGAAAATCATTTTTAGGACAAGCTTTGTTGATGTCTTGAAAATTAGTACAAATTTCGATTCCTTTTGGCTTTTTACTAATAGGTACTACATTAGAGATCCATTCTGAGTATTCAATAGATCGGATACATCCTATTTCTAAGGGTTTTTCCAACTCTTTCTTTACCAATACAACAATGCTAGGATACATCTTACGTATCTTTTATTTTATGGGTTTGGCATCAAGATTAACCATAAAGTGGTGCAGAACCAAGGCGGGGTCTAATCTTGGCATGTCAGAATAGGCCCATGCAAATATATCCACAAACTCTCTCAACAGAGCTATAAAAATGTCACATTCCTCCTTAGTGAGGGATGCACCTAATTTTATCCATTTTAGGTTTGATAAATTCCCAATATTTACCTATGTTGTATCTTCAACTATAAGGGTCAAACCATCTTCTAGGATAGTAGGCAATGAATTGAACTATTAGATTATGTCAAGGTCCTTTGTTAGGACTTCCTCTTCAACTTCTCCTAGGCATGATGAATCTGAGTCTCTTAATGGTAGATTTGGCCATGTAATAAAAATAGTTGGAAATTCTTGGAGAATTTGATCAAATACTTGTTGTTGCTCAAAACTAAACTCAAATCTATAGGCAAGTTCATTGTTAATGGTCTCCTAGTCTAAATTTAAAGAAGAATGAACACCCTTGTCTAATGGCACTTGAAACAAGTTTTCACCACTAGACTAGCCTTTATCTTTACTTTTTCTATGGTCAAAAAGTGCCTGAAAGAGGTTTTCACTTTGGGACCTAAATGTTTTATTTTTTTGTTCTTGGCTAAGGGTGTTTACTCACTCTCTAAAATAGGCTGCATTATTCAATATGATTGAGAATCTTGATTTATAATCTCCCAATAGAACATTGTCTCTAAGGCCTAAGAAATCACAGAATGCCTCATCATTTTGGAACTCATCAATCGGCAGACTAGATTCTTGTTGGTCCCAATCTATCAGTTGGGGATAATACAATGGTAATGGATTGCGATGAATAGCTTGGGTAAGGGTACAAATGGCATTGTTATCAAACATGTTGGTTTCAGCTAGGTTATCAAAGGTAAGGATTGGACTTTGCTTTGCTCTCGACATCATCATCACTAGTCATTGGTGATGGAGTTTGAATAAGATATGTGGGGTCACCCATAAAAGGTTTAAATCCCAATCCAATAAGGTCTTTCATACTTAGTCATGGAAATTGGCTTGATAGTTCCTTGTTGATTTGGTCCAAGGCCTCTTCCTTCATAATTATGACTCTCCATGATCCTATTAGGAATATGATACTTTCAATTTTTATAACAATCAGCTTGGTCATCGTTGTATAACCATGATTCTTCTCCTTCAAGAGGGTCAGGTTCTAGGCTGGATGTGGGTACAAATGTGACATGTCCCTTATCTTTGTTCCTTCATTATCAATGCATATATGGAATGGCCTTAGGTCACCCAAAGGTTTTTAGATTTTGAGAAAGATTGGTGATATGAAACGTATCATGGGTCACATATTCTCCTGGTCCATTATTAGAAATGGTGAAATTATTAGAAGCTTCAGGAAGTAGCATGTGGAAAAGGGAATCCAAGGTATTAGGATATACGTAATTATCTAATGAAGGATCAATAAGTATAGCCTTTCCTTTATCCTTATTAGAACTTGGATTCATGTCGTACTAATAAATATAGCTTTGAAACTCAACCTCAAGATGCTTGTAGTGTTCATATAGGTGTAAATCTCCTAGAATATTCACCTCTATCCCTGAATGGGAAAACTTGATACATTCGTGCAGTATTGATGAGACTGCACAAATCTCATGTAATCAAGGCCTACCTAGAAGCATGTTGTATGATAACTCAAGATCCAACACATGGCAAAGTGTATCATAGGTCAAAGGCACAATGATAACTAGCAAACTAATAGTGCCCTGTGATTCTCTTTCCTGATTATCATAGGCTTTAATAGTTATTATTTCTGGCTAGAGATCTGTCATTGTGTACCCAAGAAGTTTGATGAGCTTGAGAGACATTATTTTGAAGCCAGATCCATTGTCAATAAGGACACATTTTACTTTATGCCATCTGATACAAACTTCTATATTTAATGGGTTATTATGAAGCAAGCCAAGGGAAGACATATCACTTTGGTTGAATGTGACTTTTTGGGTTGGAGCTAGGTGTCCAACCAAAGCTTGAAATTTTTCAGGAGATATGTCACTAGAAATAGTGGATTGGGTTAAGAACTCATTCAAGATGTTCTTATGGATTATTGACATCTGTAGTAAATCTAAAATAAAAATTTGTGCTGGTGTCTTCTATAATTGGTCCACAATATCAAACTTCTTATTTTGGTCAGTAGTGAATGATTGGTTGGATGTCAGGCAAAGTGGCAGATGGTTGTGGGCCTAGGATAGTAATCTTCAACCTCTGAGTTGTGATTACACAATCAAGATTAAATACTAGACCATTATTGCTAATCGATGTTGGAAATGGTGTGGGTCCAGATAAGATAAGTCTCCATTATCGGTGTACTTGCATGTGGTCACGTGGAAAGAATGAGTTGTCACTATAAGATCTAAAAGTGGAAGTCCTAGTTTGTTGGTTTCTCTGTATGCACTCCCAGGTCAAAAAAGGATTATCCATGTGATTTGGCTGAATAGTTTTGTTTAGAAATGGTCTAGGCTGATTAGTACTTGGTATATGATTAATGGAGATGGTATTAATGCTACCACCTACAATATGACATACAACCTTGTTGTAGTTATGTGCAACTGCATGGTAGGTTTGTTAGTTGTTACGATTCTGACCTTGGTTTTGTCCATTGTTTTGTCATTATGGATTATGGTTCTAATTTTATTGGTTCTGTTGGTTCGGCCTTTGATTTTGCTATTGTATTGGGCATTATTGTTGTTACTGATTATTCTATTGTTGTTAATTGTTATGTCTAGGAAAGGGGTTTTGATAGATTTCAAGAGTTTGATTAGAAGTGGAAGCACCACTATCCTATTTTATCTCCCCATTCTCTAACATATTTTCAATTAAATGCTTGATTAGACACATCTTCATAGATTATGCTCGTTAACCCAATGATAGTCACAAAATTCATTTTCATGGTACCAATCAGGGTAAGGAATGCCTTATAGATAATGTTTTGGTATGGTCCAACTAATCAGATTAATGATAACAAGCTTACAAAATACATACTCAATAGGTTTTCCTAGGTCACTAAAGACACGTGTACAGATGGTTCTTCTAAGAGGGGTTTGCAATGGTAATGACTGATGTATTTTTTGTGCAAGTCTTGGTTATTGCACTAGGTGGTGCAAATGATGTCTGCATAGTTTGGACATGATGAGATTTGGTTACTCCATTTCCCACAACATTCTTATTGCAGTTGAATTGCTTCAATGTTTCTTGATTATTGGCATGTGTTGATTAATATGCTTTCATTTGATTGGGATGTTGGTCATTTTCATGATTGGTACTTTGATTTTGATTAGTTTAATTGAGCTTGATGACTCCCTTATTAATTAGCACTTGCTCGATCAATAAACCTTTGTCAATGATCTCTTTGAACATATGTGCACATTGTAGTTCCAAATGATAGGCTATCTCACTATGCAAATTTTTAGTAAACACAGTGAATAATTATTTATCTAGTAAATTATAGGTGAAATAGCTTGTAAGGGCTCTCCATCACTATAAATAATTTACAAAACTCTCCCTAGATTTTTGCTTTGCTTGTGTTAGGTTTACTAATGAAATCTCATGCTCGAGATAATATGAAAAGTGTTGTATAAATTTATCAAAAAGATCATCAAAGTCTGTTACTGAATTCTTAGGCAACTTTAAAAACCACTCCAAGGCTTGTCCATCCAGGCTCCTTAGAAACAACATCAAAAGGTATAGGTCACTATATGCCACTAGCTAACATGCGACAAAGAATTCAGTCAAATGGGCCTTAGGGTCACCTTTCCATTTATACTTATCAAATTTGGATGGTTCGTATCTTGGAGAAAATGGTATCTACAAATACTCCATGTTTAATGGATATGAACACACATCATCCAATTTCAACATCTTAGTCTACTTCCCCGCTTGAATGGTAGCAATTACATCCTTTATTTGTTGTAATTCTTGGGATAGAAAACTAAATGGAATATTGGTTTGAGGGAAAATGTTGGTTTGGGTAAATGGCTGGGAGGTCACAAGTGGGACACTTTGACTAGGGTATGATGGAGACACATGTTGGGGTAGATTGGCTTGGTTGGGAAATGGACCAAGAATATGCATATGTGGATTGGGATGTACTTTAAATTGTACATTTGGTTGTCTGATATTCTAGTTTAGGTTGGTGATAAAGGTTTGACTTGCAGGATTTTATGGTTGGGATGGTGGGATATAATTTTATTATGTCTACTATAGTTGAAAAGGGACATGTTGCTGACTAATCAAACCTTGATGTTGAGTGGGAACTTATGGACCAGGACCTTATCTCTAGATTTGTGGCATATTTTGAACCAATGGCTGTCTAGTAGGTACCTAAGAAATATGCAGACCTCCTTGCTGCATGAATCCTTGTGAAGAAGTGAAAGCATGTTTCAGATTCAGCATCTATCATTGACCAATATTTTCACTTTATTGGCTAGTCATTGCTTGGTTTTGAATTGGCATATTAGTCTGTGACAGAAGAGGTATGTTTGTTGTTACCTAGCAAGGAGAAACATTAGTTGCCCTCGATTGAGATGGCAATATATTCATCTTTTGTTGCATTGATACACTAAATTATGTCTGCTCTTGTGGAATACCACTCACGACTTATTGAGGAGGATAATGATTCATCACATTCTGTCATTGAGGCATAACATTAGCCATTATTTGATTATCTAATCCTGTAGGTTGTACACTTGAGGAAGTGACTAGTTGAGGTTGCAATGTAGAAACTCCTATTCCTTGGTATGATGATTTGCTCATGGGATTAACTATAGGCACATGTTGTTGGCTAGTTATTTGTGTGTTAGTACCACTTTGATCAAGATTGGACATTGTTTACATATTGTCTACTATGTTTGGCTCACTATTCAGTGTAGAATTCGAAGACACTTCTTTAATAATTGGCATATGTATCAAGTTATCTATCGCAACATTTTATATAAATGGGTCAAAACTCAGATTCTCTTATCTTGTTAATTCCATCAACACTCCTGTTGAAGGTACTAGGTTAATGAGAGGCTTATTTACCATGTTTATCTGATTGAAATCATGTACTAAATTCAGGTAGGTTTGGTATGATGTTTGCATTTGGTTAAAGTGATCTTCCATGATGTTTTTGCCTCGATTGGATATAGTAGGGTCTTGGTTTGTTGTTTGGACTAGAGCCATAGGATTTCTAGAAGAATCCTATTGATCGTAAATGATATTTTGGGGCACTCTTACTAGACTTTGTAAATTTTCATGGGGTAAGTCTGTTGGAAACTTAACCCCTACCTCTATACCCCTAAACAAAATCTTATCTTGGTTTTCTAACAAATGTTTCTCAAACAAAAATGGATCATAAGTAGTAGCTGTATTGGTAGAGCATGGTTGTTGAAGTATTGGTTCATCCACTATGGGTATTGTAGCTAAGTATTGCATAGTTTGTTTTTGGTCCTATTCTGCGTAAGGTGGTGTGTTAACCAAATAGTTAGCCAATGGATCTTGGCCTTATGCCCCTAATTAAGTATTATAAGAGGGATAAGAATCCATCTCATAAGTAATGTTATCTGCATAGGGGTCTTGCATCATTTCTTCTTGCACAACTACATTACTAATCCCTAGAATGTACATGAGTCCACTACGAGTGTAGGAATACATGTTGGGATCCATAGTCAATGCTTAGTGATAAAAGGTCAAAGAGTTCTAAAAACTCTAAAAAGGATAGAATCTAAAACAAATGATGCCTTCAACTTGGTCTATATTCGTCAAAAATATCAAAAGGTTTGTGCAAAGATTTATGAGGAAACAAGCTAGTGTAAAATATCTAACATTTCACTATTCACATAAAGATAAACAAGTAAATGGATAGAAAAATTGAAATGCCAAACTCGAAGGTCAAAGTGTTTCAAATCAGTCTAATCTAAAAAACTAAAAGTTGCTAGGTCTTTTGGCCAAATGTGGCATCAAAATCTAGGCTCAAATAAGGCATGTGCTAGGACTCTTGGCCAAACGGTGTCAAAAGCTAGACTTTGAAAAAAGATGAAAGTTTTAATCTAACGGATTTGAAACACTTCTAACAAACACTAGGCATTCGATTCTTGGACATGAACTTGGTCAACTAGGTATAAGGTATGAAACAAAAGCCACTTTATAAATAGTTTATTTTCTCATAAATAATGGTATAAAACTTGGTTCTTTTTTACAAACAAGCTAGACAAAGGTGAAAAGTATAACTGTGTTTTAGACAAAGGATCAAAAGTACACTTTGATTGATTTGAATATGTAGGAACAAACTTGGAATTATATGTAAGAGGGTCCAAAAAACAAAGTTTGAAATGATTTGGGTAGCATAATGATGCTATACTATGCAAAAGGTGTGATAAAAAAGCTTGTTTCAAACACTCTCTAAGGCAAAGACATTTTTTCACAATTTTGACAGCATAACACCACCCTTCCTAACTCAAAATGTTGTGGTGTATAAAGTTAAAGTGCAAGTATTTAGCACAAAATAGCTTAAGTTTATCAAGTGATGATAATTATTATGAGTCTAAAATGACCTTCAACCTAAATTAGAAATTAAACCTAAGTTCCCTCAAGTTTAGTGCAAATGGCGAATCCACTTAACACATCAACCCTATGAACTTATAAAGGTGTAATTTTGAATTTAAATTATAAGTGAAGGACTTAAACAATTTTGGTAAAGGTCTAGACTCAATTGGGCAGCATAACTGCACCAAAGTGAATGATATAACTCTCAAGCTTTTGATGAACTTTGAACAAGGCAAATTGATGATTTCACGCGGGTAGCATAATGCCTCTTTGTACAAAGGAAAATTTGGACTATGTGTTGGGTTTGAATTATTTGTTTACACCAAGTTTTGACTCCAAAAAAGACTTTAACCTAGGACAAGACCAACTAATTAATCGCCCTTAAATACTAAACTGACAAGGTTGCTTGGTATTGTTTAAATCCATCAATATACGTCATTTGAGAGTATTTTAAGTGTTCATCCAAAAGTAAATGTGTATTATATAGTAGGGTTTTTATAGCCCCCTTTCTCTCAAATAACAGTACTGTGACATGGACCTTGAGACACACCTTGCAACAACAATACTTATGTGGCAAGTGAGGATTTGTCTCAAATCTAACAAGATTTCAAACGATCTAGGGGAATCAATTGCACAATGAATTTCACACCAACTAATGCAAAAGAAAAGCATGGATTTTTGGTTTGTATCACTTGACTTATTGTAAAAAGGTCTAGTCTTTTTTGCAATCACTACATCCTATTGTTCACTCAGTGTAGTGTGATGTCCAAAGTGCCACTAAGTCCCATGTGCAACTCTAAAAGAGTCGAATGAAGTCAATGCTAGGAGATGAAACCCCAAGTCAAAGCTTCCCTAAAGAACTTGTGGGAGGTGATGAAGTCCCCCTCACAAGCCAAGATGCATAAATAAATAAAGCATGAAAATAGAAAGACTTTAGGGGCATTTTCAAGGTCACCCAAACTTTAACAAGTTTTTAGGGAGTGCTTTAGACGACTTTCTTTCTAAACCTTGGATTAGGCTACTTGTAATATGAATGGTGCTTTTGATTCCAAAGGTTCCCTATAAGGGATAAATGGAAGTCATACATGCAACATACCTCTCTTTTAAAAACAAAATTAATCTAATCAACTCTTTCAAACAAGAATTAACAAGTCTGTTCAATTTTAAACCCAAATAAAGTGTTTGATAGTGTTCATTTGACCCCTTGGTATTAGTTGTAAACTTAGAAAAAATTCACCAAAAACATCTAAAAATTCTTTAATAAACACCAAAATAAAGTTCCTAATCAATTTTTAAGCATGTAAAAGTGACTTAAACATGTTTTGAGCAAATATCCTGCTTGGTCCCGCAACAAAATTGTTAGCATATCCTTTATCTTTGAAGCCCTTTGAATTTGAAATAAGAAACTTTGGAAAAGTAGGCCTTGAGTCTATGGTTTTGGAAAAACATAGTGACCGATGTTGGTCAATACCACCAACATCGGTTAAAACCATCTAAGATCTGACTGATGTCAATTTTGTTAAGTGACATCAGTTAAGCCAAATAACCGATGTCAGTATTTCTGTTGAGGTTGGTTATTATGTAAAAATCATGGCAACCAAAAACAACAAAATAAAGTTAGAAAACCAATTTTCAACACTTTTAAAAGCTCAAATAAGTTTTTTAAGGTTGTAAAATGATCTCCTTCATGTGTAGGATGTGTCTAGTCCCATCAGGTGTGCCATTATGTGATCTAGGAATTTGACTCAAGAGAGGATGGTTAGTATTATGTTAATTCCAAAATGACAACAAAATGAAATAAACACACTAATAGAATAACATCTCTAGGCCTAGACAGTAAAGAGAGCTTACTTAACAATCATGAATGAAACACACAACTAAAATGCAAAAGAAAACTCTTTTACCTTCCTTGGATGCTCCAAAATGCTTGTTTTGGTGGTTTGCTCAACTTGTGCTCATGAAGTCTTTGGCAATAGAAGCTTGACAACCTCCATTTGCTCTTGGCACCTTTGGCTTATGTCTTGGCTTGGCTTAGAATCAATTTGGCATGATAACACTAGTTTCTTGAAGCTTTTTGAACCAATTCAACATTATAAATCTGCATAAATTAAGCTTAGAAATGATGTTGTGAGGCCTCCTATTTATAGATTTTTAGATTTGATCAGAATCAACCTCAACCGGCCATCTCAAGATTGAGATGTGTAGTTAAGGATGAATTCAATTTTTGAAATTAAGTTTGTAATTATCCTCATCATGGCATTGGAAGAAGGGTTAATTAAGAGGCATGGAGGGCATCATGGAAGGTATTGATGAGGCATGGGAGGTATGAATCCCAATATTTGTGGCATTTATGGCCTAAGGATGTCTTCCCAAGAAATAAAGTCACTTGATGATGCAGATATTCAATATTCATTTCCAAAACAAATTATTCAACAAGTTTCCATGGAATTTTTTATTAGACCTTGATTTAGGTTAATTAGTTCTTAGGCATGATTAAGCATATTGTGCACAAATTACCCAAATTGATTAGAATGCTTTGTTATTGGTCCTAAATTTGACTGGATTAGAATTAGAAGTCCACATTAGATGCGTTGGATGCGTATTCCCATTTAGAATGTTTCTAGCAACAAATAACAAAGGCACATGTTTGGTGTAAAATATTTGATAGGAAAGAGCAGTCCAAAGTATGTAGGTGCAAATTTGCCATTTTGACTCAAAATGGATTGATCAAAGTTAGTTGGCCCATAAATTGCATTACCCTATTTAGGGATACCTTGGACAAATTTGGCATTTGAATATGTCAGTTTTACATCATTTAGCATGTTTTAGTGTTTTTAAGCCAAATTGTGCATTTCAGGTGGAAATTGGCCAAAACCCTGGTTGGAGGTTATTGGCAGCTAGTTTTAGGTGTCTACATTTAGTATCCAAAGCAACTCTCACAAGGCATATGGCCAAATGGGTCATGCTCTTAAGAAAATTTGATGTTGAGTATTAGAATCATAAAGCTATAAAGGGGCAAGTTATTGCTGATAAATTTGTAAAAGCCCCTATTATAGACACTCCACTACTCTAATTCAACTTTCCATATGATTCTATTATGACAGTAGAATAAGTGCAGCATGAGCCTAAACATTGGAAACTCTACTTTTATGGTTCCTTTACTTCTCATGGATCTATATTCATCATTTTGTTGAATACACCACAAGGGGATTTGATTCCCAAAGAATTTCATATCAATTTTCATTGTACCAACAATATGGCTGAGTATGAGGCACCTATGGGATATCTAACACTTGATGGTTTATGGTGATTCTCAATTGATTATCAATCAAACCATTGATCAATATCAAACTAGAGATGACAATATTATACCTTACAAGCACATTGTGGATAATCTCAAAGTTCATTTTAAATTTTTATAGTTTGAACAAGTACCACAGGCCAATAATAGATCTACTGATGCAATGGAAATAATTGGGTCCATGATACACTATTGGCCTTAAATGGAGATAGATGCTTGAAATTATGTGAGGAAGTGTGTTACTTGTCAACAACATGTAAATTTGACGCATGCACCTTCCTTGCCACTACAGCCAGTTACTACACCATGGCCATTTTCTACATGAAGCCTTGATCTCATCGAGAAAATAAATCCAACATCTTATGATGGCCAAAAACATATTCTCTCTCTTACTAAGTATTTTACAAAGTGGATTGAGGTCATTTCTCTCACTTACTATGTTGATATTGTATCCCAGCTTGGATTATATCTGATAATAGCAGATCATTTGTAATCAGAGATTTTTAAAAGCTTTGTGCAACATTCAAAATCAAGCACAATAAATCCACACCATATAACCCACAAGGCAATGAACAAGTTGAGGCATCAAACAAAACCATTATGGCCATACTGAAGAAGACCATCAATGATGTTGGTTGTAATTGGCACTTTTAAAATTTTCCTGTCCTTTAGCCTTACTGCACTAGTAATCAAACCCCATAAGAGACACTCCATACTCACTTGTTTATGGCACATAAGCTATTATCTCGATTGAGAATGAGCTATCTTTATTGTGTGTTCATTTGGAGAATATTAAAGATGATAAGGATTATATAGTCTATTGATTTCAAGAACTAGAACTCCTTGATAGCTGTTGGGAGGATGTACACCGGAAGCACACAATTTGATTACCAAACCAAGCAACTTAATATGCGGAAATTAACCAGATTCACCAAGTAACTAGAATTCAGAATAACACAGCATATGAGAGACAATACCAAATTGTATTAACACTTTATACAGAAAAGAATACAATAAAGAAGATGCCACTTCTTCTCCACCACCTTACAGAGGTTTCCCACACCTCAAGTGAACAGTAATTCTTCTCCCCAAAGCTCTCCCTCTCACAGGTCCCAACACCCAACTCAAATACAGAGTTGGTGTTCACCTCCCGTGCTCCACGCACACCACAAGTGCTCCACGCACTCCACAAGCACTCCACGTGCTCCACAAGTACTCAAGGTACTTCAAGTAGATCTCCCATGAATCTGCAACAACCTGCAATTCAACAGACCATACTTATGGAAGGAACTCCCTTGCCTTCCTCTTGCTCTATCCGAGTACACACCTGTACTCCAAGTAGATCCTGCCTGATACTGCTCCCTGTAGTGTTGCTGTCTGTATGACCTTGCACACCTGCAAATCAAGCAATGGTTCTAATCACCTGTGAACCTCGACCTTGCACACACATACACCTGTAGATCAACGATCTTACTTACCATGTAGATCTCCTATATAGGCCATGCAACTGTGACCAAGATCCTACACTCTTGAAGAACCCAGCTGGCTCTCCAATCCAGCACCAACACACCTGGTACTGTGGCACTAGGAGGAACGCACCATAGCTCTACCTCACACACAGAAGGAGCTTATAATTATGCTCTCTTACTCCCTAGCACACTTTTACAATACAACCATGAGTCTATTATATAGATCTCATCCAAACAATGATTAGACATCTAATTACAATAATTAGATCCGCAGCTATGAGTCTAAAATTAGCACTCATCATGCAAACTCTTGGTTCGTTAGCTAACTGCCCGTAAATAGCTCGCAGTCGAACCACACAGGCGACCGACGTCGGCCGATATATGACCGACGTCGGTTGCTTCTCTGTGCTATCCCGCCGACGTCGGCTGATCAGACCGACCCCAACTTCTTCTGCAACTCAGCAACCTTCAGCAACCTCCTCTCCTGTTTGCATCAGTGAAGCTTTTAGCTCCACAATCCTAACAATAGCAAGCATTTGGTTGCCCTAGATAACTTACAAGCCTATCAGAACAGATTGCATAGAATTTAAAATAAGCTTATTCTCCCTTAGGAGTTTGAAATTGGTGATTTGATCTTGAAAGAGAATCAGAAGAACATAAATGTTGAACTTAAGGACAATGGAAACCTTCAACCTAATTGGCTAGGCCCATATGCGATCATAGTAAATTATGGATTAGGGGCATAACGACTGACTACTCTAAGTGGCGAAGAACTTCTAGAGACAATAAACATTGTACATCTCAAGTAGTTATATGCTTGAAAGCTTTTGATACATTTTCTACAATGCCTCTTACTTGGGGGCAACTTGTGCTAAAGTAATTTTATCCCACTATTATATCTTGGACCATCTTATCTTGGACCACATTCATTTTGTCTTAACCTACCCTTGATAATTCTTACGAGAACTAAAATTTTTTTATGACTCTGAATAGTTTAAATTTTAGACCATTAGTACTATGGATCATTTATATTCTAGCTTTACTCTTTTTATCCCACCCCAGACCATCCTATCTTGGACCATATTTGTTTTGGATTGTTCTATGAAGAACCACATTATTTTCATATCTTGGGTAATTGTAACCTAGAAAATTTTATCCCTTGCCCAAATTATGATCTTGATTATGACTCATAGGCATTCTGGACACATTCAACACAAGTTCTACAATGTAGTTCACCTTGAACAGTATTTTGCAGCTTCTTTTTACAAAAAAGAGAACACGGATAGATCAACGCATGGTTTTTGCCTATTGAATGGTTATTCAGATTTATCTATCACTGCATATTGTTCTATTATTATTTTGTTGATGTTTGGTAGCCAATGTTGCCTTAGTGGGATTCTCACTCTTGTCGATTTGCAAGCATGGGCCATTGTAGCTGACTTTAGTTGTTATTTTAACTTTTACTCTCAGATGAGCATCTCCTTGATTAGTTAGTTCCTTGTACTGTCATTTATATTCATGATCCCCATTACAGCCAATTTAGCTATCTATTTGAGCTCTTACCTATGGGCGTGCATCTCCTTAGTTAGGTAGTTCCCTGGACCTATTAGAATATTTCATTTCTATTGCTTATCCCAAAAATACAAAAACATTAGAAAATGATCGACAAAAACAAACAAAAAGATTATCTTACACTTTTGTTTATTCTGATCCCATGCTCTTACCATTTTGCAAGTATCCATTTGAACGCTTTTGCCATTTTGCGAGCCCATTTTTCTTGTTTCTTATACAACATCAATCATATTTTCTTATCATCACTTTTTTTCTATCTCATTTCTTGGGAGAACTACATTTGGCCTGAAGTTTATGTTGGATCTCGCATCCATGGAATTATGTAGACAACTTCCACTTGTCTTGCACATTTGAAGTCACCTTGACCACCCCTTTCTTTTCTTCCTTTTTCTCCATTTTGTTATCTTGTTGTTTCATTATCATTTTGGGGCAATTGTGTGTCCTTTGTTTTTGTTATGTTGTTTTAGAAAGTAATGCCTCTACTACACTCACACCAGCAATTATTTTTTATTTGCACTAACATTGTGACTAACTCTTGTTTGTGTGTATTTATTTGATTTTTATTGGTGTTTTATTATGATTTCTTTTCTCTCCATTTATTCTATTTTGAAGGTTTTTATTCATTTTGTTCCTTTGTTGTTTTTTCTTGTTTATTCTTGATCTTTTGTTTTACTATTTGGTCTTGTTATTTGTTTGGTTTTTCAAGTACTTCTTGATAGTACATGTGGACCTCGATTATTCATATCTTACTTTCATGTTGTTTATTAAGTTGTTCTTGATTTATTTTTATACATTCTTATTCCTACTTAAGTCTCAATTGTTCCTATTTTCATTTTAAGTTAGGTTACATTTATGGATTGTTTTTTTATCTTTGTTTTTATTTATTTTTGTTTAAATGTAAATAGTTATAAATCTAGTTTTGGTAAATTTTATCATTTTCCTTAGTTATAAATATTCACATTTGAACTGGCTCATTGCAATTGAAATACAATTATTATTATAAGTTACTCATACTTATGATGCATAATTTCATTTTGCTATAGTAAGCACCAAGTGCTTTGGATCCAAGTCTCAAAATCAATGTAGCTCTGAAGATTAGCTTTCAATGCACCAATGAAACTAAACACCAATGGATTACGTAACATACTCTATGCAAGATTTACATCTCTTGGTGTACATTATGAGTCTAATTGAACAGTGGTTCATTTTATTATATTCTTCATTCCACATTCCATTTTTCTTTTGCTTCTAGGCAAACTACATTGGCTTGAGGTCCATCTAAACTATGTAGGTAGTGTTTGGATACATGACGTATCTCAGGTCAGCTCGGCCATCCTCATTCTTCTATTCATCTCTTTCATCACTTTGTGCATCTTTGTATGATGGGTTTGTGGTGGTTGCTTCAGTCATTAGACCCTTACATCTACATTTGTGCCCGCTCATATTTAATCTATTCACTAGGTTATATTTTTGAGTCAATGCTTGCCAATTTTCCCTATTGGGGCACAATATTTAGACTAATCACCGAATCAATTTGTCCCTATTGGGGTACAATCCATTATCAGTGATCAAAATCAGCCCTATTAGGGCAAAATTGCTTTATCAACGTTTTAAATCTATTCTACTAAGGCACATTATTATTTCCTTTATCTGAAGCAATGTTCCCATTTTTCTTATAATTCTAAGCTCTATAGCTTTTACCCTCATTTTGGCATATTTTAAAATATGCAACTTATCTCAAGATTGATCATTCCCTAAGTGTGTAGCTTACACCTTATTTAAGGTGTGTTTGAAGTGTGTCGCTTATATTTTTTGATTGTATCCTTCCCACTTCTCCACTCCTTTGGGGCCCATTATATTCTATTATATTTTAATCATTAAGAATAAATGCATGTAGGCATTAGCTCATATGGATTTAATCCCATCCATGGATTAATTTCACTTTCTCTCTCTTTTCAAGAGTCCGTCCCTATCTTTCATCCTCATATGTCCTCTCGAAGGGGCATCATGAGTCATTTCCTTCCAAATTCTTCTTCACAACTCTTTTATTTAAAAAGATGTTACTTTGACCAAATATATTGCTACACTTTCTCAAATAGGGGGAAAATGTAGACATCCAATTCCTAACACCATTGTGTTGAAATTGTCAATCTTACTCAAAATAATGCAACAATGCACAATTTGGGCCAAAATCACTAAAATGCACTAAATGGTTCAATCTTATCATATACAAGTGCCAATTTAGGCTAATTTATCCCTAAATGGGGTAATGCATTTTATGTGATTATTAACTTTTCTCAAATCATTTTGAGTTAAAATGACCAAAACACAATTTGATGCTCTAAACCACTGAATTCTTCTAATTTAGAAGCACATAAAATGTGTAGGTGTTATTTCATGTTAACAATGTCCTAAATGGGATATTGATCCATACACAATTAACACCTTCTTATAATTATACTCCAGTCAAATTATAACCCAGTAACTTGACATTTTGACTAGTTTGATTAAGTGTGCAACCAATTTCTAAAGAATTGCACAAAATTTAATTAACCTCACTTAGGTAAATTAATCCAATTTAAGAGATTAAGTAGAAAATCCATGGAGTTTATTGAATATTTATTAATTGTAAATCTATTTATAACATCTTCACCATTAGTTGGCATCATTTGTGGGGTGGCATCCATAAGCCATAAATGGAATAAATATCGGGTTTGAGGCCTCCCACACTTATTTAATGCCTCTTTCTTCCAAATATTTATGAGGGTATTTATGATTTGAGCCTCCAAAATTGAATGAATTCTTGGCCACACATCTTGATTTCAAGATAGATGGTCACAATTCATTCTAATCATTTCCAAAAAACTATAAATAGGAGGGCTAAGACCACCATTTTTAAGTTCTTTCAATTTAAACTTATTATGCATAATTCTTTACACAAGCCTTTTTTGTGTAGTGTCATTATGCTTAATTTACAATAGGATAGATTCGCTATAGGCATAACATTGATCAATTTCATGAGCCTATTTTCATTGGTACACTTACGATGATGGAGGAGCAAGCCACTTGTCATTGCTAAAGACTTGAGCACTAAATCAAAAGGAAAATCACATTTTAAGCCGCATTTGGAGGTGAGAAGCTTCTGGCAAGGTTTGATGTATATGTTTTATTTCAATAGATCTTAATTTTCCTTTTAAACCCCATCAAAGGATTTGGCTTAGTTAGTTATGTTTCTTTATACATTTTTTGAGTTTTCTTGACTAATGCTTGATGTAACTCACTTTCGATTCCATATCTACACATATCATCTAACCATGAAGACAAGGTTACATAAATTTTACAATAAGGAAGATATTTGGATCAAAATTAATAGATATAAAGCATATCTTCAGCTAGTATACAAACAAATACAAATAATGGTATATCAGAAAAGGCAAAGGACACTATACATATTACAAAGCAGAAATCAAAAAGGCCAACACCACAATATGGGGAACTTCATTATTCACATCAAAATACAAAATAAGATATGAGTGGCATTCCATAACTTCAAATTTTAAATAATGATACTATAGATTGGTATGATCCTGATGAGACTGGTTATGCAGAAAAATATTATGGTTGTGCAAAATATGATTGGAATAATATAGCTAATATGTAGGATGAATATGACAATATAATTAAGGGTTTTGAAACACATGATATAGGGCCTACATAGAGACATCCATTTTATGACATATTCATCTTATAACAACACCTTTCCTTGTAAATAGAGCCTTTACTAATCATACTATATTCTAAAATTCAAAAAAAAAATCAAGAAAAATATAAAAACATTCAAATAAAGTAAAAATAAAAAAAATATTTAGGATTCACATGTTTACTATATTTTTCACAAATGTTTTTTACTTTATGTTAGTAGACAGAATATCATTTCCTTTCTGTATGCACATATGTTTCACAGGTACTTGAGTGTGATATAGGCATACACTAGATACATGATGCGTGAGCATATAGACGTTGGACCTTTCCTCCACCCTCCTAACACACTATGTAGGGGGCATCTTCTTTATTTATAACAATTTATATACATTATATTGTTTTATGATCACTTTATATTATCACAATTGAGCTTATATACCAACACTTACACATGTCTATACTCATTCTTACATTTTACACATTGTGTCGGATATACTATGCTACATGACATTTTGTTAACAAGTATGTAGGGACTAGTACGATATGTTTATGTTGGTTGTCTATATTTCACTTATTCATATTTTCACATGGCTTACTTGAGTGTACTTATTATTTACTACCTTGTTTTAATTGTGGAATTTATAAGCATGTTCCTTGTTTATTAGCCACAGTGCCATTGAGTTTTGTTTCTTTGGTGTGAGGACATTTAAACATGTCTTTCCCTTGAGTGTGTAGAATTTGAACATGGCCCTTGTTTGTACTATTATTAGACCCAGTTTTGTGTGACATTGAGTGTTCGTGTGTGTGTGCTTGATTATTTTTTTAGCTTATACTTGTTACTCCTAGATGTTTCCATGATCCAGATCATGCATCTTAGGGATATTATGATTGAATATTACATGATTCATTAATACATCTACTTATACATGATACCACTATATGGTTCTTTATTACATGATTAAAACAAATATGCCATTGTTATCTTATCCTTTTGAGATAAGCTGCTAACTACAAAATTGCATTCTTCTCACCTCAAAAAGTGGGGCATATTGGTTGGAGTATGTTATAGATACATAAGTCCACACACACAAAACTGGAAAAATTGGTATAACTTGATATAGTTTAAATGATTTGGATATGCACTTGGGAAAAAATGTTAGTCATTTTTCACCAATTTTCACATATTTGGGACAAAGATTTTCATATTTGAGATAAATATTAAATAATTTATAGAGCAAAGATTACATCTTAGTAGACACTTTAGTTTGATACACATTAGAGGTGTAAATGTCAAGAAAATGCACAAAATCATAGATACATATTAATATTATACACCATTTACAACAAATTTGATGAGGGGGCATGAACAAAATTCATTCCTTTCTCACCACACATTAATTCACCAACCTTTACAAGATGCACCAATTAAGCCTCTATCTATCTACAACAGTTAGATCCCTTGAGTAATATGGTTGAGATTTAGATCCGTTGATGGCCTTGGCACTACTCTCCTTTTCAAATTTAGATGGTTACGCCACTTTACCTTGGCTAAATTGGCAGGAATTACTATAGTATGTATACACTTGAGTTATATGATTAAGATTTGGTGTTCTCAATGGACTTGTCATATCTCTACCTTGTAGTATATGGGGAGCATGATCACCCTCAAATTCCCTTTTCACATCTCCAAGGTCAAGTTGTGAACATTTCTCTCCAATCCTTCAATAAGGAAACATCATCACCAATGCAAAGTACCTAGGTTATTTCTTCCTTTCTCTCTTTACTTTTAAGAATTCTAATTACTTAATTTTTATATTATATTCACTTATTACATTGTAACATGCACTTGGTTGTAGGTAATGCATAAACAAAAAATTAAAATAGGGCTCAATAAAAAATCAAGGTGCATTATACACACCAAGGAATTCATTTATTTCCTTTAAACTAGTAATTTTATCCTTGTGCATTATTAGCTTAAAGGGGTGGAAAATGTAGATACTAAAATATTATTTTTGTATGGCATATCAGTATTTGTACACTTGACAAATACCAATCATGGCTCAACCCTTTAATTCATGACCTTCCTATTTCTAAAAGGCTCAAAACTGAGATTAGGACGAATATAGATAAATATTGAAAGTGCACATATCCAAAGAGAGAGAGAGAGAGGGAGAGGGAGAAAGAGAGATTGGATGCCTTGTACCCCCAACCTTGTATAAAATATTAGTTTCCACTTGTCATCTGAGATTAGCTCAACTGAGCAACCCAATGATACTTATAATCCGATGAGACTAGATGATATAATCAAGTTCAACCTGAAAACTTGGAAATATTAAATGATTTAATCACCTCAACCATACCATAGAGTGAACCAAATACAACAGTAGATTAGCTCAATAAAGTCCAAAAAATTCTGACCAATGTATCAATAAGCAAAAGAGTTTTAGAATCTGAAACTGATTTGGATTTTGTAATATTAGGCACAAATTGCTTATCATATGCACCTTAGATATGTCTCATGTTGAAACTATGTATAAGAATGGTACAAATGTATAGAATTTTACCACAACTATAATTTTGAATCATATAATGATGTGTTTTGGCCAATTCATAAACTATGTAAGTGTGGAGAACATGCTTCCAAATCATGCCCCCACTATATAGAGAGAAATATGAAAATTGATATAATTACCATTGTGAAAAACACATTTCCACAACATGTCCCCATTGTAATCTAGAGATGTTGAATATTGAATAAGTGTGGAGAATATGCCTCTGTGACATGCCACCACTAATATGCCCCTTTCTGAGGTGAGGGAAAGATAAGAACCTATAGTTACCTCACCTCAAAAACATAAGACAACTATATAATCTATGAATGGAACCCTATAGCATATATAAGGAACATGTCTAGGTAGATATAGCATTGAAGTGAACATAACCAATGTGATCACATGAAGTCCTAATATGCATGATAAGGATCATGGTAACATCTAGATAGTAATAATATAATCTCAACAATCAAACACACACACACACACAAGAGCACTCAAGATCAAGTCAAAAGGAAATGGTTTAAGGAGACTACAAATAAGGGGCATGTTCAAATTTTGAACAAGCGAAGGGACATGACTTAGTCAAATGTCCATAAAGCAAGAATGAGATATTCAAATTTCCATACAATAAACAATGACATATGCAAATGTCAAAGAAAGCATACATAGGCATGGGGGTTGCAATCAAAGGAACACATTCAAATGATCGAATAAGGAATATAATCGTAAGGCAAGACACTTAAATAAGTGAATAAAGTAAAGCATAAACAACCAACATAAACATGTCATAGTATCCCATGGATCGAATGTGGTAGCAAAAAATGTCAAGCGCATAACATATCAAGTATCGTGTAAGATATAATCATGGATAAAGGCATGTGTAAGTACATATGTAAGCTCAAACATGATAATTAAATGTGATCATTGAGCCATATAACATGTGTATATCAAGATTAAATAAGTAGATGCCCTAATGTCTGCATGACATGAGTAGAGGGAAGGCCAAACATTCAAAATATAAATAGATCACGTATTTGTGTATGCCTATATCACACTCAAATAGAAGTGTGACACACATGTGTGTATGTAGAAGATATTTGGGGCCTACCAACATTGAAAGTGCAGCCTATTTGTCCCCTTTGGAATAAAGGTAGAATAGATAGTTGCGTGGCTAGTAGGAGATGGAATGAGTGATTCAGGCTAAGGAGTAGACACTGGAGATGAATCAATATGCCACAGTTAAGGTAGTTGCCTTGCTCTAGCATGACCCTCCTTGACAGAATCAAAAATGCATCCAAGGCATTAATGCGTCGAATGGGTCGCTCCATGGGACAAAGTGCCAAGCTTCCCTTCGACCTCTATATAATGTAATCTCTTATATCATTTGAAGGAGATCCTCCCCTTACCAGAAGCGAAACTCTGCCCAAATTGAAAGGCATTACTGAGACTTTGAGCTCAGATTGTTGTTCATATTTCTTTGATTGAATGAGAAAGCAAGTTACTTGCAGACTTTGTGCTGTTATAGCTTGTGCTACTTTAGGAAATTGTTCTTATGTCTTTTTCCTAGAAGCATTCTTATTTATTTGATCTAACAAGTAGGGCTAGTGGAAGTGATAAGGAAGGTGTTCTGAAGCAAGCTACTTTCAGACTTTGCGTTGTCATAGTTGTCTTCAATGTGTGTTTTTCTTTTCTATTTCTGTGTAAAAGACCTTGGGATGACTTTGTGCCCTCATTGTCTTTCGTATCTCACTGTAGGGCAGTCAAGGTGGAGACATTGAGCTACGTCTTAGATTGTTGGTTGTTTTGTACCTTGTTACCAGTCACTTGTTACCAGAAAGAGTCCTATTGTTTGCAAGAACAAACACTTCTGAAAGAAGAGAAGTGCCTTCTGACACTTCACCAGGATTTCTACTATCCAGGAAGGGATCTTGCTCTTGGTTGAATGTTACTTCTGAAAGAAGAGAAGTACCTTCACCAATCACCCAGGATTTCTCCTGTGTGTTAACATCATCTCTTAAAAAAGAGAGATGGATGGCATATCCTCCCCCTGTGTCTAACTTTTTGCTTATATATATAGCATATAGCCTCTGTATATTTAATAGGGAACCTCCCCTTGATGAGAGGAGAGATTTGTCCCCTATTGATGTAGTAAAACTGCACACCTGGATGACCAATCTCCCTATGCTATGGTGATAGGAACTATTTTGCTCACCAGTTAGCTGGTCGACAAAATATTCAACCAACAGAACACATCATTGAGTGCTCTATGGTTTGTCTAGAATAACTATAATAGGGACATGTGTAGGTGTCTTGGATATCTGAACATGGTGCATAGTAGATGGGGATTTCATGAAATCCATTGTATGTCTGTAATGTAATGGTCTCTCAAGTATTGGATGTTTAGTAAATGGGATTGCCTATTGCTTACCCATTTACAGTGAATTAGCCTTAGCATGCTTGGTAATTAATTGTGTGGGTATAAGCTTCTCTTATTCAAGAGAATTCTCATATAGAATTTCAAAAACTATAATTACCCAATTAGCATGAATGTATTTGACACACCCATGCATTGTAGAGGGCATAGCTCAAAGTGTATGGATCCAAGGTCTTCCCAATAACATATCAAATACGTCTGTGGAGGGTATAAATTTAAAATTATAAACCACATGTACGAGACCAACCTATAAAGGTAGGTTAATCTCACCAAGAACCTTCTAGGAGGTCCTATCAAATATTGTAATTGATCTCAAAGAAATATGCAAATCATGATGAGTATAACCCAAGTGTGTAAGTAATGTCATAGTGAAAATGTTCTTGTTTTCACTATTATCAATCATAACACTATGTATAGGGTGTTTATCAAGGTATGCTCGAATGAATAAAGAATGAATATCAGACTAATCATTCTTAATCTCACTCTCATCAAAATAAATATAAGGCCTCTGAACCATGGGAGGTAAATGCCTCAAGTACCAATAATCCCATCTAGTGGGTACCCATAATGTGATGGAGGAGGATGTGCATTATATATCATTTTCACTTTTGGTTCCTTCTTAGAATGGTCTTGCAAATGATCATTAAATATTTTATGTTTTTGGTGATCACCAGGTTGTGAACTTGATTCCTTTATAGGATCATCAAATGTAAACTTTTGGTCATCAATAAGGGGTTTTATCTTATAACTTAGTTTCATTGTGAAATTTGTATTAGATGAAGATGTGGTTGTTGTGTTTGCTACATACTTGAGTTTATTCATTGAAATAAGCTTCATTTCACTGTCCTGTATAACATGGTGCAAGTCATCAAAAGATATAAACTTCTTAAAAATAATGGACTCACGTAAAGAAACAATCAAACTTTTATTTAATATGTCTTGCAAGTCCTTATATTCCATAACATTGGTCATTTTAGCTAGCATTGTCTTATATCTCAAGACATATTCATTGATATGTTCATTGGTTCCTTATTTTTTTGATAATTTGAGCATTGGAAACCTTTATTGAAATATTAATGGAAAATTGTGCTAAAAACTAGTCTACAAGAGGTTTGAGTGGTTTCATGTATTGGAGAGGTAAATCATAAAATCATGTCAAAGCATAGTCCTTGAGTCTTCTTGGAAATAATTTGATCAAAAGTTTATCATTGGAGTCATAGTCAAGGCATGCCGCATAAAAGGACTGAAGATGCTTCTTAGAATCACCTTTGACATCATAAAATAGAAATTTAGGTGCAAAAAAACTAGTTGGTAAAGGGTGAAAGATATCTCAAGTGCAAGAGAGTTATTCAACACATCTTGTGAATAAATAGCATGAGAGGATTTTAAAGCATTTTGTTCAATGTTTATAATCTTGTCCTCCAAGGTCTTTATAACTTGAAGGAGTGTTTGACCTGTAGACCCATTAAGATTTATATTAGTATGTTGAGTGGCCACTAAGGGGGATGCAAACATGGTTTGAGTAGTGATAGGCATTGAAACTGGTATTTGTGTTCAAACAATTGGTAGTTCCATGGTAGATGTAGCAATAGTAGTTTCAAGAAACAAAGGTTGGAAGACACAATCTATTCTTCCACTAGATGTAGGTGGATTGATATGTATGGAATCAGTTATAGTACCTTCTAAGGATTCACCATCACTCAATGAAGAAGTCTTATTTTTATCATGTTTACTTATTTCATCTCTTGTAACATACAAAATTGCATCCATTAAGCTCTTGTTATTATTAAGATGAATAATCAATGCCTCTTTTTCTTCCATTTCGAATTGAGTTTTTACACTAAAATTTTCCAATGCATTACAAATAAAAATTTATAATTTATAAGAAAGTACAAAAATAAAAAAATATATAAAATCTTAATTGACATAGGGTTTGATGTTCAAAGATCGTTTCACCAAATGTTTAACCCTAAAGTGTGGTTTAGATAGATTGGGGTTATCTAGACATTAAAGGAGATATAAAAATGAATAATCATAAGGGTGGTAATCAGATCTACAATAGGCCAATTGGGTGTTAAACTCATATGTAACATGTGTTGAATTTATAAAATTGAGAATAGGCTAAATATAGAAAGTACAACTAAGTTATTTATGGAAATAACAAAGAAGTAATATACTTATTTTTTATGCTAACACAATGTTAAATCTAGAATAAGTAAAAATCAAGCTAAGAGATGATTTTGAAAAAGTCACCTGATTTTAGATTAAGTGCCTCTAGAGCTTTGGATACTAATGTCAGCGTGGGACAGTTGCATCGATGCTACTATCTGGGTTTGACATAAGTGTCCTATACAAAATACCTATTAGAAAAGGATGTGACCACCTGGATCCTTTTAGGTTTGAATTCACCTTCACTATAGTGCATTCAAATCTGGGTCATGGACTATCGCTCATCATGAAATTTCAAAACCCTAGTTCTTAATCTTCATGGTGACCTTGGGGGAAAATGTGTTAGTGGGCACATGGTGTTGAGCTGACCCCAAAGATCCCTCTATCAGTTAGCATTACCTACATATCCAATGCTCTTGAGAGGGCCACAAACTAATTTATTTCTCTTCTATGTGTTGTCATTTGTGTGAATCATTCAATATGTGCAAAGCAAGTACAATTGTGACCTGGCCTATAACTTGGCAAATCAGGGTTTTGGGCTACTCCTTCAGTACTTCATACTTATGTATGTGATGTAAGATCATCATCATGTTAATGTAAAATTTGGTCTAATAATTCAATGTTTTATCTTAAAGGGTATAAAAGTTCAAGTAAGGTCAATAAGAATCCTTTTAGTGCTTCGCTTACATTGTATAGGTCAATTTGGCACGGTTTTGAGTTTTCCTGCCAAAAAAAGAAATTGAAAAATTTGAATGTGTTTCAAAGATTTTTAGAGGTTTTTTAAAGTTGTAAAGGCCTTGATCATTATTAAATGGGTCCTTAACGTTTATTTACATATTGTAAATGTCTATTCAACCCCCAACTCAATGTAGTTTTATCTTAAGTCTAATCTAAAAGCATGCCCTACATAGGAGAAAGCTAAAACATGCATGTTTTGATAAGTCCTAGATTGTTTGAAAGATACCTAATATATTTAACAAGAAAAAAACTAAGTTTAGACATCATTCAAGATGTGATAAGCATTGAATCATCATAATAGGAGCCAAAGATAACAACAAAAGAAGAATAAAAGAAAGTCTGCAGGTTTGTGTATAATGATGGTGTAAGGATTGTGCATGTGTTGAGAAAAGAATAATAAATAAATCCATCTTTAAAATCCTATAAATCATTGTGTCATGTTAGGTTGTGGAGCTAAAAGCTTCATTGATGCAAACATGGAGGAGGTTGTTAAGTGTCACAATAACCGACATCGATTAGGCTAACCGACGTCGGTCAGGGGTAGACAGGAATCTGTCAACATCGGTCATGGATCAGCCGATGTCGGTCATCTCCAGACAGACAGTGACCGATGTTGATCGCCTGTGCGTTCCAGAACTGTTCGTTAAACGAACAACTTGTTTGCATGTAAAGACTAATTTTAGTCTTGAGTCTGCGTTTCTAATTATTGTAATTAGGAAGTCTAATTATTATTTGTATGGGATATATATAATAGACCCATGGGGATGTATTTTAATTTAGAGAATCATAAGGACTTGGTAAGGCAAGGACAAGGGTTCTTCCCGAGTGTAAGATCTAGGTTTGCAGGTGTGCAAGACCAGGTTGATCTGTAGGTGTGCAAGATCAAGGAGATCTACATGGTAAGTAAGGTCAGTTGATCTGCAAGTGTGTGTGTGTGTGTGTGTGTGTGTGTGTGTGAGGTCAGTTAGATCTACGGGGTAGCAAGATCAGGGAGATCAACAACACATCAAGGAGCAAGATTAGGGAGATCTACTTGGAGTATGTGTGTGTACTCGGTGGTACTCGCAGTATTGTTACTGACTGGTTGAAACAACAACTCTGTGTTTGAGTTGATTGTTTGTAATTGAGAGAGAGAACTTTTGAGGGAGAATTACTAGTACGCCCTAGAGGTGTGGGAAGAGTGTAATTTCTTCCTTGTATTTCCTTCTGGATGAGTTGAATACAAGATTGTGTTGTCTCTCAAACTATGTGTTGTTTCTGATTTCTAGTTACTTATTTCTTCTGGTTAAATTCCGTGTTTAGTTGCTTATATAAGGTAATCAATTGTGCTCCTAGATCCTAACAATTAGTGTCAGAGCTTTTTGAGCCTAGGTCCTATCAAGTGGTATCAGATCTAGGTTGTTGGTTCACCAAGTGATACCACTATCAAGTGGTATCAGAGCTGGGTTGCTGGTTCACCAAGTGATACCACTATCAAGTGGTATCAGAGCCGGGTTGTAGGTTCACCAAGTGATACCACTATCAAGTGGTATTAGAGCTAGGTTGCAGGTTCTCAGAGCGAGGATCAACTAACAAGCGGTAGAGCATGTTAAGTGTTTGATTACAAGTCACTCTCAGGGGTTTCTGATTGAGTGGGAGTAAAGCAATGGCAAAAAAAAGTACACTAAGAATGGAAGAATTCAATGGCAAGAATTCTCAATTACGGAATTATGGAAAGAAAGAGCAGGTAAAGAAAGATTGTTGGTTGGTAGAAGATCAGCATGAAGGAAATGAAGAAGCAGATGTTGCAGGTCTTGTTGCACATGATGCTCTTGTATGTTCATTGGATAAAGTAGAATCTTGGGTTTTAAATTCTGTTGCCTCTTTCCATGCAATCCCAAATAGAGTATTTTTCCATGATTATGTCCATGGAGACTGTGTAAAGATTTATTTAGGGGTTGGTGAGCCTTGTCACATTGTTGGCAAAGGGGAAGTGCGGCTGAAATTGCAGACACGCAACACATGGGTGTTGAAGGATGTCATGCAGGTCCCAGTCCTGAAGAGGAGTCTAATTTCTATAGGAAATTTGGGTGATGAGGGATGCACATCAACTCTCATAGTGGATGCACTTGAATTAGCATGTGGTAAGAAAGTAGGTACTCTTCAGATGTAGATGCAAAGATGTGGCTTTGTAGGCTTGGTCACATGAGTAAGAAGGGGATGCATGTTCTTAAGAGGAAGTCTGATGTCTTTGACAAACTTAAGAACTAGAAAGCCTTGGTTTTCTTGGAGGAGATGATGGACAGAGATCAGTTGAAGGGGCTGAATAATTATGAGCAGGGCAGTTTGGACAGGGTTTTGATCCAAAGTGAGCTCACAGATAAAGATCATCACTCACAAGAAAACACAGTTACCGACATCGGTCAGGTGAGAACCGACGTCGATTAGGCAGGTACTAATGTCGTTCATGTGTAGACCAGAGTCGGTGGTGTTGAGCAGGTGAGACAGAAGGCTAGGTTATATGGTCTTGAGCAAGCCCAAGCAGTGGGTGTTGTCATCAAGTTTGTGGCCAATCTAGGAAAGGAGCACTGGAAAGTAGTTCAGTGGATTCTCAGGTATTTGAAGAGCAGGTAAAGAAAGATTGCTAGTTGGTAGATCAACATGAAGGAAATGAAGAAGCAGATGTTGTAGGTATTGTTGCAAAGGATGCTCTTGTATGTTCCTTGGATAAACTAGAATCTTGGGTTTTAGATTCGGTTGCCTCTTTCCATGCAATCCAAAATAGAGTATTTTTCCATGATTATGTCCATGGAGACTGTGGAAAGATTTATTTAGGGGTTGGTGAGCCTTGTCAAATTGTTGGCAAAGGGGAAGTGTGGCTGAAATTGCAGACGGGCAACACATGGGTGTTGAAGGATGTCATGCATGTCCTAGTCCTGAAGAGGAGTATAATTTCTTCATTGTATTTCCTTTTAGATGAGTTGAATATAATATTGTATTGTCTCTCAAATTCTGTGTTATTTCTGATTTCTAGTTACTTATTACTTCTGGTTAAATTCCGTGTTTAGTTGCTTATACAAGGTAATCAATTGTGCTCCTAGATCTTAACAATTGGTGTCAGAGCTTTTTGAGCCTAGGTCCTATCATGTAATATATATAATAATGTAATTGGGTGTTTTTTTATATGTGTTCCAAGCTTTATGAATGTATTTTGTGATGTTTTAATAGTATATAGGCTTGGTTGTAAGAAAACAAGATTTATATAGTACTTCCAAGCATGTTTGTGAACTTGTATGAGTAGATTATGTTCTAAAATAATAATATAGAGTTAGTATAATGTGTGTATATTAGTCTCACACAAAAAATAATCCATAATAGTTTTTAGAAACAAAAAAATCCTAACATGAATGTCCTCGGCCTAGTTGTAATCCTCCAAACCTTGAGTTAGGGTAGCAAGAGAAAAAAATTCTTTACGAGAAAATGAGCCAACAAAAATTCATGAAAATTACTAAGAACGTGTTTCAAGAGGATTTTTAATCAATTAAAAAGGCTTTAAGTAATTTTTTTTCCTTTACAAAAAGTTATCTTAAAAACACAGTCTGTGTCAAAGAAGGAACTATGTCTAAATTAGCGTTTTATATCAGTAAAAGTACCATAACTTGAAAATGGATGGTCAAAAAATATTAAAATTTTGTAGGTAGATCTCTTATGATGTTTTAAAATATATATTAAAGGTTTAGATATTTAAAATCACTAGAAAAAATATATACATGATCGAGGTTTTCTGCAGGCTTAAAATGAGGGTTTAAGAAAGCCAATATTTGAATATCTTCTAAACAAGTGAATTTAAGTCCATGAATCTTTGAGTAGGGATAAGAAATGATTTTGGTGAAATGCTAAATAATATATAAAATTTTGAGTCTTTTAGGATAATATATCATCTAAATATAGTCTGCAGACCTGTAAGTAAGGTCTAAAAACCCTTGTTTCTTACTTTTTTGTTCAAGTTGAACTTAGAGAAGAGTGTGAAGCTAAATGTTTAGATTTATAGAATAAAAAAGACTATAAGAATCATAATAAATCATTAGGTGTCTAATATTTAAGTCCAATATTCATCTAAGAAAAGTGACAAACCTATGTATGAGGACTAAAGAAACCCTATTTGAGAGCCCAAGAAAAGAGTATAACTTTAAAAAGTGTGATGATGAGGGTTTGAAACCTTGTGAAGAGTTATATCAATTTGTTTGTGAAGTTTTTAGTATGTTTTCAAAATTTATTAGCTTTTATCTCTCAATTTACATCTAATTGATCAGTTTCAAGTTTATGAACAAGGTTTAAGAGGTAGAATTTTGTATTTTGTGGATAAAGATCAGTGTAAAGGAAGGTCTTAACATCATTATACAAATGAAGGATGTCTGTCAAGAACCTTGTGGAGCATTGAGAGTCATGACGGAATGAATAGACTTTTTGGAGAAGATAACATACCTAGTCAAGAGAAGATATAAAGGTAAGAACATGAGAGGATAAACTAGTGTAAGGTAATAAAACTCTTGTAATCCTATTTACATCATATTGAAATAATTATTTTTAAGATTTTAACAAGTTTTATGGATACAAATAATAGTCAAGAGACTACATTACATCAAATAAGATATAGAAAACCTAGTATAAGAGACATAGAAGAGGCCTACTTGCATTAGTGTGTGTTATTCCTATGATTAATATGAGAATAAGAGAAAATAGGAAAGCTTTGCTTTATTGGGTGCTTAATTGAATGATTTTGATAAGTTGCCTTGGTTTGTGCTAGGTGAGGAATGAATAAGGGTTGATCTTGTATTTATATCAATCCCTTTATATTTTTTATTTATTTAATTTACAAAATAGATGACTTTAGGGTACTGGACACTTGCATTGGGTCAGTACATTAATGTCAACACTAGTGTCTATGTTAGATGTTAGTGTCCAGGGAGTAGGAAAGTAGGTACAGGCTCAAAACTTGCATAGGTGGAAAATAAGTACATTTTAAGAATTTTTGGCAAGATAGAAGGCCCGAGTCATCAACATAAGAGTATTCAAACTAATAAATAGGCCAAAGGACACAAGATAGAGAAGATGCAAGACTTGAAGAAGCGGGAAAAGGTCTAGAACTGAAAGGAACAACCAAGGTCTAAGTTTTCCAAGTGTATAATACTTAGGTGACATATAATCTATAAATAACATCTACACTAGGAGAATTCAAAGTAAATAAATGTGAGAGTTAGATAATCTAAGAGTTAAAATAAATATGACAAAAATTAGGCGAGTAGATGTGGTATTATAATCGTAGATTTTCTAATGTAATGAACATAATAGAGTTTATATTTTAGGATACATATTAGGCCATTTGGTTATTGGAAGGCCTACGACTTTAGATTAGGTTTGGAATTGTTCAAACGTAGTTCAATAACAAGGAAAATGATCATGCAGCTACATTTCATATGGAGTAGATAGATGATTATGGAGATAGTCCAAAACCTAATAAAAAACTAATGCAAAGATAGATGTTGTGTTGCGTAAGATGGATAAGCTCCATGAAAGTAATAGGCCCAAACTAGGACTCTAGTGTATGGAATGTGGAAAACATATGTACGAAAAAAATTACTACTTGAAAGTTAAGATGGATTTATTTGAAATATGTCATGTAGTAGGCCATGCAACTATGAAATGTCATTTATTACAACTATACACTCAACAACCTCATAATTTGTATTATAAATTCTACAAGTCGTATAATTACAATGACAAAAATTATCGAGCATCCCAATAATTAAAGGAAGTTGCCATTAAGAACATATTTATAGCAGCAGTACAAGAGTCTCCTTTTGTAAAGTTAGGGAACATAGAATATTCCTAGATAGGTGTCAACCTCACCTCAGTATCAACCATAGGCTCTTCTAGGCTAGACACTCTAGTCTCTTTATCACCATGTAGGATGGACTTCCCCATCTCCTTAGTATCAACAACCTTGGAATGTTGCATCACCACAACAACAACAACAATTAGGATGGGCTCCATCTTCTCCCCAAGGAATGTACGGGGGATAATATGGCCAGCAACAATAGGGTTTGGGTTCCCCTTAAAGGCAAGGAAGATATGAGGGTCAATAATAGTCAGGTTGGTATTTTTAGACAAGTGGATATAAATGAGGTTATCGAGGTGGATATCAAAGAGTTAATCACAAATATTATGAGTGACAATGGCATCAATTGATTATCTACTACTTGTGTTGAGAATATGACTTCACACGAAATTATCCAACTAATCCTCAAAGGTAGAAGTATTGTGTTTATTGCATAATTAAGGGACAACACCACACTGAAGATTGTCCAGCATTATAAAAATACAGAAGAGAGAAGTTTATGTGAAATGTGAACCTAATAAATTGGCACCCAAAAATCTTGAATTCCTACAAATAGTTACATGACATCAGCATCTAGAGTGAGGATTGGCTCCCTTAGAAATTTTGTAAGATCAAATAATCAAAAAGGTATAATAAGATAAATATCTTGACCCTATGATAAAAAGGGATTTGATGTATCAAGTAATTCAAGTTATATAGAACATACAGTAGCAGTCTACATCATAAGGTTGTCTCAAAAGTGTACCACGAGGTAATGATTCTCAACTTGATGTGGTTTTACCCATGCCTAACTCTAATAATGTTTGTCAATGGTTAGAGTAGTTTTACTTCATCAACTATTTTGTTGGTTTCATTCCTCTTGATAGCATGTTTAAGACTTGGGTTCAGTCTATCTAGATCACTCATGGATTTAAACTAAATAACATCCAAAACATGATGAAGGGCTTTTTACCCCTGTATTTATCTGATACCACCCATGTGTGTGTGATCCTTAACAAATATCCCACTTGATACATCTATAACTCCCTGATGGTGTTATCCCCATAGACCCAAGAATTTGTTGTTCTAGAGCATACTACAATGAAAGTCCCCATCTGGGTGGAGTTTATAGGGTTACCCTTGCCTTTCTATCATTTTATCTATCAAATTACAACTTCAATTGGCCATGTAGTTTATTATGATCCAATGATATTTTATTTTGCTCACCCTCAAAAGTGAGTTCATGTTGAAATTGACCTATTTAAGGATCTCAAGGAATTTATTGAGATTTAAATGGGTGATAGCCATTACTCTCAGTGAGTCATGTTTATTAACATTCCCAACACTTCCTTCCAATGTCAAGCCATAAATAAAAATATTAAGGATTATCTTATGCATCCACCTAACAATAGGCCAATTCCTAAAGTGGCATCTGAGATCCCAAAATGTTTTTAGGAGGAAGGATGGAAAATTGTTGTGGGTCAAAAGAATAACCACAATAAATGTCTTGCTCGTCAAAACTGTGTGAACAATAACAAGCTAGTTACTAGTGATATGCCTATGGATCAACCTATTAGGGAGTTTCCTAAAAACACTCAACCCATCGAGGAACATGCACATGTTGAGGTGGAATTCCAAACCATGTCTTCACTGCACCCCTTTGGTGACAAATGTTTTTTTAGTTCTCAAGTTTCTTTAGAATATGCTTCTGATATTTTTTCTCTTCCACCACTATCTTGTTCAGGTACACAAGCATTCACACAATCCTTTCTAGGGTTCTCCACCTAACTCTCATAGTCTTACTCATCAGGAATCTTATTAGGAGGTGGAGTATGAAGTTTTATTTTCTTAGCATTTGGAATTTCTTATTTCTACACCCATAATATATGAATTGTTATTCATGGAATGTTTGGGGTTTCATAGACCCAACTCATAAGTATGTGGCGAGAGATTTTAGAAATTTTTTGCAGACATGGACATTGTTAGCCATCAGGAAATTAAGGTGGCAAGTTTTCTCCTCTATGATATCCATAAAGCTAGTTAGTTTGACAACATAGTTCTAACTATAAATAATGATACATGTCGTGGAGGCCTTAAGACCTTTATTGCATCAAAGTGGAAGTCATACTTGGTGGATTCTAGAAATGACCCCAAACATCACATCATTTGGGTTCTCTTTAATGTCAAAAATAATTCTTTTAGCATCGTTAATGTTTATACTCCCAATGATGCACATGAAAGGCTCACTCTGTAGCAACAGACTACCAACTTACTACCTAATACCCATTGGGATATTTGTAGTAACTTTAATATGGTGGAGTAGACTTTTGAAAAGATAGGATCCCTTACCATGCATTGGACCACCGGTGAAAGAGAAGATTGGATTTTTATGAGAAATAAATTTGGGTATTATGACCCCAATATCAGTTTTTATCCCACATCTAAAGTTTGGTACACCTAGACCAATCTTCAAAGTGGCATCAATCGTGTGCTAAAATGGATTGATCAGGATACAATTTCCATGCAATAGTACCTTTGTTTTAACATTACCTTCTCCATCCCAATGGAATCTATGCTAAATTTTGTTATCTTTGACCACTCATTGATTTACTTCTATATTATCTAGCAATTCAGAAATCCCAAAAAATTAAATAACCCAATTTTTTTCTAAACACAGCCTTGTGGATCATGACCCCACCATGGCCCACATCATGTAAGTTTGGAACCTTATGCCCTAACCAACTTAGCAGTTAGGTTGGATCCAATGGTGGGTGGATGTGTTGAATTGAACAATTACATTTCTTACCAAAGAACATTAAATTGAGCAAAGCTTCCTTATTTATTCCTATTTCCACATCAATCATAGAGACTGCACATCCACAGGTATGAAGTATTGAAGGAGCAACCTAAAAGACAAAATTTCCAAATTACAAGCTAGATCAATATTGTACTTTTTTTACACATATTGCATGATTCACACACAAGCTAACACAAAGAGCACTACATTAGTCTTAGGCCCTCTTAAGAGTATTATCTATGTAGGCAGTGCCAATTGATAGAAGGGTCTTTCGTTTCAACTTGACAATGTGTGCCCACTAACCCATTTTCCCCCAAGGTCACTATAAGATGAAGAAATAGGGTTTTGTAATTTCAAGAGGAGGATAGTCCATGACCAAGATTTGAATGCACCAGAGCGAATGTGAAGACAAACCCAATAGCATCTAGGTGGTCACATCTTTTTCCAATTAGTATTTTATATAGAACACCTATGTCAGGTTCATACAGTAGCATCAACGTAACCACCTAAGGTTGACGCTAGTGTCTATGACTTAAGAGATACTTTATCTAGAATTTGGAAAATGTTATAGAATCATCTTCCAATCTACTTCTTATGTGTTCCAAATCCAAAACTATGTTAGCATCAAAACCAACTAAGTGCATTGTTTCTTTGTCATTTACATATATATCATAGTTATACTTTCTATATTTAACCTATCTCAGTTTAATAAATTTAGCATATGTTATATCTGATTTTAGAATTTAATTAGCATGCTATATAAATAGTTTATCACCCTTGTACCCTAGACTATATCTATCCCCTTTAACCTTAGATAGCCCCAATCTAGATTTTCAGGGTTAAACATTTGATATGGGTAGAGGAAAGTTATAACATCTAAAAGTGCATAGATAATGTGTCTGGGTAAGCTTGTACAACACTCAAAGGTGTGTGAAACATGTGTATATAGGGATAAAATGATATTCTATCTACTAACATAAAATTAATAACACATATGCCAAGGAAATAATAAAATTTGGGAATGTTGACTATTTTTTATTTTATTTGAATGTTTTTATATTTTCTAGAATATATGATTTTTTTTTTTAATTTATTTATTTATTTTTTTTAAATTTTAGGATGTTTGAAAAGAAAAGGATATCATATGATCCAATCCAATGGATGCTCATAAATAGCTCCAAGTTCAAAATATGTTATGTGAAAATGGCGGTACTGTTAAGGACCATGTACAGGTGTCATATATTAATATGTAGAATTTTTAGCATCCTATGTATGTGTAATAGGACTTTATGGTAGTGAAGAAACAATATAAGGCATAGCAGTTCATGAAGCCCAACATTGACTAATCTATGGTTTCTTTGGAGTAGCTAAAATTGGAACATGTTTACTTGATTTAGGTAAATAATTATGTTGTGTAGGAGAAGGTGTAATTTTCATGGAATCCACTATGTGTCTTTGGTGCCAAGGCCTTTCAAGTATGGGCCACCTAGGAAAGGGTATTGCCTATTTATTATCAATTCATGGAGGATTAACCTTAATAGGTTTTATTATTGGTTGTCTTCGAATAAAATTCTCTTGTTCAAGTGGATTTTCACATGGAATTATATGAAGTGTGACTACCTTATTAATATGAATGCATTTAATACATCATGCACTATAGAAGGAACTGCATAGAGTTTGTGTATACAAGGTCATCCTAATAACATATAAAAGACTCTTTTATATGGTGCAATTGAGAAAGTGGTAACCACATGTGTTGGACCAACCTGTAAAGGTAAATCAATCTCACTAATAATATGTGCTTATACAATTAATTCTTATGTATAGAATGGAGTCTATGGTCATTAATGATTTTGATAATGCCATGAAGTTTGTCAAGATAATATGAGTGTTTAGGAGTCTATGTCACATTTTTCCATTTCTTGGACACCTCATTATGGCACTTAGACCCCATGAATTCTCACTTAAAGGTTTGTAGACCTATTAGTGACTAAAACACCTTATAGTCTTGTTTGAGAGTATAATTTGATCTTACTTCTCATTACCTTAGAACTCCAATGGTCCAATGGTATCCTTTTAGAGAACTCTATGATTTTGGGGTTGTCATCTAGGTCTATCTCATTCATAATATGTATGGGATGTTATAAAGAGGGTAGAAAATCATGGGGTCTACTATTTTATTTAATACCTAGATATATGAGAGTTTCCCCATGTATCAGCTAATTTGGTTGCTCCATGTGGTTGATGACAAGTTAACTCAGGTGCTGCGATAGAAGCATGACCATGTAGCTCAAGTCATGCCCTATATACCAGTGTTGTAGACTATCACATGAGGGGAGATCACATGGAAACCCTACATGAACATTGCTACTATATGTCCTAGTTGGTTGACCATTGCTATATGGTTGGCACGAGTGTAGATTATAGGTCACTACACCTCATGGGTTGAGTCACATCTAGTGGCACACTTGTCAGGGTAGTTTAAAATCCCATACCTAGTGGCTCATCTAATAATGCCTGCTTATTGGGCCTGACATGATAGAGAGCTAAGGGGGAGAGGAGGAGGAGGAGTACTAGTTGAGATACCCATGATCAAGTTGTGATGTACTAGACCATGGACTGGTTGAGTACAATAACAAGTGGTAGTGAGAGGAGAGGACATGAATGTGGATGTAGGCCCATAATAAGCACCAAAATAGGCACTGCAACAATAATGATGACCACCCTAGCCACACCATAGATGGAGGCACCATTGATGAGAGCAGGCACATGCAAGAGTTACAGCATAGGAGGAATTAACAGCTACTTTAGGATATAGTTAGTCCATAGAGACACTTTTGAGGAGAGGATCACAGCATGATCGAGTGGTGACTCTTAACTTTGCATTAGTGTAGAGGTGACCTGTAGAGGAGACACTTGATGAATGAGCAGATGGAGAGACCATTATTGGTGCACAATAATATGAAGAGATGGTGATTGGTGACACCAACACTAGTGATAAATGTTGTAATTTTGATTTAAGTTTTGATATCAAACACTAGTTGCATTTGATTATAGTAAATATATAGATTTTGAGATATATATGTGATCTAATGTCTATCTAGTTTTAGTTTTATGAATCTTATGATGGAGGAGATTAGATGGAGATCTCTAGTTATATCAGCGCACCATGACAATTTAGATGGGGTGCTATGTCCATATCACCCCACTACGCTGGATGATCTTGTGGTTTAATCTTCCCTAACCTAGTTAGGCTCGTTTAGACTGGTGGGGGAGGCTGCAAGGTAGTTACAAACATGTGGGGATAGATTTCAGCCCCTAGTAGGGGTGGGAGAGGGAGAGTCACATGATTGGTAGGCCTTGGCTCAGGAGAGAGTGGTGCACATGGCTACCACTATCCAACTCAGATAGGTGCAGGCCCAGTTGGCCAATCTACAGGGATATGTAGTAGGTTTAAGATCTTAGATGCCTCATTACAACATACCAGTCAAAGGGGATAGTCCTAGGCATCTATGGGTAGCATGTCTAGGCCACATGATAGGCATGATGGAGCCCAACCTTAGAGCTGGAGCTATTTTGTACTTTGTATTGTACAAAACACATGATACATATATATATATATATATATATATATATATATATATATATATATATATATATATATATATATATATATATATATATATATTCATTTTGATGGTTGGATTTTATCTTATAAGTTGTATATGGTTGGGGATGCTAATGTGTGGATATATTTATTTCTAGCACAAGTTTTTTAGCTTGTGTTGTATATGTTATGTGAAATACCTGTCGATTGTTTTCTTTTCTAGCATTATGTGATACACGAGCATGGTTAAAAAGAAAAAGGCAAAAATGACTTGGACAAGTGTAAGTAATAAAAAACAAATGCACTACACACCATATCACGATGAGAAATGTGTAATAATAAAAGATGACTAAATATAATAAACCAAAAATGGTAAGAAAGAGTAACAAATGTTTTTAAAATATGTAAGAGATTTGCCCCAAATTAAAATAAGTAAAATCACACTATATCATGTTGGGAAGTATGAAAACAATGTAATAAAATGGAAGACACATAAAAACCAAATGGTATAAAAATAATTAAGTCAATAAATCATACTAAATCACATTGGGAAGTATAAAAGAGAAACAAAATCAAAAAAATGAATTTAAATTGATCACACTAATTCAAGTTGGGGAGTATGAAAATTTTAAGAAAATGGGTGGAAGCATACATGCAATCATAAAATAAGAAGATAAAAGTGAAATATCAATGAATTAAGTATAAAACATACTATATCAAGATGGGGAGCATGTCAATGATGTGTAACTCATAATCAATCACTACTTCTCTCAAATTTGTAACATGTAATTTTATTGTGATTTGGGTATTGGAATATTTTGTGAAGAAGGCCTGGTCCTATCCATAGTCTTACACTACAAATCATAAAGGGAACACCAAAGAGGTGTAAATAAATATGGGATTGGTTTTAAGAGCTGGTTGTAATATGGTAATTTGTGAGTAAGGTCTGGTCCTACCCATGGTCTTACAATGCAACTCACAAAGGGTATCCCTGGAGGGATGATCAATTTACAAATAATATTTCTCAAGGGGAAATATTAGGAATGATGTAAGTGAGATAGGGAATGTAAAAATCATAACGTAGGTATGTATGATAAGATCTTAGGAAATATGAGACACACTAAGTACACAGAAAAGACACTAAGTGGATAATGACCATCAAAATACAAAGGATACTCATTCACGAGAAACACAAAGTTATATATACAAATAAGTGAGATACTAAGTGTTAGGACCTAGGAAGCACAATTGATTACCATGTACAAGCAACTAAACATGCGAAATTTAACCAGAAGTAATAAGTAACTAGAAATCAGAAACAACACAGAATATGAGAGACAATACCCAATTGTATTAATACTCTTCCAGAAGGAATTACAATAAAGAAGACACACTCTTCTTCCCACACCTCTAGAGCTCTGACACCTCTAGGGCATAAACAGTAAATCTCTTCAAGAGCTCACTCTCTCAATCACGGTCCCAACAACAACTCAAACACAGAGTTATTGTTCACCTCCACCAGCTAGTAACAATACTGCCAGTCCACCAGTCAGTAACAATACTGCCGGTCCACCAAGTACTCCACGTACTCCAAGTCTGAGTATACACACATACTCCAAGTACACAACGTACTCCAAGTAGATCTCACCTGATCTTACTACCTGTTGTGTTGCTGACCTCCCTGATCTTGCGCACCTACAAATCAACCTGGTTCTACACACCTGCAAACCTAGATCTCGCACACACACACCTGCATATCAACTGACCTTACTTACCACATGTAGATCTCTACCTGATCTTGCACACCTGCAGACCAACCTGATCTTACATACCATGAAGAACCCTTGTCCTCTAAACCAGCACCCCTGTGGATCTTCTACCAGACCTTGCTCTCCCGCAGATCTACCTGATCATACACACTTGGCACTATGAAGAGCCAAGCTTGCTCTCTCTATCTAGCACCCAGGGAATCCCTGCTTTGATCCCTCACGTATTAAAATATAGCCCATGAGTCTATTATATATATCCCATGCAAACAATAATTAGACATCCAATTACAATAATTAGAAACCGCAGCTCAAGACTAAAATTAGCCTTCTTCATGCAAACAACCAGTTTGTTAACAAACTATCCGTAGAACTCACAGTTTGAAACCACACAAGCGACCAACGTCGATCCCTATTATTCTAGAGGTGACCGACGTCGATTGACTCCTATCGATGTCGGTTGCCTTCCTGTCTACCCCTAACCGACGTCAGTTGGCCTGATCGACGCCGGTGATTGTGACATTTAGCAACCCTCCATATTTGCATCTTGGTGAAGCTTTTAGCTCCACAACCTAACAATCTCCCACTTAAAGATAAATAGTTGCACCTGTACCTATACCTATACACCATCTAATCTGTTTCCTGGCTTGTATCCCTCTTCAAGCTCAACCTTGAAGACCAACCACCACAAAACCTGTGATGCACCTCCTGTCATCCAAGTAACCTACCACATCCGAATTTACATACCCATGTAGAGAAGTCCCTGACCCTGCATAGCATGTTGACCTGCTGCTATTCCCTCTCAGATACCTGAGAACCCACTAAACTACTCTCTAGTGCTTCTTTCCTGGATTGGCTACAAACCTGTTGACAATTCCCACTACTGGGGCAATATCAGGGAGTACACATGTACTCAACCTCATCATGTGATTGGGGACCATGTTCTGTGAATTGTCCATCCATAGGTGTGATGCCAAGTTCTCCATCCTGCACTACCTTCACACAATCATCCTGTGACAACATCAACTTGTGATCTTCCCTGTCTCTAGGATTACTCATGCCAAATAATTTCGCTGCTCCCAAATTCTTCATGACATACCACTGAACTAACTTTACCCTTAGCTCAACAAATACCTGTATGTATGTACCTACAACAAGCACATCATCCACATACAATAACAGGATAATGTAGCGACCATTATCCAACTTGGTAAAGAAACCACAATGGTTACAATGACATTGACTAAAGTCGTGCTTTGTCATCCACCTGTCAAACCTGTACCACTGTCCTGCAGCTTCCTCAAGATCATATGACCTGGCCTTCCATCTCATGTGTCCATTCTCTCTATTCTTTAACCAAGGAATCCATTCGTCTTTCAGTGCTTTCATACCGGCTGGCAACCCTACCAAATCTCCCGTTTGGTTTTGCATCCAAGGAAGCAAATTCCTCATTCATGCCACGCTCCCACTGTTTCCTGGATCCTTCCTGCTCTGCAGTGAGCAATGAGTATAAAGAAGAGGAATAACAAATTTGAGGCTTATTTACCCTTTCAATCCTCCATATGGGCGTTTGAGACTCCTTGACAGCTTGTTGTCTACCCAAAATCTGTTCCAGTGACTGACCTCGGTCACCACACAGTCTGCATACGACCGACATTGGTTCCATGCGACTGTCCTGACTACCGACGTCGGTTCCCTGACCGACATCGATCGCCACCTGCCTGACACCATCGATTATGCCTGTCTGCACATGATCGATGTCGGTGCCTGCCTGTTCAACATTGGTTACCCCTGATCAACGCCGATACCTATGTTTTTCCTTTGAGTGATGACTTTTTACCCGTGAGCTTACTTTGAATCAAAACCCTATCCAAACTACCCTGCTCAGAAGTATCCAGCCCCATCCGCTGATCTCTGTCCATCATCTCCTCTATAAACACCAAGGCTTTCCAGTTCTTAAGTCTGTCAAACACATTTGACTTCCACTTCAGAACATGCATCTCCTTCTTGCTCACGTGACCAAGCCTACAAAGCCACGTCTTCGCAACAAAAGAAGAATCAGTAATATAAGTAGATAGATAAAGGATACCTACTTGCTTACCACTAGCTAATTCAAGTGCATCCGCTATGAGAGTTCCTGTACATCTCTCATCACCCAACTTTCTTGAAGAAATTAGCCTCATCTTCAGAACTGGGACCTGCATGACCTCCTTCAACACCCATGTGTTGGTCGTTTGCAATTTCAGCCGCACTTTCCCTTTGCCAATACTTTGACAAGGCTCACCAACCCCTAAATAAATCTTTCCAAAGTCTCCATGGACCTTAACATGGAAAAATACTCTATTTGGGGCTGCATGGAAAAAGGCAACAGAATCTATAAACCAAGATTCTACTTTATCTAAGGAACATATAAGAGCAACCCATGCAATAATACCTGCAACAACTGCTTCTTCATTCCTTTTATGCTGATCTACTATCAACCAACAATTTTTCTTTACCTGCTCTTTCTTTCCATAACACCATAATTAACCATTCATGTCTTTGAATTCCTCCATTCTTAGTGTACTTTCTTCTGCCATTGCTATACTCCCACTCAATCAGAAACCCCTAAGAGTGACCTGTAATCAAACAAAACTTGCTCCCTGCAACCTTAGCTCTGATACCACTTGTCAGTGGTATCAAGCTATGAACCAACACCCTGGCTCTGATACCACTTGTTAGGACCTAAGAAACACAATTGATTACCATGTACAAGCAACTAAACATACAAAATTTAACCAGAAGTAATAAGTAACTAGAAATAAAAAACAACACAAAATATGAGAGACAATACCCAATTGTATTAATACTCTTCCAGAAGGAATTACAATAAAGAAGACACACTCTTCTTCCCACACCTTTAGGGCTCCCACACCTCTAGGGCATAAACAGTAAATCTCTTCAAGAGCTCACTCTCTCAATCACGGTCCCAACAACAACTCAAACATAGGGTTGTTGTTCACCTCCACCAGCTAGTAACAATACTACCAATCCACCAGTCAGTAACAATACTGCCGGTCCACCAAGTACTCCACGTACTCCAAGTCTGAGTATACACACATACTCTAAGTACACAACATACTCCAAGTAGATCTCACCTAATCTTACTACCTATTGTGTTGCTGACCTCTCTGATCTTGCACACCTACAAATCAACCTGGTTCTGCACACCTGCAAACCTAGATCTCACACACACACACACCTGCAGATCAACTGACCTTACTTACCAGATGTAGATCTCTACCTGATCTTGCACACTTGCAGACCAATCTGATCTTACATACCATGAAGAACCCTTGTCCTCCAAACCAACACCCCTATGGATCTTCTACCAGACCTTGCTCTCCCACAGATCTACCTGATCATACACACTTGGCACTATGGCACTATGAGGAGCCAAGCTTGCTCTCTCTATCTATCACCCAGGGAATCCCTGCTTTGATCTCTCACGCATTAGAATACAACCCATGAGTCTATTATATAGATCCCATGCAAACATTAATTAGACATCCAATTACAATAATTAGAAATCGCAGCTCAAGAATAAAATTAGCCTTCTTCATGCAAACAATTGGTTCGTTAACAAACTATCCATGGAACTCACAGTTTGGAACCGCATAGGTGACTGACGTCGGTCCCTATTAGTCTGGAGGTGACCGACGTCGGCCGACTCCTATCGATGTCGATTGCCTTCCTGTCTACCCCTGACCGACGTCGGTTGGCCTGACCGACGCTGGTGACTATGACGTTCAACAACCCTCCATGTTTGCATCCTGGTGAAGCTTTTAGCTCCATAACCTAACACTAAGATCGACTCATGTTGATTGTATTAATAAGAAAAGTAAAATGGACCTACATTCCCACAACATGTTCTCTGTTCCTCAAGACCCCTTACAGAGCCGTTAGTCTACTGTGAAGATTGGGTACTTGTATGAGAAAGTAGGTAGCACCATATAATTCATTGAATTCTCCTATTCCAATCTACCAACCTACTACACCCCAATGAACCTCGGCTCTATCATATGGCCAATTGTGGAGTTTGAGCTTCGAGTGGAGAGAGGAAATGTCTTATTAATCAAGTCTTTTGGTGTGATTTGACTTTTAAATTTTGAATGTTGCCTTTTGTATCATTATCTTTTGTTTAAATGATTTAGCTTTTAAATTTTTATTGCTTTTAAGATTTCTCCTCCATACATATTTGAAATAACCAACATGAGGGATAAAATTGATACACATGAATGGATTTTAGACTTTGGCTAAAGGAAGCTAAGTATCCAAAGACATGACTGACTAAAACACTTAAGCTTGCCTATGAACCATTATGTTATCTCGAGCTTCAACTATGTATATGCTTAGTTTTCAAAAGGAAACAAAGGAATAAAGGGAGATCCAAAGTGGATCAATAAAATAGAATTACAATGAGATGACTTGTTTGATACTGATCACATGGTAAAGAAGGATTACTAAGGGGAACTAGGTTTATATTACCAAGTCAAAATAATATTTATCTATGGTGGATGAGATAAGGCAATAAAAAATCACGAGAAAAGATAAAGATATTAATGAAAAAGAAATGAACTCGTGAATATAAACATGTAATCATGGAAAACACGAAAAGAAACCATAATAGAATATGAAAGAAATGAAACCATATACAACACATAATGTGAAATATAAAGATCCATGTGAGATAGATAAGTGAAGAAAAGATGACACCGAGTCAAATGTTATAAGATACAAAGAAAAGTGGATGCCAAGTCAAATCCAATAATCATAATGAAGATGAAAGTGAAGGACCACCATGTTGTGTTCATAAATACTGATAAATCTATCCATAAATATTATCTATAGCATCTAATATATATCTATGAAGCTACACCCTAAATCCAACAAGAGTCTCATTGATCCTTAAGGAAAGCTATGAGAAGACCTCTCATCGAATCTCCTCTACAAAAAAATTAGGTATAGCTAAAGGATCATGCTCATGAGGGCCCTCATGTGTGGAATACTCAAAAAGGGGAATAGATGCTAGATTAGAAATGGTAGGTGTAGGATAGGGAGATGACACCATCAATGGAGAAGAATCCATGGGTGGGGGAGAATATGCAGGTGGTGAAAAAGCCACAGGTGAAGAAGGAACCATAGGTGGAGTGGGAGCCATAGGTAAAAAAGGGGGCCCTTCTTATGTGGGTAACCTGTGGGAGGGGGAACAATGGGTGCAAGAATGGTCATGAGGTGATCATGAAGATGTTATTGGAGGGTGCAACAATGATCGATGTGATGGGCACGTCATTAATGCCAAATATAATATACCTATCAATATTTAGGAATGTACTTAGGTAACAACTTGGGAGGAGGTATAGCCTTGTCTTTGGGCTAAGGAAGAGTAGGGCGCAAGGTGTCGATATATTATTGAAGCTTTCAACAATGGGTGGAGGAATGATTATGTGTGTTGTGGAAGCAACAAATACACTTATTAGTAGACTTTATGGGTTTACTAATGAGATGAGTAGAAGTAAGAGCCGAGGAAGGTTGGTATAACTAGAAATCTCTAGTCCAATAATTGACAACTCTTTGAATGTCATGGTAAGGGTTATCAGCCCATTGGGTGGGTAAAGGATCAAGCTATGGTAAAATAAGAAGGCCATCACTGAGGGGAGGCAGAGTTGGTAGAGATATTATGCTACGTTGGGCTGAAGAAGAAGCAAAAACAAATACAAGATGAGGCTTAGCCAAGGGGGGAACATGACTCATAGAGGGCTTAAGGGTAGTAACAAGCATCTCTGGTGAAAGTAGGATATAGGGATCAAAGTATTTAGTGAAATAATATGGATCAGTCATAGCATGATCCAAAGCATGTTCGTAAGAGGCTTTGTAGAAACTAGAGGTGTGTCATGCGAATGCTCTATCTATATACTGTGAACAAGAGGAATAATACTAGAATTAGGGACTATATAAGATGGAATATGATAAGAAGAATGAAAAGACTGAAACAAAGAAGAATGATAACGAAGGATATCGACATCTCTATCATGAATAAGACCTATTAGAAAATGGATCATCTAAAGTATAAACATCATCATAATCGGGTGTATGAAGGTCGATGGTGCAGGTAGATATGATCTTTTTCATCAAAAGTTGCATGATGAATAAAATGTCAAGTCTTGGTTAAGGCCACAAGTATATTGCCAATAGGTGGCTAACCAAAATATAGCTTCAAGGATGGTGGAATTTAGGAAATGAGATGAGGAGAGATATCTGAAGTTTTGATCTTGAGGTTGATCTCTTATGGCTCATTGTCATTGGAGTCTAATAGGTTAGGTGGTATGTTCCTAATGAGTTTTAGGTGACCATGATAACTCCAAGTAGATTTGATGGGAAAATTAAACATTGAGATTCCCAAAATGGAACATTCAACAAGGGTTAGAATTTTTAATACACCATGTTCTTAGAATTGCTCAAAAATTTAAGGGTTAGTGTCTCCTTGAATTCTATAAATAGCACCATTATGAGGAAACTCAATGCATTGGCAGGCAGAAAAGGTGACAACACTCATGCGATGAGTCCAAGACCTGCCAAGTAAGATATTGTAGGAAATGGGAAAGTTGAATATCATAACCTTCACTCAAATAGTAACAAACAGGATGGTAATAGGGAGACACATGCAACCTAAAGGAGGCATTTGCCTTCGATCATAACCTTGATATGTGTTGTGTGTGGATTTAAGATTACACTCAGAATATCCAAGAGTTTTAATGAAGTCAAAGGAGGGAACATAAGTACCTTAACCCTCATCAATCAAAACATGATTAACTTGGATATCACTGATTTGAATGCTTTAAAAGAGTGGAGGATCGTTCACAAAAAGCAGAATGTCATCTGGGATCATGGAAGTAATAGGGAATCCGAGAGAAAGAAAAGTGTCCATTGTTTTGTTAACATGTATAGACATCTCTTCACATTATTGCAAGAGACTGTCTTCTAACCCAGATAAGGTAGTTTCATGTCCTACAAGGGGAGGATGAGGGATGTTCATTTTAACTAATAATTGCATCAAGGGGTTATGATGATGCAAAGAAGTTCACATGAGTTCAATAAAGGGTATATGAGATGGGAGATTAGTAAGTTCCATGATAGGGTCCCATTCATCATAACCCATGGGTGGACTACTAGAGAGAGGCGTGCAATGTTGGAGGAGATCTTGGGAAGGAGGAGTAGAAACACATTCAAACTTGTGTTGATAAGACATGGTTGGTTTAGTTTGGGGACAAATAGATTGATTGTCTTGAGAAGATGGGGTAGTTGATTTAGGTTTATCTTGTGATTGGTTTAAAGATATGCTATTAGAAGGTTGAATAATGTTGTCGATGGGTAAAGAGGTTGGGGTAATTGTAGAAATAATGTGAGATTTATTATCTAATGGAGGTGTTGGAATTGGTTCTTGAAATGAGATAAGGTCCTCTTGCTCTAACTTTGTTAGGTGAGATGGGGAAGAATTTTGGATAACATGAAAAGTTTAGGATGTTTAGTGGATGTGTATAGGATGAGAATCAATGAAAGCAACTACCCTTCACATATTAGTCATATTTACCACATTCTCTGTAGGATTTTGGTTTATAAGACTTTCAATGTTTTTGGTGGAAAGAGTAGGCTTGTCATTGGTGTGTTGATTACTAGGAAAAGGGTCTTTGTAGATGGCCAAACGAGCATTAGCTTGGTTTAAAGCATGAATTTTATTTTGTGTTTCATGAGCTTTGAAGGCTATATCATAGGCTTATTGGTGTTTGTGGATGAGGGAATCATGATCAAAATTTGGACCAAGGAGGAAATCCATAGATAAGTTACATAATTGCCTACAAGTCTCGTGAGAGTGATCCCAACTAGCATGAAACTAACAAAATTTATTTGGATCATGCAATGATTTCATAGGGCGAGTGGGGTCAAGCTCTCATGGAAGAGGTCTTGGTAGTCACTTTTGGAGCTCCACTAATGATAATGGCTTATGAACATTAATGTTATTTATTTGAGAAAACTGTGGATTATGGGTGTTGTTTAAAGGGGAAGCTTAATCTGTAACAGGGTTGGGAGTAATGGCTTGAATATTATGAATGGTATCATAGGATTTGGTGACACCATCATTGGTAGAATGATGATTTTTTTTTTAAAGAGCATGAAAGTGGCCACAAGAGGTTGGGATGGCTTAAACTGATGCATGAGAAAATCTTGGAGTTCAGTTTGGTTGAGGGTCTCTTCTAAAGTTCTTGAAGAGAGTGTCCTGACCCAATATTGTAATTTGGGATAAAGAGCATTAGTGAATAGGTGAAAGAGTTTATCATCCACCATGTTATGCTCATATTTATTAGACAAGGTCTTCCATAATTTGATGAAAGCTTGTGTAGTTTTGGTTTCAAGTTGTTTGTAATTGATAAATGAGCCAAGGTATTCTTAGGGAGGTCACTAGTTTGAAACTCTTTTACTAGAGTGTTAACTAGATCTTCCAAGCTAGTGATAGAATGGGACTTGATCTGATTATGCTAATCTAAAACATCTCTAGAGAGGGTTTTTGCTAATAGTTTGGTAGCAACAAAAGTGTTTAACTTGACCCAATCTTTGTAGAGATTACCAAACATTTTTAAATGTGAGGTAAGATCGGTTGACCCATTGTAACTAATGGTTGGTGTGATACTTGCTATGTCGATATTGGCAATTTGAGGCATAAGATGTTCATTTTAAAGATGTTAATCATTTTATTAACAAAGAGTGGTTAGGGAATGAGGTTGCCATGGGCATCCCTAAGAGGGGCGGGGAATTTTGATTTGGCGCTCCCCATGGAACCTATTAAGGTTGATTTTGAAGGTGAATAAGGTGATTATGCATTTGCATCATTTTATTGGCATTATTAGTTTGAAAAAAATTCATTTGATTAAGAGTTTGTAATAAGAGTTGATGGGTTTGAGTGGTAGTTTGACTAGTTTGCATGGCATGCAAAGCATTGACATTGGTATTAGTGGGTTGGGTTCCACTATGAGTAGTGGCATGCATAAAAGTAGTGCCTTGAGAGGCATTGGTATAAAAAGAGGCACTAGTAGCATGATTAGCATGTGTAGCAAAAGATGCACTAGTAGAAGGATTAGAAGAAAAAGAAGCACTAGTGGCATAATTACCATTGGTAGCAAATGGTGTACTAGTGGAGTGATTGAGAAGGAGGGGTCTTGGAAAAGGCCCACTATATGTTGAACCTATCATGTTAGTAGATATTATTTGCATGGAGGTTGAATAAATTAGATAAGAAGAGGTCACAATATGATGAGGAGTCAAAATAAAAGGGAGAGGTTGAGAAATAAAGAAGGGATCGCCCCCAAATCCATGAAAGAATGTGGGGGAAGGGGAATGAGGTTCTTTTGTTTAACCACTTGTCATGATATTAGAAGTAGTTAAAGGGCCTTTTCCCCTATGTTGAGGAAACTCATTAATGAAGAAAGTCATTTCAGACGTGTACTCTAATTTTGACTGATCTTCTAAGGAGAAAAGAGGGTTACCAATCATCATGAACTTCCTATTTACACATAGTTGAACTCAATAGATATGATTGGTAAAGCTCATCATATCTATTGAGTTCAACTATGTGTTGTACTCAAATAAGAAGTTTGTGATGAAAGAAGGGAGCTAAAAGGAGATGATGCAAAGATAAAATCAAAAAATAGGGTACAGAGTCAAATTGGTTGATCGTGTTCTATAACCCAGGGAATATAATAGAAAGATAAGGATACACAGTTATGTAGGTCAACTATGTATTGTAGATAGGAAGGCTAAATAATCTGATAAGGATACACAGTTGTGCAGGTTGACTGTGTACTGTTGAGTAGAGGACTGAACAGGGATATAAGAATACACAATCATGCATGTTGATTGTGTATTTTAGGTAAGAAGGTTTAACAGTCTATAAGAGACTGTATCGGCCAAGACGATGGTGTTCTAAAATAGGGGAAAATTTTGTAAGATAATTTAAAACAATAACGAAACCAAACATACAAGCAATTAGATCAAAATGATTGATCCAATTAGAACACACAAAAAAAACCTTGCACCAATATTGTCCAATGCAAGTTTTACAATACAACACACAATGATCAAAGAGCAAACAACAAATAAAAAGTAAATGTTAACTAGTTGGTCATCCTAAGTGTCATTAAGTTATAAGAAAGTTTGATTTTAATGTGATAGAGAAGTTAGCTGAAATAAAAAACTAGAAAATAATCTAAGGTTGGTTTTAATATGTTTGGTTTGAAAGGGATCTTATTGGTGATGGTACTAGCTTGGTATTGGGGCCTAGCCCCTCACTTGACAATCCCACAATGATAAGGGTGTCGGGTGATTTACCAATATATATCATCAACCACATGTTTATACTTAGCTAGAAAACTAAACCGACTTCCCCATTGGTGATGAAATCCAAGTATGTAGGTCTAGGGAAGATAAATTTTTTAATGTTTTTTGAATCTGAAGTGATTTGGTAGTGTGTGAAAAAGATTAAAATAGTGTACTAAAATGGTAATTTGAAAACCCACCTATTTAAGCTATGTGAGCTACTATAAGCATGCTAACAACTAAAAAAAGAAGTGTGAATATATTAATAGCAAATAGATGTTAATTCCTTGATTAATAATAGTATAGAGTCAGTTCAGGCAACACTATGTGCAAATAATATAGAATAGAGATGATTGGGTCACTGCTATTCTATAGGAGCAAGGTCTTTAAGAACAAAGTCAAAGAGGTTGACTATGTCTCTTAAACAAAAGATATAGTATATAACTAAGTCAACCAGGGTGACCTAGTTAGTTGTAGGGTTGTAGTTATATAGACTACAACCTTGTGAAAGACAGTACTAAAGGAAGAACTGAAATAACAGAGAGAGAAAAAAGGAACCTCAGTGGCCTTGAAGATGTTTTAGCTTGTAAATTTTTATATTCTAATGCTCAAATGCTGCTTTCAAATGTTGCCAATTGGGTCGATTGGTTCGACCAAGTTTGTAAACCTTGTATGTTGATGAAGAGATAATGAATAAAGTCAACTTGTATGATTGTGTTTGTTGACAGAAGAAAATATCAAACAAAGTTGACTAATTTGACTATGTATGCTTATTTGGACCTAAATAAGAATACTGTTTTGAATTGCTCGATCTAGTAACCTGTAATTAATGGAGATATGTACAAATAAAACTTAGTTATTTTGAAGTGACTATGTGTTGAACCTATGCATAAAAAGTTATAACTATAAAAAATGGTTTGATATAGTACTACAAATTTATAAAAATATAATATGATACAAAATGATGGCATGAAAGAAAACCTGCAAGGGTTAGTTTCACATCGAGTTCACCATAATGTATGCAAAGGTAAATCCAACTTATCTATAAATCAATCCTAGCTCAGAGAAGATAAATCCTACTTACACTTTCGATTGTTGATAAATTAGATATTCAAGGTCATGACCAAGATGGATCCACTAGACCTAAGCAAGGGATCTCTTACCATAATAAAATCACTAGGGAGGGTTCCAAAGCCTCCAATCAAGCAAAACTATGCAGTAAACCTAAGTAGATCCTATGTTTTCATATTCACTAAGTATAAATGATAAAAATAAAGTAAAGTCTAATTTAGTGCTCACCAAAGCTTGTGATATAAAGTGGAGGTAATAAACATGAAAATTAAACAAACACATAAGATATATACTCACTTCAATGTATACAAAATCTTAATTAAATAAACACATAAGATATCTACTCTTCAAAAGGAGGAACAAAGTTAGGAATACTTACCTTTGAAGACTAATCCATCAAGTCCCAATCTCTCTCTTGGCCAAGGTGCTTTGCAAGAGGTTATTGTGGTATGTAAGGATAACATGGATAAATCAGCTTTAGGCCACACAACCTATCTATGCATCTAAAAGACTTCTCCGTCAGACAAGATTTGTATCTCCAAAGAAAGTATTGAAACCCTAAGCTATGTTACTCAAGTAGAATGGTGGATAAGCAGATGTGTGATGTATATCTCTTCTTTTTCTCTTCTTTCTAACAAATGACAAAATGAATGTGTATATATAGTTGCATCTAACCCTAAACCTTTCTAAAAGTTTTGTTGACAGGGTCGACCTAATCAACTCTGTATTGTTATTGATAAAAACAAATTAGGTCTTGGCCTGATTAACCTAGACCCTAAATCATTTTTATCAATTAGAGTACAGGGTCAATATTTTATTGTAAATCGTCAAAAAGGAGTTTAGGCTAGAGAAGGGCTAATAAAGATAGAAAATGACTAGAGTGTGCAAAAGAGGAGGTAAAGCATAGGGTAATATTTTTAGGAGATGGTTGTGTAGATAGAAAGTGGTAGTAAAGTGAAAATAACCCTGCAAAGCACCAATGGTTTGCCCACCCCTTTCTCAGTGTACTACTTAAGGCGTGCACTCAGAGAGATTGAGACTCGACAGGTTCTTGCAAGAGAGAAATCATAAATAATTGATAAAGTTTGAAAATATTATATGTATACATAAGGTATGTAGGATACAAATAAATTAAATTTAATTGTTGATAGGTTCATGAAGAAGAGAATAGAAAGCTCTAGCATTAGAGACGTAGTGTATAAAGCCAAAAAAAAGGCACAAATTAAATTCAATGAAAAACTTGAGAGTTATATTAAACTAACACCTAAGCTCTATGAAAAAAAGGTGAAGGCTAAAAAAGTATTGTTAAACTTTGAGTGATAAACCCAAATAATAAACACACAATTGTTTGATGAATAGGGGAAGTGGGAAGAGTTGGGAATGCAAGTCTACTAGGCAAAGGAAAAATCTATGAGAACAAATTTTTTGAAGGATGTGGAAGAGCTAGGAGAGAAAATTATTGGGAAGCACAAAGAATTAGAAAGGGGGTTTAAAATTCTATATTGCAGATCAATAGATAAGGAAATCACCCTGTGATAAGTATTGAAAAATATCACTAAGGGATTTGTCTCAAAAAGTTAAAGGCCACATAAAAAGGACAAACCTTAGAAATGTCCAACAAGATAAAATTGATCCAAGCTACACTTTCATGTTGGAATAGTTTTGAAGAAGAGGTCCAAAAGGATGGGCTTGATTTTTTGGAGATAAATACTGAACAATGTAAGTTGCTCAGGATGGATAACCAAGTTAGTGTGGGGTGATGTTAGACCTAAAATTTTGTCTAGGTTAAGAAGTGCACCTTTTTATGGTCAGGGGGGTAACAAATGTGCATATTTTAAAGACTATATCCACGAATGAAATTGGTGTGCAAAATAAATGGTGCTCAAGTTTCGATAAAGGCTAGTACAATAGAGAAGTGTAAATAGTGTGCCAGGCTAAGGTTATACAAATTACCTAAAATCTTGAGAGCACTCAACAATATTGATAAAGTCTCGAAGTGTGCATTTTGTATTTGGTCGGCACATAACGAGGATTACAGAATTGAGGAGGTTACACAAACCACAAAGCACAAAAGGAGGAGTTATAATCTAGGTTGGTAGAGCAAGTCCATCAAAAGATGCATTAAGATACAACTACTTTAGAGCAAATCTATTGGATTAACGTGGATATAGGAGATTGTTAGAACTAGGACATTCAATGTAAGCAATAACAACTACTTTTATGTAAAGTTTTTGTTCACCTTTTAAAATATGTATTAATGAACTATAACTTCAAGGTGGGTTTCAAACTCTATAAAAGCCCACCCTGCCTCTCTATTTTATAAATAGTTTTCATATTTGCTATTGTCATGCTATTAAATTTTTTAGGCATTTTTACTTAAGAATTTAATGGTATGATAACTTGTATTGGAACTTTACTTATCTAGAAAATGATATGTTCATTCATATAATATGTGAATTTAAATGAAAAGGATTTAGCTTTACTTTTAATACTCATTGCATTGATGTGTTTGTATCAGCTTAGTTTGAATGTGATAATTGTGTTGTAAATTACAGTACAATTGTGTCACTTTAATCTTTGTTTTTTTTACTATGCAAACTTCATTATAATTACATATGTTCAAAATCATTCAAGTAGTGGTTAAAGCCCAAATGAAATCATGTGAATCTCGTCTCCACATAACTCATCCAACTGAGACTCATTGTACTCTTCCTATGCCTCAGATGAGCATGCTAGTCTTTCACATGATATGCTGGCACGAGGGATTGTTTAATGTTTGTTAAGTGCGAGTGGTACAAAACACCTAAAATGAGTGCATAACAACCCTAATGCTTGTCTTGCATAAATCTAACCCTAGAATGTCTTAGGGTTTCCTTCTTTTTTTTCCATCTATTTTACAAAAAAATTAAATATATATTCATTTATAATTTATAAATATGATTTCTGATTCTCCCTTATCCAATCATAATTATAATAAATTTATATTTTCTAATTCAAACTATAATTATAATCATTACTTATTTTTCCCCTTTAATATTCAAAATCTTCAACAAACAACTTTGGAATGATGTGGGTCCTCACATCTTCTTAATGGGCGAGGAGATATGAGTTAAATCTATACAACCAATCATAAACGGGGTCAAAATAATAAAAATATTATATTAAACACTAAAAAAAAATAAGGGCCATGTAACAGCTAGTACCTGCCTTTAATGCGTTAATTGTTTTAGAAATTGTAGTGTATCTTGTGTTGAGTTAATTTGAGATATTTAGGAGGTAAAGTTTTAGGTTAATACGAGAAAGGTTACATATTAGGAATTGCAAAGTTAGCATATTATTTAAATCTTTGTAGAGGTTAGTTCCTGTCTTTGGCAATAGTATTATTGTGAATTTGTGATGTTTGAAGCTATTACTTGTGTTATAATAAGACAGTGGACAAAGTGATTACAGGATAAAGTAGAAAGAAGTGATGATGTGTGGCGAGGGCCAATTGTTTACTGATTCTCTTATTTTGATTATTTAATTGCATCATACAATTTATAGTTAGAAAATGATATTTAAAATAGTGAAATATGCTTACGAAACACATGCAGATTAATTTAATTTACATGCTCAATTTGAATAGAAATAATACAATTAATATTATAAATTACTTAAAAAATACTTAAATAATATCACAATTTAATTGAAAACGATGTAACTTTTTTAATAAGAAAAGCTTCACTTTTATATAATAATACAATTTTAAAAGTCATATTGTCCCATACTTTAATATTACCCACATTGGCATATAACAAAATAAAATTGATATTAATGATGGAAAAGATCGATGTAATTAGAACTTAGGAGATGAGGGGTTTGCGTAAAATGTTAAAAGTGAGCGAATGAAAGAAAGAGAATGAGAATGAAGAGATTAGGGTTTTACCTCTGCCCGTCATTGCCCAGGGACATAAACATAATATCCGAGCTATCCAATCAATTCAAAGAGTATCTTATTTGGGGGTCCGATTGTGATAAGCCTTATCAACCATCCGATATGATAGCATGTATCAAAATCTGACTCTTGTGAGTACTTACATGTGTGGCGAGGAGCAACTCTCTTATTTGGCTACAACCAATACTAATACTTTGATTCCATGCGGTTTTTGGAGCAAAATAATTGCTTTTGACAAAATCAATAGTGTCATTATTAGCAGTTGCAGGTACTAATTACGTCGGAGGTGTCTTATACTTACATAAAAGGCATCTTATACTGGGACAAAATAGCTGTGATTCTTATATTGGACTTACAATTGTCACGCATAAACCAATTCAAGTGTTAAAAAAATTTGAGTCTTAGGAATGACACGTGTAACCCGACGAATGGAAGCGAGCATTTTGAACGGGGAAGGTAGACCCTATATGAGGAATAATCAGTTGTTCCCAAACTTCTTGCTTAATAAAGTTAGATTGTTCATATTAATCATATGTATCATAATGCACGTATAACACAAACTATGTCGATAAGTCATAACAAATGCATCATTTACAGTTTTATATTAAGATTATTACATAAATTACGGAATGTTATCAGGATATATGTACACGTGTCTTTTAGTTATATAATTTTATAAATATAAATGGAATATTCTATGAAAACATGTGTAAAATATTTTTTAATATTTGATATTAAACTTTAAAACGCATAAAAAAATCTTACATTTTATTGATCTATTAGATAAAAACTATTGTTTCAATCAATTCAGAGAATAAAACATGTCATTTGAACAATCCTCACCGGCCTCCCATTTATTTAAAAACTAAAAAAAAAGCAAACAAATCATCAGTTGGGCAATCGTGTAAAGATCCTCAATGGCACTTGGAAAACTCTAGAGGAGGTCACAAAAAAGAAAAAGAAAATAAATATAAAACGCAGCCCCTTGCTCACTCGCGGGGTTGCATAAAACACCCTATTAATTATCCTCTCCATTACACCAAAATCCCAATTAATGTATGTCACTGTAAATATGAAATATATTCTCCAAATAAAAGAAAACATGTTTTAGGATGCTGCCTGTGGCTCGGGAGGGTTTTTCCGTTTGAAAAAAAAATTAAATTTGCCTTTGGAATAAGGAAAAACCCGCGCCACGTTTGTTTTTCTTCTCCATAAGATCTAATTTGGAAACATTTTAAGCAAAATATGGGGAATTTTTACGAAGATGACGACGGAGAAGGTGATGTCCCTCTCATCAGAACTCAGGCCGAGCTCACCCTCCAAAGTCTACTTCAAAAGCAGCTTTCCACAGCTAGCAGGTATTCATGTTCTCATTTTTCGCTGCATTTTGTTTCCTAGGGTTTTATTTTTTGTCTTGGTTGAAGAGAAATTGATTATTTACAGATCATTTTTTCTTTGGCTTAAATTAATGTCGTTATTTTTGAATTCACGCGGTTTTTTATCTGATTTTGGAATTTTTTTTTTAATTCGGTTTAAATAGAGATCACTTGCTTTCAAAACAATTTTTCTGCTTAAATTTGTGTCGGTATTTTAGAAGTTATGCAGTTCTATATATGATTTTGTGACGAATTGTTTTATTCTGTTTAGATAGAAATTATACATTTGCGAAACTCATTTTCTGCTTAAATTTGTGTGTCTTAGAATTTATGCATTTATTTGTCTGATTTTGTGAGGAATATTTTTGTTTGGTTTAAATAGATACCAGTTGCTTACAAACACATTTTCTGCATAAATTTGAGTGGGTGTTTTAGAATATATCCAGTTCTTTATCTGATTTTTTAAGGATTTTTTTAGTTCTGTTTAAATAGAGATCAGTTGCTTGTAAAACACATTTTGTGCTTAAACTAATTTTCGTATCTCGGAATTTATGCAGTTCTTTATTTGATTTTCTAAGGATTGTTTTTTGTTCGGTTTGAGTAGAGATAAGTTGTTTACAAAACGCATTTTCTGCTTAATTATGCTGGTATTTTAGAATTTATGCAGTTCTTTATACAATTCTTTGAGATTCTTTTTTGTTCCGTTTAAATAGAGATTGGTTGTTTACTATTGCATTTTCTGCTCTGATCAGTGTCACTATTTTAAAGTTTACTAATTCTTTTAGCTGCAGATTATTTATTTGCTTAAACTAGTGTAAGCATGAATTCGTGCAGTTCTTTATCTGATTCGGTCAGGATTATTTTTTGTTCGGTTTGAATTGAGATCAGTTGTTTACAAATCAAATTTTCTGCTAAATTTTGTTTTGGTATTTTAGAATATATATAGTCCTTCATACAATTCTTTGAGAATTTTTTTGTTCTGTTTAATAAGAGATTGGTCATTTAATATTGCATTTTATGCTTTAATTAGTGTCCCTATTTTAGAGTTTATGTAATTCTTTTAGCTGCAGATTATTTATTTACTTAAGTTGTGAAATTCTTATGGTTATAGATGAATTGTCTGCTTATATCGTTCAGGTCTTTTAGTTACAGGTGAATTTGTTGTAAATTGTGAAAGGAAATTCAACTACAATGAAGGAATTGTTTAGTTCTTACGGTTAGAATGAATTTATTGAAAATAGTGAAGTTATAGATCCCGTTTTCTGCTTAAATCAATATAGGTATTTTAGAATTTATGCAGTTCTTTATATGATTTTGCGAGGGTTTTCTATTTGGTTTGAATAGAGATCAGTTGTTTACAGATAGCATTTCCTGCTTTAATTAGTGTTACTGCTTGAGAATATATGCAATTCTTTTAGTTGCATGTCAATTGTTTGCTAATTCTTATGGTTATAGATGGTCTTGTGCTTAAATTGTTCAATTCTGTTAGCTACAGGCAAATTCGTTTTAAATTGTGAAAGGCAATTCAAATACAATGACAGAATTGTTTAATTTGAATGGCTATAAAAATGAAAGAACGAAAGGAATATTATTAATGTCCATGACTGATCAAGAGCAAGTGGGACTCGACAATACATCCAATTACAATAAAAAGTGAATTTATTATAAATATTGAAGTTGCAAAATGCATTTTCTGCTTAAATTAGTCTGTTTTATGGAATTTATGCAACTGTTAATGTGGTTTTGTAAGGAATTATTTTGTCTGCTTTGAATAGAGATCAGTTGCTTACAAAAGTCATTTTCTGCTTAAGCTACGGTCAGCATTTTAGAAGTTGTGCAGTTCTTTATCTAATTTTGTAAGGAATTCTTTTGTTCAATTTAATATTTTAAATACAGATCAGTTCTTAACAGATTTCATTTTCTGGTTAAATTAGTGTTTCTCTTTTAGAGTATACAATTTTATTAGTGTAGATGAATTTTTTTCTTAAATTGTGAAATTCTAATGGCTTTACATGAATCTTCTGCTTATTTTTTTTCAATTCTGGCTGCTCTTTTTTGGGTTCTAAAACAAATGACATTGAATATTTATTAAAGTTGCTATTTTTTGCAGGAGCCAGTGATAACAATACTTTTGTATTAATATTAGGCGCACTATGACTACTTAAAGCTGGCGTATTGATTCAGCCTGAATTTTTTCTTTATCATACTGCCAATACAGGCGACCCATGTCATAACATCATTTACCTCTAAGACAATGCACAGAAAAAAATGATAACATCTCAAAGAAAACAGAATGCTGTGTCAAACCAATCCACCTTCCTTGTAAGGGAATTATTTAGGCTTTAGAAGTGCCCTTATGTAGTTCACCCTCATCATAACAGTGAAACCACAAATTTTTTATAGCTAATTAAACGAGGATACCGAGTGGTCCAAATATGCAGAAGAACCCTACCCTGGTCTGGGTATGGGTCCAGTTCTGCTGGGAGATGGCCTAGGTTCGTCTTGGATGACCCAGTTTCTTCTGTGTTCTTTTGCAGAAGAACCCAGGCAAACTCGGGCCACCCAGGAGGAATCCGGGCAGAACCCAAGCAGAATTTGAGGCAGAAACGTTTTTTTTTATATTTTTTTTCTCAAAATTAGACATAAAGCAGTGATAAAAAATAATAAAAAACACATTGCAAACCCTAAAAGTTAAGTAAAACACAACAATATAAGATAAAAGAACACAAATGATAAAAGCAAAAGCACTTACCTCTCATTTTCTCATTGCATAGTTACCTTCCATTGCTGATCTAGTGGTTAATGACAAATGTCACTAATTTTCTATTTATTAGGCTAAAATTTCTATATTTTTTATTCTTTATATATTTTTTTGTACAGCTGAACCCATGTAACCAAGTGGTAAAAAGCCGCCGTACTGGCAAATTCAATTATTCGAACTCGAACCTGAATCGGTAACTTAGTAATTAATCAATCCCAAAACAATAAAAATTGATGATGATTTGAGGAGAATGCCTCCCATGAGATTTTTGCTTCCTTCCTAATCATTAATTCAACCAATCATATGCATTGTGACCCGATAAGTGGCACTTGTTACCATATACATGTTAGAGGTACAATCACTGGGGGGGGGTCAGCCGAAATAAACCAACTTCAATTTCAATCCTTACAAACACTTAATCAGTTACCACAAGCATTCATGAAGCATATAGATCATTCATAGCAATGAGCAAGATAGACAATGCAAGATCAATCATATAACACATGACATATGTGGGAAACCCTCTTAGGGGAGAAAACCCACTGGGACCTACAATTGGACTACTGTCCTATAATAACAAAATTCAATTTAGACCTGTTGCAACTGATTAAGGAACTATGATCCCTTATTTTAGTGACACTGCAATCCCACAAGGAGCTACCACACCTATCTAGCTGAGCTGCCACAACAACACCTATGAACACATCCACCTTTGTACGAATGTCTTCAACACTTGATGATGGACCTCTGATTATCACTCTTCACCTTCGCTCATACTCAAACCGCAGGAGCACTATTCTGCCAACAAAATTATGACCAACAGGTCATACAAACAGTCCTCAATTTGATCTGCTCATCAACGCATCTACTGGGCACTCTACCCCTACTTCGCTCCACAAATCACACACACAAGCCTCTCTCAAATCTCTCCCAAGTCATTCACTCAAGTCTAGAAACCAACACATTTGGTTTCACTATTTATAGAGCAATCATGATCATCACCATCTTGGTCGGCCATTAGGCATGTCTTAACCTTTAAGACATCTATCATACGAAGACATAGCTCAATACAAACTTCATAGGTTGGCCATAGCATATATGGGTCACCCTTAAGCAACTACATCTTTTAATAAGGCCCTTGTAGCTCTTATAGGTCTCATGGAGACCTATTCACCCATTTAACACTTCATCGATCAAAACAAGAACATAGGACCACTTCCAAAAGCATAGGTCCACACCTTATGTCCCCTTCGACATCCTCAAATGATCTCAGTCAACTTTGCTCACCTTTGCGTATGCTCAAACAACTCAAACACTGACTTGGTGCATAGGAACATCATGAACGAATACACAGTCGACTTCTTAAGCTTTGTCCATATTGTATACGAATGGTCAAACCTTCATAATTCACACAGACGGTTCTCATGGAGTCTACAACACTCCCCAATAGCCAATTCATCATGAAACATTGAATCAACATATGCACAAGCTCAAATACTCTTCTCGGGTTACTTGCAAAACAAGCACAAACACACAGTCAACTTTGAACCTTAATATCTTTGACTGTACACACTTCTAGATCTTCAATTAGGTTCATTAGATGCGCCATGGAGTCCACTTCATCTTTGCTTTTTACAACATGAGCAAATTCGTCCTGGATTGAAAGTTATAGCCAAAATATAGAGCATTGGTTTTTTCCTTTGCAAATTCAAAAGTTCAAAAGCAAATGGTCACATTTAAACCTCGAACACTATGCTCCCATCTCGTGTCCTTGCTGCTCAGATTAAACACGCACTGTTGATCGCGTTCCATCTTTAATGCATAGTCCGCCAAAGCCAAATGTTAAACATTTGATAGTTGACCTCATCTCGTGCAATCTGAAAACTGACTCAATGCGCTTCGTCGATCTCTTGTACGTAGCTCGATCTTTAACAATGCTAAACAACTATCACTTTGACCTCTTGACTTTAATACGCATCGTAGATCTCTATCTGTACGATCTCCTGCTCACCGTCGATCCTTGGAAGAAGCTCGATTTTTATCTCTGCTCAGCACTAAACATCATGCACTTGTCCACATCTTGCTGCTTCTTGACATCTTGGAGTAAACGCGCTTCGTCGATCTTGCTCGAACTTTATCTTGTGCAGAAATGACTTAATTATGGAAACCTTGCTTATCTACTTGGAAGGCCAACTTTGCACAGCCATAATTTTTGCTGCACTTCAACGCATGATCTGCAATTTGGACCATATGATCTCCTTACATAGGAGAATCCAACCATGTGACAAACTGCTCCTAGAACCCTCACATGAGTGAAATATATTGCCATTAAAACGCCTTTTCAAAATCTTCTATCATAGAGCCAACTATGCTTAGAACTTGCTTGTGAGGCCAACTTTTCTCTTGCATAACTTTCATTGCGCTTAGTCGCATGATCTGAAATTTAGCACAAATAAACTAGGCTCAAAACTGAACAAATCCAGATGATCACCTTCTCCTGAAATGTTCACACGTGCAAGATATGCCATCATCAAAATGCTTACTCAGCTCTTCTTGCCATATTTGCAAATTTGGCTAAGTATGGGAAAACACTATCAAAATGCTTGGGAGACCAACTTTGCACTTGCATATTTTTTGTCATGCTACATCGCATGCTCTGAAATTTGGTGCATAAGAACTAGGCACAAAACTGAACAAACCCATATGATCACCTTCTCCTGAAACGTCCACACGTGCGAGATATGCTATCATCAAAATGCTTACTCGGCGCTTTCTTGCCTCATGCGAATTTGGTTAAGTATGAGAAAACACTGTCAAAAACCCTGGGAGTCCAACTTGGCAGTTGCATATTTTTTGATGCGCTTAGGCGCATGACTTGAGATTTAGCATATAAGAACTAGAGACTAATGTAATCACAACCATATGACCAACTCCCCTTGACTCATCCATATGTGGCATTGGTGACGTCATCAAACTGCCTACTCAGATTTTCTGCCATTGGACCCAAAGTGTCTAGATGAAAACTATGGACAACCGGATGAATTACACTTGTGACACAAGCATTCAAAGCATAGAAAACATCTTAGGGACCTCTTGCACATCCTCGAATCACCATACTCATCTCTGAACATCTCTAATCGTGCCAAAATTGAAGATCAACCAAGCAACTTCAAGCATACTAGAACAAGCACATTGCACACTTTGTCTTGTCACTTAGACTATCAAGGCACTTCATCCACTCACCTGGACATCACCATGACATCACCATGACATCATTGACAATACTCCAACAACACAACTACAAGCTCTTATTGTATACTTTGTTCTTGGTGGCTCCCTCTTCATCTTTCTTGATGGAAATTTGCCTTCATGTCATATTTTTATGATCTGTCCATCCCTTCTCCAATGGATGGCTTCTTTTCATAGGACTCTTACATTATCGGTAAGATTTGGGGTATGGATGCAAGGTTCAAGAAGTGGGTTTACCTTTTTTGGAACCCCAAATATGGTATGGCTTGGGTACGTCCATACAAAAAATGCTAAATACATAAAAAATTGAAAATATAAAAATTATAGATGAAATAAACATATTTAACCATAATATCAATATTATATGCATTAAAAAAAAAAAAAATCACTAATGATAATGATACTTACAAGTACTAAATGAGTCATGGCATCTCATATATCACATAGGTTTATATTATTTATTCAAAATAGGAAAATAGTCAATGGCCATGGTAAAACTCAAGAGCTACATGAACAAATCATCATATTGCTCTTTTAATGAAGCATCCAAATCAGCAATTGGTTCATTAGAACCATAAGCAGTAGCTGAGTTTAGTTAGTCATGTTATTTTAATTTTTTTATTGTGTTTTAAATCTTTTTAAGATTTTTTCGTTTGTTTTTAATATGACCATCGTACCCAGACCAGTAATGTTTTTTATTGTGTTTTTATTATGACAATTGGGTTCCTAGGTTAATAGAAGAATTTGGGACGTACCAGACTAGTACCAATACCAGAACCGTACTGGTATAGGTACAGGGGCCTTCATGGCAGTACCCACTAATGTATATTAGACCCATGCTGTCATGGGTCCACTAGTACTTAATGCCAAATTTAAGGCTGTAACAGGTACAAGGGTCAAAATGTTCTCCAAACCCTACAAGAAGTTTTCTACAGCCAAACAAGTAGTACAAGAAGAGATGATCATAGGTAAAATTCTACGTTACCGGATATGCCCCTACGCCCAACCTGATATGGGCATGCAGCATTTTGATATGGGTACGGGGGGTGGTATGTCAGCCCTACGCCCAGTGTATGCTTGGGTACGTCCTCAAATGTACCCGGCCGTACCCACAGGGTCTGGGGCGTACCTTGGGCGTAGGGCTGGCGTATTGCCCCCAAAAAAGCATATTTTTAAATTTTTTCCTCCTTATTTCGCCAGTCAAAGTCAGATATGGACCTCAAAACACATTTAAAAACATTTTAAAGTGCATTTGCAATGCTAAAAGCACGAATCACACTCATTTTATCAAAAGATAACAACACATTAACCTTTCATTGCATTTTTACCATAGTCACAAGGTTCGGCCGAATCTCGGCCAAATCCGGAACGATCCGCATTTTTGCGGTCGTCCGGATTAATCCGCCGGATTCGGGCCGTTTTATTCGGGACAAGCGGCTGAGCGAGGGAGCCCGGAGACGTCTGACGAACGGCTGAGCGGCTGAGCGAGGGAATCGCGAAGGGCCGAATCACACCAGTCGTGACCGCCGCCGAGAGGTAGCCAGGTAGGTTCTGCTCCGCTGTTTAGCATTAGGGTTTACCGGTTTAGGCTTGCCGCTTTTAGCTTTAGGTTTAATTTTATGTTAATTATTTTATTTATTTAATATTTTTTATTATTTTATTTTTATTTTTATTAATATATTTTAAATTATTTATTTTATATTTTAATTTTTTTATTATTACGAAATACTAAATATATTATTTAATATTTATTTTATATTTAAAATTAAATATTTTGTATTAATATTTTTCATTTATAATTAATAAAATATAAATGTAAATAGCGTTTTTATTTTATAATATTAATTTTATATATTTTTAATTTTATTAAATTTAAATTTTATTAAATATTTTTAATACAAATATGATTTATATTTTATAATATTAATATTAAAAAAAATTATTTTTTATTTTTTTAACTTGTATTATATATCTTTATAATAAATTTAAACTATATTTAGGTTTATATTTTATAAATTATAATTATAATGAATATATTTATTTTTATATATATTTTAAAATCTAAATTTTATTATATAATACTTAGTTATTTAGATATATCTTTTATAAATTATAATTATAATAAATATTTTTATTTTTTGTATTTTTTAAAATTTATATTTTATTATATAATATTTATATTTATCTTTTATAAATTATAATTAATATATATATATATATTAAACCGAATTTTTCCTGATTTTTTCCGAACCTTTTCAAAAATTCCGGATTCCGCATTTTTTTCCCCTTCTGAACCTTTCCGGATTTCCGAACCTTGTGACTATGATTTTTTTCTCCCATTGCATATTTGTACACTCTTGCTGTTTCAATGGCTGGCTGTGTTTTCAAAACGTGAGCCTCCTTCGATTCATCTATATCTTCTTTATTAGGGCTGTATATAACATCTATGAAGGTTGCTAGAGCAAGTCAGCAAGTCTTCCAGTTATTTGATCGTGTTTCAGCCTTGCCAAAATAAAGGGAATAAATGTCTGTAACATGATCAAGATGAGGGAGAGGTTGAAATCAATAATGTCTTTTTTTGCTTATCCTCTATGTCCCCAAAATATGGTTCTCCAGGACTCTTTTTATGCAGTACATACAGTAAGATCATTTGCACAAGTATAATACGAAGGCTCAACTTGTGAATAAGCTCAAAGAAGAGAACAGGCCATGGTCTTAAGTTGATTTAACACCAGGTCATCTCATTGTAATCTTCACCAAACTGCAGAGAGTGCATTTTCTTTTGTCTTTATTTTTGTCCATACATCGTAACATTTGCTTATGTACTTGTAATAAGACTAATCTACGTTCGACAATTGAATATTATGATATTTGGCATCAAATTATTAGTATTTTTTGTGGTTATTTAACTTATAATGGTTCCTCTATGCATATTACGCGGTTAATTTTGCTTATATGGCTATATTTTTATATTTTTTAAATTTTTTATATATATTTTTGTACTGCCGTACCCAGCCGTACCCAAACCCTCCAAAAAAAGTCCCATGTATCCACATACCCGATACTTGTACCCGTACCCGTACTCGTACCCGTATCGGCTACTTTGGTAAAATTTGGTAAACAATATAAATAATGAATCATGGACTAAAGAAAATGCAAGAGGTAGCAGGTCGAATACTAGAGGCAATGAAGCAGATAGAGATTCATATGTCAAAGTTCATATTTGAGTTAGAAAAGCTTAGTAGGTTGTTATTAGCCATAAAAAGCTTGAATCAAGTAAGGACAAACATGAGAATGAATAAAATCCATGGAGGCCACATCTAGAAAAAAGTAAAAGAAGATGAAGAAGAAAATGTCGAAGACATGAATAATGGCAATGTCAACAATAATGGAAAATTGCAAGTACATGGAAAAGGAACACAAGAAGGGAATTTGATTTCATAAAATAAGAAGCGTAGAAAAAACATAGCATCTTGGAACAAGAGCTGCATGGTTTCTAACTCATGCCTGAAGCTCAAAAGTTGGAGCTGCAATAAGGTATCTACTTTCTTCATTCTATGGATGTATATATACAGGATGTTGAAATAAAAGAAAACTTCAAACAACATTGGTATGATCCATAATGGACCAGATAATTCGTGTATCAGGTAAGGATATGATCCTGTTTAGGTTTGAGCAAGGGTTGGTGAAGAATTATGGAAAAGAATAGCTAGCGATTGACTAGTCAGCCGAGGTGGACCATTAGGGTTTTCTCAACAAACTGGTAATATGGAGGCTTGAAATATGATACACATTCTCTGATACCAATATAATTTGTAATTAGCCTTGAAATATGATACATATTCTCTACATTTTTCTGCAAATTTACCTCCGACAAATGCTGGAATGCAGAATTCCTCCAGTTAATGTTTCAGCTTCCTCCAAGGCTCTTCCTTAACAAAGGATGCTGTAAACTGACACAAAAGACCCCAAAAACCAAATCATCTAAACAGCTGGGATTCCAATCAATCTAGTTTCCATTCTGGGTGGTTTATGTATCGTTTTATTGTCCTGGGGGGGTACAGATCTGCACCTGTTCATGGTATCTTGGTGACGTGTTCAGGCTACCCTGCATCCAAAGAATGAACCTTCAGATGCAGAGAAATAGCAGATATTTGAATTAGGGTCCAGCTGCACAAGTCTTCTCTTTTTCCGGCGGCTTCTTCACTCCTATGGTTATGCTTTTTGCTCTTGGGGTCCCATAGACTTTTCTGGTCTTGTGGACATTATTAAAATATCTATCTACCTATCTATCTCTGTTTTTTGTTGTCATAGAGATGGGTTCTGTCATGACCAAATAGTAAATACGTTACGTATGCACGAGTGATGGTTTCAGTCCACCCAAATCCATCATTATGTCTGCTTTTTTAAAACAGATAAGGCAGAATGGTCCCTTGGGGATCCAAATCTCCCTTCAAGCCTTTTTCATCCTTCTCCCACTTGTTACTGTCACCTGTACATTCTGTCTTGGTCATTTTCCCATTTTGGAGTGAATGTATACATTTAGTTTAAGTGTATTAGGGGTATACAAACCATGCAACGCCACTACATGAACATGGATACATGAACAGTGAAGTGTTAAAAATTACAACTTAATCCATTTATAATTAGACAGTCGGCTTAAAAGAGAAATGTCAATGAGCAAAGTCACAATAAATAGGATGATAGCTCGTCAATGCTTCGAGTGTAAAGTAGATATGGATGGAAGGCATGTTGTGCCCTCCAAAGTCCAACTTATATTTTTGTACTTAACTTGCTCCTGATATGTGTTCAGTATGATAGTCAACTAAGCATTATGGTGTCTCTTTTAGAATGAGTGCCCGTTTAGCATGGTAATATAGCAAGTATAATGGTTTGTATTTTATGATTAGTAAATATGATTTAATAAAGCTTTAAATGGCCTTTTGAATGATTGATTAGGTCAAAAGGATGTTAATTAGGAGTACATTCATTCTTGAAACCCTTAAATAGGTCCTAAACAATTTTTGGTATTTAGTGCCTTCCCTCTATATCAAAACATTTTATTTGTTCTTGGCCCTTAATCAACTGCTAACTAGTGGGAACCAATTATTTAATTAGACCATGTTAAAGGGTAGTATGAAACTTGTTTTAAGACTTAAAAACATTTTAACCATGGGGATCCATATCTAGATTAGAAATAACAAATTTTTAACCATGCTAGGGCATATTTTCCTGTTTTGTTTTTAATCTTAATTTGCATAAAAATGCCCTAAGCTCCTTGATGAGTTGCAGGATGTGCCTAGAGCTATCAGGGATGTGCAGATTCGTTCCCCAAAACTCTATTGCTTAGAATATTTCTACATAAAAGACATTTTTACCATGCCATACTCTGTTATCTTTTTGCCTGTACATGTTTTGATAGTGTTCTCAATCGAATCATTTTTTTACAAGTGTAAAAAGTCAAGGATGTATGGGGAAACCTAATTTGATAGAACAACATTTTTCTTTTTTCCTAATGTATTACTTTTGATATATTGGGATGTTTTGTAGGTTGGAACAAGTTGTATTTGAGGAGGCCACACACAACATGCGTTGCATAGGTCATGGATTTTCTGGAATAGGTACTCTTGCACAATTTCGAGAAAATGAGATAAATCAGAAAGAACATAGCAACTGCCCACAATCTGGTATCAGTTTAGCACTCTCACAAAGGTTTGATAACGTAAGTAGAGTAGTGGGTGAATTCTTTGTAGTTAGTATTCTACCTTTGGATGGGTCTAGGGAATTCATACTATGATGGCCAAACTATTTTGATAGTTTTTTTGCCGACTATTTTCAGTGGAAAAAAATACAAGCTACAAAGGATTTTAATTTTGGTCATTACATTTTTAAGACCTTTATACGTTGACAAATAAAGCAAATCATGATAATCACTTTGTTGAATATCCTTGACTTTCATGAGATTTGTGTCATCCTTTATAGATAGCAGTATCATTCAAAATATATAAATGGAGGGTTGTAATTTAGTATTTGAACAAAGCATAAATTCAGCTTATAATCATGTATAACAAGGTGATTGATAAGTCATTTTCTTGATTACTCTTTTACTTGACAAGTTTTGTGAGAACCATATATGAATTAATTGGGAGAAGCATAAATGTAGTATTTTACCACGACAAAGGAGACTTGTAAGGCTAAAAAACAATATATAGAAATTATTCCATGACAATATGATTATATTTTTACAATAATAAGGTCAAGGCTAATCTATTAAACCTCATGACCATTAATAAACAGCTACATCATTTTACATTATGAAATATAATTATTACTAGTATTATTTGTTAAGATTATTATTCTATTTTTTATAAGATGTATCAAATGTCTTTTCTTCTTGAGATGCTTTGACATAAAATTGTGACTAAACATGATGTTACCTATTGCCACTAGCTAACCTCAATTTATATACTTTCACAATTTGTCAAATTAATTGGTATTGCCAAAGAAATTATCCATTCCAAATGTTGAAGTGGAGTAAAGACCTCTTTTTTGGTATGCTTATGGTTGTCTCCAATTGACTTAAATGTTCTAGTTCTCTTATTGTTTATTTTGGAGTTTAGATGCAAACAATGCTATTTTGCATGTATAATGAGGTGAATGTTTGGCAATTCCTCGCTGAATGATAAGGTAAATTTTGAAGGACTCAAACATCCTAATAAAATTGATTATCAATATTTAGCAATTCTTTTGAAGACAAAAACTATATTATATTTCAACTCTTCAACATTGCAGCTGGTTGTTTTCATTTTAAGGGGTTCCTCCCAAAGATTCTCTAAATAGGCCCACTTACACTATGTAAGACTAGGCCCCAAAACCTCAAAGCCATAGGGAAATGCGAGTTATCATGGCCTAAAATAGTCTCTAGTAATAGTTCTAGTATTACTAAAGAGGTATATCCTTCGCAAATTCACGAAGCAGATATTATGCTGAATAAAGGACTCCTAAACTAGACACCCAAATGGGTGTAAGAAGTGGTGATCTCAATTAGCTGTCCTCAAGGATTTTTGGCCCTTTTCCTTTAAGAGGTTGTGATTTTTAGGCTTAGGACCTGTTAGAGCTAATAGGTTGATTACCTCCTTTCAGCTCATTGTCACCACGGTTGTGGGCACTAAGCACTTGTTGGGTGATGCCAATTCGCATACAGAGGGAGACAAAGCAGTGGACCACTACTCATCCTTGCATATTGCCACTACTGTACCACACAAACAAAGACTATCGACATATATAAATATAAATTCCTCTTTATAAGCTTCTCTCATGGAGCTATATCTCAAAAAATGAGAATGAAATGCTCAAAATGGTTTTCCCTCTTGAAAACTACGCACGGGAGGAAGTATTTATAAGAATTCTAAGGTAGGGGCTGCTTTTTTTGATTGGAGGAAAAGAGGCAAATTATATTGGTCCTAAAAAGGGTGCATTCCTATTGGCTGCCTAAAAGGCAAGCCTTGTTCCTAATTGTATGTGATATTTATGAATTATATAGCACCTCAATCTTGTACTCTTGGAAAACTTAAACCTTGGTTGTTTCTCTCAGTTCTGAAACTTTCCCACTTTTGGAAGTCTCTCCTCTGCTCTATCTTGTGCCCCTTGGCTTGTCTCTTGGTCTGACCAGTCTTATGTTGATGACCCAGACCTTCTATCTTGTCCAAAATGCTTAAAGTATGCTTATCTTATGCCTTTGCAAGTTCTGAGCCTGTACTTGTTTTCTAATTGCTAGGACACAAGCGTTAGTCCCAGACCCCTACATTGATGTTAGTGTCCTACCGTGACGTAGGTGTCCAGTGCTCTAAAGTCATCTAATTTGCAAATGAAACATTTCCTAATGGTTGGCCTAAGTGCTTTAATGTGATATATTTCCCAATATGAGTGGTATATATTCACAATCACTCATTCATTATGAACTTAGCATTCATACCAAAGAGTATTCAATTGAACAAAGCTTTCCCATTTATTCCTATTTCTATATCAATTCTAGGGACTGCACATCTACAGGTATGTAGTTTTGAAGAAACAACCCAAGAGCCTGAGTTGCCAAGTTACAAGTTAGGTCACTGTTGCACTTGCTTTCCACATATTGCACCCTTGTGCACATATAAGCCAACACATTAAGGGAGAATTACATTGGTTTGAGGTCCTCTTTAGAGTAGTGGCTATGTAGGTATCACCCATTGATAGAGGGGTCTTTGGGGTTAGCTTGACACCATGAGTCCACTAACCCATTTTTCCCAAGGTCACTATGCAGTTGAAAAACTAGGGTTTTGAAATTTCATAAGGAGCGATAGTCCATGACCCAGATTTGAATGCACCAAAGCGAAGACGAAGACAAGTTCAGAGGCATCTAGGTGGTCACATCCTTTTCTAGTAGACAGTCCGTACATGACACCTGCATCTGGTTCAGACAATAGCGTTGATGCTAACATCCAATGCTGATGTTAGTGTCCGTGGCTCATGAGGCACTCAACCCAAAATTTGGTGACTGTTCTAGAATCCTCTTCTAGTGTGCTTCCTCCCTGTTCTAGATCCAAAATTGTGTTGGCATCAAAATCAGCTAAGTACATTGTTTCTTTGTTATTTCCATATCTAGCATAGTTGTACTTTCTATTTTTAACCTGTCTCAATTTAATAAATTCAATAAATGTTGTACCAAAGTTTAACATTTAATTGGCCTATTGTAGATCTGATTATTACACTTGTGCATTGTCATTTCTATATTCTTAACCCTATTTACACAAGTAGGATCCATATCCAAATTTAGGGTTAAACATTTGGAGAACTCGATTCGTGTGAATGCAGTATTTTTTTTTCTGATTTGGGGCTTCCAAGCCTCCTAGGGTTTCAGCTTGTGATGGATTTTCAGATCTAAATCTTTACCCTAGGGGTTTACCCTCCTTCGATTGCCAAGATTCATGTTCGGACACTTGCAAGTTGCTTCTTCGTTGATTGGTGTATTTTGGTCTCCAAACAGGTCCATTTTACAATTCCTTAGAGGTATTTTCTACTCAAGTTGGTATACTAAAAAATCTCTTTTTGTTCGTCAAAATTCAGTACAAAATTTTCAATTTTTGCAATTTGCTATTTTTAATAAATTTAGATATACAAGCCGTACATTGTACTTTGGTTTCCCTACTTTTTTGGGTTCATCTCATTTTCCGTTTTTCTTAAAAAACCTTAGATTTTCAAAAAACTCAGCCAATAGTTTGAAATTTATATATCCTTTTGCATGTCTTTCTTATCTTGTTCTCATATCAATTTTCAAAACATTTAAAATGGATACAAAGGAGCCTATTGTTCCTCCTAATCCTAAGGAGGGTGATAGCTCTCATCCCTCTAACTAGGTCTAGACTATCACTTATCCAAGGGGTAAGGTGGCCCATTCTATATCGTCAAAAGAAAACAATCAATCTGAAGTACATAAGATTTGTATTTGTGAAGCCCTAAAAGATCAAATCACTAGCATGAGCAAGTTAATTAAAGAGTTACAAAATCAGATTGCATACTTACAAAATCCAATACCTTATGTTCGCATCTTCCTCTAGCAATATGGTGCCAAACAAGGTTTCTTATCCAAATTCAAAGTTACAACAAAACACATCCAAAACAATTGATCCAAATATTATACCAAAGGTTACTAAGAGACCAAGTGAAATCCTAAGAGAAATGCTTCAAAACCAAATGATCAAACTCCTATACATCATGTACGCAGATCCAAATACTTCTGTGCATATCATAGAATACATGGGCATCATACAGTTCATTGTTTTGCATTGAAGGTCAAAATAAAAAGTCACAAACATAGTGGTGATGCTATCATTGATACATCAAATAAGAAAACCACTCTTTTTCAAAGAATTTATTTTAAAGCACAAATACCAAAACAACAAATATGGGTACCAAAGAAAAATTCAGAGTCAAAATAGTTGCCAATACCAAACCTAGACCAAGAAAAGATTCAAAAGACCAAGCTAGAGCAAGCAATGTTACAAAAAGATAAGGATGAAAAAGCCAAATTACAAAAAGATCAAGCTGAGAAGGCACAATTATTAAAGGCATTGTTACTAAAAGAGCAGTGGGTATATCAAGTGTTCAAACAAGATTTTTAACAAAAAAGGTTACAAAGTAAGATACACTTGACAATACTAAAGTTTCAAATGTGGGTACAAAAGGGGAACTACACGCCCTACCTCATGTCAAAACTCTTCCACTCATATAGAGAGTAAACAGTCTAAACAAGATTTTTAACAAAAAAGGTCACAAAGCAAGATACACTTGACAAACCTGGAGTTTCAAATGTGGGTACGAAGGGAGAAACTACAAGCCCTTCCTCATGTCAAAACTCTTCTACTCATATAGAGGGTAAACAGTCTTCAGATGAACAGTTCAACAAACCATATTCTAATCCACTTGATAATTTATTGCATATTCTATTTATATCTACAGGACCTGGTACATATCAGTTGAATCCATTACCAACAATTGCGAAACCAACCAAAAATACAAGCAAAGGAAACCATATAACTCAGGATGTCAATAAGGTATTTACATCTGATGTGCACATAGATACAAACAATGGCATACCAAAAAGGGCACCACCACGGTATGGTACAGTTCCTTATTCTTATACGGACACTCAAAAATGATATATCAAAAGTTCAAGAGCAGCCTAGCAAGTTATATGATTACATCGATGATTATGATCCTAATGATACTACAAATTTGTATGATCCTGACAATATTGGCTATGCAACATATGAATGACATACATCATATAGATCCTCCACAAAGGAATCTCATTGATCAGATCCATGGGTTGGAGTGGCACTTTTCCTGCTCCATAGCATCTTTTTGAAAATAACAAAAAAAATAAAAAACATTCAAGATCCAAAAATATTTTTAGCATAAACGTGTTCTATTGGCTCTTTGGCATCTATATGTTGGTTCCATGTTGATGGATGGCATATCAGTTACTTTTACATACACGTGTGTCACACTTCTATTTGAGTGTGATACAAACATACACAGATTTATGATCTATTCCTATTTTGGATGTTGGTTTTACCCTCTATTCATGTCAGGTAGACATTGGGGGCATCTGCTTCTTTAATCTTGATACATATAGATTATATCATTCTATAGTCTCTTTATTATCATGTTTGAGCTCTTATGTACTTACACATGACTTTATCCATGATTATATCATATACAAGGTACTTGATATGCTATGCACTTGATATTTTTTGCTAACATATTTGATCCATGAGCTACTATGATATGTTTATGCTTTTTTCAATGCCCTTCCTTGAGTGTCTTGCCTTGCTATTGTCTTGCTTGTTCGAACATTTGAATATGCTCCTTTGTTTGCGGCCTCTGTGCCTTTGCTTGTTTTTTTTGACATTGACATATGTCATTGTTTGCTATATGGACATTTAAATATGTCATTCTTGCTTTTGTAGACATTTGACTAAATCATGTACTTTCAATTGTGCGACATTTGAACATGCCCCTTCTTTGCGGTCTCCTAAGACCAATGTATATTGACTTGCTTTTGAGTGCTCTTGTGTGTGTGCTTGTTTGCTTGTTGAGCTTGTCCTATTGCTATCTAGACGTTACCATGATCTTTATCATGCATCTTTGGCCTTTATGTGATCACATGTTCTTTGCATTTCAATGATACATTTACCTAGACATGTTCTTCTGTATGCTACATGGTTCCATTCATAGATTATTCAGTTGTCTTTTCCTTTTGAGGTGAGGTAACTATTGTTTTTTATTCTTCCCTCACCTCAAAAGGGGGCATATCAATGGGGGCATGTTAAAGAGGCATGTTCTCCACATTTGACACAATTTTTAGATTCAGTGGGGGCATGCTTTGGAAATATGTTCTCCACACTTATTCAGTATTCAACACACTCAGTTTCAATGGAGGTATGTTTTGGAAACATGTCTTCCACATTGACACTTATTTCAGTTTTTAGATTCAATGGAGGCATGTTTTGAAAGCATATTCTCTACACTTATTCAGTATTAGACACACCTAGATTCAGTGGAGGCATGTTTTGGAAACATGTCCTCTACATTGACATTTATTTCAGTTTTAAAATTCAGTTGGGGTATGCTTTGGAAGCAGGTTCTGTACACTTATTCGGTATATGACACGCCCAGGTTCAGTGGAGACATGTTTTGGAAAATGTCCTCCACATTGACACTTGTATCAATTGTTAGATTTCTCCATATACAGTGGGGGCATGTTATGAGAACATGCTACCCACACTGTGCAAAATTCCAAGTTGGCCAAAGCACCCAATTATATAATTCAGATTTACAATTGTGGTAGAATTCTATACATTGGTACAATTGTTATACACAATTTCAACAGGAAACATATTTAAGGTGCATATGCTATGCATTGTGCACATTATTTTGCAAAATCCAAATAAGTTTCAGATTTCAAAACTCTTCTATGGATTGTAATCACCTACCAGGTCAGACTGTTACGGACTGTACGAGTCAATCTACTACAGTAATTGGTTCCCTTTTTGGTATGGTTGAGGTTATTAAATCATTCATTCTTGCTAAGTTTATAGGTTGGACTTGATTACATCATCCAATCTCACAAAATATATGGTATGCGTTGTCTTTGTTCACTCATGCTCACTAGGGTATAAGTATGATTGGGTTGCACGGTTGAGCTAATTTCAACTGTTGGGTGGCAACTCACATTTTCCTCAAGGTTGGAGGCATGTGTCTTCCAATCTTTTTCTATCTCCTTAGATATATGCGCTTTCTAGATTTATATATTTGTCCTAATCTCGATTTCAGTGATTCATAATGATATATCTTTTCAAATCAAGTTGCCAATAGGCAAGGTAGTTGCATCAATACATAAATGTACTCCTTAACGTTCTTTTAATTTCAATCTTTTCAATGCTTTCAATTCTAGATTATATGTACTAATTATATACTGTAACATGCTCTTGGTTGTAGGTCAGTCACCAACAAAGCACTCAAGTTGGACTCACACAGAGGCAAGGTGTGTTTATACACAGATTTGCATTTCTTCTCCTTTAAACCAGTATTTTCATTACTAGATTAACGGGGGGACAAATGTAGACAATATTTATGAATTATATTGTAATATCCTCACGAAGGAGATCGATGAATTCAAGGAGAGGCGATACCATTTCACAAGAAGAAATCGCTGCCAAGGAGCAGTGCTGCCATTTAATACAACAATCATTAAACGGATATGAACAAAAATGTCAAACGGAATTGTTGTCGGAAGTGTCAAATGGAATTGTTGTTGGAAGTGAACGAAAATGTCAACGAAAATGTTAACGGAATTGTCGATGACAATCTCAAGTCATTTAATTTGCAAAGTTCGAATTTACGAGGTAATATCTTTGTTAATTTGTATTGGCCCTTGGGTTTTGAAATTATATTTTTGGAGAGTATTATGTGATTGAATAACAGGTGTAAAGATATCGAGAGCACGAGGAGGAATTGCTTAGATGAACATGACTATACAAGAGTTGCAGAGGTAAGTGAAACGATTAATCGCAATTGTTGCGAATTAAAGACAAAGGCAAGCGGAAGAAGAAACAGATGAACAAATAGATTGTGAAGATGAAATTCAGTAAAAAGAGAAACAAGAACAACTACCATCGATGGAAGAGAGGATGGTTAGGACTTTGGAGGGAAGGAATGAAGGAATCAAGGTTGACGTTCCAGATTATGGAGGTAGTTTAAAATTAGAGGAGTTGATAGACTAGTTAAATAACACAAAGAAGTTTCTTGAATGGAAAACTCTAAGAGAAGACAAGAAAGTAAAGTTTGCATGCACAAAATTGAAGGGTCATGCAATGATTTGGTGGGTCACCTGTAGAAAGAGAGATAAAGAAAGGGTAAAGAGAAGATCAACACGTGGAGCAAGATGCAGAAGAAGTTGAGGGAGAAATTTATTCCTGTGGATTATGCACAAACCCTATACAAAATATTCCAAAATTCAAGGCAAAAAGATCACAATATGCAAGAGTATACAGATGAGTTTTACAAGCTTTCCATACAAGTGGAGCATGATGAAAGAGAAAAATAGATGGCCACAAGGTATGTAAATGGTTTGAAGTTTTCTATTCAAGATGAATTGAGCATGCATATAATACTTTGCATGGAGGAGGCTTATCACTTAGCTTTGAAAGCAAAAATAAAACAAAATAGACAAACTTTTAGAATATCAACTGGGCCAAGAAGAAGACAATCACCTCTAGTAAGGGGACAAGGTGGGTTTAATTCCACTAGAAGAGGATCTCCCCATGGTGTAGTAAAGCAAGAAGACATTAGACAAGGGTTTCAATATCATAAAAGAAAAAGAGGATTTCAGAGAGGACGAAGCTATGGTGGTGCTAGAGGGTGGTTATTAAATCAATGCAGGTCTTATGCTTGTGACAGATGTGGAGAAGGGCATAGGGTTTTTGAATGTCCACACTATCATGAATAAGAAAGGAGGTAAGAGGATTGCCCAAGAGTTAATTTAGTAGAGGCTGAGGCAAAAGAGCAAAATACAAAAGTTGTAGCAATAGACATTGGAGAAAATCTCATGATGAGGAGAACAATGATTGCTTCAAGCAAATAACATGTGTAAAATTAGGAAGGTGGTGATGCATGGTTGTGAACAAACATTTTTTTTTTTTTTGAACAAGGTGCACTTTAGGAGGTAAGATATACAAAGTAATTATAGACGGTGTTAGTTGTGAAAATATGGTTTTTAAAGAAATGGTAGAGAAGCTAGGTTTGCAATGTGAAAAATATTCTTATCGGATTTCATAGTTTAAGAAAGAGAATGAAGTTATGGTAGATAAAAGGTGTTCAATCAAGTTTTTCCGAGGAAAAATTTACAAAGATGAAATATGATGTGATGTTATTCCAATGGATGCATGCCATGTGTTGTTGGGAAAACCGTGACAATATGACAAGAATGCAATTCATAATGGAACAAAAAATACATATACTCTTTGGAAAGATGATACAAAGGTAGTTTTATTACTTGTCAAAGAAGAAGAGCAGACAAAAAACACGCTGTCCACAAATTTTTTTATCAAAAACATGAAGATGATAGGTTCTTATGCATTAATAGCAAAGAAGATACAAAAGTGGTACAAATACCAATAGAAGCAATAAAAATGTTGAAAGAATATGCAGTTGTTATATTTGATGAGTTACTAGATGGTTTACCGCCAAAGAGAAACATTCAACATCATATTGATTTGATTTCAGGATCAACTCTATTCAATCAAACAGTTTATAGGATGAGTCCAATAGAACATGCAAAATGTAATGTCCACTCCCCATGACTCAGAGACCTGAGTGGCCTAGTTCTCCCCTTCCTTTATTAATCCCTTGGGAAATGGGACGTGAGAGCAATAAAGGGAATTTCAAGACTCTTATGAACACTTAATGTTATGTCTCAATGTTGAGATGTTTACTAAGGGTGTTATTTTCCCTATGGACACTAGACCCTTTTTAATAAGTATTTATTACTTATTATTCATATTTTTATTTAAAAAAAAAGGGTGAATGTGTTTTTAGGGTGATTTGGTTTATATGAATGACAAAGAAGGCAAAATGGATTATTATGATACATTCGCTTTTGCTTTGGAAGAAATGGACTTGCGTGTTCATGCTTTTGCTCAGAGTAAATTCTTTGGGATCCCTGGTTTCGATGCAATGGCCACTTGCTCCCTAACTGGATGAACTATTTCAGTGAGAGGAAATCACATCCTCAAATCCCTAGTAGAAGTACTGCAATGTTGAAGTGTGTGGGTAGTGAAAGATTGTTGGAGAAGTGCATTAGACTGAAGAAAGGTTCGTGAGAAGGTAGAAATATAGAACAGTTGCTGCGTTTTGGGTTAGAAGGGTCATAATTCTAGCATGGGAAGTTCGTGGGACTTGGAAGGGAATCGTGGGAGGTGTATGGACATTAAAGGAGCCTCTTTGTGTGCAACGTAGTTGTAGTGGGGGTTAGCTCAGGCTGCAGCTGATGATAGAGGTTGTAAACAACAAATTGTGGGGGTTCTAGAAGAAGGTGAAACATCCATAACATAATTGATCCATCTCAGATATATGCAGTAGTCATCCTTGGTGCCAAACGTTTAATCTATTACAGCAGGTTGCAGAGGAAAGATTATAGTCCCAGGTCTATGCTCAAGTATTGGATAGAGATTCTAAGAAATTTTGCAAGTATATATTAGCATCTGCCTGTAAGAGACTTTAGAAAAAGGTCTGAATTGCTGTTGTGCAACCACCTTAGTGTTCTCATGCCTTGTCAAGCCTCAATATCGAGGTTATGAATTATTTTGGTAGTTATATGTATCTCTGATTTTCTATATCAGTAGTTGTATTGCATTTTTATATTTATTTATATAAAATAGCAAGATGCACGCAAACTGTTTGATGAAATGATTGAGTACCGGCTGGTATAAAATATTAAGTTTGGACTACAAAGCATAGTGAGACAGTATAGGGAAAGTGTTTGACAAATTTCCTAAGACAACGAAAAGTAGGGAATCGTGCAAGTTTTGGGTTTCCAGGTGGGTTTAGGATATTTCACAAAATTGAATAAATAGGTTATTGAATTGGTGAGAAAAAATGTAGTAAGGGAGATTATCAATCCATGTGCAAGACCAACATTGCTAATTCCAAAGAAAGATGGAGGGTGGAGGATGTATGTGGATAGTAGAGCAATCAATAAAATTATCATCAAATACTGATTTCCTATACCTCGTTTAGATGATATGATGGATGTTCTTGCAGGGGTAAAATACTTTACTAGAGATTGATCTAAAGAGTGGTTACTATCAGATTTGGATTCGTGAAGAATATGAATGGAAAACAACATTTAAGACTGGGGATGGCTTATATGAGTGGTGATGTCTTTCAGATTATCTAATGGACCCAACACATTTATGAGGGTGATGAACATAGTTTGTGGTGGTTTATTTTGATGATATTTAGAAAGAGTAACGACGAGCACTTAAGGCATTTGAGAATGGTATTAGAGTTAAGAAAGAAAAATCTCTATGCAAATCTGAAGAAGTGCAAGGTTATGCAAAATAATATTTTTGGGATTTGTAGTTTCAACAAATGGTGTAAGAATGGATGAAGAAAAGGTAAAGACAATTGTTGAGTGGTGTATTCCTACAAGCATCACAGAGGTAAGAAGCTTCCATGGTTTAACAACTTTTCACAGAAAGTTTATTAAGAATTTTACTAGTATTGTTGCACCAATAATAGATTGCATGAGAGAGAATTTGTCTGGACAAAGGCAACAACATAGAGCTTTCAATTGTTGAAGAAAGATTCATAAAAACCTATTTTAGCACTACCAAATTTTAACAAAGTATTTGAGGTGGATTGTGATGCTTCACATGTGAGAATTGATGTTGTGTTGAGTCAAGAAGGAAGGCCAATAACATATTTTAGTGAGAAGTTAAATGAAGCAAGACATAATCATTCTACATATGATGTTGAATTTTATGCCATTGTACAAACATTAAGACATTGGAGGCATTACCTAGTGCCTAAGGAGTTTATCTTATTTACAGATCATGAGACTTTGAAGTATGTGAACACTAAAAAAAAAAATTAAATAGTAGGCATGCAAAGTGGGTATCTTTCTTGCAGGAATATACATTTGTTTTGAAACATAAATCAGGAAAACAAAATCAGGTCGCTGATGCTTTGAGCAGAAGAGTAATGATGTTAAATAATATGGTGAGTGAAGTAGTTGGATTTGAAGTTGTTAAGGAATTATATGATACTGATTCAGATTTTGGCAAGATAGTTGAGCAATGCAGGAATCCATTAGCAGGGGAGACATGTACTATTTATGATGAATGTCTTATACAAGATGGTTATTTCTTCAAAGGAAAACAACTATGTATTCCAGTTGGGTCTCTAAGAGACAATATTATAAGAGAATTGCACAGTGGTGGTTTGGCTAGACATTTTGGTAAGACTAAGACAATAACTTTGGTGGAGGAGAATTATTTTTGGCTAAAAATGAAGAGAGATATGACAATGTATATTTCAAGATGCAAAATATGTTAAGTGGCTAAAGGCCGTGTATAGAATATAGGATTGTACATGCCATTACCGGTTCCAAGAGAACCATGGACAAGTTTGAGTATAGATTTTGTGTTGGGATTACCAAACACACAAAGATGTAATGATTCAATTTTTGTTGTTGTAGACATGTTTTCTAAGATGGTTCATTTTATTTCATGTAAGAAAACCAATGATACCACTAGAGTTGTAGAACTATTTTTCCAGGATGTGAGATTGCATGGTGTTCCAAAAACCATTACATTAGATAGAGACAATTTCTAAGTTATTTTTGGAGGACTATGGAAGAAGTTGAGAATTAAGTTACAATTAATTAATGCATACCACCCACAAACAGATGGACAGATAAAAATTGTAAATAAGAGTTTGAGAAATTGGTTGAGATGCATAGTTGGAGAGAAGCTCAAGCCATGGGACTTGGCTTTACCACAAGTTGAGTTTACATATAACAATTCAATGAACAAATCAACATGAAAATCACCATTTCAAATTATTTGTGGCAAAAATCCTATGGATATTTTAGATTTGGTGCAATTACCAATTGCATAATGAGTTAGTGATAATGCAGAAGCATTTACAGATCACATACAACAATTGCAAGAAGTAAGAAGAAAGCTACAGGAAAGTAATGAAAAGTATAAAGCAACAACAAATGTAACAAGAAGGTCAAAGATATTTGAAAAAGAAGATATGGTGATGGTATATTTGAGGAAAGAAAGATTTACAAAAGGGACATACAACATGTGGAAGCACAAGAAAATTGGTATGTGTAGAATTGTGAAGAAAATCAAGGACAATGTTTGTGAGGTGAGCTTATCACAATTTTGATATCTCTCCAGTATTTAATGTTTTAGATTTATATATATTCCATGGAGAAGAGGGTGAAAGGGAAGAAGATAAAAAAATAGATTGGAAGCGACAAGTACCAAAGAAGAAAGAAAATATAGCATAGGTTCTGGATAAGAAGACAATGCACACAAGGCAAGAAAGTTATAACAGGTATTTGGTACAATGGAAAGACTACAACAAGAAGAAAACACTTGGATTTGAGAATGGGAGTTGAAAAAGATTGACAAGAATAAATGGCAGGGTTTCAATTAGGGCAACTCGTAGGCGCTGAGTTATTTTCAACTAGAGGAGAATGATGTGGAGATCGAATTTTCGGAGGCCATAAATTTTGATTCGTAACTTCGTTTGAACTCTCTTTCACGCCAAAACGAATGTGTCAAAAAGTTTAATTTAGTCATACCCTGTGTTATCCGGTTAGGGTTGTTTTTAGAACTTTTTGGAGGCCATACGTCACCGTCTAAGGGTCCGAAACTGTATTTTAATATATTTTTCAAGATTTTTCCATTTTTAGAAATATGATATTTTTGTAACCGGACATGAACTTGAGTTTAATTTTGTCCATTAGGTTAATTCTAGTGTTTAGAAGACATGTGGAGATTTTAAGACCCATCCAAGCTTGCATGCAAAACTTACTAAAAATGGTGGTTGAAAAATTTGCTAGAAGACAAAAGTTACTAAAAATAACAATTGCTAAAAATTGCATGGGTCAGTTATCTTTAGGTAGCTTTTGATTTATTTAATTATGTATGTCAACTCCAATTTCGAGTTGAACTTTATTTAAAGATGCTTATGTAATAATTTATTCATTTAATGAGAATCAATAGAGAAGATTGCTTTTCATGCAATTTCTTAGTTCTATGCCTATTGGTATTTTTGCTTAGCTAGTTTGTGTTTTCATTACAAAATGGTGAAGGCACGACAAGTTGTTACACAAGGGCTCAAACTTGAGCTTGACACATGCCGCAAAAGTGTCAAATAAGCACCAAAAGATGTGCCAAGTGTGGCACAAAACAAATGAAGTGCCATCAAAATCCCAACAACCACGGCATGTGTGCTTAGTACAAGGAATGCCCAATAGAAGTTTTGGCACACAAATAAATGTGCTCAAACAAAATTATGCACCCCCAAAATCATGACACTTAATAACAACAATGCATTTACAAGAAATTTCCCATCCTCAACTGCTTTAAAAATCTATATGAGATTGCAAGAGTTTGAAAGAGGAAAACAAAAATATTTATGATTCCCTACACTTTGAATTAAATTTGACACAATCTTTGGATTCTGCTTGGAAAAATAATCAAGTTAAAAAAAGGCACCTTATTTTGAGTTACTAGTCAAAAGACGTGCAGTCAAAGAATGTCCTTGAGAAGGGTATGGAGGGGCCAACAACAATAAATGCATCAAAATAAACAAAAAATTGTAATTTTCTCAAAAAATTAAGTACAAAAAAAATGCCATTCGATTTCAGATTTATGGATTTTGAGATAGAGCTTGTTGAAGAAAAGCACCTTATAGAGGGTCATGGTGGGGTGACATGGGAAAATCAAGTTTTTGTGGGGGGTAGGCCCTCCTGTCATGTTGAATTCACTCTTTGGAAGCTGACACGTGAAAAATGAGCGCGTCCCAAGAAAGGGGCCTATTGCGGCCACCTTCGGGAACAGAAAGTACCAAGGGCTCAAAGGGCAAAAGGGAAGGCCAAGGGGCCGAGGCAAATCTCCAAGGTCTTTGGAGGTTCAACAGCGAGCGGGTTGCAATTTGGTCAATTTGGGGTGGTGGTTGGCCAAAGCGACTCTATGTTGGAGGTGCATTTGAAAATAAGATTGCAGAGCACAGTGATAAGGGCAGAGCAACTTGGGTGGGGAAGGGTTGATTGGTGGTGGTGGGTGGGGAGGGTGCCATTGGAGGGCGCAGATTGGTCTGTGTAATGACGTGGGAGGTAGGGGTAGGGTTGTCTAGGCGCTTAAAAACACAAAAAAATATTTTTGGAGATCCACAGAGCTGTTTTTTCAAAAAAGTTTTTTTGTATGGAAATAAATACTTAGGAGAAAATTTAGAAAAATATTGGGATGACCTAAATCTGAGAATTTTTGCAAAAAATATAGGAACATCCTAAAGGCCACCCGATCCCTTCTGAAACCCTATAGGCTCTGAAACTTTGAATGGTTGTTAAAAGACAACTGTAAAACAAAAACATCCCTTTTTTGAAAATTCAAGTTTTTTGCATAGTTTATTAGAAAATTATTGGCCATCCTGAAACATTGTCGTACTTGATAAAAAAATAAGAAGAAAACAAAAAATGCACTGAAAACAACATTTTCCCATCAGAAAAAGAAAACCTAGTATTTCCCACTAACTTTTCCCTGATAAAAGCCACTTGAAGCTTTTGTAAAGGATTCTATAAACCCTGGAAATCAATTTTGAGCTATAAATAAAGCTTGAGAAGGAAAAAAAAAGAGGAATTGTGAGAAATTTGAGAAGATAAAAGCAATCAATGGGAACCAAAAACCATGATTGTTACCTTCAAATATTCACAACTGGTGATAGATGAAAAGCTGTAATACCATGTGAAAAATGGAGAAGCAAGACTAAATCTGTCGTCACCCATCATGATCTCAACAAGCACATATCATCTCTCACATATGCAAGAAAGCTATAAAAACATAGGAACAAAGACTAATGACATATATAAACATGAATTTCTTCCTACAAGTTGCTACCATGGAGCTACTTCTCACAGACTGAGAATAAAAATGCTCAGAATGGTTTTACTCATCAAAACTACGTACACGAGGAAGTACCAATAGGAATTCTAAGTTAGGGGCCCCTTTTTTTGATTGGAGGAAAAATAGGAAAATCCTATGGTCCTAAAAAGGTGCATTCCTTTTGGTTGCCTTAAAGGCAAGACTTTTTCCTAATTCTAATAACATAGGAAAATATGAAATAATTAAACTTTAGGTTATAATTGCAAACCTAAGTTTACTTATGCTAAGTTGTATATAACTATTTGCACCAACATTTTGGTGTAGGTAGTTATATGTAGTTAGTCTTTGTAATGGTGTTTTTATGGCTTTCTTAAATATTTGAGAGATATGTGCTTGTAGAGCGCATCTTGGGTGAGAGCAAATTTAGTCTTGTTTCTCCATTTTTCATATGGTGCCAAAGCTTTTATTCTATAGTTAGTTATTGTGAATATCTAGAGGTGACAATCATGTTTCTTTGGTTCTTGTTCATTGATTTTATTGTCTCATATTTTTCACTTTTTTTGCCCTTTTCAAGTTTTTTTGCTCAAACTGACTTCTAGGGTTTATAGAATCCTTTTTGGAAGTTTCAAGTGGTTTTTATTAGGAAAAAATTAGTGGGGAATACTGGGTTTTCAAAACAATCTACTAGATTTTCTTTCCTTGGTGGAAAACAGGGGATTTTAGACTTGTTTTCAACGTTTTTTCAATTTTGGGGGAGTTTACTCTATTTTGCTAGGTTGGGGAGGTAATATTCAGTAGTATTAGGAAAAAACCGAACATTTTACTTCTTTTTGTAACATGGTTAATTTTTGGCGAATATTTGAAGTTTTCTAGCCGACAGAGTTTTAGGAGAGATCAGGGGGCCTTTAGGGTTCACTGGATTTTTTGCAAAACATTCTCAATTTCATAGATTCGTGATAATTTTCTACATTGTTTGTCGTCAATTTGTTTTGGTCTATTTTTTTTTGAAAACAAAAATTGATTACAACTTCGGAAATTAATTTTCAAAGTTTTGTAGGGCCTAGGCGGCCCTGTCCTTGTCACCCATGGCCTTTTTGTAGGCCCTTTGCCCCCTTCAGTGGTGCCCTTCCCTCTCGTCACCAACGGCCCACCCTTCCACCACTCATGCACCACCCTTCCTACGCTTCCCCTGCTGCTCCACCCTATGTGTTGTTCTCTGTAGTGTCATTCTCATATGTGCCTCTAACATAGCACTGCTTATCCTAGTCATCGTCCCTGCTTGGTGAGCCCGCCACGTGTTTGTTGTCAGACCTCCAAGGACTTTGGATGTCCGCTCTGACCCCCTTGGTCTTCCCTTTTGCCCTTTGAGATTCTTTGCTTCCCGTAGGCATTATTCATGTTTCTGGAGGCCCCAGAAGGTCCCTTGTTTTTTTGATGGGATCATTTTTCGAGTGTCAAAGACTGGAGTGTGGGCCCTGTGTGGCAGGAGTCACACCCCCCACAAAAAAATGATTTTTGCTTGTGGCCTTGCCATGGCCCTTGTAAGGCACGGTTGCTTGGTGGGCTCTATCTCGAAATTCGTAAGTCGAAATCAGATGCTGTTTTTTTCAGCGTGCTTAACTTTTTGTGTAGATTGTAGATTTGTTGTTCTAATCATTCGTTGCTGTACTGATAGTGCATTTATTGCTATGGGCCCCTCTAGGCCCTTGTTGAACATATTCTTGAACTATGCATATCTTTTGACTAGCAACTTGAAATGATGTGCTGTTTTTTGAATGTGCTTAATTTTTGAGTATAACAAAAAAATGTTTTAGATTTGTTTCAAATGTACGGAATCAAAAATATTTCTATTTTCCTCTTTCTCCTTTGATAATTTGACATAATTTTAAAGTAGTCGTGGGAAATTTATTTTAACACTGATTATAAAGTGCCATACTTTTGGGGGACATAATTCTGTTTGGAAACAATGGTTTGCATGCCAAATCTTGTATTGAGCATCCTTCGTACTAAGGATGCATGTCGTGCTTGTTGGGACTTTGTTGGCACTTCATCTATGTTGTGCCAGACTTAAGCACATCTTTTGGTGCTTCTTTGACACTTTTGTGACATGTGTCAAGCTCAACTTTCAACATTTGTATAAGAACTTGTCGTGCCTTCACCGTTTTGCATGTGCACTAAGGTACACCGTGGTTCTCATTCTCTTCTTTTTTCGAGTTTCTCACTCTGCTTATGCTCATGCGACCAACTCATTGTTTTGATAACTATTTTTCAGAGACCTCCATGATGACAGATTCACTTCCATCATTACTTATTGGTAGGACCAATTATGCACCGTGGCATCTTAGCATGAAACATTTCTTCTCTACACAAGGCATTCATCCATTTCTAGATGGACACATTCTTGCTCCTTTTGACCTTTGACTCAATACATGTGACATTGACCTTGGTCACTTGTTGATGTGTGTTTCCATGCTTTCCCACCTTCATTTGGAGTACATAGACTGTGCTTTCACCATTTGGAGCATTCTTCAGAAACTTTTTAGATACTTTTCTATTACCAGTGACTCTTCTTTTGAGATTGTAGTTTCCACTCCTATTTCTTGTGATGATACATTCTTGTTAGACATTGCTCTTATTTTTTTAGAGTCACCATTTTGGAATGAGTTATTGCCAGACATGATAATTCTTTTCGCATATTGATAAGGATTTGCATGGTGATTTTGTAGTGGTCAATGATGATGTTGTTGATTCTTCTTGCCCAAGCCTTACTTCAGACATGTGACAACATTGTTTTAAATTCTTGGTCACACGTTTTGATTTTCCTCAACTCATGTTTCATTACTTCATTGGGGGATCCTTCCCTCACTTGGTTAATTGTCCTTGGATGTTGTGGTTTGAGGGTTTTAACCATTTTCGGTTTACCCTTTCTTCTTTGTTTCATTGCCTTTGCTTTTTTGCTTTTGCATTTAGTTACTTTCAGAGCCTATGGTTTTTTGACCCTAGTTCTTCTCTATTTCAGAGTGTTTAGTTACTTTCAAGTCCCATTGACCTACTTTGGCCATTTGTGGACAATAACTTTATTTCTTCTTTCTTTCTTTCTAAAGAATAAATTCGAACTTCAAGAGGGCCTTCTTAGTGCTATTAGAATAATACAAAACACACAATTAAGTAAGAAATTTGATCTAAAAGAAAATTTTGTGGTGGTGTGTATACAAATTTAATACTAGGCATTTTATTATTTCTTTTACTTGGGTTTTTTTTTCATTTTCCAAAGTTTTAATAATAATATTGTAAATCATGGATGGTGCTATCATATCCTTGATTGATAGTTTAGCCTAGTTCATCTCATAGCCAATCATAGATCTACTCATTCTTAGATTAGTAAGCTTAACTTGGTGTTGTACTTAGACTCTCTCTAGTGAATTGAGTCTCTTTTAGTACTTGCTATTTTTGTACGAGTTATCTCATTCATGCACCTCTGCGATATTTTATTTATACACGAGGTCCCTTATCATTTGTTAGAATGTTAGAAGAATGTTTTGATCTCAATTTGCTTTGTCATATCTTTTTTAATTCTTGCTAGCATTATGCTACCAAATTCTTGTGAGATTTTGTGTTGAAAATGTTTCTAAGGTGGAGTCCTTGTCTGCTTCCACATGGTATTAAAGCCTTGCTTGTGGTTGTTTCCTCTTGATGCAGGGGCATTAGGGTTATCAAGTAATCTTGTATCACCCAAAAATATTCTTATTGTTTGTGCACTTCTGGGCTCAATTGGCGGCATGAAAACAACCTAACCTACATGGATCATTAGCACTTCAACTGATTCTTGGAAGAGCGACAAAGTGGTTTCAGTCATTGAGACAAAAAGTTTTTTGTCTCATGAGTAAACTGCCAGTTAACGTAGATCTGGTTACTTAACAATTACGAAACCACTAGGGCAGTTATGAAACTGTTGCTTTGTATTAAGCAGCGGTTCCTCCTGTGGCAGTTGCATACTCTCAGTAACGACTCCTAATTGTTCGGATGCCATTTTGAGCGTCTCCAAGATCAATGGGGATATCAAGAGTAGGGAGGTTGGAGTTAGAGGAAGCTTACCAAGAGAGTGTGTGTGCTTGGGTGGGAAGCCTCGAGGAACAACGAGCAGTGTTTAGTCTAGAAGGCGACTGTGTGCGTCATTCTTCTCGTGTGGTAGTCATAGGGAGAGTGAGTGTTGTGTGTGTGTAATCTTTGTACTTCGTTAAGAAAGAGCAATAAAAGTGTGTGTTTCAATTTCCAGTCTCATATTCAGTGTGTGTATGGTTAAACGCTGTAAGGACAAGGTTGCCCTTCTTTGGATCCCTTATCCTTGATTGCATCACCTCTATTCTTTATTTCTAGTTCTAGATGTGTTGTTGGGTTGCCATTCATTTGTGGCTGTCTCAGTCTTTAAATCTGATAATTTTGGTGTCAATTGGAATTCTCCATTGTCCCAGGAAGGTCCGAGAAACATTGTTAGCTTTAATTTCATCATAATCAAAGCTCATACAATGCTTTATCACTTTTTTCAGTTTTCAAACTTTAAATTTTAATGTAATCAGCATTTTTTTTTTGTTGCCAATTCCTTGTTGAAAATTAACATTTTACTTCTAATTGCCAAAAAAAAATGGGTAGGAGATATAGGTACCCCTTGATCCTGGAAGGATCCCTCTTGTTGGTTGAGGTTGGAGGTGGCCATTTCCAACGTGTAATAGGGTGCGTGTTTTTCATGCAGGCATGACCTGCTTCATCCTTGATCCAACTCCACACCACAGAGTCTACATGCAAATTGTTATTTGTCTTAGTGCTTTTGCCTGTTCGAGCTCCCCTCAAGCCCCTTTAGATTTGTAGAAGGCCTTCTAATAGCCAGACACGACCTTGCTTATGGCTATTCCTCTGTTCTGTCTGTAGGCCATTCGTTTTTGCTTGACATCCCTCTTTACATGCCCATATTCCATTGTCAGACCCTTGACCATTGGAGATTTGGCATGCTCGACCCCTACTCGAGCTTGTTTCTCCAAATCCGCAAGCTGTCTCCTATGTTAGCAACTGTTTGCATACAGTCAGGGCCCTCTTGCTTCACTACAGACTCCCTGCACATGGCCACAAATTTATTTTATTTTTTCTTCATCGTTCGATAGTTTTATTTCAGGCTTGATTTCCAAACTTTATAACTCAGTCATCGAAGTCCTTTTCCAGGGTTTTTTCCCCTTAGTGCTTGATCTTTCGCAAGCTTCGTAGTGGTGGAATTGGTTTTAGAGATTCAACTCGCGAACTTTTTTTTGGTAGATTCCAAAAGGTTTGTAAGTTCTTAAAGCCTCTACTTCCAAGGGCCATAACTTTTATCTAGGGAAGAATTTTTAGGTCAATTTTTAGAACGGCATTATTTTTAATGCTTTGCACATTTTTGTAGTTAATTCAGCTTCATTCCATCTCTATAATATTGTACTTAAATTGTTTTAAAAACAACCCATAAGATCTATTTTTTGGGCACTCTCAATAGAAAAACAACTAAAACTGCAAGATTAGAAGCGGTTATTCACTGGGAATTCTGATTTCTTTTTTAGTATAAATTGCCATAATAAAATTCAGGACTCTGAAGGCTCCTTTTTGCTTTCATTTCTTTAGTGTGCGCAACACCAAACACCTTCTATGTTGACTCTTATTGGTATGTTTCCGATTCTGCATTTGTTTTTCTTCCTTTCAACATTGTATTTTTGTTTGTACTCTTGCCTTTCATTCAGTAACAGGATGTCAAACACAGTGACGAAACATATTATTCCCTTGATTCCTCACAACTTATTGACCTTAATGAATGCCACGATTGTGTCGTTTTGGAGCAAAGGACTGTACTGAGTGACAATTAGTGCAGAAACAGTTCCAACCAATGCCATTGAGAAAATTTGATGGTTTAACAGGCTCCACAAAGCTGTTGGTGTTATAAGTCAAAATGTGGCACTTGAGCTGCTTTTTCACCTAAAGGGCATGGACACCCCTAGTGAAGCCAAGAATATATATGAGCAACTATATGGCAAAGCAAATGCCATAAGAGGCCACCAATTTGAAAATAAATTGATCAGTTTGAGCCACAAGATTTTGATACAATTTAACATTTTATGTCTTACAGTGTCCCAAGACTCAACTTAAGGATTTATAGATAGAAAAGAAGGACGAGCAATTGATTCTCCTAGTCTTATCCAAGGAGGGAAATTGATTCTCCTAGTCTTATCCAAGAAGGGAAATATTTACTCTGTCTTTGTCTCAGTCATTCTACTAGAGATGCATTGGGAAAAACTTACAAGATGCCCACTTTTGAAGAATTTGTAGAATTCCTAGTTAAAGAGCATGACAAACTTGGACACATGGGTCACTACAACAGCCAAAGAATGTAGCACATGTGGCCCACAACCCAAAAGGCTGAATTTCTCAACAAACAAAGGTACCCAAGGGTAATAAAGTTCAAGGCAACAAACAGTCCCACTTATCCTACACATTAGACTCTTATAAGTCCAAGCCTATGCATACATATAGGAAGAAGAAGTCTGAATTTTGTGGCGAAAAGGGCCACTTAGAATATTATTGCTTCAAGAAGTTGGAGGTCCTGACAAAGGAGATGAAGAAACATAACCTTCACGTTATTCTTCCTCCTTTGTCACCCACTTATTCTAAGAAATGTAGAGTTAAAACCCTCTGAGGTAGTGTTCGTGCAATGGTTGCAACAAGACATGAGCCATAGTGGGTCATTGATTTAGGAGATTCCATCATATGTCAAATAACGAAGAGTTGTTCACTTTTATAGAACAATGCAACACTAAGCAGATTCTTGTGGGCGATGATTCACCATTGGAGATTGTGGGGCAAGGCACCATTCAGTTGACATATGAACAATTCAACAACGTATGGTATGTTCCAAAATTATTTACCAACCTGCTTTCTATCTAGGAGATCAAACATTATGGGGCAGGTAAATCAGTTGAGTTATTGCCTAATTTAGTGGTGATAAGAGAGCTTGACGATGGTTCAACCATTTGTTGCAATAGGTGTAGTTGATCACAATACCTTCTTGTATACTTTGTCGCATTTTGAGCTTGACTCTTCCACCAACACACTTCTCACTCACTCAAATGAGTTGAGAAAACTATGGCATGATTGATTTGGCCATTTGAACTATTGTTATATTTACAAGTTTAGTAAGAAGAATATGGTCATTGGACTCCAATAGGTGTCTTTCATTGATGGCATTTGCCAAGGGTGTGTCCTAAAAAAGCATTCACAGGATAGGAAAAGCATGGCGAGCATCAGATGTTCCCCAACTTGAACATTGACAATTTTCGATCTCAGTCATCCTTGTCTTATGTAAGGTTCAAATGCTTGCTTACATTCATTGAGGACATCTCTAGAAGAACACGGGTTTACTTTTTAAGTCATACGAATGAGACATTTTAAAAATGTGGAATTCAAAGACGTAGTTGAAAAGCAATTTGGAATGCCTATCAAAATACTTAGGACATATAATGACGACAGATATGACAATGGCAAATATGAAGACCTTTGTGTTGAACATGACATACAAATGCAACACACATTGTCCTATAGCCCATAGCAAAATAGAGTTGTTGAAAGGAAAAATAACACTTTCGAAGGACATATAAAATTGCACGATTAATGCCTAGGGACTTGCCTCCAAGACATTGGGCATAAGCCATCAACTATACCTGTTACATTCAAAACTGCATATATCATTGAACAATACAAGGGAAGACTTTTGAGGAAGCTTGGAGTGGGCGGATACCTTCAATAGACAATCTCAAAGTATTTGGGTGTAATGCTTGAGCTCACATCCATAAGGGCAAATGCAAGGCAATGCAAAAGCAAAACAAGCCTTGTATTTTTTGTTGGTTACCTAGAAGGTGTAAAAAGGGTATAGATTGCTTGAGCCTAATACACATAAGTTGTTATTGCTAAAAGTGTTCAATTTGATGATCAACTTTCCAACCAAAAGTCAGCTCCTAACCGCCCTATTTCTAGCTAACATATTTCATCCAATGCATATGAGGACATTGCCGATTTTGATGATCTTGATTTTGATGAAGAAAATGGAAATCGTCCTCCACTATGACCACTAGCACCCGCTCCTCCACTTATGGAATGGGTCCAAAAGGTTAGACAAGATGCCATGTCTTCTGGAGGTGATCCGAATGAGACTCTCGTTAGACACAGTCTGAGTTTAGTGGTGACACCATGGTCTACTTGCTACAAGTTCAGATCTGACCTCCTTTAGACAAGTACGTGGAAAAACAAAGTGAGATTCACCAATTCAGGATGAGAATTCTTCTTTGATGAACAACACTTGGGACTTGGTTCCTTTTCCAAAAGGAAGAAAGTTGGTTCAATGACCAAGTATGTTGTAGACAAATGTATTTATAGGTACAAAGCTTGCTTGGCTGCCAAGGAGTTTTCCTAAGTTGAAGGATTCAACTAGTTGGAAACCTTTGCTCTTGTAGCCAAAATGAACTCATTTAGACTTGCCCTCTCTCTTGCAGATTTTTAGAGTTGCATAGTACATACGATGGACATGAAGAGTACATTTCTTCATGAGGACTATTGGTCTATTCTTTACATCACTTTGTATGGGTGAATTCACATTTTTGTCCATTGAGATTTCATTGAGTTTTATGCTTTATTCTTGTTGTAGTGCCATTCCTTGGCAACCTACAAAGTGGGATTCAACAATGCAGGATGAGAATTCTTCTTTGATGAAAAACACTTGGGACTTGGTTCCTTTTCCAAAAGGAAGAAAGTTGGTTTAATAACCAAGTATGTTGTAGACAAAAGCATTTAGAGGTACAAAGCTTGCTTGGTTGCTAAGGGGTTTTCCTAAGTTGAAGGATTCGACTATTTGGAAACCTTTGCTCCTATAGCCAAGATGAACTTATTTAGACTTGGCCTTTCTCTCTCAGCTTTTTAGGGTTGGATAGTACATAAGATGGATGTGAAGAATACATTTCTTCATGAGGACTATTGGTCTATTCTTTACATCACTTTGCATGGGTGAATTCTCATATTTGTCCATTGAGATTTCATTGAGCTTTTATGCTTGATTCTTGTTGTGGTGCCATTCCTTGGCAACCTATATTTATCTGTTTTGATTTCTCAACATGTTGACGTTTATTATATCATGTGGATGTATCATGATTGCAATCTATTATTTTTGAGCTCATATTTTACCCTGTTTGATGGGTCCTTATGTGACGTGATATATGCAGCATGATAGCCCAAACATTTAAAATTACAATTGAGTTCATTTTTTGTTTGAGGTCAATTTTTGGTGATTATGTTTACATAGGGAACACATGTAGCTATAATGTGGCTTACTATATTATACCTTATTATTGTGGGGCTTTTATCTATTTTACATTTCTTTTTCTTTTTTCCTATTTTGTTTAATAACTGTTATTTGTGGAATCTTCCACTTTTATTCATGCATGCTTGTATTTGTGCACCATTTGTCCTTGTGCATGCTTTGCGGAGTCTCCAACTTGTAACTATGCTTGCTTATGGAATCCAATACTTATGCTTGTGCATGTGCCTTATATGCAAGTCGATATTTGGGAGCAATTACTCTCATTGTATAGATTACATGTTGTAGGATATGCACTTGAGCATAATTGATTATTAGGTCACTGTTGGTATCCACTTTAAATCTCCACTATGTGCACTTGATCTTGTTTTTGCCCTCTCGGAAAAAAAATCGTAACTTCATATTAATAAAAATAAGAAATTACATTTCACAGATGCTTTCCAAGATTACCAATGGAAAAAGAGCAAGAAAAGAGTGGCAACCACTCAACGAGAACACCCCTGAGGGTGAAAAACGACAAAGCCCCTCGACAATAGGGGAAAAGGTATCACGTAAACAAAGTGATGACCACAACACTAAGCCAAAGAAGGAAGTCCAACCATCACTGGTTGGAAGTTAATGAGATATGTTTCCCATAGAGTCTTCAATTCTAACCTTTTTACATTTCTTCTTTTTGACATCCTGCCACCCCCCAGATGATGCCATTATGACCAACTACCTTTTTGAAGACTGACATTTAGAGGGTGTATGTCTGTTCAAGAATTCAGAATTCAGATGGGTCATCGGTTCCTTATCTGAGTTGGAGTTCTCCGATTCATGTCCTCTCTTCACTCCCCTTGATTGGGATTCTAATGGAACAATCCTCATGGTGGAATTTTGTTCTTCACCTTCCACTGTAATGGGGGCTAAATCCTCAACTCGAGTAAAAGGATCTCCAAGATTGTTCTTCATTGGCTCTATTGTAGGCTTACCATCCTTTGCAAGATTGTCTGCTTTGTTCATTACTTCTTGCTCTGGAGAACTTCAACTTTTGGATGTTGGTTTTGTCCCCCCCTTTTTTTTTGAGGATGTGCTTGTGCCTAGGGACAGGTTGCATGTAGATGTCCTGGAAGCTTACAAATATGACATCAAAATGCTGTATTCTCATAATCTAGAGCCCAAATGTGTTGGATATTTCCACACCTGAGAATCAATTTATCCGTAGACCTTTGCTAAGGTCTATCTCCACGCAAATGCAAGCATATGTGCATAAATCCACAACAATTTTTGCCATAACTAGTTTAATGAAGGTGCCCAAGGAGTTCCCGATCTCTTCAAAAACAAAGCAAAAGTGAAGAGGGAGATTTTGGAGCTGAACCCAGATAGGCATATTGGTAATTGAATGAGGATTTGGGTCAAATTATAGAAACCAAGGAGTGATGTAAAGACCCACACTTCCCTGAAACCAAGGACCATCCGCGAAAACCTGCTGATAAACATCCTCATCAAAAAGTTGAACAATGAAGAAACCCTTGGAGCAGAGAGAAATTTCACACTCCTTTGTCCAATTTGACTGGATCCATTGAAACAAAGCCGATGTAGTTGGCCAAAGGCCATTAAATCTACAAATTATTGCTGTTTTTTCTAAGTTTGATTCGTATTGTTTCACCACATCCCTGGGAATCTCTACAATCGGAACCGCTTCTGAATGCTCCACAATATAGGCACTTGTGTAGGGTGTAGGCTTCATTGCATTCGTTTTAGTTGTAGATTTATTCACCGGTTCTTTGAAAGACCTAGGATTAGATGAAGATGGCGACCTTGAACCCATTGCAACACCCGGTAATCTTAGGACCAAGATGGGGGTGGAATCCTTGCCGATATTTTATCCAGACATAGTACAAGGATCCTCGAGTTGTCTTCCCTCAAATATGAGACGTTGATATTGCGCATGAAGGCCATAAGAGTGTTCAAGTTTCTGCTTGATATCAATCACTTGGTTTGTGAAATGAACCCATAGATAAATGGTTTTCCCAAAACACACACGAACCATTAACTTACGCCCTATCTCGTATGTGATGACGTTATCCACCAATTGATGATCCTCATCAACTCTCTCTTGCATCAAGTTTCTTTCAAGAGAAGTATTGCAACGCACCTCATCTCAAATTGACAATATGCCAATGGATTGGCCTAATAAGCAAGAAAATAATCAGATAACAAGATCATTGATGCAGGGAGCATCATGTCTTTGGAGGCAGTCAAAGTACTATTCATGGCTGAGAGGAAGGCCAACTACAAGCCATCCTTCATTTATCTGAGATCCAATTGCTGGCATAGCAAATGCAATCCACTTCAACAGTAAGGAACTGCCATGAGGACAACAATCCTCACTAAATACCCTTTCCCCGCTCCTTATCGGGCTTTGATAGTGGCATTCCTCACCAACGGTTTCCGAGCCCTACCTAGGACGCTGGCAGACTCCAGTCCAAGTCTTAAACAAACAGCAGATTCCACGATCCTACTTTGTACCCAGTGGAAGTCCGCCACCTACCTCTCATCATTTGGATCTCTGCCATTGCAAACCAACCCGTCAAATTCCGGTTCATGTACATCTTGCCATTGGGACTCGAGCCATGCCCTAGTGTGCCGTTTCTGGACAACAAATCTGGCTGCCGCGTACAAACAGGAGATGGAATCTTGTCCTTATTTGGAGGCTCATCTACAAAGGCCAAAGCTTTGTCAATGTCTTGTTTGGCTCCAACTCTTGCTTGGGTTTTCGTATGCCCACCTCCATCGCTTGCTGTTTCAGGTTCTGATGGTTTGAACAGACTATTGAAATTGGTTGGGATAAACACGTTAACCTCATTGGAAATGAGCCAACAAATCCCCTTTCCACCAATGAGAAAACTCAAGTCCAGGCATTCTTGTAGCTTTGGCATCCCCAAAATCGACATCGCCTTCCTTCCTGCACTTGATCGTAACATGGTATCAAATCCATTTTTTGTCCATTATTTGCTTTCCTGATTGAGGTATTATTCTCCCTTCTAAAGAAATTACAGTGTAAGGCTTCTATACATGAAGTATTCTTGTTCGAAGAGGGCTTTATTTTTCAGAAAGAGAGATTGGAGTGCATGCCCATCTACAATGTCAAGGATTGAGTTTCTATCAATTGGTTGGTCTTTTCTTGAACCGATATATGGTTTTATGACACACTTGATTCAACCTGATAAATGTACCAAAGCAACATTAATATGGCATGAAGCTTTGTCAAATGATAGATCTGTAAACCAGATTACTGACTGTTTTAGAGTTATTAACAGTTTTTTGCCAAAACTTTATTTTAGCTATTTTTCAAGGAGCTGCACAGTGCATGTGTAAATTACCAGTTCGCTAGCAGCTTTTCCATCATGGATACTTTCTTTCAAAGGTTGAATTGACACTACGGAAAATCCTGGAACATGTGTAGGGCTGGAAGCTCCGTGTTAGAGCACCCTTAGGTTCACCTGGTAGGTAGGGCTGGAAGCTTCGTGTTAGAGCACCCTTAGGTTCACCTGGTAAGTCCTAGGTTTGAGTTCTAGCTGGTCCATGCTTTTCAACAGTCACCCTTCATTTAAACTTGAATATCCTTAACTAATTCTACAAATGCAGAAAATGGAAGATATATTTTGTAGCAAAAGACTCTCGAGCACTGTGAAGATGTTAGAAACAGAGCCAAGGCTTAGATGAAATAAAATTTCTTGCATAGACCAATGGAGGTTCAAGGAATTCTTGGGGTGACAATTGAAGATGATGTTCTCCATCACATTAGAGACAAGGATGTTATCATAAAAGCTTGGGAACATGTTCATAGATGTTTTGCTTAAGCAAATGATGCTTGCATTGTCCAAAAATCAAATTGACAGCAAAATAACTAACATGTGGCCTAGTTATTATGACTGCACAGCTTACCTTGAAATGTTATGGGACTTGAAGTTGCGAGACCTCTCATTTTATAGGTTTTACCTCCTAGAATAATGTTTATGCAGCTATGCTTCGAGTTTACATTTTCATGTGCAGTACTACTTTTTCTGCAACTGATAAACGTATGGTAGAAACCTTTGAAAATATGCTTATTCTAAAGAAAGATAAACTGATCTATTTCAATAATCATTCTAGAGCTAGTTATTTCTTGATTTCCATAGGATTGGTTCTAGTTGTCATTCACATGTGGCCAATCAACAAAACTCTCGGTTAAGGAGGCAGGGATCACCAAATTTAGAGTAACCAATCTAATGATTTAAGTCAGTTCAACTTCAAGAAATCACAGAAGAGGAGCTGCAACTATTATGGCTAGCCTTGTCATAGCGAATAGCATTGTTTCGTTATCACTTATGTTACTTTGATCGCTCAAGATTTTGCAAAGAATTGGTGGGTTGTTGTTTCTGGTGGATCTCATGACATGACTTGTGATGTTTCTATTTAATTTTTTTTTCACATAAATACAAACTTTAATGAGATGTTTTTCTGCCAATAATGATGCACTAGATGTGATTAGGACTGCAGAAGTAAAAGTAAAAATGGTCAGATTTTGAATATCTATCAATCAGGGAAGAAGTACATCTTTGGCCTGACAAATGCTTGATTGAGGCTATCAGCAATAATGTCATAGTTGTGGCATCTGGTTTTGTAGACCCGGACAATACAGTGTACAAATTTGAAAAGTCTAATCCCACTTCTTCCACAAAGGCTTTGAGTAAATCTTTTTGCCAAATGCCATAAGTGAATGTGAAATTTCAGAAATTCAACCCAAACAAGGCAGTGTAGCTCACCCAATTTCTTGACTAATAAATCTTCAAATGGACAGAAGAAAACAACTAAAGCCCTTTTTTAATACCACCTACATGTCACTGACATGTTCCCAACTACACTTTACAAGACTCAGAATGCTCATTTAGTTCAATAAAGATTGGTTGAATTGGGTTAGTGAAAGATCCCTGATGGATCCTTTCTATTGAACTGCTGTAATTTTTTGTATTTTTCTTTTGAAATTTGTGTTTTTCTTTGTTTTTAGTTTTTTGATGAATTTTGCAACAAAAAAATAATTGAAATGCAAATGCATAAACAACTTATGGAAATTAAACCTAGTTACAACCAAATCCAAATTCGAATGAGCAGAATTTTTAAATATTTAATTCAATAACTAGCTGATTACAGACTACCAATAATTCAAGTGGAAGACAATGATAAACAGCCAACCTGAATCGCTGAATATTCACTAAACCAGAAAAGAATGGCGGCCAACTGAATGACTCCTTGATATGTGTGCTGTTGTGATCAGAAATGGCTGTCAAGTACAGCCGTACGGATTCAGAATCGGCCAGGTACAGCAATACCAATAGAATCTTCACAATCTGAAGTCGCCCCTTTTTAACTGCTGCGTTCTGTCAAAACAAGTCCAGCGCCTTGCCAAGAGAAAAGAGAGCAAATCTCCACGAACCAAAATAGTCATAAACCACTGTGTGGGGGCTACGTCCCAATAGGTAAGCGATTGGGGTTTGGTGTCCCAATGCTAAACGCCTCGAAGCGCACTTCTACAAAAGAATATGATATGCTAATGAATGCCCCTTCCCTCTTCTAATCGCCTCTTATAGCCTCTTCATACTTATCCGACCCCTAGAAAGTGGACCAGGGAGCGCTTAAGTCATAATTAGAATAATTCCCTTATAAGAGCCAAGTGCATAGAAAATTGTGCCTTTTTTCAAATTAACAAAGATCCGTCCACCGAAAGGTTTTGACTTATGAATGAAATATTTAGGAAAGTTCGAGACCTTTCCAACGAGCTATTACACCCCAGTGCACGCATCCAGATGAAGCCAAAAACCCCTTATAACCCCAATTTGGCTATAAACTTAGCCTTATTTAAATAAAAGACGGAAACTTAGGTAATATTAAAAATATAACCCAAGTAACCAATAATTGCCCAACTGACATCACGAACCAACGAAACAAATTGTCACCTATTTGTGACTGAAGTCGGAAATCAAGGAACCACTGGCAGTCTCATCCCTAAAATCTAGGGATGCTCCTAAAATCTAGGGAATAAGCCCTATCTCTCTGAAACTGAACCCAAAGAGTAAACTCATAGAGTCCCAACCCTGGGCCTGACCATACCTCCTGAAAAGAAGGAATAACCTCCATAAATGTAGGAACTGCCTCCCAAGAACAAGGAATGTCTCCCAACTGATCAATCACCGCCAGAACACCAAGTCACCAACACTGAATAACCAAACTGGGTCTCTATACAACCCTGTCAACCTACAAGACCCCATAATAGGCTGACTCACATGTCACTGCTAGACTGGACTAGAGTGGGGACATGACAGTTAGGGATTGTTAACTCGTTGAACATCTCCAGGACATTTCTTGACTTACTCGTCGCTATGATTCTTCTCTATTCCTCAAGAATGATGGTCACATTTGGCAGGTACTGGACCATTTAAGCATACTGCCTGCCAGTAGGGTGGTGAACATACAATAAAAAACAAGATGGTTGAACAAGGATGGTACGACAAAGTATACAACGCATGCAACATTGCAAAGAATTACTGATGAAATCTCTGAAATTTATGGAGTCAGCTTTCAACCAAAAGAAACTCCTAGTAGAGAACCCAATATTGTATGTGTTTGAAATAGATACCCTGTTTGTGATAAGATCTGGGATAGACACTAATGCTCATTTGGATATTGTCTCTATAATGTTCACCATGATCGATGATGTTTGGAATCTTCCTGTTAGAGGGTTTACTCATTGGAGGAAGTTCATGCACGATCATGTGGATAATTTGGATAAATAGAGGAAAGTTACACTATTCTTTAGATGCCTATCATCTCTTGTTGTAGTACCCCTTCTTATCCCATGATATCCTGCAAGCTTTCAGACAGTGCATAAGATCCTCTTACCATCATACCTTGCTGGGACTCTTGACAGCCTAGGGTCACGATAGCATGACAGGTGGACAAACTATTCTAATACTTAGTTATTTGTAATAATATGTTGACAGCCCTCCAATAAGACCCGGATTCTCCTGAGCTTCTTTCCCATATTTCAACTTGACCAATCCTCTAGATGGAAGGGTTCAACTGCCCTTGGGCATATCCAACTTTCTGATTGCCTCTTTAATGGGAGGCGACAGACCAAAGTTAGTATTGTATAGCTACTGATATTCTGTTGTTTGTAGCTAGATGTTATGTAAAATTTGCATAATAAGGGAACGTTGAGCTATAAACCGTAAGCAGTCAAATTATTGGAGAAGAACATGCATCTTTTTGGTCCCATTGATGCTCTGTAGTTTATATGTGTTCCATAGTTTGATTAAGTTGTTGATCTTAAAATCATCAACTTAGGACATGGTTAGGCACTCCCTCACTGGTTGTAGTTTAATAGCTGATATATGTTTCAGTACTGTTCATAACCCTTGGCCCTAAAGGACACGTAATATAATCTCAATTTCTATTTTCTGCATGTTACTGTATTTATGGCTTTTACTGAGAAATGTCTGGCATGGTTCAAGAATATCTTCCTTGAGAAGCTAGAGGTCTGTTCACATATTTTAAAATGTGCTAGGTTATTTATCTAGAGTACTTCTTTCTGAAAGCCCGGCATTTGTTCATTTATGCACTATAGTCTCAATGCTGCAAGTATTTTTTTGTATAGGATGTAAAGAAGCGAAAGAGATACGGTCAAGATCCAGCCTTTCTTCAACGTGCATTGGAAGAGGAGCAAGGGCGAAAAAATGCAAACCGCTTAAATCAGGTCTCAGAGGGTGGTGATAGGCAACGAAATTGTAGAAGGCACACAGAAGAGTTGGAGGCATCTCTGATGCGAGGGAAAGAGAAATTGAAAGCAATTTCTCATCTTTCTGCTGGAGGTTTGTTCAATCCTCTCTGGACCTATATATTGCTTGCTTGGGTATAAATGATTGGCAAGGTGTTCTTGTTCTGAATATAGAGAATTTTGAACATTTTCCATGAAATATGTAGGAGGAATGAGAACTTCTTTTTTCTCTAATTAACACCACCCATCCATCTATCTTCCCACACTAATGCGGACAAGAATAATGTGCTCAAAATTCTGTTTACTCTTTCATATTTGTAATTATCTGAACATATTTAATAGAAGAGCAACTAATACAGATGTTTTCCTTTGATAGAAATGTCTAGTTTGTATTTTTTAGCAGGGCTGTGCATTGAATTCTATTCAAAGCTTTCCGTGTTCCTGCTGTAAAGATGGTTTTGCTTTCCTCAAGGGCTAAAGTTTGGTATTTTCACGCTTTTGTCTGGATCTACGGTCTACCCCAAAATTTGAATTCCCAGTGATTCTATATGTTTTACCTAATTTTGATCATTGGTTTGTATGTCAGGAATCTTTTCCTGGGGAGGATATTCTCCTTTGAGGGTTCACTATGATAGAACTTAAGAAAAAAGAAGAAAATAAATATTTACGAATGATTAAAAAGTTGCCCATAGAGCTCCTAATGCACCAAGAAGCTACAAAGAACTCAAAAAATATATGAATAACGATATAAAGGACACAGAAATAAAGGCACAAAATATTTATCTTTCAAGAGAGGATTTGTCTATAAATTCTGCCTTGCTCAATGCCAAATCATACACTTCGGCCTGCCTACAAAATTACATCTCTTCTTTTTCTATAGAAGAGTTACATACTTTGCTTTCTAAGAAAGCTGCTTTTCTTGCTTTATAAGAAATATCTATTCTTAATCTACTTTTCTTGCCTTTTTTTTTTTGCTTTCTAAGAGGTATCTTGTTTTTCTTTTTTCTATAAGAATTAATTATTTTAATGAAAAAATATTCCAAATACAGTTTGGAGTATCCTAATGCACCATTCATATCTGGTCTTGGTTTTTCGTTGATTCTCCTATCATTCTTCTCCAATTGGACTAAAACTCCGAGATTTCTAGTTCAGCGTTATTAACTCTTATTTTTCTTTTTCCACTCCTATTGTTGCTTCAAACATAACATCTTTAATTGAGCATCATCATCTTCTTCAACACGATGTACATCCTCTTTGTCAGCTCGTTTTTGGATTCCTTCCTCCACAAAATTCATATTAGACCAGTTCTCACTGATCTCATATGTTTATGTATGCCCACTTTGCCTCTTATTGATTTGTAATTACGACTTCTCTTTGTTTATCACAATTCTTGTATCTCTGTCACCATCTTTTTCTTTTGAGAACATACGCTCTTAGCCAAGATTTCTCCATCATCAAAATAACACACATTGATTCCCTCTTCTACCATTGGTTCTTTGACATCTTCGTCTCAGGTACAATCCCAAGTCTTAAAATGTTTCCTCTTTTTCAAACTCTCCATAGAGCACATCTATTCACTTGCCATCTGGTAATAACGTGTCTAACTCTTCAATGGATTTAAATTTTCCCTGTTCTAGCAAATTTATTCATTTTTTAATCTTAGCTTCAATCTCTCTGACATTTACTTCTCTTTCATTTTAAGTGATCCATCTTCCTTGACTAATTAATATTGCTTGCAAGGTGAGTATTGGATCTTTTTCTCCATTTCTCTCCATGTTTGGGTCTTTTGCTTCCCCTGATTTTTCCTTTTCTCTTTCAACTTTTCTTATAAGGACTTCTATTACAGTTAGTAAGTTAAATATCATTTTTGCACCAAATGATGGAATTCTTGTTTGCTGATATTTTATTCGTTTTGAATTGTCCATCTTCATCCCCTTGAAGTACACTTCCATCTCGACAACCCACGTAATGTGGAGAGCATTGTGGTTCATAAATTTTCAAATACGAATCACAAAGACTCAACTTTTTCTTCTTTTGCTAGCTAGCTTCAAGAACCTCTAATTTTGTGAAGAAAATCCTCCCCCAAAATTCTCAAATTTCCTTCATTCTTCCTGCTTTTTCCCGCCAATTTGATTGAGCTCTCCTGTGAGCCATTTTTTATTCATCTGCTCACAAATCAACTCTTTGCTCACCTTATTCTGCTAAGGGCTTAGCCTGTTTCTAGCTCAACTTGTAAAGCATGAACTGGGCTGCTCTGATACGACTGACACTGCAAGAAGCTACAAGAACTCAAAAATAAGATTCTTAATCATGTAAAGGACAAAGAAATATACTCTTAAATCATTAATCTTGCAAGAGACAAAAATTGTCTATAAATTCTGCATTAATGCCAAATGCTACGACTTTTGCCTCCCTACAAAATTCCATCGTTTACATGCTTTCTAAGAAAGATGTTTATCTTGCTTTATAATTATTTATTATTCTAAATCTACTTTTCTTGCCTCCTAAGAAATATCTATTCTTTTATTGCTTTCTAAGAGGTATCTTGTTTTTTCTTATATTTCTAAGAGCCATTGGATTTAATGGTAAAAGTTTCTAAATATAATTTGCAATAACCTCTTGCACCATTCTTATCCAATCTTGGTCTTTGTTGTTGATGCTTCTGCATCAGCTCCCATAACAGTAGTATCAAACAAATCTTCATGAGGTATATCTGTACTACATGCAGAAATTATGAAATATAAAGTACAAACATTAAAGCATGCGACAAGGATCAGCTGGTTGGCTGCAAGGGAATTGTGATGCACGAGGTATATTGCATTGGCTAGTGATAGCATTATCAAATTCACCAGCTTATGAATTATTTGAAGGCTAGTAGCTTCCTTTTCTATTTTCTTCGGCATCCATCTCAATTCTAGGGCCCTGAAGACTGGGAAACTGAAGCTGTAAGCAGAACTAGTGACACTGGTGCTCTTAAGGCTGGAAGTGAATTTACTATTCAATTTGTCTGGCCTAAAGGCCACACAAGCACATATGCATTTTGACAATAAGCTGTAGAATTTGAAGAACTCCTCATTTATGCCCAACAATTTGCACCATTTTGCCTGACTAGCATTGTTGCCTAAAATAACTACTTCAATTTCTACTACTCTTTAGACACCTCAATTAGGACCTTGTCTGGTACTTTGGACTCCAATGCAGGTGCCAAATTCCAGAGAGATTTTTATTTGGCTTTGGTGATGGGCATGACATCTCTCTATGCAAAATTGGGACTCAACCTTGGTACGGAGCGGACTCACTCATAAAACGCAGAGTCTTCAGCGCCCCGTCCTCCTGAGCACACCCCAACTTCATCATGTTATGCTAGAACATATTTTTGAATGTACGTTGAATATCCAATGGCGCCAACCTTGACATTGTATAAACCATTCAATCCTTCTTCTCTATCAATGGAATTGACATAAGGAGGACCATTGCTTGCTAGCCAGAGGAACTACTACCTTCCGGTTCCTATTCTCTAAGCTCATGTAGTGCCTGCTTAAAGTGTATATCTGCATTGTTTGCATAATGCAAGGGTCTTCCTAATAGAGTTGGACGATCCTCGGCTTTTGCAAAGTGAATCACTTCAAAGTCTGCACTAAACTATATGTCCATGATAGCCATTGAAGCTTCCTGCAAGGTTCTTAACGACCTTTTCTGTTTCGTGTTTGCCTTGAATAGGATGTGGGGCGATGGACTTAACTTCAAGCATCCCATCACCATATATCCCTTTTTTGTCAAGAAATTTACCTCAATGCCTATGTCAACTAGGATATCACAGACATCATATCCATGGAATGTGGCATCAATGATAGGGTTCTTATCAGAGTTCTAATGAGTTTCTAACTCAACCCGTCTCAATGTCATGCTCTTGGGTTGCATCTCCCTATGCTACACACCGTAGTTGCTTTGGGAAAGTGGAGAGGATGCCCTGTTTTTGGAGAAGCTGTTTTGGATTTTAATTGGAAATCTGGTGGACAGCACACATTTAGTGTGCTACAAAATAATGAACTAAATCAAGAGATTGGATACAATAATAACACATTATTATATTGTCAATGAAGCTTTATTGAAGCCAAGTGTAATTTACAGGAGTGTAGCAATCTTTAAGTAGAGATGTGATGCTACAAGACTATTTTCCCTGATTTTTACATGTAGATGATAATTTCTTTATATCTATTTTTAGCAGGAAATGAATATTATTAAAATAAAGTATAAATTGATATGTAGTGGAACGTGAATAGTCACATGACAAGTGTTCCCCGAAGAACTTGAGAGGTTTTGTCATGACTTGAAATCAATAAAACTATAAAATTTAAGTTTTACTATTTTTTGGTAGTTTCCTACTTTTTTGTGTTTTGCATTTTTGGGGCCATTGGAGTGGAATTTGGATTTGGAAATTTGTCGATGTCATTGAAGGGTTGCCAGAGGCATCCCACTTGGTGCATTTGAATTAGTTTCATGAGCTTTCCAATGCATATTGCGATTTTGGATTTCGATCAATGTTCAAGGAGTTATGACCTAGACAAGATGACGTACTAGTGTTTTGGTATTTTGTCAAAAGATTGTCTCGAATTGTCACTTGGATCATTTGCCCTCCCTGTTAGGAATTTGGTTATTACACCATATTATTTTAATACTTAGTGAGAAATAAATAATAAGATAGATAGGGTTGTTAGTTTGTTGAGTGGCTATAACACTCACGGAGAGATTAGAATTAAGTTGAGAGAATAGTGCTAAGTTGATAAGTGTTGTTTCCTGAATAGGAGGATCACAACAAATCTTGATAGTGTATAAATATATATTGAAGTTATTACTGAAATTATCTTGATATGGGACTATTGAAGCTTTCATTTGGTATCAGAGCAGAGTTAATTCTATGAGCCTGAGAGAGTAAGGAGATTCTGTTAATCAGAAGCACGACTTGGAGGGAAATGGAGGATCCATGAGATAGTAGCCATACAATTAATTTTGTTTTTTTAATTCTTGTTGTACTAAGTTTAAAAAATGATGCGATTCAAAGCATACGAGGAAAAAAAAAAAAAAAAAAAAAGAGGCGACATTGCAGCAGTATATGAGAGCAAAGTGTTTTGAGAGAAGATGATTGACTTGCTTCTGTATCTGTTGTTGTAAAGAGCATGGAGAGTTTTTTTTTTAGAGCATTCATTGTTTAAAAAAAAGAGGATTAGAGGCCCATGTGTGTTTGCAAGGATATGCATCCCAATATAAAATACACTTCATTTTCTATCTTGGCATTTAATTCTTTGCTGCAGCAGATTTGTACGAAGGGCACTCTGATTGTCAGAAAGGATTTTGCAAAAGCATTAGGGTAGCATAAATAGAAAAAACAAGAAGGGGCATGAGAACTCTATTTAAAAAATAAGAAAAAGCATAAGGAGTGGAGCCATCTGTGAGAAGAAGCTCATACAAAAATGGGCTGCTGAAGTCGTCAGTGATATTGGAGAATTTGATGTGTCTAGGCTTGACAAATAATATATTTGGTTTTGATCTGAGTGTGGGTTGCAAACGTTTGCTATATGAATACAGAATATGTTGAAGGAGTGGTGCCTTGAATTCATTTATTCATTGCTGTTTTTTAATGTTTTGTGAATAGTGGCGTGAGAATGAAGGAGTGGCGCCCAACAAAAATATTTTTGCTTTTTTTAAACGTGGCAGCAAGAGAGGAATCAAGTAGAGGAGGTGAGTGTGAAGCAAACCACAAGTAAAGAATTTTTTTTTTATCATAAAGTTTTACTTTATAAAAATTTAGGGATTATTTATTTTTGTAATAAACTTTTGAAAAATAAATTTTTTACAGTCTAAGCCTAGGAAAGTGAAATTAATTTCATATCTCCCAATCCGTTGGGAGTCTACTGTTTAACATTTTGCCAAGTTGTGTCCAACAGCATTCTCAAGGACCCTAAGCAATTTAGTTTTCTTTTGAATTGTTAATTTGCCTCGTTTAATTGGTTTTTTGTAAAATTGTCTAGAATCAAACTATTTTGATGTCTCCTTCATTAGGTCAATTATTTCCACAGAAGTTTTCCAGTTTGCATTAAATATCATTGGAAAACATCACCCAAAAGCATTTATGTACAAAGCCTAGGTTTTTAGAAATAATTGTTTTATTACAGAAATGTATTTTTCCCTGCATAATGGCCCGAAAAAGTAGTATGAGTCCATTATCTTTTTATTCGGGAGGTGGATTTTGACAAAAGATGCTAGTTTGTGTAAAATTATATTATAAATATTCTGCCAAAAGGGTTTTGCTTCGGCCCTTATATCTTGTAAAATAAAATTGTTTTTTCGTAAAATTGCATTAAAAGTCATTTATGAAAACCCATATGAGTGCATTTTCAATGGTACTTGACACCCCTATAAATTTTTTGATTGAGGGCGGGGGGGATTATATTCCCATAAAAGTGACAAGTACAAGGAAAAACGTTGCTGAAACTGTCAGAGAGCTTCATGGAATAGTTTGTGGTCCACATGATCATCAGCATTGACTTGGCTTAGTGAGCCAAATTCCAAAGGAGGATGGAGGACCACAAGAGGATGGAGGATAAATACAAGTCTTGAGTTTGCCGCTAACTGATCTATAAGGATCCATGCAATTCATTCAAAGTTCCATGAGAATCGAAGACAAGTCAGTATCCAAAAAACAAAGGAAATGTTGTGTCACAATGTGGTGCGTTGTTATGCCTAAATAGACACTATCTACTTCATGAAGGTGAAACAAATAGTATTCTTAATCAAAATTCAGATGTGTTTACATATTTGGATGTCTCTTGAAAAGTTATACACACTAAAAAAAAGCGGCATGTGATTCCGAATTTGTGTGCAAAATATATGGCCTCCAGAAGGTAGAGGACTTTTTGCAGTGATGAAACCGCTGTGGTGGTTTTGCAACCCTTAGGGGCAGTTTTGTAACCGCTGCTCTGCATGGAGTGACGGTTTTGCCTGCATCAAATTGAACAGTCAGAGTAAGGATATGAATCAATTGATCTTCTCATTCTAAGACATTTCATAGGCTTGGTTCTTTGAAGGGACATCTCCAAAAGTGCATAAGAATGGCTGTGATAGAGGGAAATGGGGTCGATAAGCATTGATCAGGATCTACGTGAGTGTCGAAGGATGAATGCATGAGAGAGGAGCAATGATAGGCGAGTCGCATGACTGAACATTTATATGTTGCTTGTACTACTTCCATTACAGTATCAGGAAATAGGAGATGATAGAGAGATGAGTCGTATGTTGTATGAGCTCTTTGTATCAACCCATTTCATTGAAGGGAAAAAAGAGGAAGATGTGTAGTTGTCACTTCCAGCTGGTTTTGCCCACATAGGGATTTCTAGGTTAAAACCTTCTCATTGTGTTTGTTTCCTTTCCTTATTTGTTGAAAATGGCTTGCAAGCGTTGTATTATTTATAATGCACATTCTGTCACTGTAACACACTATCAAACCACTGCCATCTGTGAAATTTAAGTAGCTGCAACATGGTAAAGATTTAATTTGCATTTAATTCCCGTCAAGGCAAAATTCTTAGGAAATTACAGATCAATTTGGTATCAGAGCAGCAATTTCCTTGTGGCTTGTAGAGGTTTTTATTAACTCGTAGCTTTTTGTGTATAAGAAGATTGTATGCAAAGTTGTTGATAAAGTAAATCCTTAGGAAATTACAGATCAATTTGGTATCATAGCAGCAAGTTCCTTGTGGCTTGTAGAGGTTTTTGTTAATATACAACATTTTTTGTGTATTACAAGATTGTATTTAAAGTTGTTGATAAAGTGTTGCAGGAATCTGTGGTTGCACAGAACAGCCATGACCAAATCCTTGAAAAGAAGACTTGAGGAGCTCCAAGAGTGCCACATGTTGGTGCAAGATGAGAATAGAGGACTCAAATCTCTAGTGCAGCACTTGGAAACAAAGATTGACCGGTTGCAAGCACATTGGTCCAGCCATGCGAAGTTCTTAATGGGAATCATGGAAGAGTTGCAACAAGAATTGTTGGCAAAGCTCCAACCAGATGTTGAAGGATTAGAAAGGAGAGAAGAGTCTACCAAGAAAAGGGGAGGGCAGGAATCTGTGGTTGCACAGAACAGCCATGACCAAATCCTTGAAAAGAAGACTTGAGGAGCTCAAAGAGTGCCACATGTTGGTGCAAGATGAGAATACAGGACTGAAATATCTACTGCAGCACTTGGAATCAAAGATGGACCTGTTGCAAGCACATTGTTTCCAGCTATGCGAAGTTCTTAATGGGAATCATGGAAGAGTTGCAACAAGAATTGTTGGCAAAGCTCCAACCAACCTCTATCAAAGATGCCCAACCCATGACTGGGGTAAGCATGGTAAGCACTCTGTCACATGTTGTTTCTTCAATGCTACATTGAATGAATCCATTTGCAATTTTGAGAAACATACTAGGGGTATTGGCTCTAAGTTGTTAATGAAAATGGGTTATTATGGAAGAGGACTTGGCAAGGATGGCTAAGGAATCCTCAATGCCATCATGGTTGAGGAACGACCTCTATGTGAAGGCCTTGGGTATGGTAAAATAGAGGTTTGAGAATGCTCTAGCTTGCCTCAAGCAAGAGTTGCTTTCATGAAGGAGGATTCCATGCCATCTACACACCAAGGACAGACCAAAGAAGGTAAAAATGTTCCTAACATCATTTTTGTGAAACCTCGATATGGTTGTAGGATGTCTCCAAAGAGAGGGCAGAAATCCATACAAGACGAGAGAAGCATGAGTCTACCTCAAGAGGACAAATAAGCACTTCCAAAGAGAGGGCAGACTTCAAGTCATGAGGAGAATATAGTGTGTCGCTGCTCCGTCCACATGATGCAAATACAAAAAAGAAATTGGGAGATTGCACTCCACCAACTTCACCACTTGCAAGTCCAAAAAGAGAATGAAGCAATCATGGGGGCAGCCCAAGAAGGTATTGTTAAGAAATTTGGCCTGTCAAGGCCAAATTACTACCCCTACTATTCGAAACTTTCCCCAAAATGGTCAAATCCTTTATACAGCTGCCCAAATTGGTGAATTATAGTCTAAAGTCATGAACAAAGGGAAATGTAGATAGTCACGTATCAAATACAGTTATGATGCTACCCCTACTATTTGAAACTTTCCCCCAAAACGGTCAAATCCTTTATACAGCTGCCCAAACTGGTGAATTATAGTCTAAAGTCATGAACAAAGGGAAATGTAGACAGTCAAGTATCAAATACAGTTATGATGAGGACCTACAACAATGTTACACAATCAAGTAAGAAAGGTCTTTATCAAGATTTAGTGACAAGTGCTTATGATTATGAGGAGAATATAGGGATGAAGATGAAGTTTAAGGTGACAGTGAGGTTTTTCATATGGTTCATGTTTACAAATGGACTGATCAAACAATCATATGGAAGAATGAAGATCAAATCTATTTTTGAGCCTTCTTTGGGGTCATTGACGAGCTACAGTTCGTTCAAGGGCAGGACACCTACAAGTTCGAAAAACATTTCTCCTTCAAAACGTCACATACAGTTATAACGTTAACCTACAGGTCTGTAGTTTCACTTACAAGGAATCAGAAGCAGAATACATGTTTATTTTTTTTTGGACTTTTTCCCAAATGAACTCTTTCACTAGTGTTTTCTTCCTCAAGTGTTGTCTTCTCATATTTCTTTCGGGCTAAATGTGGAAGCAATTCCTTCAAACTTTTTGTCCGAGCGAAAAAATCCGAGGGAAAGCAGTTTTCAAGGGACTCTACAAGAAGTCTGAAGGGATTACAAATGGCAGGGAAAAGGTGCAGTTTGAGAATCCTGAAGGGCTTTTTCAAGGGCAAGTGTACCATTCATTCTTCCAAAGGGTCACTTGGACAAAATCCCGAAGGGCATCTTCAAAATTGCCGAAGGGCATTTTCAGAAAAAGGACCTTTACAAGAAACCCGAAGGTATGTGCCCTTTGGGAAGGATCATTGCAAAAATTATGAAGGGTATGTACCATTCGGGAAAGCTCAAGACAGAAGTCTGAAAGGACAAGTACAAGAAGTCCGAAGGATTTTCCAACTTTTTCGAAAGGCTAATTCGAAAGTCCGAAGGGTATTTTCAGAAAAGGCATTTTCAAAAAACTCGAAGGGTACTTGCCCTTCGGGAAAGTACACTTTCAGAAAACCCAAAGGGTATGTACCCTTCGGAAAGGTCATTGGCAAAAAACCCGAAGGGTACCTGCCCTTCGAGAAGGTTCACTTGTGATTTCAAGGGACGTTTGCAAGAATGTCGAAGGGTATGTGCCCTTCGGGAAAGTTCATCTACAATTTTTTCGAAGGGTATGTGCCCTAAAAAGAAAGGCAAGCTGGAGAAGACAATTCCTTCGGACTTTTTGTTTGAAGGAAGAAGGAAAAGACACATGGTTGCGGACAATTTGTCCGAAGGAATTCCTTCGGAAAAGGGAGAGAGCTCAGAAGGAAGAGTCTTAGACAAGTTCCCGCAGACTTTTTGTCCACGGAAAAATTTCCAGGGAAAAGTCCCGAGAAAAGTCCACAGGAAGATCACCAAGGGAATAGACACGGAAAAGTCATGGACTTTTTGTCCGAGGATATCAAGGAAGATTGACATAGACAAAAAACACGAGGAACCAAAGGAACAAGGAAATGGGCAATTCCTGCAGAAAATAGCCAAAGAAAAGTGCTTAAGAAATAAGTCTCGGACTTTTTGTCCGAGAGGCAAGGTCCGAGCACAAGACAAGCCAAGCAAATACAGGAAAAGCCATAACAGATAAGGCCGAGGGAAATGCATGCTCAGAAGCGAGGAAATCGAGAACAGAAGGTTGACAAATAACAAGGTTCAGTCAAATATATCTCCCACTTATCAAGATCCTTGTCCATGCAGGCAAGAGGCTATCTACAGTAGATTGGTCAAAGCTTCAGTGGATTGTTTGACCGAAATCACGCTTCTTGATTTTGATGCAATCCAAAGCTTTCAACGTTTCAGGCAGTTCCAACAGAGTTCTCTATTCAAGATGTGGCATAGCTTTTCATGCAAGTGTTCATTGGTGGTTGATTGGTCTTGAGTTGGAGTTGACTGGACAAGCTTGTTACACATCTTGTTTCCCATGCAAATAGGAATATCTCTTCCTCCAGCTCAGCTTTCAAATGAATCAAATGGAGTTCCTTTTTTTAGAAATTTGGCGTAGTTTTCCATGCAAAGGAGGAGTTTGACTTTCAATGTGCCCACCATTCATTATTCTACGCCAACCTTGGATTCATGCATGTTTGAAGATTTCTTGGAGAGTGTATTGTTTACTTTAAGAATTAATCTTTAAAACTTGGCTCCACCACTTATTTTCAACGCCAAAGTTTGGAGATGCATGCAGATTTTGTAAAAGAAAGATTTTATTGGATATTCTAAACATTGTAAAAGAGGTTAAGTCTTGAGTTAATTAACCAAGACAACCCTTTCCCTTTTTAGAAACTCCACATGGGCTATTTCAGGTTTTGGAAAGGCTTATTTATTTTGGGCTTAATCAAGTCATTTAGATGATCCCTGAAGTTGGAAGAAAGAAATTGTAAGCTAGATCATTCATCAATAAAGAAGTTATTGTTCTGAATCTGAGTTATGATAGAAGATAGTGTGTAATTTGATTGTGCATCAGCGTATAAGTGAGATTTATCTCCTTTTGCAGGTCCCTTCCTCACCTATCTCTCCCTTTCTCACCCTTTTGTAAGTCATTTGAAGAGGTTTCCAACCCTTCATCTGAAATATTTGTGCTTAAGGATAGAATTAAAGATTTCATTTGATTATATGTGTGCATTGATTTCAGTAACTTCAGAGGGTTTGAACAATTCAGGTGTATCACCCCCTTTTAATTAGGATTTTCTTTCAGTTTTCCTCCCCCTTTTCATCCCAAAAAATCATAGCAGTCAAATTTATTGAAAAATCCCAATGGAACCAGCCCTCCCTGGAGGTTCTTCTCATCACAGAGTCACCCACACTCTGAGAATTTCCAATTGTATTAGCTAGAGTGAGGGTGTGCTGTGCTTTGCACATCTTCAAGTAGGGTGCACTCTAGAGTGATAACAGTGTCTAGCACGCTGAAAGATCCCTGATGGATCCCTTTGCTGAAATGAAGTATTTGTTTTTGTGATTTTATTTGTTTTATGATTTTTATTAATTTTTTTGTGTTCTTTTAGACTAGAGAGAAGATGCATAAGGGGTTTCAGTTTTCTTGAAATGTGTATTTGCCAAGAATAGCAAATAGATAAATATGCAACTGCGATCTCATATAAAAGTGAACTAAAAGTAACAATTAAATGATAGAAAAGCACCAACTAAGAATTTGAAGCACATACCCATCATATCTGTATTTTATATTTATTGTAAAAAAGATGGTATTGGCCTAGGAGGGGCTATGCATGCAACTGGAAATGAAGGATATGTAGAATAATGCTGATTTGGTGGTGCTGCAAGCTTATATCTGTCATAGAATGCCTAAGAATCTGTCCAATGATGCACAAAAGAAGACCTAGGGTAGGCCTCCCACAAACATGAACTGGGTTGTCGTCCAATTCACCAAAATCCCTGAGAGTTTTCGTTCCCAAGAGACTATATGCTGCTGTCCTCTTCCTCAGAGTTCAGATCTGTAATGAAGCTTCAAAAATATGCAAAAGATGCCTCCAAAAGAACTTCCAACGCACTTTATCCTTGTTCCAAGATGGGCGTCCACTTTTAGGGTTAAGGTGGCATCAAAAGGGAATCTTTTAATGATTCTTTTCTTTATTTAAAGTCTCTCAAGTTGGGCGCCCAAGTTGAGGGTCCAACTTCTCATTAATAAAATGTCCGTCTTTAACCACGTGTTAACTAGGAAGGGGTCCATTTATTAAATTTTATTACAAAGTGATTATTAATCACTTTAATTTATTTTTATTAAATATTAAAGCCGCACTTTAATATTCAATAATTATTCCAAGTCCATCCCCTGGCCAATTTGAACTGAAAACTGCTGGAGCCCGTGCTACTGGTGATGCCGCCACATGGCAGGTTAACTGCCAGTGCCTTCCTAAAATTTAGGGATACCTCCTAAAAAATAGGAATTGTGACCAAAACTCCCAAAATGCTCTTGGAGATCCCCTGATGCCTCCTAGTCAACTCTCGGTCAAACCCTAAAAATAGGAACCCTTCCTAAAAAATAGGAAAACTCCCAAAATGCTCCTGGAGGTCCCCTGATGCCTCCTGGTCAACTCTCGGTCAAACCCTAAAAAATAGGAAACTGATGCAAACTGTCTGGAAAGCCCTGTAAAGATCCCTACCAAGCTCCACTGCCTCTGGATAGGTCCCCTAACCACTCTGCTGACCTACGGGAACCCGGATGATAGGCCAACTCTCAAGTCTCTGCTAGACAAAGCTAAAGAGGGGACATGACACGCCTGGTGGGACCAGCTTGCAGTACATCATCTTTAGATCCAGTTTTCAGTACTCCTGTGGCTCTCATCTCAAGGCAAAGGTACATTATTTATCATAATTCCAATTATCTTCATGAATTTCTAGGCCATGACAACCCACAAAGAAGAATTTCGTCATTCTCCTTTTCAGAAAATAGCCAAAGAAAAGTGCATAAGAAATAAGTCTCGGACTTTTTGTCCGAGAGGCAAGGTCCGAGCACAAGACAAGCCAAGCAAGTACAGGAAAAGCCATAATAGATAAGGCCGAGGGAAATGCATGCTCAGAAGCGAGGAAATCGAGAACAAAAGGCCGACAAATAACAAGGTTCAGTCTAAATATATCTCCCACTTATCAAGATCCTTGTCCATGCAGGCAAGAGGCTATTTACAGTAGATTGGTCAAAGCTTTAGTTGACTGTTTGACTGAAATCACGCTTCTCCTTGATTTTCATGCAATCCAAAGCTTTCAACATTTTAGGCAGTTCCAGTAGAGTTCTCCATTCAAGATGTGGCTTAGCTTTTCATGCAAGTGGAGTTCATTGGTGGTTGACTGGTCTTGAGTTGGAGTTGACTTGACAAGCTTGTTACACATCTTCCTTGTTTTCCAACAAACAGGTATATCTCTTCCTCCAGCTCAACTTTCAAATGAATCAAATGGAGTTCCTTATTTAGAATTTTGGCGTAGTTTTCCATGCAAAGGAGGAGTTTGACTTTTAATGGGCCCACCATTCATTATTCTATGCCAACCTTGGATTCATGCATGTTTGAAGATTTCTTGGAGAGTGTATTTTTTATTTTAAGAATTAATCTTTCAAACTTGGCTCCACCACTTATTTTCAACGCCAAAGTTTGGAGATGCATGCAAATTTTGTAAAGAAAAGATTTTATTGAATATTCTAAACATTGTAAAAGAGGTTAAGTCTTGAGTTAATTAACCAAGACTAACCCTTTCCCTTTTTAGAAACTCCACATGGGCGATTTCAGGTTTTGGAAAAGCTTATTTATTTGGGGCTTAATCAAGCCATTTAGATGATCCCTGAAGTTGGAAGAAAGAAATTGTAAGGTGGACCATTCATCAATAAAGAAGTTATTGTTATGAATCTGAGTTATGATAGAAGATAGTGTGTAATTTGATTGTGCATCAGTGTATAAGTGAGATTTATCTCCTTTTGCAGGTCCCTTCCTCACCTATCTCTCCCTTTCTCACCCTTTTGCAGGTCATTTGAAGAGGTTTCCAACGGTTCATCTGAAATATTTATGCTTGAGGGCAGAATTATAGATTTTATTTGATTATATGTGTGCATTGATTTAAGTAACTTTAGAGGGTTTGAACAATTTAGGTGTATCACTCCCTTTTAATTAGGATTTTCTTTTAGTTTTCCTCCCCCTTTTCACCCCAAAAAATCATAGCAGTCAAATTTATTAAAAAATCTTAAGGGAACCAACCCTCTCTGGAGGTTCTTCTCATCACAGAGTCACTCACTCTCTGAGAAGTTCCAATTGTATCGGCTGGAGTGAGGGTGTGCTTTGCACATCTTCAAGTAGGGTGCACTCCAGAGTGATAATAGGTATGTTAAAGAAAATTCTTCCATCTTAATTTGTTTTAATTGTAAATAGGAAGGTTATGTAGCGCAAGACTATTGGTGTCGTCGTCTTTCCTCTTAATTGAACGAGAGTAACCATTTTAGGGTTGTGCAAAGAATCCATCACCAAGGAGCCCAACCTCTTTAGGAGACATGGTAAAGAGAGAATCCACTTTTCAAGCAAGCAAGAAGAGGAACACTTCAAGGAGGTGAGAAGCCTCTTGATATGAGCATCTGTAAGTGAATGATTTATATACTCATTGCAATGTTAGGGGCCATTGGATTGGAAAGTGTTAGAGACTCCATCCACATCTTTACCCAAAGAATAACAAATCCAAGAATGGGCAGCCACAAACAAGAGGGGAAGAGAAGCCTACCAAAGCACAAGAGTCGAAGGAAAGGACAGCTCTCACATGATTGTTCATCGCCATTGCAAGCAAGTGGTGGTAATGGGATTTCATTTGATTCTTGGATTGAGCATTTACTTGATTTGCAAAGAAGAAGATGTTGAGTTGCTTTCAATGTATGGGTGTTGGGTAGCACTTCAAAATCTATCTTCAAAGTATTGTATGTTTCTATTTGTTGTGTAGGGCAAACAGGGAAACTAGTTCCACTTGTATGAACAAGCATGTGAAGCCTTGGGCTCATCATAGGTGAGCATGGTACAACAAATTCACTTGGGAATAACAAGTAGGGGCAGAAAATAACATGTTTTCAGTTTGTATCACTCACCACTTGTATTGCATGGCAAGGAAAGGAAAAAAGGAAAAGAGCACTCCATGAGATCAAGCATTCCAAAGCATGAGGTTGGGTAGCAACTTCTAGCAAAAACATCACAATAATGGTTAATAAGCTTGTTTGAGTTTTTCCATTGTTGTACTTTGTCAATCTCTCCTCGCAATAGATGTAATAAAAATGGGCAAGTGATTGTATTATGAGGAAGAGTCATCTTAGCATCATTCAGTTGTTGTAGCATGTATGTGGGCACTTCAATAACTGCAATATTGTTGTATAAGCATGATTGTTGTTGGCAATTTGAAAGTCATGGTTGAGATCAGTCTCAAGAAGAGATTTGTGTCATGGTTGTCATTGATAACAAAAGACGTGTGTGCAAATATTAATGACAAAGGCATAGCGATGAACTCAAGAAGATCTTGCAAATGGTTGTCATTGATAAGCAGTGTTGGAGAACCCGAAGTATGCAAAGAACAAGATGTTTGTTATCCACACTTAGTCGATTTTTCGATTTGGTCTTTTCTTTCGGAGAAAGTGCCTCGTTGAATTCTTTCGGAAAAAGTGCATTGGGATATCTTTCGGGAAAAATGGTTAAGTCTTTGTCGGACAAAATGTCCGCAACAAAATTTCCAAAGGAAGAGTTTTTTTTCGGAGAAAGTGCCTTGCCGAATTCTTTCGGAAAAAGTGCATTGGGATATCTTTCGGGAAAAATGGTTAAGTCTTTATCGGACAAAATGTCCACAACAAAATTTCCAAAGGAAATGGGTCCCGAGCAAAAGTTTCGAAGGGTATGTGGACTTTTGCACAAGTTCCGAAGGGTCTGTTGCAAAGTTTTCGAAGGGACACTTGCAATTGTTCTGAAGGATAGTTCGAATGGAACAGAGGACACTTGCAAAGTTTCCGAAAGGCTTTTTGAAAAGCCTCGAAGGGTGCATGCCAAAAGTTCCAAAGGGCACTTAGACATTTTGTCGGGGAAATTGTCCCGAAGCGCCTTAGACAAAAATCCCGCAACTATTTGTCCGAAGGATATGCTCTGAAGGGTATGTGCCACAAACACAAGTCCCGAAGGTTAATTGCGGGAGATTTGAAGGGCACTTACCAAGTCCCGAAGGATAGTTTGGGTGGAGTATAGGATAATTGCTCCGAAGAACATTATCCCCTAGCAAAGGAGCCGAAGGATATAGTCAGATGGGTCAAGGACCATTACAAGTCTTCGAAGGATAATTCGAAAGAAGTGTAGGGCACTTTCATTAGTGCCGAAGGATGTTGCATTGAGCTCCCGAAAGGCATAGAGGCGAGATAAAATCCAAGCAAGTTTGAAGAGATCGTCGGAGCAGAAGAAATCCATAGTCGCTGAAATAAGCGAGATGAGGTCTACATGCTGAAGGTTAACGATTGTCTTAGTTAAGGATCGTGCATCTGCTAAGATCGGACGGTACGCGGGAGGTTGGATAGGAAAGATCCAATGAAGTGTAAAGACCCAGATGGAACAAAGTGATCATTGTTTAGTGACACAGCGGTCAGTTAAGGATCGAGCATTCTTGAGGACATTGATGGAGTGAAAGCAATCCAAAGACACAAGAGGCAGCAAGATGATGCAAGGAGCTCGATAATTAACCAGTGTGTTAAGTAAGGATCGTGCATATAAGAAGATCCAACGGCTTGCGGGAGTTAGAGTCTTAAGATCTGACAGACGCGTTTTAAAGTCATAAAGCATTCAAAGATCCGACGAAGTTAGTTACAAGAATCTGGCACGACGGTTAAAGGAAATCAACAATCAGTTATTTTAACGATTTGTAAACAATAAAAACGGCTAATCTTAGAATCATTTATATATTGCGAATGTTGAAATCAAAGAAAGTGTGGCAGAATTCCAAGAGATGGAGAGAAAAGAATACAAACAGTTATTTCGCTTAGAATAAGAAGAGTCAAGTAAAGAAAAGAGACTCATCTAAGTATGTTGTTGTAATGGTCGAATAAAATAACAATATAGTGAAAAACAAACATATGTTAGATAAAGAGAAAGGGGGTAGGAAGAATGAAGATCACACAAGAGTGTGATGAATGAGAAATGAGCAGTTGCAGATTGGATGTGTAACAAAGATTAGAGACCTGGATTCTCTTATGAATCTGATTCATCAAATTGAGTTGTAACTCAAATGTCTGATTGGTTGGTGCCGTCAGATTAAGCTGGGTTGGTGCTCAGTATATGGAGTGGGTGCTTCCTTAGAGTTGGTGCTCTTAAAAACAGGGGATGGGTGTCCTTAAATGTAGTCAGTGAGGCATTTCTTTGTGAGGCTGGATTAGAACAATAGCTTCTAGCAGTTTTTCTCACCGTGGTTTTTCCCTTTGGGTTTCCACATATAATTCTGGTGTTATGAGCTTTGCATATGTGAGTGCGATGTTTGTATTTGTTCTTTAGTTTATGCTTTAAGACTTGTTCAGAAAGAACTTAAAAAATCTGGTTTTTGCAATCTACTTATTCACCCCCCCCTCTCAGTAGATAGGTGTGTTCAACAATTGTAGCATCATGCAATTGCTGTAATATGTTTACGAGCATCACGGTGATTGTAAAAGACTAGTTTCAGCATGTATGTAGCATGCATAGTATGCACGTAAGGAGTTGCAGTAGATAGGGTTAGATGGAGCATGCATATTTCAATTGTTGTATGCACATTGGGCACAGTTGCAGTCAGTTTCAGATCTGGTTTTGATATAGAGGCACTATGGTATGCACATATTGATAACATTGACAATGAATAGGTATTGTAAATCACAATTTATGTTTCCTCTATAGCAATATGTTGTAGTAGGAAGAATTGATGCAAATTGAGCATGGCAGCCATTGTAGATTGTTTTGACATCACAAGAAGCTTGTAACATGTCTGTTTCAGCTAACAAATGGGTTGTAACAGCATCCCACTTGGCTTACTCTTCATGGGTAAGGGGAAAGGTACAAAAGTGAATAGCATCACTCTTTTGTTGAGGAAGAGGTAGATGCATTATCAGCTCCATCATCATGGGGGCAACATTGGGGAACCAAATCTACTAGTAGAAGATTGATCATCATGGGATAACTATGAGTGGACACCTTTGAGGAAGAATCATGGGGGACCCACGAGACCAATCAATTTTAGCCTGAAGCAAGGTTGAGACAGCCAACTCCATGAGAGGGAAGGCAGTCCATCTCGTTCATAGGAAGAGGGCATTACTCTTTCATTGGAAGAGAGAGATGCAATATGATGGAGGACTATTGAGGAATTTTACCAGCAAAAGCACCATAGATGCATGATCAGCCCCATCATCAATAAGAGAGTATGATCATCTCCAATATCAATAAGAGAGCATCATTGAAGAGTTCCCCCAAGAAAGGCCATGAATGGAATCCGTAGCAGAATTATGGTGAGTTCACACACAATACCAATCAAATTGCAGCAGCAAGAAGTTGGAAATCAGCTCATTTCTTTCATGGGAAGAGGAGAATCAAAGACCATCTCTTTCACAGGAGGAGGAGGTTGGAAGTTGTAGCTTCAGATTTGTTCTCTTGTGGATATGCATAACATTTCCTTGAGATCAACCAATGGGGAGGTGAAGAAATGTTGTGGCGGGGGAAAGTACAGATGAAGTACAACAAAGGCTCCAGGAAATAGAGGGAGAGGTCATTCTATATCTCATAAGTAAGTTTTGTGAGACCAAAAGCCACTAAAAAATGGGAGGTATGATCCATAAGGATCCATGTAATTCATTCAAAGCTTCATGAGAATCCAATGCAAGTCAGGATCGACAAAATGAAGGAAAAGTAGTTGTGTTGCAATGCGGTGGATTGCTATGACTGACCATACACTATCTACTTCATGAAGGTGAAACAAATAGTTTTCTTCATCAAAAGTCAAATGTGTTTACATATTTGGATTCCTCTCAAAAAATTACACTTTTAAAAAAAGTGTCATGTGATTCCAAGTTTGTATTCAAAAGATATGGCCTTTGGAAGGTAGAGGACTTTTTGTAGCGACAAAACCGTCGGTCTGCTTTAAGTACTGGTTTCAAAACCACTGCTGTGATTTTGCAACCCTAAAGGGTGGTTTCATAACCGCCGGGGTGGTTTTGTAACCACCACTTTGCATGAAGTGGTGCTTTTTCCTCAATCTTAACCATCTCTTGAAAAATATTTCTTATAGAAACCTGGTAATGTTCAATTTCTCCACAATATTTATCATCCCAGAACGGAACTTTGGTCCTTTATTTTGCTTCTATGCTTCTACGGAAATTATGTGTTCATATGGTTCGTGCAGCAGAATGGAGGTATACAGGGAAGACTGCAAGGAGCAGATTTCCTCAATTTAGATGGCCTAGAACCAAGGGAGATGGATCGGAGAATATTGAAATTAAAATAGATATTATCTTCCGTCCTTTCTCTTCATTTCGTTTATTCTTCTGAAATGCCTATTGTTTTACACTTATTAATGAGGTAATCTGCATGCAAAAATGAAAAAAAATGATTGTTTTAGACCTTTGACACCCTCTTTACACAAGATATGATACAAACACAATTTTAAGCTTTGAGAAACAACCTAGCACATATATATTAAACTGTTAAAAATTGTCAGTTGCCTTTTAATCATTTAGCATTTTGAGCTCTAGTTATTTTCTGTTTATTGTTTTATTCATCGAAATATTAAGAGTTAGTAGAAAAATCACAATTTTAGTTCATCATCCTTATTCTCCCAATGAACTAGCATGCCACTCATACAGATTAAACTCAAGGTCCTGAGACAAAATTCTTAAATATACCATGCTTAATATCGTCGAGGGTACATTGTTACAAAATTTACATGTGGCCCAAAAGGCACTTTGGGAAAAGATCGGTACAACAGAATGAATGGTGAGATTATAGTTGATATCCCTCTCTAAGGCATTCATGTTCTTCTGAAAAAGCCAAAGGTAGTAAATTGTTTATCAGTGAGTTTATAAATGAATTTATTTACACTCAGAATGTGACATTCTCTGACTAGTGTTGGAGTTGAATAGCGTAAACATGTATTGCATATTTGTGAAGTCACAAGTTATAATGGCTTTGGGAGCTGCAAAGATATCCATGTTGAAGACCCTAGATTGAGTGATAGGATTTAGTTGATGAAAAGTACATTCTTAATTGATATTCCAGTTAAGTAGAATTATTTTGCATTGTTGCATGTATAGCATGTTTATTCATCTAACTTACTATTTTTTTTTCCTGGTGTACAGAGAGTGCCTGCAGGAAACCATTATTGAATAATGTCGAACTGAGTGAGCTGTGCAAGGGAAGTACACCTCAGGTATGACACATAACTGCAAAGGTTCACGTCTATAGATACTGTTCCATTCTGGTTATTATTTTATAGTGTTGTGATTTTGAAGTTTATTCATTATTTTATCATGTAACTTTTGATACGCATTAAAAAGAAGCCACCACTTTTGACAGTTGACTTCTCAGCTGTGGTATCATGTTTTTGCTTGTCGTTGTTGAGCTTGTTATGATATTGCAGAAGTCTTGTTACCTCTAAATAATCTAGCCTATAAAAGAGATATGCATGGTGGATCCTAGATGGTCCATGCAACATTTAACTTACAATGTGGATATGTTTGGAGGCTACTTAACAAAAAATAAAGATTGAAAGAAAATACGTTAATGTCCATGAATGACCAAAGTTGTCCAATGGTACTCACTAGTACAGCCAGTTACACTAGCAAGAGGAAGTCAATAAAGAGATCCAACATCTAAAATAAACAAAAGGCTATAAGCTAAAAGATAAAAGCACAACAATAAAAGATTATAAGTATAAAGGGTGAACCCAAAACATGTTAGAGAAGACAATTTCATGTATAAAAAATATTTACAAATACCCATGTCAAAGGAACATCCATTTCCAAAGGTGATAGGATCGTCTAATCTGAGAAAGAGAAGAGGAGGACAGAGTTGCTCTGGTAGCTTTTTTGCAGAGGAGGATGAGGTCTCACTGGTCTATCACCATTTGTGTAGGTAGTTGTGGTATTTGAAGGATGCTTAATACCTCCAACCGTTGGATTGACTCAAAAGGAGGCAATTTTTCTGTTATCTTTTGAGTCCTTTGCAAAGCCTTAAATTTCATATTCAACCTCTACGGAAGGTAAAGAACAAATCACCTCTAGTCATGATAACGAAAAGAGGTATTGTCAAGTAACCCTCTAGAATCTCAGTACAAGCATCGATATCTTCTTCGGATTTCATAGCAGTCAGGGCACCTGAAAATAAAATCCCACTCCTGGAGAGAGTAAAAGTTGAAAAATTGTCACCTTGAAGAACAGGGTGGCTGGTCTCGATCTGTAATCGATAAGGGTAAATTCCAAATTGATTAAGAGTCTAGGCAACAATAATGCGGTGCGGGGTAAAGAAGGGTTGCATTCTGGTGTGTGATATGCTTGACCCACATTCTTATAATTTAATCTAGGTCAGGCGTGAATGTAATCTATATACTGGGTCATGATCAAACGTACCCCTTATTCTTTAAGAGTACAACCTCACCACATGCCCTTTTGGGTTATGGTCTGCCTTATTGTGGTGAGTTCAATTGTCAATATCTATGCAAACATAAACTTAATTAGACTAGTCTGTGGGGGCATAGATTTCTATTCCTGATTTCTTCCTTTTCACATTTCCGGCCCACCCACCCCCCGCCCCCCAACTCAACATATTCTGGTCCCAATATTTGGTTACCTCTTCAGTGAGTGTTCATTTGTTTTTGTAAAATTCTCATTCAAGTAGATAGTTTGTTCACTTTCTTTGAGCAAATAATTTTATAGTCGCCCCAATTTGAAGTGGAAGGGAGTTTATCTCTTTGATTACCATCTCAATGCTTAGCGACCCAAGAGATAAATTGGGGTGAAAACACAAGGATAATTTATCCCCTATAAGATTAAGTCTCAACGTGCAGATGGACGGGATACAAGAAAGAGATCTTGAAATCGAAATTTGAGGTCATTAGTTAATGATAAGCCTTGCCATCATTAACAATGAAGAAACATAAGGGCATGAGAGTGGCTGTAATATGATTGCGGGAAGTAAAAAAAATAAGAAAACATTCATTATACTTGCAAAGGGAACAAGAGACGAGAAAAAAACATAAATAAAAGAATAAACATAACAAAATAAAATAATTAAAACACAAGAGTAAGATTTTTGGGCTCTAAGAATGCTTCAACAAAGCAATGAACCCCTCTTCAGGTTTTTGTGAGTCGTAGAGTCAACATTATTTATAAACATGTACCTTGGGTGCCCCAGTATTACAATGTTGTGATAACACTAGGAAGCTCAAATGAACTATTCAATTCCTGGTTGATTTTTACTTTTGGAACTAATGAAGTACTAACTACGCCATAATGATTTATATAATTGGAATCCACGAAACACTCTTAATCATAATTAAGTATGCGATTCGGTGGACAACACTATATAGAAGTAGAACTAAAATTGCAAAAACAACAATATTTAATTGCAAATGAAAGTGTATACAAAGAGGGAAATCTCTATAGGAGATGTGTATGCCTCAAACTCTACATTCTTCATTCCATACTATCTACTTTATATCTATACAATGCAAAAACTATTTTAGTAGTGCCACTTGTCATCGTCATTTGTCCTTGCCTATTGATCGAAAGTTGAAAAAATAAAATGCGTTGAAAGGTTCATCAAGCGAAGTAGTTTATATGCCCTAAAAACATGCCTTTGGACACTATTTAGAGCATTCGACTTAAGTTTCAAGGCCAAATTCTGCACCAAAGGGCTCTAAAATTACAAAATATGAAAAAGCAGAAAAAGCCGAAAAATAGATCATGGCCATTTGGATCACTAGGTCCTCCTTGAGAAGCAATGGGCGTTATTGCTTCTAAATTTTGGACCAAGTGTAAATGTTTGTTGAGTATGGTTCCAAACGAATCACTTTCTGTGGTGTGCCAATTACTCTGCCTTCACCATTTGATAGATCAGGAATTGCTAATGCTTCTTTTATTTGACTACTCTATCATTGATCTAATCAAATATTCGTTGGTGTTGTGCAGTTTGGGTTTAGGTCTACAACTGTTGATCAACATCTAGTGTGTCCAAGAATCGTTGAAAGTATGGTGGAGCAACTCGACATTGAACATTGGATGCAATCCAAGGTAGGGTGGAAAGTTGAGCTCAAATGCTTTTTTGCCCACTTGTTTGACGATGGTGTATGTCCCATATTTGCAGAGGTTTGAGCTTCCAGTTTGGATCCTTAAGCCACTCCTTTTGAAGATGCAACGAGACTTTGTCACCCACTTGGAACTTACTGGGAATGTGTTGTTGATCATTACATTGCTTTAGCTTTTGATTGGTCTTCTGCAAAATTTCATGAATATATTTTTGAGTGTCTAATTTGTTCAACAAATCAGGTTGTTTTATTGATTTATTTTGAGCATGGGTTGATGCTTCCTCTTGCACAACAAGCAATGCTACATCTATGGGGCATAGAATTTGCAAGCAGAGATGTACCTAAAATGCGCTGTCCTATAGAGTCATGAAGAGGTTGATTATAGCTATATTGGACATATGGAAGACTCTCACTCTCATGTGTGTATGTTTTGAATGGTACATCTGAAGATGTACAATCATGTGGTTGATCACCTCTATCTGTCCATATAAGGTTGGAGTGCAATGGCATGGACCAAAATGTAGGCCAAAAGATCTTGACAAACCTATTGTCGCTGTTTGAGACGATGCTTTATGGTAGGCCAAAATGAACCCTCACATGCTCGAAGAAGAGTTTGGCAGTCTCCTTTGGTGAGATCCCTTTTTGTAGGTTGTTAGAATTGCCATATTTGAGAACCTATCGATCACCGCAAAAATGGATTCATGACCATGTGTAGTTGTGGGGATACTTGACTTGAAATCCATTGAGACAAACTCCCAGGGTTATTTATGCATCAATTGAGGTGTGCATAGCCCTGCTTCCGATTGATAGGATTTGTGATTATGCAGGGTGCGCAAGACTTGATATATCTTGTGATATCATGATGAAGATTTGGCCAATAGAAATACTTGTGCAAAGCTACCATTGTTTTCTCCACTCCAGAGTGATCTACCATCTGATTCTAGTGAGCTTCCCTAATCATTTTATTTTACTCCCCTGTAGGAGTACAAAGGTGTTTCATGTTGCAGCGAAGCCCCTCCTGTATATGATAGTTAGGAACATGTTTGCCTACTGTCAATTTTTGGTATGTGTTAGAAAAGTCGGTCTCTTTCATACAACTAAGGCCACTTTGATATCTCATGTCCATAGGAGTCAAGAATCATTGTTAATGCAGCGAATGGAGTACCTTGACTCAGTTGGAACTTCCCTTCTTATGTCAGTTGTTGGAGTGGAGATTTTTTAGATAGGTGCGTTATTTTTGATGACGGTCATTTTGCAACTTGCCTTGGTGTGCATGAATTATAAAGGCATACATTTGTGTGTATGATGGTCTCCTAGACCATAATTATAGTGCTTCCATTGTTTGCACGCTTGCATAATGGTGTAAAACTGGTTTTTGTATGTCAAAATCTTGTGCATTGTGTCAGAGAAGGTCCTGCTGTGGTATCCAATTGGGTGCCTATGTTGGCTGAGGACCACGTAGAGTGAATGCTTCAAGGCATATGTTCTGATTTGAACAAATCATTGTAGAACCAACATGACAAGGACTGATGCTAAACAAAGTCTTCTGTAATTGTGCAAGCCCCTAATGTTGTGCCTTTGTCCACACGGATTTTTCTTTCGCTCCTTTTGTTACCTAGTTTAGAAGACACAATGTGAGAGAACTTGAGCACGAACTTGTGGTAGAAGTTGGCTAGTTCCAAGAAACTTTGGAGTTCTTTGAGTCTTAGGGATTGGCCAGTCCTTGTTCACTTAATGCAGGACGGGAAAGAGGGGACTAAATTCACGAAAGTCTTTCCTTACAACCTATACTTAATATTCTCTATTTGACACATCCTCAAACACAACACACTCAGATTTGAGACCAAATTCATACTTTATTAAATTCATATGAAAATATTAGAGAGAATTTATGCAATGCCCCCATTTTTCCCTCTTAAATAAATAGGTATGAAGACCTTAAGTCTATTTCCCCATAGACTAAAGGAGCCCTTTTTTGGGGAATGCTATTTTATTGGTTATTTATTAATTGTCGAAATAGTGATTTTTATCACAAGGCAATTATTAATTAATAAAAATATTTTAAAAGTGGTTTTCATCACTAAAGTGCTTAAGTGAATTAAATATTAATATATTTGCCTTAAAGTAATTTTAATTACTATTTTAATTAAGGTCAATATATAATATATTATTCAAAAAGGAGATTTTGGCATGGAAGCTAAAGTGAAGATAAGGAAATGTGTTTTATCTTCCCAAAGGGGTTCAAACCTTTTGGATAGTTATAAATACATGGCGAAGGCTACAATGGAGGAATGCTGAAATTGATATTTTTATTCTTCCTGCATGAAGAAGGCTATTGGGATGCATGCCCAATAGAAGTTAATTGCTTGGTGATTGATCAATCTTACAAAGGTGTCTATTGACACCACCTTTGGCAAAGGAAAGCTTGTTTTGTGCTCTAGAGGTCGAGCGAACTACCTGGGTGAATTTTGGTGTTTGCTTTTGAGGGTTTGGTCATATGTTTCTTGCATTTTTGGCTTGCTAAATTATTCTATTAATTTTGCAAGTGGAGCCAATCACTTGGAGAGGTTGGCGGTAGGGTTTGAAGGCCTTTTTTAGTCAAAATATTCATGAATAATTATATTCAATTATTTTTTATTTTTCTGATCATTATTGTGGCCATTTTGGACGATTTGCAAAGGATATTAAAGACAAAACATTTATAGATAATTTTCAGAATTATTGTTAATTTTTCTAACAAGTTTTCGGATATTTTCTTTCTTGTGGAAGGTTGGAATAGTCCTATTTTTCTGCTCTTTTTCCGGGGTTCCCAAGAGGGGCGATTGACCTAGGAGTGTCAAATTGGCGATTTTTATTCCAAAACAAAGTGCTGTTATTTTTCCTATATTTTTCTAAGGTTGGCAGCGATTTTATCAAGGGTTTTGAAGATCTTTTATTCTCCGCACAGCAATAGAAAATTGGTGGTTAAATCTGATTTTTCCTTCATTTCGTGGCAAAAAGGGAGAGAAAAAGTATTTATTTAAGAGGATTTAAATCTGGAATTTACTATTTATTTTCAGATTATTTCAAGGTATTTAATTGGCAAAAATTTTCTACAAAACCCTCACTTTTGGCGTCTAGGGTTTTTTGCATTAAATAAGGGTTTTGAGAATGTAATTCTCAATCTAGGGTTTACTAATTTTTAGATCAGATTTAGAGGAAGTTAGGAAAATCTCATTTGTTTTCCAATTCGTCCCATTTGGGGACATTTCAATTTACACACACTACGTGTCTTTCTAATTTGACCACAAACATGAAGATGAAGACGATACAAAAACAATCCCTCAATGGACTTGAGTAGTTCTTACTACTCCTTGTGCTCTTACAGTAATATCCACACAATCTTTTTTCACCTCATTGAAGCTACCCTCACACTAACTCTCGCAAGCTGTAATTGTCTCCCTCTTTAGCTAGTTCGAATCTCTTTTGTCTCTTCCCTATAGTTTGGAGTGTTTCTTTGAGTTCCCCTGTTTTTGGAAAATGGTATAAATGATTATCGGCAATTACTACTTTTTTGTAACCAACATAGGCAATTACTATTTATTTGAGCCCAAAATTTTGTATTTCTTTTCGATATCGAAAGACTGTTTTTGCTGCCACCCAATGACTTTCTTTGTGTGTTGCATGAATTTGGAAAGAACACCAACAACGAAAGAAATATTTGGGCTAGCTGTGGTCACATAGATTAGACTTCCAATGAGTTATCTGTATTTAGTAACATCTACCAAATCTGTAGTTTCTTCTAATGTCAATTTCAAATTTGGTTCCATGGGCGTATTGAGAGGCTTACAATCTATCATTCCAAATTTGCTCAAAATTTCGCCAACATATTTTTTGAGTGATGAAGATATACTTTGATTTTTGAATATTTTTAATACCCAAATAGTAATGAAGATAACCCCAATCTATGATTTCAAAGCCTTTCATCAACTCCGCTTTGATTTTTGTAGTGTATCTTTCATTGTTTCATGTGATGAGCAGATCATCCATATACACTATTAGAAATACAACTATTTTGTCAACTCTTTTGACAAAAAAGAGTAGTATCTTCAAACTCAAAATATTTGAAATTCATGTTTAGGTGTTGCTCGATGAGTTTTTTTGTACCATGCTCTTCGGGTTTGTTTCAAACCATACAACTACTTTTCTAGCGTGCACACTTTGTGCTTTTGGCCTTCGACTACAAAACCTTTTGGCTGAGTCATGTACACTTTTTTTTGAGATCACCATCCAGAAATGCAATTTTTACATCCATTTGGTGAACTTTCCATTTGTTTGAGATGCCAAAGCCAACAAAGTTTGAAGGGTAGTCTATTTTTGCCGTTGGTGCAAAGGTTTCATTGTAGTCTATTTCTTTTTTTTGAGTAAATACTTTTGTGACAAGCCTTGCTTTGTGTTTGTCAAGTGAGCGATCTACTTTGTATTTGTTTCGAAAGACCCACTTGCAACTAATGGTTTCATAGTCGATTGGAGGATCAATCAATTGCCAAGTTCAATTTTTGATCAATGCATTATACTCACTCTTCATTGCTTTTTTCCATGCATCAAGCTTTTCAGCGTGTTTGAAGGATATAGGTTCAGTGTCAAAAACAATGTTGACTTCTTCTTTTGGAGGGTCTTCCAAGGTAAGCTTTTTTATCTTATCTTGAATTTCATTTAGGAACTTGTCTGATTGTTGTGCGGCTATATCCAACCTTATCAGGTCTAACATCTTTAAATGTTTGTTTGGCCCATTTTGGTATCATTTTGTGAGTAAATTGTGGAATCACCGGTGCCTTGTTTTCTTGATTTGAAGCTACTTCATTTTTTGGCATGAGACCACCCTCTGATGAAGTTTCACCTTTTTTCACAGGGAAGTGTCGTTTTCAATTATAGGAGTTGATAGAGATTTAATTGTTTCCTAATTACAGGTCCCCCTTCATTGTTTGGAACATCCATATCAATCTCCTTATCAAATTTAGCATATTTCTCAAGTCGATTCAATTGTTGACTGATGCTTGTTGTGTCCTTTGTAGTTTTACAAAAGACAATCTTTAACGACGTGAAATTTCTTCTTGTTCTCATCAAATAGTCTATATGCCTTTGAGGATTCTAAATATCCTAAAAGGATGTATTTACGACTCATGTGGTCTAATTTGTTCCTTTTCTCCTTGGGAATCAATGCGTAGCAAGTGGATCCGGAAACACAAAGATGTCGCACTGAAGGGAGATGACCACACTAGACTTCATATGAAATCTTCATTTGAAGGGTTGCTAATGGTGACATGTTGCAGAGATACACTATTGTTTGAGCCGCTTCTGTTCAGAAATGCAGATTTACCCCTTTGAAATACAACATTGCTCGAACCATGCTCATCATAGTTCTGTTCATCCACTCAACTACATTTTATTGAGAAGTGTAAGGGACTGTGAGATGATTCTTGATTCCATTTTTCTTGAGATAGGTTTCAAACACTTTTGACTTGAATTCACCACCATTGTCAGCACTGAGTGTTCCAATATGGGATCGATCTTCATTTTCAACCATTGTTTGAAACTTTTGAAAAGTTACAAAGGCTTTTTTTTTTTAAGGATATCCAAATCATTCTACTATAGTGATCAATGAACAACATGACGTACTTGCAACCACCAACGGAAAGAATTAGAAGAGAACACAAATCATAGTGAACCAATTGCAATTTCTTGTCAGCGTTCCATTCTTACCTTTGAAAAGGATCCCTTTCGTGTTTAGCCAATATGCAGGGTTCACACTTTTCAATACTTTTGGGTAGTGTTGGCAAACCTACTACACCATTCTTCTACATTGTGTGAATGTTGTCATGGTGAGTATGCCCAAATTTGGCATGCCAAAGAAGACTTGCTGGCATTCCTTCTTTAGCAAGATGAGCAATTTTTTTTTGGAATTGAGTGCTCACCCTTGACTTTTAGCAATTTGCCTTCCTCATATATCGTCAAAACAAACTATGTATTACATTTTCTTGTGACCTTCACCTCTCCATCATCCAATAGAATGGAGTAGCCTTGTTGGAGCACTAGAGACTACGAATGTCTTTTCAACTGAGGAAGGTTTAACACATTTCAGAGAATGAAGTCTGGAAGCTTTGATGACTTGAGTTGAATTAAATTTTTGCCTTCAGGTTGCAGATTTGTTTTATTTGCCAAATGTATTGGATCACAACCTTGTTTATGAAACTCCTCAAAGAAGTGCCTTCGAAAAGTCATATATTGCATGGTGCTAGTGTCTAGAACCCAAACATTATTCTAGGTTGAACTCATTGAGGCATTATTCGCTTTATCTGAGATGAAAATCACACATTCACTTGAAAATTGAGTTGAATCTAGTTTTAAGTTTTTAATTTTTTTCCTTAATGCTTCTTGTTTTTTGTAGGCTTCAATTTTGTCCATGATGTTTTGCATTCATGGGTCTCATGACTCCTTTTTCTTTCACAACATTTGCAAAGCAAGTGTTGTCTATACTTTTACTTTTCTTGATGTTGACTATTGTTTTTTCCATATTTGCCACCTCGCACTTTGTTTTTCTCTTTGCCTCTATCATTTCCTACATTCTTGGAATAATTGCCCTTTTGATTAGCATAGCAAATGCTTTCGCCTATAGACTCTATTTTTTTTGAAGTCCTTTTCTCTTGACCATCTTCTCAACCAGTTGATAAAAAACGAGTCTTCAATAGAATGCTTGCTTGGAAAGACTCAAAGTGAATTGAGTATGTAGGGAGAAGATTTTTTATGAAGGTAGTCATGCATACATCAATTTGTACATTAGCAACATCATCACCCTGTTTGATAACACAAATTTATGAAGCCAAACTCATAACATCTCCAATTCTTCAACTCAAAATTGAACAATTTTAATTGCAATTGTATGTATTCCAATTCTAAGTGAGAATCATACAAATATTTTAATTTTCGTAGTGTTTTTCTAAGGAGGATTGCACACTCGTATGTGACAAAAAATCTCGCCATCACATCAGGCTTGCATTAAGGCAAGTGCTTTTGAATTATTGTGTTGCCAAGATGGTATCTTCTTTGCTTCTTTATGTTCAACAAGTTGTGCATCCCTATTATATATGTCAAATCACAAGTAATTGAAATTGAGGGCATTCTCCTTCTGTCGTGATCATTCTAACTAGATATCCTTTCCGGTTAGTGTTGTGCCAATAATAGTTTTGATTAAATGCATTTTTGCTGTTTAGGGAATGGGTCTTTATCGCTTCAAAAAGGTTCACTTTTCTATATACTATCCGACTGATGTTCCAAACCTTTCTATATGCTCACCCATGTTATATACCCATCGGTACATGGAAGAAGCTTGCCCTTTTTATATACCCGTTGATACGTGGAAGAGACGTTAAAACACGTGAGAGCAAAATGACACATAGTACATGGGTAGTATGTGAAAAATATTAAGTCTATTTATGACATCCGCTTAGTGAGAAGTCCTTGTATGTGGGCGTAATAACCCTATATACTCAGAGTATTCTTTCTTTCAGAATTTAAGTCTAGCAATAGTCGCGAATGTGTAACGAAGGGAATGGAAAAATGAAACTTTTTTTTTTTTTTTTGGTGATTTATTGGGACGAAGCCTTAAATGCCGTTGTTGTCGTATTAGGCTATAAGTGCATTTTGTTGATCGCGACGACATTATTTGTAAACACAAACCAAGGAGACCATTAATACCAAACACTATGATTTGTTTGTGTTTGCACTATTTGATTCGTTTTTTAAAATTTGCTCGATTTTGAAAAAAAAAAAAAACTTTTGGGAATGTATTGGTTTGCAAAATGACCTATTTATTATTTAATAAGTCAAAATTAATGTGAAAATCCTCCTATTTTGAAAACTCCTCCAATAATTTTTTTGTTTTTTATTGGGAAAAAAAAAAAAAAAACAATTTTTTTTTAAAGAATTAAACTCATCTCCTGATTTTTACTCCTTCCATGTGGCTTTTGCTTGCATATGGTGCAATGATTGTGAATAAATGTGCAATCGTTATACAAAATACTGCTTGAGTCAATGGTATGCAGTCCAATGTGGTAAAATGCAGCCAAATTAAGACAAGTTGCAGTCCAAAACAGCCTGCAGCAGTTCCTCCCATGTAGCACTAAAAATCAAAATATCATCTAGATACACTATTACACATGTATCTATGAAAGATTGCAATACATCATTCATTAATCTCATGAATGTTGTGGGTGCATGACATAAACAAAAAGTACCAACCATTCATACAAATTTTGTTTTGTCTTGAAAGTTGTCTTCCATACATCCTTCTCCTTTATTCCATCTTGATGATACCCTGATTTGAGATCCAACTTTGTGAAGCACTTACCATGTCGAAGTTGGTTTAGTAAATCATCAATCCGTAGAAGTAGATATCGGTTCTTTGTGGTGATCTTGTTTAAGGTGTGACAGCCAATGCACATCCTTCAAGAGCTATCTTTTTTGTGCACATTCACAATGGGGTGACCTACATGGTGAAGTGCTTGGGTAGATGATGCCTTGTTCTAGCAATTCTTGAAGTTGCTTCTTGACCAATTTACTCTCGAAAAGTGATTGCCTATGCAAACCAATGTTGGGTAGAGGAGATTCGGGCAGCAATTGAATCTCATATTCATCTCTTTTTGGAGGCAAACTATTTGGACTTTGGACAACATTTTGAAAATATTGCAGCATTTCATCTAATCCTTTCAATCTATTGTTAGCACTATCAATTTCAGATATTTTAAGCCCATCTTCTTTCTTATCTTTTGAAAGAAGTAAAAAGCACTGACTATTGGCTTGAATGAATCTCTTTGTTTGGTATGCACTTACCATTGCAAGTTTGGGCTTGCTTTGATGTGCCTTGATGCTATAATTTATTCCATCCTTAACTCATCAATACTTGTTAACCCTCCTCATGAAGATTGCATCCTTGACATACAAGTAAGGACTTCCAAACACCACCATATAATGCATCAAGAGGAATTACATTTGTTTCTAACTCATCAACATATTGTGAGTTAATCCCAAATTTGAATTTGCATCTTTTTGTAATATGAATTTGAACAACCTTCTTTACGCAACCTCAAGGATATGGATGCGCATGGTCATATACTTGTAAACCAAGCTTCTTTAATACTTCACCTGATTTTAAATTAGATTGAGATCTATTATCAACATGTGCATTTACCTTTGTCTTCTTGATCTGAATTTTGAATTGGAATAAGTTACTCATCTCTTCTTGTTCCTTGCTGTTCGGGTTGGTTGTGGTGCAACCAAACTTCTCATCTATATCAGAATTGTTCTCAATCTCTACCTTTGATTTGCTCGAAGATGCCATGGACTTCTCAGAGTCATCATTGGCCCAATTCTTGGGATGCAATTCTGGATGCATCTTCCAACATTTAGTGTCAGTATGACCATCTATAACACAATGATTACAGTGGTTCTTAAGATCCTTACAAGTATGCAAAGTTGTTGCATTCCTCTTACCTTTCCACTTACTTTTCTTGGTGGTCTTGCAAGGCTGGTTTTGCTCTTTCTTGACTTGATTTGTGGACTGATTTTTCTTTGGGGATTCATCATTTCCTTGTTTCTTCTCTTCCTCAATGTAGTAAGCTTGCAAGCTTGCTTCAACAAGATCTTGAGGCATACTTGAGATCACTCGTCTCCTCAATCGAGTATGGAGACCACCCAACGGGGGAGATCAATTTATGCCAACTATCTTGATTTGGGTCTCCCCCACCTTAGTCAAGTTGTCATCATCTTCCAAGTCCAAGCCTATGAGCATGGCTTGTCTATGGAACTCCATGTTATAATCTTGCACACTTTGACCCCATCCTTCCTTGGAATACTACCACTTAATCTTTTGATTAGTTCTATGCCCAATTGGGTAATTTTTTTACTCAAAATATTTTAAATCTTCATAATTATCTACAACCGGCTTCTTTTTCCTTTCAGAAGTTGCTGGATAGGTTTCCAACCAAACTAGAGCATGATCTTCCCTCTTGAGACGTGCAAAGGTAATCATTTGTGTCTTAGTTACTTTATGTACGGCAAAATATACCTCTATTTGCTTCAACCATTTATCTAGAATTTCAGCATCTACTTGTCCTTCAAAGGATTTAATTTTAACTTTTGTTTTAACCTTGAAATGAGCATGTTCAGATTCTACCTTAGCTTACCTTTTTATTTTGGAGGTTTTTCTTCATGCACATCTGTGGACTCTTCTCCACTTTCATATTTCTTTTCTTCATAGCGCTTTTCTATGCCAAGCTTTTTGACTATGGAGCGAACCATAACATCTATGGAATTTTAATTCCTAGCCATGCGCCTTTGTTGTTTAGTGATAATGTCTAGGGACTTCATCACATTTTTTTTGCATGATTCCAATGCTGTTACTCTACTAGCAAGACTTTCTTTGCCTTCGGGAGCCATTCCTCTCACTTGTCGATTCCACTTTCTTGTAGATATCTTTGAATCATAAGGTAGCAATTCTCCTTCATGAGATCTTGTCATTGTCATACAAATCAGTCAAACTTTCCACAAGAACCCAAAAATGTTCCACAATAACCCAAAGATTAATCCGCATTGATACCAAACTGATCTATAATATTTCAAGTCACTAACTTGCTAGAATTCACAAAATCACAACTTGCTGTTCTACACTGAATCTTCTTCAAAATGACAACTTAATTCATACAACGATTTAGAATTAGTGTGTATTTGTTATGCTGGAAGATAACATTACTTAAGAACAAAATATAAATGTAATTACAATTAGACATAACTCACAACAATGGAGACAAATGACACCAAGACTTTTGACCTAGAAAACCCCACAAGGTGTAGGAATAATCCAATTGGAAGAGGCAATAGCTCTACTTCCTATTTTATATTGGCCAATAACAAAATTAAATGAGATATAGAACAAGTATAGCATACAACTATCCTACTCAGAAAAGCTTTCCACAGTGTTCCCTAATTTCAATCCTTCCTACAAACATCTAGATATTTGCTTTGTTCACTGATGCCTTCCTAGATCTATGTTGTCCTCCTTATAACCTGTGGAGATGTTCTTTAGTGCATTAAAGGCTTCCCAATTGCTTGAGAAGTGGAAGAGACACTGTTTTTCTTTTGTTTGACCCTTTTGGTTGTTGTGGGCAAAACCTCTGGTTAAAGTAGACCAATGGTTTCAAAACTGTTGCCTACAAGTACCAGGGGCAATTGCGCAACCCCCCTGCATAAAGCCGTTGTTTTGCCACCTATGATAGAACTCCTCCTTGAAGCTTTAATAATGATTAAAATTGACTCTATTTTCTGGTCCCTTATGAATGCATTGTTTTTTGGTATTCTAATGGATCAGGGAACATTCAACTTCTCACTACACTGAGCAATGGGCCTACTCTCTTGACTCAAAACTACACCTACAACTGTCCCACTAGCATCACAACCAACTTGGAATACTTTGTTGAAATCTAGTAATGTGAACACTAGTATTTCCGTGACCTTTTTCTTCAAAATTTGAAAGCTATTCTCATTTGAATTGTTCATGTGATTTCGTTTTTGTCACCTCTTATTGTTTTGGTAATGGGTGCAAATATCCCATTGAAGTTTCTAATGAACTTCCGGTAAAAACTAGTTAAAAATGAAAAGTTCTTGCCTCAACCATATTCTTAGGTGATGGCCACTTCACATTGGCCTTTACATTTTCTGGGTTCATCCTCAATCCATCATGTCAAACCACAAAACCCAAGTAAATCAACTCTTCCTTCATAAAACAGCCTTCTTCAAGTTGACCAACAATTTCTCTTCTTTTAAACTTTTAAAACACTCATCTTAAATGCACTGAATGCCCCTTTTTTGTCTTGTTAAAAGTGAAGATGTCATCAAAATAAACAATGACAAACTTACCAAGATATGGTTTCAACATTTTATTCATGAGTCTCATGAATGTGCTTGGTGCATTTGTCAAATCAAATGACATGACCAGCCACTCATACAAACCATCAGTTGCCTTGAACGCGGTCTTCAACTTATCACCTTCCCAAATTTTGACTTGGTGATACTCTTCAAATCAATTTTTTTGAAGTACAATGCTTCACTCAAACAATCCATCTAGTCATTTATCTGAGGTAATTGAAACCTATATTTGATTGTCATCATCTTGATGGCTCCAAAATTTGTACATATATGCCATTCTCCACATTTCTTGGGTGCGAACACTGCCAAAACTACACATGGGCTAAAACTTTCTCTTATCAAACCTTTCACCAACAACTCTTGCACTCGTCTCTTCACCTCCTCATTCTCCATTGGTGTCAATCTATACACTGCGTTGTTTGGAAAACTAGACCCGAGCACCAAAAATTCATGTGATGGGTAAAGCTCCTCATGGGTGGCAATCCATCTGGAAAATATTTGGAAACAATTTTAGTATATTCTTCCAAGAAATCTTTCTCTTCATGTGGAATTTCATTCACCTTATGCGATAGTCCAGATTGCATAGGTTTGGGAATGAAAGCAAAACATGCCTTCTCCTTCCTTTCCTCGTTAAAAAGTTGTTTTCCAAAAACTAACAAAAAATTAGGATTGGTGTTCACTTCTTCCTCTTTGTCCTTTAGTGGGCTTAATGTGTACTTCCTTCAATCCTTCACTAGTGTGTAAGTATTTGCTCTTAGCATCATGTATGGTCTCACTTTGAAATTGCCATCGTCTACCCAACAATACATGATATAGATCCATGGGCATGATGTTACACACAACTTCATCCTTATAAGACCTAATTTGAAAACTGACCACACATTGTTTGCTCACCAAAATTTGATGCCCTTTTTTCAACCAATACACCTTATATGGATTTAAGTGTATCACTCTTTTTGACTCAAGCTTATCTACCATTTCATTAGACATCAAATTATCTATACTACCACTATCAACAATGACCTTACAACACTTACCTCTAGATTTGCATATGATTCAGAAAAGATTCTTTTTTTATACTAGTTCATTCTCCTCGGTTGGTTTTACCAACACTCTTACTCATGAGAACTACTCCATTTTTTGGTTCTTTTGTGTGATTGGGTGGTGCAACACTTTCTTCATCCGCTTGTGCAATGCGATTGCTAACCTCATTTCTTTAACTACTATTATTTTTTGCTTGTAGGTATTCAAAGGCTTTAGGACCAACATCTCCATGCCTAAAGCATGCACCCATGAAACCTTAACCTCTTCCTCTACCATATCATCCTATTCATCTTGGTGCATGATTTTGATTGTGAGAAGTGCTAGCTTCCCCCTCATGAGTATGTTGTCCTCTTTCGATGTTTGCTTGACCTCTTCCTCTTGAAAATATTCCTTTACCCCTTGCTGTATTTTGTTCTCTCCTTGAAAACATCTCTTCATCTTTCAAAGCACATTGATAGGATTTTACCCAACGCAACATTACCATTCCAAACTCATCTTGTATGGTAGTATGATATACCTTGAGATTTTCTCTTCATCATCTTCAACATGCCCTGCCTAGATTGTGAGCTTGTACAACTCATTTGTGTAATCCTTTACACCCATGTTATTTTGCCTTAAATTTTTGTAATTTCTTGAACAAACTCAACTAATAATAAGATGGCAAAAATTTACCCTTCATCTTTGCAACTATCCTATCCCAAGTCTTGATTTTGTTTTTGCCTCTTTTAACCCTTTCCAAATGCACACGATCCCACCATAAGGAATTATGTCCCTTTAACTTTGAGCATGCAAACTTCACTCTTTTGAGGTCCTCCATTTGCTCATAACTAAAAGTATTTTTTCAACTCTACGATCCAATCATTCATATCTTCAAGGCACAAACTTCCTGAGTAGCTATGGGTGTCCAACTTTGAATTACCTCCCATCTTAGCAATGGCTTTCAAAAATCTATCCTCCGCTTCATCAACCAAAATTTCAACCTGAACTTAAAGTGCTTCTCCTTAATCTTCACTCATATATGCAACAACTCCAATAAATTGTGCAATCTCCATAATATCCAATGTAGCTTGGATTCCTCTCAACATCTATGCCAAGTTGACAATTCTTGATACTCTTCCTTTGCTTCCAAGAGGTACCACTCTATGTGCCATTTTGTATTGCTCACAACTGTTAACAATTTAGGACTCTTCACAACCCACAATAAACTCAATTGCAGCCTCACACACTCAACTATGTAGGAATAAACCTGCCTTGATACCAAATGATGTAGGACGGATAAGATGGGACCAAATTAATGGCAGTCTAGACTCAATACTCTCCATTGGACACACTCTCAAACACTACACAATTAAATTTGAGACCAAACTCACATTTATTGAATTCATATGATAGTATTACGGATAATTATACACACATTACACTTGTCTTATTACTTGAATCACAAACATAATGCTGAAGACAATACAAACACAGTTCTTCAATGGACTTGAGCAGTTCTTACTACTTCCAGCTCTCTTACTGTCACACACACACTCCTTTTTTTCCTCCCCTCACTAAAGCTGACCCACACTAGCTCTCTGCAGCCCTAACCCTATCCCTCTCTAGCTTATCAAATCTCTTTTGTCTCTTTCTTGTAGGCTAGAGTTCCTCTTTGAGTTCCCTTGTTCTTGGAAAATGGTCCAAATGATAAAATTCATCGTTCTGGCCAATTACTCTTTTTTTTGTAACCAACACAGGTAAAATTGTTGCTTATTGCCAATCAGTGGTTTTGAAATCGCTCCTGTTTTACTAGGCGGTTTCGTCATTTGCCAAGAAGGGATCAGATTGAACCCTAAAAGATGATCGAAGCCTTCTGCATTAGATGTTCTTAGAGTGTTAGAACTCTAGAGATGTTTCTAGATGATAATATTTGACAAGGGAAATAATGGTTGTCACCAAAAAATCAAACACACATCGACATAGAACATATATTTTTGGGTGATGCAAGATTGCTCATCGACCCTAAATGCCCCTACATCAATGACCTGGATCTTCTTTGGATCCATGTGTACACCATCCTTGTTGATGATGTATCCCAGCTATTGGATACTCTCTATGTTGAAGGAACACTTTATGTTGGTGTAGATATTATGCCAGTGTAAGTGTGAAAAACCTGTTAAACATGCACATACCCCTCCCATGTATTGTTGAAGACAAGGATGTCTGATGTAGGAGCATCCAAGGGGTACAAGCAATCTTGCATCAACCAATAATAGTAGGGGTGTGTTCGCGTGGACTCGTCATTTTTTTCACTGTCTTGGCATGGTAGATCCAAGGGAAGAATCAACACTCCAATACCTAAAGGGAATCAAGTACATCAAAGGGCCAATTTCAGTCATAACCAAATGAGCTGGTTGAGTTACTCAACTATCGATCGAATTCAAAAAGTGGATGTGTTTGTTGAAAGATTAAAAGTGATAGGTTTTGGGGTAGAGGCAAAGAAGGTATGATGAACACCTCTAAACCAGAATGTGATTACATATTGGGATTTTTTTCAAAAGGTTATGCAATTTAAAATAAAACGACATCTCATTTCGAGTTTGTATGCAAAAGCTATGGCCTATGGAGGTTGCAAGGTTTTACACTGATGAAACCATCGGGGTAGTTTCATAACCACCGGTTTGCATTAAGTGGCGGTTTGTAACCACTGCAACGATTACGCAACTGTTGCTCTACATTAGGCGGTACTTTCACCCGTGAGGAATGTTAAAGAAAATAATTGATCCAAAATTGGATCTAATGTACTAGCTATGCTTGCTAGATGTTTCCACTATACCCAATTTATGTAATTAATGCTTGAAAGACACTTCATGTTAAAACATTAGTTTAGATAAGTTGCAGTGGCAAAATCAATATTAAGATGATCCAAACATCCTCAAAATGATGAAGTCAGCAGGGTGCAACTCTTGAATTTGAGGGTTTTGTCATAGATGACGAAACCGCAAGTTTGTGTAGGTAGGGTTGCGTATCTGTTGGTATTTGTAGGTGATGATTGCGCAATTGTTGTGACAATTGCACAAATGCCTCGGTGGTTGCGAAACTGCCTCGACAGTTTTTTAACTACTGGTCTACATACTGTGGCGGTTTCACCACCATACAAAAAACAAGAATGGGAATGGTTGCAAACGTTTCCACTTCCTAACGATGGTTCGTTTGAGATCTTTGGGGGTTCCAAGGTGAGAGGGCATAAGTCTAACCTTTGTTGAACCTAGAGGACATTAGAAATGTGATCAACATGGCATTGAGAGTTGTTGAAGTTGGATTTATATTGTAATTTGCAAGTCTGAGTCCTTGTTTATGTTGTCTCATTGTTCCGTCATTGTGAGTGGTTGGTTCATTGTGAAGTGTCTGAGAGGTGCAAAGCAATGGTGGGTGCAAGCTTTGGATAGTATGAAAGCTCTGTCCATGAAGGCCATGTTTGGTAGTAAATTGTACATTTTTTGAATTATATAGAGGAAAGGGAGTGCAATTGCCTCACCCACTGGAGTTTTTCCTACACTGGGTTTCTCTAGGATACATAGTGTGTTCATCTTGTGCTTTGTGTGATCTTTTGCTTCATCTTTATGTTGAGTATTCTGCACATTTTATTTTTATCACTTATTGCTGTTTTAGCATTGAAAGTGGTCTAGAACAATTATCTTTCAATCATAAGTTGAGCTAAGTGTATAGGATCTTTGTTGGTGAAGCTTAGTGTGGAATATCCACCTAGTTTACGGATTAGATTGGTATTAGAATTGAGTTTGGTATTAGTTCTAGTCTTTTTGTATGTTTACATTACAGTATATGCGTCACTGCAACAAGTAGTGCTAGTGGTCAAGATATCCTAGTTCCCTTTGAAGAAGACATTTTGAAAAGGAAGTGAAAGCAAGAGATTAGAAGTATGGTTCATTCTAATGAAGAAGATGGCCATCCAACAAAAAAGCAATTTCATGAGCTTGAAGAAGTGGCTAGCATCTCTCTTTCTTTGACCAAGCTTGACCGGTTGGAGTCTATCATGGAGATTCTTATGGAGAAGCTTGGTGTTTTTACGGAGGTGCTGAAAGCAAATAAGGACACTTCTGAGCATCAGAAGGTGGAAGAACAGCCCCGTGCCAACCATGCTTCACTTTCATTCAAAGCTGAGGCAAAGATGAAGATTCAGCCATATGACGAAGATGTGAATGTGGAGAGGCAAGACCATTGGCCAGCCCAATCAGAGGTATATTTTAGTTTGCATCAGATGAATGAGAGCCAACAAATTTCTTTTGCAAGGTTAAAATTAACCAATCATATTTTAACTTGGTTCAAGAGTTATGTTCATACCTTGGTTGTTAAGAAGCTTCCTCCTATACTAAGTGGGATGATTTTAAGATGCTAATCAAGAAGCAATTTTATCCTATTTGTTAGGAAGAAGAGAGATCCATGTATTGGCAATATCTTAGGCAAAAATAAAGCTAAAATGTGCAGGTGTACACAAGTGAATTTTGGAAGAAAGCTGTCCAAATCGGCAAATATATTGTGAATCGTGACATTTTGATGAAAGTATGGTAGTGGACTCTTTCCATTTTAGGAGACATTTCCTCTTGGCCAAGCCTATGGATGTAGATGAGGCTTGTTCTCAAGCTCACTACTTAGGGATGGACAAGAAGAAGGCTCAATCTACCTCACAAAGCACTTCAAAGCAACAAGGTGGTTCTAAGCAAAGGTAAAAGAAAAGGTAAGCGTAATGTTATTTCGGTTTCTAAGAAGGATATTAAAAGGCATTGTGGGTGGTGTGATGTTATACTCATTCCAAGGAAAATTGTTGGAAGCTACATCCGAAATTCCATCTAGTCAAGGACAAGAAAAATAAGGCTATGCGCTCTTTCAAATGTGAAGATATTGGTTGTAGCTCCAATGTGGATGAGACTTTGTGTTGTAATTTCGTCAATGGATAGGTATGTGTGGGTAGTAGTAGTGCTCAAGAGAGTGAACTTTTAAAGCTTTTCCTTATTAAAATTCAGATGAGGAAAACAAAAGTGAATGTTTTTTTGATTCTTGACATCATAGTTACCAGTAGACGTGGGGGTATGGGTACTAGTACGTGGACGGAGACGCCATTCAAACCAGGGTATGTGAGTAAATGAATAAAGGTACGGCTAAATTGTATGTAAATGTTTTCATAAAAAAAATGTGGGTACAAGGATTGGTATGCGGTCCTTGTCCCTAAATTGGAGTTTCCTAGTAACTATGATTCTTGTTCACAAGCAAATTTGATCAGCAAGGAGTTAGTAGACAAATTGGGGATAGAGACTTACAATCATCCAAACACATGCTTTGGGTTAGGTGAAGATAGGTGTAGACATCAAGGTGACCAAGTAATGTAAAGTTAAGTTTGGTATTAATGCACATTTCATTGATGAAGTTATAGTGGATGTTGTGTCTTTTGATGTGTGTGTAGTGTTTGGCGGCCCTTATTTGTATATCCAGGATGCTATCTTCATGAGGAGAGCCAATCGATACCATTTGGTAAAGGATGGCAAGAGCTACATCATTTCAGCATACGAAGGTAATTTTAAAATTTCTTTGGTAGGTCCCTCTCAAGCTAAAGGGCTTATAAATGTAAGTGAGAAGTTTGCTTTACTTCTTTTGAGAGATATTCAAGATAAAAAAATGGCTGCACATAATTTTTTTTGTAGCATATTTACTAACAAAGAGCAAAAGCGTATGGGAGAGTTGGTCCAACATTTCAAGGAAATCTTTTATGAGCCCATAGGGTTGCCACCGTTGAGGTCTATTGAGCATGAAATTTAGTTGCTAACAGACAGTCCGCTTCCAAATCTTAGGTTGTATAGGCAGTCTTTAAAGGATGCCAATGAAGTAAAACATCAGTTACATTTTTTAATTAATCAAGGTGTAATCTGTCTTAGTACTTCTCCATGGCTCTCCTATTGTTTTAGTACCTAAGAAAGATGGTTCATGGGGAATGTGTGTCGATTATTGAGCACTTAACAAAACAACCATCAAGAATAGGTACCCTCTTCTACTGATTGATGATATTCTTGATCAACTTTAGCATGCCAAATGTTTTACTAAGATTGATTCTAAATCTGGGTATCGCCAAGTGAGAATTAAAAAAGAAGACATTTAGAACACAACATTCAAGACAAAAGGCAAGGGTTGTATAAATGGTTGGTTATACCTTTGGGTTATGTAATGCATTGGCTTCTTTCACGTGATTGATGAACGAGGTAATGGTGCCATTTATTAATTCCTTTGTCATTGTGTATTTAGATGATATTCTCGTTTTCAACATAAATTTTGATGAGTATATTGATCATTTGAAACAAGTGTTTCAAAATTTGAAGGAGAACAAGTTAGTGTTGAATGAGAAGAAGTGTGACTTTGCTCAACAATCACTTGTCTTCTTGGGACTTGTGGTGAGAGATGGGGAATTGAGAATTGATATGGCAAAGACAGGGGCCATCAAGAATTGGCCAAAGCTTTCCAATGTGATTGAAACAAGGAGCTTCATTGATGTAGTCCAGTATTTGAGGAAGTTCATCAAGAGTTTTTTTCATAGTCTCACCTTTACATGAAATTACAATAGGTGTTAAGACTTTTATTTGGGGTAAGAAGCAACAAGATGCATTTGATATGTTCATACACAATATTAGCCATGCTTTAGTTTTAGCTTTACCTAACTTGCAACTGCCCTTTGAGGTGGAAAATGATGCTATGAACTATGCTATGGGGGCTGTCCTATCATAAGGAGGTAAGCTTGTATGCTACCCTTCACAGTTATTTCATAGTGCAATTCTAAATTATTGTACATACGATAAGGAATTGTATGCTCTTGTTCAATCGGTCAAAAAATGAAAACACTATCATGGGTAAAGAAACTAGTGTCTTGTGATGTCTTCAAATGGGACGAATTAGACTTAGTTGGGGTTTACCCAATAGACCCTTGAATAAATTACCAAACAATTGAAATTTTGCTTCAAAAAACCAGCTAGCCCTAGCTGGAAAAATTATAGAATATCCAAGTGAAACCACATCCAAAATAACTCCACAAATAGCTGAAAATTATTCGAAAACAATGTACTTTTTTTGGATCAAATAAATTGGCAAAGCTGAAAATACCCCTGCCAATAATCTGATTTTTACTTGAATGCACAACTGCGTTTTTCAATCACCAAATACCACAAAAATATCCACAAATGAGTCGCCACACCTCAGAAAAATAAAAGAAATAATTTTGAATATTATTCCTTGGAATTTGCTCTTCAATTCACCTCCCGGATCTCTCCAAGCAAGTCGCTTAAGTGCCAAAAATATTATAATAAATTCTAGAATATTTTTAGGGTGTAGATTGACCTTTCATACATGCAAATTGATCCAAACAAACCACCAATGGTTGATATAAATTATGAAAATTACTTTGACCCTAGAAGAGGGTTCCAAAGACCAAACTGACCTCTTGTGAGGGGTCGCCACCCTCCCAAAGGAAGTCGTCACCCTCCCAAACGAAGTTGTCACCCTTGAGATGGCCTCCAAACTTGTTTTAAACTCCTCCACTGAGATCACCCACCTCCTTGACCTGCAATTTCATTGTTTCCATCTCTCTGAAGGATTATAATAATTCTTTGTTGAAGGTGGTGTCCAAAGACACTTTTATAGATTCTCTTGCGTACAATTATGCAAAATTATGGCGCAATTACAGCCCTTGAATAGAGTTGCCCTGGTTGAAGGATGAAGGTTTTTGTCCCCAAACTCCTTGGTATATTTGAAAGTTTTCGTCCCCAAGTCATTTGTTCAAGCTTGACATACTTGCACAAGAATTTCAATATCAAAAATGCATAACCTTTTCAAAAGAGTCCTCTCTTTCTTTTTATATGCTTCCTTCAATTGTGGTGCCTAAAATAGAGAGGGAGAGTTACTTTTTCTTTAAAGAAATAAAAAATATTACAAGCTTCCTTATAATAGTACTTTAGAGTGATCTTTTAAAAAAAGGTTCCAAAATTAGATAATAAAGTGCTTTAACAAAACATATTCTTGAAGCTCACTAGTGTTCCCTTTTTGCATTAGAAAACCTTAGCCTTTGGAAACACACAAGCTAAGGGTCTCACCCCAAAGACTAGCTTGAAAAGTGGGACATTACATGTCCACATGGATCAAAAACCTCTCCAATATTTGCAAGTTCAAAACAAACTTCAACAAGTGCATGTAAGGAGGCAAGAGTTCAGCGAATGAGGGACGCACATATGTCAAAAGTTGTAGGACTTTTTGGTGTTACAAAGATTGTTGCACATTTGCAGAGGTATGTTTATTGGCCTAATATATAGTTTGATGTTGTTACGTTCATAAGTGGATGAGTGTTATGTCGTACAATCAAGCTTAGTAACATGAATTTGGGTTTGTATATGCCATTACCAATTGCTTCTAGGCCATGAGAGAGTATTTCCATGGATTTTGTAAGCGGGTTGCCTATGAGATGGAAGGGGCATGACTATATCTTTGTGCTTGTGGATTCGTTTAGTAAGATATGTATTTTTATTCTTTGTAAGAAGACCCTCAAAAGTAGTGATGCAACTGAGTTGTTTTTTGGCTAATGTGTTGGTTCATTTTGGTTTGCTTAGTTATATGGTTTTAGATCGGAATTCAAGATTTGTTGGTAAGTTTTGGGCCACATTGTTGGAGATGATGGATATCAAGCTGAAATGGTCTATCACTTTTCATCCACAAACCAATGGGCAGACATAACTTAAGAACATAACATTGGTACAACTCTTGAGAGGGTACAATAGGAAGCATCTTAAGACTTGAGATGAGAATTTGGTGTTTATTCAACATTTTTATAACAGGTCATTGTGTTCTACTAGCAAAACTCATTTTGAAACTTGTTTTGGCTATTTACCTCCATGTTCATTTGATGTTGTTTTGAGACGGCCATAAAAAAAAATGGGAAAGTGGATCAAGAGGTTCACAAAGCTGAAAATTTTATTGAGAAGATTCAACAAATTCACTTCCAAGTGCAAGAGAGGTTGAAGGATTCACAAGCTAAGTACAAAGCAAGACATGTTCAACATAGGACTGAGCATAGTTTCCTTGTTGGAGACAAAGTTTGGTTGTATTTGAGCAGAGAGAGACTCCAAGGTAAGACTAAGACGTTTAAGCCTCCTAGGTATGGTCCATTTGAAATTCTGGAACAAGTAGGCAAGAATACATTTAAACTCAATTTGCCTCTTTATATGAAGATTTATTTCATTGTCAATGCTGAGAACTTATGTCTCTTTGAACCTTCTATGTTAGACATTGAAGATAAGGGTTTGTTGCTACCTTCAATTGAAGACCTTGCTCTTGATAGTCAGCCGGAATTGGAGGATATTGTGCTACAGAAGGAGAGTACAACTAGAAAAGGAGTGCAAGAGCATTGGATAAATTGGTTAAAGGGTCAGCTACTCGATAAGGCCAATTGTGTGGAAGAAATTTCTTCACTTACAAAGTTCCTGAAGCTTTTAGGGACTTAAAAGCCTCATATTGGGGAGGTATGATCCACAAATGGATTTAATGTACTAGCTATGCTTGCTAGATGTTTCCACTATACGCAATTTATGTAATTCATGCTTGTAAGACACTTGATGTTAAAAGATCAGTTTAAATAAGTTGCAGTGGCAGAATTAGTATGAAGATGATACAAACATCCTCAAAATGAATAAGTCAACAACATGAAACTCTTGAATTTGAGGGGTTTGTCATAGATGACGAAATTGTCAATTTTTGCAGGTGGGGGTTGCGTAACCGCTTCAGTGGTTGCATAACCGATGGTATTTGCAAGGAACGATTGTGCAATTGCTGCGATGGTTTCGTTACTGACGGTCTGCAAATAGTGGTGGTTTTGCCACTATACAAAATACATGAATGAGAATGGTTGCAAATGTTTCCAGTTCCTTACGATGGTTCATTTGAGATCTTTGGCAGGTTCCAAGATGAGAGAACATAAGTACAACCTCCATTGAAGCCAGAGGCCACCTGAAACATGATCAACAAGGTAATGAGAGTCTTTGATGTTGGATTCACATTATAATTTGCATGTTTGAGTCCTTGTTCATGTTGTCTCATTGTTTCTTAGTTGTGAGTGGTTATTGTAGTGGTATTAGTTCATTGTGAAGTGTTTGAGAAGTGCACAACAATTGTGTGTGCAAGCTTTGGATAGTGTAGGAGTGAAAGCTCTGCCTACGAAGGCCATGTTTGCCATTAACTTGTACATATGTTAAATTACATAGTGGAAAGGGAGTGCAATTGCTCAACCACCAGAGTTTTTCACACATCATGAGTTGAGCTAGGGGTATAGGATCCATGTTGGTGAAGTTTAGTGTGGAATATCCACCTAGTTTATGGACCAATAATTTTCTAGAATGATGAATTGTCAGTTGTTGAGCATTTTCAAGATGCTTGGGAGTTCGAAAAGGCAATCGAGGAGCTAGACAAAGGAAAAGATCCGAAACAGTTAGGGGAGTAGCTTCAAGGGTGAAGAGAGAGACTTTTGGAGGGGTTTGTTCTCAACGAAGAGAAGTGAGTTAGGAGCGAGTGAGAAGTCCATTTAGGGACAAAATTATGATTTATTTTTATGTAATGTTTCCACAAGCTAGTAAGACAAGTGAGTTTCTCTGAACATCTGTTTAATGTTGTCATTTGAATGAAAAAAGTGAGTATTAAGTCTGAATGTGTATCCATGGGTATGGATAAGTTTGTGTTGCAGAGTAAGGCAATCATTAATTTGGCCCCATCATGCCTGTCAGCATCAAGTAGTATTAGAGCTAGGTTCTTTGTTGGGTTCGTTTGTGAGGCTCTCATGGGTTTGTTGTAGGTGGGAGAGAAGTCTTGCAATTGTAGAGAGTTGTGTGAGGAGTAGAAATGGCACACAGAGGAGTAACTCCTAGAAGCGGAGGAAAAGCACCAAGAAAAGTAGACTTGGCAGAGATGTTGAGTGGAATCCAAGTGAAATTGGATGTAATGGAAACTGCACAACATAAAGGAACTTTTGTTGTTGCAATAGGGTAGGCGACATTGTCGAGTGACGTGGATGTATCTATGTTGATTTACCCATCTGACATGGTACACGCGCGAGTGAGGTCATGTTGTTAGTTTCAATATCTTGACTGCTTTAGTAGAGATCAATTTTTTCTGAGACCCATTGTACATGATGAAGTGCAAAGCCTTTCCATCCACCCACATATGAGTGGAATGAGTGCTTCTTGTCCTCTTATGGTGGATATGTCGCTCGTGTAGTGGTGACAATGCAGTATGTATATGCATCCATGAATTGCTTCCCTTTTATGCGTTGATGGAGCTGCGACAACAGATGTAGAGGCTTCTATTGTGTCTAGATCGTGCGACTCTAGTGAAAGGGTTTTCTTATTTTCTATATGGTCTCTAGCGTTGTGGCACTTTATCTTGTTGTTCTCGCACCACATGCAAGTGTCTTTCTATGGCGTTTTCTTCGATGTTTGCTTCTTGTCTTGCCTCTGCTATGGTGCATCTTTTCCTTGATGCTTTGTGTCAACCTTCCCTTTCTTTGGATGCAACTTGTTGCTAAAAGAAGATTATTTATTTCCTGTATGTTTGAATTTTTCTTCAATCTTGATTGCATATTGTTAGGCTTCTCCTAGTGTCACAATGTTTGCAAACTCCATTTCTTCCTTGATGTAATATCTAAAGTCACTGTAGTATTTGAGAATTGTATGCTTTTTGCTGTCATGTGTACCAAATTTTGTTGACAAGACATGAAATTTGGTGGTGTACTTTTGCACTATTTGGTCTCGACTCTGGCGTAATTGACATAAATTTTTGAATTGATCATCATAATTCTTTAGTGGATAGTATTCTTCTTTGATTGGATAGGGTGTGTTCCAGTTTCGAGTGAGTTCTCACAGGCTTAGGATTGAGATAGATCACTAGATAGATCGGGCAGACAGGGTCTGTCAGTTATGCAGCATCCAGGGGATGGAGTATGAGGAAAATTTCATTTTACGCTGTCCCATATACTATGAGATCAGGGGGATATTTCATTGCCTATTTAGGAGGATGTAGACTCTCTCTGACTTCTTCAGATATGAGGACCAGAGATGTTTAGATTTATATATACAAGAAGCTCTTAAGCTTCGTGTTCAGTCTATTCAGAGACCTACTAGACCAGACTCCACCCAACGGATCACTTCCTTCTTCACGGTGCTACCTTCAGGGAGAGGCACTAAGCGACAGATTGACATTAGTTCAGCCTCACATTCCAGATTAGTGCAACCTATAGAGAGACTATCCACAGTTCCTCGATATTTCACCAGCGTGTCCATTTCAGACCTGGCACCAAGGGACGGACTAAATCCACCAGATCTTCACAGAGGACTTTTCCTTCTAGGCAACGGACTGGAGGACAAATCAGACACCCTACCTCCTCTTCTTTGGGTCATACTTCTATCCGGAACTTCTTCTCATCGGACTCGGAGGCTAGGAGAGTTGGTTCGAACTCTTGATGGACCCCCCCCTGGTTCTTCCTTCTCAGGGTTCATTCCCACTTACCTGATGTTTAAGGATCTTTGTGGATTGCTCATTTCTTTTGCTTCTTTTTTTGGCTCTGAGCGTTGTTGCTCTTGGCCCTATTTTGTACTATTTCTTTCAGCATTGTTCATCTCGTTTTTGGATACCTTTTTGGTTTCCCTCTTGTTCTTGACACACTTTTGTAAACTGCAGCCCCGTTGACCTACCTTAGTGGTCATTCATTGGACATTAATATATTTATCTTATCTTATCTTATCGTATATGCAAAATTGTCCCATGTTTTGTTTGGTGCTGACTTGAGAGACAACTCACCATTGTCTTCATCTGGAAGACAATATGATTCCCACCATTTGTTGACACACAAGGGAGCTTTCAAGAGTGTGAATGTTATCTTTTTATTGTCAAATAAATTATTTATAGAGAAATATGATTGCAGCTGGTCGAGTCATTTATCCAATTGTTCACCATCAATTTTTCCTTCAAATAGAGGAATGTCAAAATTTACTTGTACCTTGAAGGGATGTCAGACCCGCGAAGGGCTTGCTTGATGATAATGTGTTTGCAGCCTCAAGTGTAACTTGTGAAAGAATTGTGCCATCATCTTCCTCCTCTACTTCTCAAGGGCTTGATCAAGCAATTCTTTGAAAGGATTTCCCATTTCTTCGTCTGTTGTCTGAGGTTGTTTGAACTGACAAGGAAGATAATCTGAAGGATCACATGTCTCGAGACCATGCTTTTATATTTTGATCTTGTTCGATGGGCCATGCAAGGAATGGAAGAATTCAAGAAACCACTCTGATGCCAATAATCTGAATTAAATATGTAATTTGGTGGATAACACACTAAATATGGAACTTAATATGTTATAGAAGTAGAACTGAAATTTCAAAAACAACAATATTTAATTGCAAATGAGAGTGTATACAAAGAAGGCAATCTTTGTAGGAAAGGTATGCGCCTTGAATTATGCATTTTTCATTCCTTGTACTATCTACATTATAGCTATACAATGTAGAAATTGAAATGTTACTAAAAATAGCGAATGGCGGTTTTTGAAGAGGAACTGAAGGATCACCCCACATGTAGATGACATGTATCCACCACCTTAGAAGTGGAAATGGATGGCCAGAAGTGGACAAATAGCCGATTCTTGGTTGATGATGTCTTTATTTTAAGAGTGCTACTTCTTGGGGTCATATCTCCTTGCCCATTGGTTGGAATTTGGAATTGTAATTTCGTACTGAAGGAGCCTGAAAATGTAAACTATGAAATTGTAGAAAAAGCCAAAAAACAGATTTTCAAAAATTTTCAGAATTCTTCTCTGAACAGCCATCTGGATCATTTCTTGAGATTTCTATTTACATGTCCAAAGATTGAATTAATTTATTAGTTTAGACAACCTTCTTTTGGTGATGAAATTTCTTGCGAATATGTTTCTCCCAACCCTTGTGAGCTTGTCTTCCATTAGTTATTGTCGCTCATGGGAAGATAGGATATCTGTATAAATTATTATCATCCAAGACTGTTTGTTAAACAACTAATCTTGGCGGAGAATGATTAAACTTGATGTCAAAAGAAATTATCCTAAACAATTATGACCAAGGTAGGAAAGAGTCCATTTGAGCAGAAGGCTCAACCAGTAGAAGCGGTAGAATTTATATCTTCAATGAGTCCCCAAATATTCTTCATATAGCTGTTGCAGCATGCGAAAAGTGGATTGAAGTGACTTTTTATGGCTGTAATATACATTCGTCCATAGTTTATACTTTATTGTGTTTCTAACTTTCTACATCTTAATTATTCAATAGAAGATTAAGTAGTACTGTTTGGGTTCAGGAACGTGCCCGTGACAAAGCTGCGTATGATTGCAAACGTTCAGTAACAGATGTATTTTGTAGACCTGCCCCTGATGTACTTGATTTACATACATATTTGGAGGAAAAAAACAAGTCATGCGAAGACAACTCAGAGATGAATAAAGTACCAAGTGTGTTTAATAATTTAGAAGGAAAGGGAGCAAGATGCAAAGAACAAATGGAAGTACCAAATCACAATGATGTTATTGGAGACCTTATTTTGGAAACAGAAATTTTGTCAAATAAGCTTTCAGAAGATGAGATACGAGAGATGTCTGGTGGAAAGTTTGTAAATTATGAACCTGGTCTTCCTTCTCATGTAAGAGTGGTGTAGAATATTTGTGTATACTTATATTTCAGATCGTTTTCCAGTTAACTGCTTTGTATTTTCATGGCACTGAAGTACTGCATCCTTTTCCTTTGTTTTCTAAACAGCTGATGCATTTTGTTATGTTTCAGATTCTTTACATCAAGAATCTGTCTTCTGATGTGAAAGAAACAGATCTAGTTGCTTTATTTATTCGGTTCCAACGTCCTGGACAGAAGTTACTTTTCCGGCTTATGCAGCATGGTCGAATGAAAGGACAGGCTTTTGTTACATTTACAGGTGATTAATTATTGTGGGATCTAAAATATTTTCTCTGACTATATAATATTATCAAACTGTTTCTTTTTTCAAATTTGTTATTTTAAGCTCAATTGACCTTTCTCAGACATGTTACAGGAGGAGAATAAACTATTCATTTTTTCAAAATGCACTGTTTTCCTTTGAAGTACGTAAGTCAATGCAAGAAGCAAAGAGGTCTTTAGCTAATCTTGTACAACATACCCATTCTAATATCTTTTATCTTAATAACTAGCATAGAAAGACACTTTTTCTCAAATATTTCCTGTTACAAATTTCTTTTGAAAGCCTTTCTTATGAAAGAAAGCACTTTAGAAGTACCTTCCTCGAATCATAAGAATAAAGAATTGAATACTTGGCACCAGCCTCAAGATATGGTCATTTTAAAAAATTGTGTGGCTTGAAACATGAGGATAGGTGTAAAAAATTAACTGACAAGATAGTATCTTATGAGAGTGGTTGCTAGATAATGTGACTGGTTGGCCATTGATATCAAGTGTGAATCCATATGCATGCAATCGATCATCCTCCCTATTTCTCAAAATTAACATGGCAAATCTGCACCTAGCATTGATGAGTCATTTAGCTTGTTTGGTTGAAATGAGAGAGTTTGGTCTTTACCTTTGTAAGCATTGATGATGCAACATTCTCGTTTGATCAACATGTATTTTTTTGGCCCTTCTCATGAAGATTGCATCTCTCTCTCTCTCTCTCTCACACACACACACACACACACAAATAGGGGCTTCTAAACACTACACCACAATCATCAAGAGGAACAATGTCTACAACAACTTCATCAATGCAATGCTCATTTATCCGAAACTTCACTTTGCATTGTTTGGTGACATGAATCTCTGCTTGTTTCACCCATCTAAAAGAGCACCCAACTTGGGAAAAGGCAACAAGAGGTTATAAAAGGAGGTTTGGGGGATTGATTTGGAGGATCTCTTTTTACACATAACAAAACACATAGTGAGTTTGAGCATTTTATCATACTTTTGTTTTCGAGGACAAAAACGCTCTTCAACATTTAGATTCGGGGACGACAACCCTCAATATCTTCTTCGTGGCTTCACTTATGTAATGTCCCCAATTTAGCCCTATGCTCTTCTTTTGGATTTAGCCTATTTTTGGGAACTTGTAGGTTAAGAAGAAGCTCGAATCAGGGTTTCCAAACTTCTTGGAGGACGTTTTCGTCTTTTTGTGGAGCTTGCACTTGGAAATGTTGAACTTGGATTGCGGATTCCTTCTGGGTTTTCTGAAAGCTTCGCGGTGATATGTTTTACTTGGCACACAGAGCACTTTCAAGGACTTTCTATTTTTAGAAAGTTCGGGATTGGCACCGAAATGGGATTTTTAGAGTGGGGTTGGATTCGTCTTGTCAAGACCTTTCCAACGAGCTATAGATCATTGGTTTCCGACATCATCTTGGCCTCTGTTTTAAAGTCCGTAAATTAAACATTATTATTTAATTTTGGACCTTGGTGCCTAGGCTCAACGACTTAATATTGAGGTTGAAAAAAAAAAAGAATTAAAGAGGATTATATTATTTTCCCTCTCATGTTTTATCCCATATACAAGAGGATTTTAGAGACTCCCAGTTGGAAAAGTATAAAAGGAGGAAGAGTGCTCTCATTTCATTATCTTTGGTCTACTACATTGTTATACTGCCGGATTGGCTCCGGAATCGCTTCGAGGAATGAAGGACTCCTAGCTCGGGCATCGCTTCGTGTTTGCAAGATAACATCTAGTGGTGATTCAGTCTTTGTGAGTTGCATTTAGTTGTGCATTGTTCTCAGCTTATTGCATTGTTAGTTTTATTTGGCAAATTAGTGTTTTCAGCGTGTTGCATTCTTGATACAACAGATCCGTGTTTTATTTATAAATCAGAAAATACCAAAAACAGTGTTCTGGGTAATGGCTTATTGTCTTTGCTAGGCTTGGGCGCCACTATCCTCAAAGTTGTAGATTTTTTAGAGATGACAGTAATTTTTAAAAGGAAATCGCCCCTTTCAGCTGGCTGTACATTTCAGATCTCATTAAAATTCGTGTAATTAATTATTGGTTGCATTTTGGGGTCTTTTTTGGGTGTTAGTTTGGGCGCCATCATAGGGAAAGTATTGTGCATCAGGAATCATGTCAATTGAACAAGTTGTTAGTGAGATATGAGCATCTGAGCAATTCCATAGGTTGCTGGTTATTTCTTTTAAGAGCAGATTTGTATCAGAAATCAGAAATTATTGTATTGCTCTTTGAATGAATTATTGTTTGGGCATGACTATCCAAGATATGGGTAGTACTTTATGATGTAATGCTAATCTTTCAGCTTCTTAAGACATTGGCAGGGGAATCCTTCTTATTTTGTAAAGCTGACAGTAGTACTGGCAGTCATTCTTTGCTTGTTCAGATCTGGTTGTAATTCTCAGTTTCAATTAAAGTCATTGTAATAGTTATAGCTCCGCCCTATGGTAGCTACTTTCCCTCTTTGGGTTAGCAAGCACATTCTGGGTGTTGAGTAGTTTCATCTTTCAGCATTTCTCTTTCAAGCATTGTTATTGTAATACTCCGCCATATGGTCGCCTCAACTCCATATTGGATTGGGTAGCACATACTTGGTGTTGAGATTTTTTAAGTACTGTAAATTTTATTACTCCACCATATGGTCGCCTCAACTCCATCTCGGATTGGGTAGCACATACTTGGTGTTGAGTTCTCTTTCAACACTTGTAGTAGAAGACCCTCTGACCATATGCTCGCCATCATTGGCACCATTCTTGGTTAGAGTTCATTCCAGTTCTGTTTTTGCATTTAGATCCTCTGACCAATGCTCGCCATCATCGGCGCCATACTGGTTAGAGTTGTTTCAGTACGTTTGGGTTTATCTTCTAACTTTAACGGGTACTTGATTGTAATGTTGTAATCTGATAATTGAAAATCAAAGAAAAAATTGGCTCGGATTATTTCAACTTAGGGGTCACATTTGAGCACATATGTAGGTCATCAAAGCTAGGGCATCATTCTCCGAGGTGGCACAACATTTCAGGGCATCCTCCAAGGCTGGCATAGGGGTTTTGAGAGCAACTTTAGCAGGCTTGAGGGCTTATTGTAAGCTGACATCACTTTTTGAGGTGGCTGTACCTTCCTCTACATTGTTCGTGTTCTAGCACTTGGAATCAGTTCAACTATGCTTGGATCACCGGGATCGGTCAGCGGAATTCATCTTTTCAATTATTTTTGCATTTGTATGACCAGCTGTGATTTAATTAATTTCCAGCTTGAAAATAAAACAAAATAAATCAGATTTGATGTATGCTGGGTTTTTGCACTTGAAATAAAATATAGTTTCCATTTTCAAAGGGATTATCAAGGTGTTCTACTATTTTATAAAATTTTCCAATAGGGTTTTCAATAAAAATCAGTATTTTTAAATATGCCCTAAGGGGATATTTCAGAATAAAATTACAAATTTTAGAGGGTTTCAGAATTTGGTTCATTTTCTATAAGGGTTTGAAATAAAATTTCAGATTTAATTAATTCTGCCCTAGGGTTTCCAGTAAATCCAGAATTGTTTAAAAATGTCTTATTAGGGACACTTCATCATACTGCGTTTTCCCTGTTCGGGGCTAGTCTCCTACTTTGATTTGACTAAGCTTTGTAAGGGCGATGTGCACGCTTGGATTAAAACTTGAATTCAGTCTTACAGGTCTAGCTTTTCCTTCAAAAGTTTGTGAGAGGTGAACACCTGAATAGCATATTTCCTTCATACTTAATTTGTCGGATCAACAGGCTCACAATATGTCTATTAAATCTCACAACACCAAACAAGCAACCAACAACCTTGGTGCATTTATCCTTTTCAGCCTTACAGATTTAACTATGAAGTCCTATTCGTCTAAGGGGCGAATAACCAAACAACACTTTCTTCAATCTTTCCTTCTTCCGTCCTTTTGAATTTTGATGTCTCCACTTGAACCTGTACTAGCGAACAAGCAAACAAAGCATGCTTATATGTTTTCACCCTTCGGGCCTTTGGACTTAAGATTCTTGAAGGCATAGGCCCATCAACGAATACACAACAAAGCCCCTTTTGCCAAATGTTTTCTTTTCATGGTTACATACTTAGTGTCCTTTTGAATAAGTGTTGAAAAGTGATCACCCGAATAAGACTATTTTGCCGACTCTCTTCTTTTGGCCTTTGGCTATCCACTTCATTTTTACTTGAGGTGATCCCTAATGACGTGAATAGGCCTTCTTTCTTGCTCTTTTTGGCCCTATGGTTTTACCACCAATTTGAGTCTAGTTCAAGGGGCGAACAGCGGAATCTATATATTCTACATTTTCCTTTCTTGGGGCTTATAGACTCAAAAGATCTTTTTGCCTTTACTTACCGGCAAACACCCGACCATACATTTATCATTTATTTTTCTTATTTGGACTTTCGTCTTTAGGTTCATTCCTTTTTTTACCAAGAAGCCCGTACCAGTGACAACATTTAATGTTCAATATTGCCTTGTCACCTGTTCGGCCCTAGGGGTTATTTTCATACATTAGAACACCTGATCATGTGAAACATGGCTTTTAAGTCATAACCGTACACTAAATGCTTTTAAGAACAATAAGACATATTATCAGCTAACACGTGATACTCTAAATATGCTTTACCCAAACCCTACTTTTTTTTGTATAGGGTATTTGCAAATGCCAACACTATCAACAGGAAAATGCAAGGTTACAAGTTCACAAGGCAATGGCCTAACCAAACACCAATCTCCTTTGTTTTGCATCTCCATTACTTTGTTTTCTGATGCCTTCTCTTTTCTCTCTGCTCTGCAACTCTCAGTATAACTCTTACATTCCACTCAAGGCTCTCTTTTAACCAAAGCATGCTCAAAGTTTGACACAAAGACTCCAATCAACCAAGTAACCTAATAGACAAAATTCCAACTTCAGTCTGTATTCCAATCTGGGTGGTTTGATTCATCCCCTATCTCATTCAGGTCTAGTTTGGTTCATAATGAATTTGTTCTTGTACATGTCTGTTTTTGGGATATGTCCATTCCAACATGAACATGCCTGAACGAGTTCATTCTAGGATGAACTTGTTTATGAAATTGTCTGTGACAAATCTGATTGTGCATATAGCTTCACCAAGCCTCCCTGACCATCCTTAGGCATTTTTCAGACTTGTGTACTATGTTCTGATCATCTGTATATGACTGCCTTGGCTAATCACTAGCCTTGAGAAGACTACATTATATAGGATTTGGTGGTGTAAGGGTTATACAATTATCTTGGAGTCTTTACAATAGAGATACAACATTCATGATAGCAAATTTACATTTTAATTGATCCAATTTGGATCACACATTTACATACATATATATGCACATACAAACAAACATTTTGTTAAGTTTTAAAAATTCAAAATTTTAAATGACCTGTCACAAAGATTGAAACATAAATGAAAAATGAGGTTTCTCTTATCTGTTATCTGCTGTTTCATAATATGTTTTGCAAATCTATGCTGACCAAACCTGTAATGTCTTTTTAAAATCTTTTCCTACTTTGTTTTCAAAATCCTTCTGATGTGTTTTGCTACCAATTTCGTGAGAATTTATTTGTTTGAATAAGTGATAAATGACTTCGGAGCAGTCTTTTGACCTTTAAAGGGTTAGGGTATTTCATTAACTTTTTTTTTTTCTTTTCCTTGTTCATTGAGGCATTAAGAGACATCAATGTATGCTCCCTGCTTGTTAGTGACCCCTCATACAGTAGGAGACATCTTTTGCAGTTGACCGTCTTTGATAAGTTTACCCATCTTCAGTACATGTACCCATAGTACTAAGACTTAGTGAGTACAATTGGGTACTTGCCAAAGCAATCTCCATGAGTAATCCAAGCGATGAGCCGAAGCAGTCTCAGAAACTGCTCGTCGAGTCTAACGAACCCTGTCAAAATATCAGAAAAAAACATAGGGACATTAAAAATTAAAACTATTAAAAAACTTTGATTGGCAGGGTTTATTAGACTCACTTGTATTGACGAACTGATTTTTTGCTGGAATTCTTTAGCCTTGTTTGAGTTTGAGTAAAAAATTGCCTAGCCAAGTACTCACTGAGTCCATGTCTCAACACTGTGCAAATACTTGTCTTTGATAAGTTTACCCGTCTTCTATACACATACTCATCTCTACAACATGCACTGTATCCCAGGTTACGTATCTTGGGGTTTCAATGGCATTGATACTAGGTGAAGCCAAAAGAGCCTCGCCTATAAGCTTCGACTTGCTTAGCTTTTCAATAAGTATTCTGATCTTCTAGGATTCCTTGTTAGCTGGTGGTAAGCATATTTACCTGGTTCAGAAAGTGTGGTAGGTTTTGGAGGGGGAAAAGTTTAAGACATTGGAATTAGGTTTGGATCGATGTAACATAAAATAATGGATAATCACAAAAATGATTTGCGTGGAACAGAACTATTACTTAATATAATGAAAAGAGTTATAAAGTTCATAGCAGTTCAAAAAAAAGATGAAATATATAGAGTGCCGATAGCTCTCCATACACTAGTTTTTAAAATGAAGAATTAAAAATCTTCAAAATTTAAATAATAATATAATAATAAAACTATAGCACTGATGAAAAACATTTTCAGATGACCAAAATCATGTGGAGCAGCACTGAAAATTATAATTCTGTGAATGTGGTAGCCCCTTAATTCCATCACGATGAAAGTGAAAAACAGTGCCTTATAATTCTCCACTAGCAATCATTGTAGGAAGACTGGCACTATTCTTTACTCTGGGAATTGTTAGCACTGGTCTGAAATTCATATAAGCAATGCTGCATGATATCTGTGGAATTACAAGCCAATTATAGAAATGCCTTGATCGTACTTTTCTGATGTCCAAAAGCATGATGCACCAGTAAAAAACTGGAAAAACACCCACCATTGTACGAAATATGACATGATCTTTGGTTTTGTATGCTAGCGGTCAACATTTGGAAGGGGTGACTTCTCAAGGCTTCATATATATAGGGGTTTTGCTTATGATGTTTTGTTAGAGCTGGAAACTGTGGTGGTGAGTAGATTACTTGAGTAGTTCTAGTCACCAACCAACCGGAGGAATGGATGTTAAGCATGGCTTGTTTGAGAAGATACAGACTAAGTGAATGGAATACAAAATAATAATACAATTTCTGAACTGCCTCAATCATCACGAGGTCTCTTTGACTTTTTACCTCACTTTACATTGATGATATTCCATTTAAATAGTAGTGCTAATAGTATGTTTCATTGTCCTTTTGACAGCTTCATTTTCCATACTTCTGTTGGTTTCATATTGCTCGTTTGACAGCATGATTCTGATGATCGAACAGTATTAATGGATCGATTTTTGAGAACTTAGAGCACTTACCTGCCACTTTACCCATGGGGACTGCACTATCAAGCTTAGACAACTTTTTGGATTAGAAGTGATGTTCAAGGGATTTCTATTCTGCCAAAAGTTTCTTCGGAACTGCACCCAGCCTCATTCGAGCATGGTCAGCTTTAACATGGGGAGTAAGTTCAGTGTAGCTTGAAGTTGGGTAATCATCTTGGCAAGGGACTCACCATGCTGCTATACCATGGCTGGCAGGAAATTTTTGAGATTTATCCAGAAAGGCATGGGTCGATGAAATATTAAACAGAAATGGATTGAAACAAACTCTTACTATAGTTGACAGTATTTTTTGACTTTATTTTCCCTTTAGATTCCATCTGATGAACTTTGTAGGAAAATATGTGTTGGCTAGTTTTTGTGACGTTGAAGGTGGCCTGATTTGAATAAGTAGGGATATAAAATTAATATTATATTCTGAATGTGTCTCATATATCCTTCACCAATGCAAAGTCTCCTTTTTGAAGACTCATACAGGCTTGTGTAAACTATCAAATAAAAAACGGCAATAATCAGTGAAATAACATAAATTTTTAAGATAACTATTTTACTTTGGATCTATACTTTGAATCAGAGAAGTTGTAGCAGAAAAACATTATACATAAACAAAATCGGCTATGTTTCTTTCCCTCTTTGATCTCTCCAATAATTCTAGTGTTTTTCTGTCACTCGTTGAAAGTATAACTTAGTAGCTCCACTTCTCTTTCGTCAAGGACTGAAAAGAACATAATTTGTGGTATTTCTCATTTTTTATTGTAATGTGAAATAGAAAAAAGCGTCATCTGGTAACCTTTCTGGGAAGTCTTTCCCACAACTCCTGTCAATCAATCAGAGAATCACTCTATATGCTTTAGTATAAGTTTCTAGATCTTTTGATTCTGAGTTACATAAAATATCATCATATACACAGGAAATTTCGAATGCTTTCTTTGTTAGTAATTTTTCAGCATTGTTAATAGCGAATCTTAGAGTTTCTCACGAGGCATCCCGTATATCTTGCAGATACTGATACAGCCACACGCGCTTTACAGTTAATAAATGGTTTCAATTTAAAGGGAAAGCCAATGGTTATTCAGTATGGTCGTAAAGAAGGGGAAAATGTCAAGTGTACAAATTAGACTACAATGATCAGGGCAGTTCTGCATCTAGAATGGATAAATCCGGACTTGTGAAATTTGGTGATGGACTTTATACATTTAAAAATATGTGATAAGCAAGAACGGTTGCATAGAAAAGCATGGAAAAATGCATCAGGTGGGCAGTTCAATTTGCATATGGAAACATAAGAGCTATAGTTATCAGGAGTTGTAGGACAAGCAAAAATGGAAATATTTCTTACATATCAGTTAGTACATTTAAAAGGATGTGATAAACAGGAATCTTTGCATAGAGAGGTGTGGAAAAAGGAAAAAGGTGGTAGGGTCAGTTTGAATATGCAAACATATGAGCCATAGGGCTCAGGGGTTGTAGGACAAGCAGGTATGGGAAGAGTTTGTACACCAGTTTGTACATTCAAAGGATGTGATGAATACAGCCTAGTAGTTTGTCACATCTTTTTTCCAGTGCCAGATTTTGAAGGCACTTGCCTATGATTAGCATTATATATCATAATTAATAATCGGAATACTGGTTTATTGCTGTGCAATCCGGAATTTTGATTTTTGATTAATTGCTTTATATGTTGTGAATTAATTATTTAATGTTATCCTGCTTCATATATTCATGCAATGCAATTAAGAGAATCAATTGATGTTCAAATAAAGGATGTTATGTTGTTATGGTGAATAATTGCTATTTTATAATTATGTGGATTTGATATTATGACTTGGATAATTGTCTTTTGTTCATCTGTTTGTGACGCAGGGGCAGGCTGTCAGTGTGAGGGAGAGAATCATTGGAGAGAAGGAACTAGACACATATTATGGGGGGCAGTGAAAAGAGAATTTTGTGGATTAGTTTGCATTCATTCTAGTTGCACTCTGGGCATGAACATTTGCCTTTGATTGTTTTGGCATGGGTAGTGACCATTGGTGTGTGACAAACTTGCAATTTTTGTATTACTTTTGTCTTCTAATTGCAACTGTTGTCATAGATATAATTGAATCTAGGGATCCCTAGAGGTCGTTGCAGTTGATAGGTCAAGCATTGTTATCAGCGTGAATGTGTAGAATATTGTGTCCCCTAGTTATCAATCAAATGCGTGTAATTTGTCAGCGAGATATCTTCATCTGAATTTTTTTGGTGACAACCATAATAGGTCATTGGGTCGGAGAACCAATGGACCTATATAGACTATCGTTATAAAAGATAAAACCATTTAGGCCTTATATGATTGTCCAACGATGTTGCTAGTCAAAACCATTTAGTCGAGTTTTTCGAGTTGTAGTTCTGACTCGGGGTCTCTTGAGTGGGTACCTATTCACTATATATAGTTTGACCATGTTGCTATTCGAAACCATTAAAGTCGAGTTTCTTGAGTTGTTATGACTCGGGGTCTCTTGAGTGGGTATGTATACACAATGCTTATATATACATATATAAAACAGGTTAATAAGATTGCAAAGGAAGTACTTTTTCAAATTAAAACATGTGAGAGAAAGAGGAGATAAAATATAAAAGCACAAAATTATTGTATCTTAATAGATTAAGCCCACCATTGGGCGTTTCATTTTACAGGCATGTTTAAATGACCATTCATTCCTTACACAGCTCCGCAATAATTGTCTTAGCAATCTTAGCAAAACCATGCGGTTAAGTTGCCTCACTGTTCGTAATTTAACTATAATTTCGAAATTGTGAATTATAATGGTAAATTGTAACGATCTCCAACGGAAATTGGAGACTCCGAAGTTCTTAATTCTTGCTTCATGAGCAGCCTATGCGTCATATCAAAGGAAGCTGCAAATTGCTAAATTGTTGGTGAATTTAACTATAATTTTGAAATTGTGTATTATAATGGTAAATTGTAACGATCTCCAAAGGAAATTGGAGACCCAAAGTTCGTAATTCTTGCTTCATGGGCAGCCTATGTGTCATATCAAAGGAAGCTGCGAATTGCTAAATTGTTGGTGATTTAAACATTGTGCAGGGAGCCGCTCTTGCCGTCACTAAAATATCTGGGAGCGTCGATGCTAAAATTTAAATATTTATTATGATTCTTGTTTAACTTAATAAATAACATGGGTGGGCCTCGCTATTATTTGGCATTAATTTTTTTTTGAGATCTTTTTAAGATTTTTCCAATATATAGATTCAATACCACAGCGAATAATCTATTTAGGAAGCCGCAGGATAGGCCGTCGTCTCTTTTTCAACTATGCCCACCATGTTTCTTGGCTGCCCGAATTTGTTTTACACAAGTAATAAATGCCCAGAAGGCACATTAAAGGACAGCTGGAAAAATTCAGTTTTCCGGCCTAAAGTAGGACGTTGAGGCATAAAGACGCGAGAGAGAGTTTGGGAAGAGACGAATTGCAAAGGATTTTTAGGAAAGCGTAGATTAAAGCAAGCTGCTAAGAAGACTAAAAACGATTTTTTCTAGCACTAGAGATGGGTATTTATTTGTGCTTCGAAATGTAGCAATGGCGCCCTTAAATTATTTATTGGAATGGTAATATTTCGAAGCTGGTAGTTTCCTGCATGTTGTTTCAGACATTTAATTGTCTTTGAATTCGAATGGTCATACTCACTGCTTGTGGACCTATGTAGTAGCTATACATTGGCATTCGATGTATAGCTGCTACTTATCATGATCCTTTAGTTAAACATGAGGTGGAAAATCTAAGGTGGTTTATAAAGAGAGCATGTCTTGATTTTGAATTGCAAATAGATGCTTGGAAGAGAAATTGTCCTGACAAAGAAGCATATTGCTCTAGTGATACAATTAAAGAGGTAAATGCGGAGTATAAATGTTTGAAAATTCCACATAGCTTCGAGATTTTTAACTTTATTATGTTAGCCTCCCTTGGATCTAATTTCTCTACGCGTCCACATCTGAGGTTTCAATTCTAGCCTTGACCTTAATAACAATGTGTATTCATTCGTGTGTACAAAGGTGCGTGCGTGCGTGTATATGTGTGTGTGCGCGTGCTACTAATCATTGGTTTTAGTTTAATATTCTTCTATTTCAACGAGCTCAAAAAGTGTAATTTTATAGTGTGGGTTATTCCATGTTTTTTTAATATATAAGTTTTCGCAGATTTTCAAAAGAAATGCACGGGGTTAAATAATTTCATCTTTCCATAACAGAAGAGCCTACCTTGAGGATGGCGATTGCATTTCACTGTCGAAAGAAAAGATTGTGTTTGAATTGAAATCTAAGTAATTTGTTGCTTTCGACTAGATTTGGTGTTATTCAATAACCTTCTTTTGGGAACTTTAGCACGTAACATATAGTGCCAAAAAGAAATAAATAGGATACAAATTCCTATGGTTTTCATGTAAGATAAGATGCCACTTTTGAGGTAGTGGTTGTAGTTCATGAACAATACAAACTATAGGAACAAAGATTTTTATAGTTTCAATTGAATTCTTTGTTAAGGGGAAATATAATAATTTCTTGGTTTGGACTAACTTCTATGTTATTCAAAGTTAAAATTTTGTCTTCTTTTGTGGACCTTATAACACAATAAGTATATATTCAAAATAAATTATTTGACTGTAAAATTGATTTGGTTTACTGTAAGATAGAAGGTTACGTTAAGGAAACTTTTTCCAGCTTATCAATTATCATTTTCAAATATTGAGATCCAATATCAAATCAATTGTGTATTATAACAATAGGTAATTATCATTAGGAATTTGTTTATAAGTATTTGGTAGGTGCAACTTGGTTACATTGAGTGTGAAGCTAAATCTAGTTGCTTGTAGTTTTGATATTACTTTACAATTAGTAAAACTATGCTCTATTGATATGCAACTATTTGGTTCTTGCAACTTTATATCGAATGGGAATTAGAATTATAATTATGAAAAACACTATAAATAGTTTTAACTAGAGAACATCTACACTTATATATGTTTCTTTTGAAAACGTAAATGTATGTTTTATTGTGTTAGATGCTTCAATGTGTGGGTTCTTAGGTTTTTGTCTTATCACTGATTTATCAATCCTCATTTGGTAACCTATGATAATAGATCTCATAAGTGGCAAGAGACATTTATGAGCTACGTTATCACTTGTGTACCTTACTTGGTTTGGTACTTTGCTTAGATTTGGTTTCTGGAAAACCCTAGACTTGTGAAAAACCTATGGAATGGAGGTAGAATAATATTATACACTAGACATTTTGGGATGTTGAGTTAACCTTGGGAATTAATTCAATGATGGATATTATTAATCTTGCATAAGGATTGTCGAGACTAAAACCAACTATTAAATCACACTTTGAGTTGATGAGTCCTCATTAAACTTAATCATTGATTTTGAATGTTGAACCTTATAATGCATTGATTTGGATACTCATTGATATTACAACAATGTTGGAGCATTTAACCTTCAAGAACCCTAGTGTGGAAATTAAGGTTTGGGTTCAAGTAGAGTTTATCGTTGCTTGGTTGATTTCCATTGTATCTCGAGAATTAAGATCTTACCCTTAAGTGGAAATCATAACATGACACTTCGAAAAACTATCAATCACAATATAATTGTAAGAGTTAATTATTTGTGTCATTATGAACATGTATTGGAAAACAATCTTTTTAGAATTGGAAAACATATGTGTAAATAATAATATTTCTAAATATTAATCCCATCTTGGGAAATAAAAACTTAGATAATAAATGCTAAACTTATATGAATCCTTATTGATGTTAAACTCATTGCTAGCAATCCAACAATTTTGGATGTCAAAAACACATTTGGGAGTTGAACACCTTTTGGTAAAAGAAGGTTCTAGTCTTGGATTATATTCATGGGTTATGCCTTGGTTTGACAATATGCTTCATGCGTGGTACATGCAGACCCTTGTTTTGAAATTAGCACTTGACCTAATTCGACTGGTAAATGCTTAAAGTAATATCATCTTCTGAATGATGAGTTTGAGCTTATGAGAAGATTGGCTAACCTGATAATTGATTAATGTGTTAGGTTGTGGAGCTAAAAGCTTCACCAAGATGCAAACAGGAGAAGTTACGGAGGATGCTGAGTTGCAGAGTTGCAGAACCAGTTGCAGGAAAATCGGCGTCGGTCTAATCAACCGACGTCGGTCATACAACAATGGAGAAGCAACCGACGTTGGTTACCAGTCGGTCGACATCGGTCATGGAGGTGCCGGCGTCGGCAGACTGTGCTTGAACAGGTAGTTTGCATGTTGATCCCAGAGAGTCTATTTTTGGACGGTTTGTTTGCATGTCAAAGGCTAGTTGTAGTCTTGAGTTGCACGTCTAATTATTGTAATTAATGTAGTCTAATTATTGTAAGCATGAGATCTATATATGGACTCATGGGCTGTATTGTAAACTCGTAACTAGAAAGTAAGAGAGCAATAAGCTCCTTCTAAGAAAAGAGAGCAATGGTGTGTTCCTCCTAGTGCCACAGTACCAAGGTGGGTACTGGTTTGGAGAATCAGTAGGGTTCTTTATATTTGTATGATCTTAGTCAGCAAGATAGCATGGCTTCTTTTGGAGATCTACAATGGTGAGTAAGGTCTAGTGATTTGCAGGTAGCAGCAGAGAGCTGGAGATATACTTGGAGTACGGTTGTGTACTTGACATACTGGCAGCGTGTTACTGATTAGTTGGAGAGGTGAACATCAATTCTGTATTGGAGTTGATTGTTGGGACCAAGAGAGAGAGGGAAGGTCTTGAGGTGTGGCGAGCCTTTGAGGTGGAGGAAGAAGTGGCATCTTCCTTATTGTATTTTTTTCTGAGTGATTATTAATACAATTGTGTATTGTCTCTCATATTCTTGTGTTGTTTCATATTTCTAGTTACTTATTGATTCTGGTTAAATTTCGTGTTTAGTTGCTAATACAAGAAGTAATCATATGTGCTCTATTGTTGGAGCAAGACTCTGACATGTGGTATCAGAGCATGTTTATTGTTCTAGGTTCCTGACAATTGGTATCAGAGCTTTTGGTTGGGTTGACTAACAGGTGGTTTCAGATCTAGTAGTGTTTTTGATTACAGGTCACTCGCAGGGGTTTCAGATTGAGTGGGAGTATAGTAATGGCAGAAAAAAGTAAGCTACGAATGGAGAAATTGAATAGCACGAATGGTCTGATTGATGGAAAGAAAGAGCAGGTAAAAGGAGATTGTTGGTCGGTAAAAGATCAGCGTGTAGAAATAGATGTTGCAGGGGTTGTTGCACAAGTTGCTCTGGATAAAGTAGAATCTTTGTTTACAGATTCTTTTGCCTCTTTCCATGCAGCCCAAAATAGAGCATCTTTTCATGGGTATGTCTTTGGAGACTTTGAGAGATTTATTTATGGGTTGCAGAGCCTTGTCAGATTATTGACGAAGGGAAAGTGAAGCTGAAATTGCAGACAGATAACACACAGGTGGTGAAGGAAGTCATGCAGGTACCAGTCTTGGAGATTAGTCTAATTTTTTTAGAAAATTTGGGTGATGGGAGATGCACTGTAACTCTCACAACGGATACACTTGAATTAGATGGTGATAAGAAAGTAGGTATCTTTTATCTATCTACTTATATTGTTGATTCATCTTCTGTTGCAGAGATGTGGCTTCGTAGGCTTAGTCACATATGTAGAAGGAAAATGCAGGCTTTGAAGCGGAAGTCAAACGTCTTTGACAAGCTAAAGAATAGGAAAGCCTTGGTTTTCATGGAGGAGATAACGGACAGAGATCAGGAGAGGAAACTGATTTATTCTGAGCAGGGCTGTGTTAATTTTAACAGGGTTTTGACCCAAAAGGAGCTCGCGGGTAAAAGTTGTCACTCAACACAGAAATCGACGTTGGTTATAAAATCGACGTCGGCGTCCTCACAGTGACCGACGTCGGCTATGTGCAGATCGACGTCGACAAAACAGGGACAGGTAAAAATCGGCATCGGTCAAGAGGACCGAGTCGGCGAGGAAGCAGTCACAGGGAACCGACATCAGTCAGGTGCAGGTTGGGAGATGGCCGAGATCGGTCACTGAAACGGATATTGGGTGGACAGCAAGCTGTCAACATGTCTCAAATGCTCATATCGAGGTCAGAAAAGGTAAATAAACCTCATATTCATTGTTCACCTTCTTTATATTGCTTATTGATTGTCAAGAACCAGGAAGATGGAAGAGGCAATGCAGGTAGAATCCTGATACAATGGGAGTTTGGCATGGATGAGGAGTGAGTCTTTGGAGAAGAACCAAACAGGTGTTCGTTGGTAGAGTTGTTAGCTGGAAGTAAGCACTGAGAGACGAAATGGATTTTCAAGTTAAAGAAGAGAGTGGATGGATACGTGAGACGAAAGGCCAAGGTATATGGTCTTGAGGAAGCTGCAGGACAGTGGTACAGGTTTGACAGGTGGATGACTAAGCATGACTTTAGTCAATGTCAGTGTAAATATTGTGGTTTTGTCTTACCAGGTGGATGATGAGTCGCAACATTATCCAGTTACTGTATGTGAATGGTATACTAGTTATAAGTTCAGAGATACAGGGATTTGCTGAGCTAAGGGTAAGGTTAGTTCAGAGGTATGTCAGGAAGAATTTGGAGCAGTGAAATTCTTTGGCATAAAAGACATGGAGATTTTATCTCCAGTGGGAGCTGGTGTAAAGATGGTGTTGGCGGGGTTCATGATGCAGGATGCAGAATCAGAAAGCACACCAAGGGCTGGACAGTTCAAGCAGAGCTTAGAACAAGTGTTCGAAATCACATGAGGTCTAGTGTAGACCTGAGTTTTTTCAAGCATTGGGAGTTGTCAGAAAGTATGGAGCCAATTCGGGGAAAGAGTACTGGAGGGCAGTTCAGTGGGACTAGCAGCAGGTTAACATGTTATGCAGGGTCAAGGTCTTCACTACATGGATATGTAGGTTCGGATATGACAGGTTACTTGGATGACAGGTGTAGCATCACAAGATGTGTGGTGGTTAGTCTTCAGGACTGATCTTGAAGAGGAATACAAGCCATGAAATAATTTAGACAGTGTACAAGGACAGGTACAGGTGCAGCTGTTTATCTCCAAGTAGGAGATTGTTAGGTTGTGGAGCTAAAAGCTTCACCAGGATGCAAACAGGAGAAGTTACGGAGGATGCTGAGTTGTAGAGAGTTGCAGAACCAGTTGCAGGGAAACCGGCGTCGGTCTGATCAATCGACGTCGGTCATACAGCAGTGGAGAAGCAACCGACATCGGTTACCAGTCGGCCGACATCGGTCATGGAGGTGCCGGCGTCGGCAGACTGTGCGTGAACAGGTAGTTTGCATGTTGATCCCGGAGAGTCTATTTTTAGACTGTTTGTTTGCATGTCAAAGGCTAGTTGTAGTCTTGAGTTGCGCGTCTAATTATTGTAAGCATGAGATCTATATATAGACTCATGGGCTGTATTGTAAACTCGTAACTAGAGAGTAAGAGAGCAATAAGCTCCTTCTGAGAGAAGAGAACAATGGTGTGTTCCTCCTAGTGCCACAGTACCAAGGTGGGTACTGGTTTGGAGAATCAGCAGGGTTCTTCATATTTGTATGCTCTTAGTCAGCAGGATAGCATGGCTTCTTTTGGAGATCTACAATGGTGAGTAAGGTCTAGTGATTTGCAGGTAGCAGTAGAGAGCAGGAGATCTACTTGGAGTACGGTTGTGTACTTAACGTACTGGCAGCGTGTTACTGACTAGTTGGAGAGGTGAACATCAATTCTGTATTGGAGTTGATTGTTGGGACCAAGAGAGAGAGGGAAGAAGGTCTTGAGGTGTGGCGAGCCTTTGAGGTGGAGGAAGAAGTGGCATCTTCCTTATTGTATTTTCTTCTGAGTGATTATTAATACAATTGTGTATTGTCTCTCATATTCCTGTGTTGTTTCATATTTCTAGTTACTTATTGATTCTGGTTAAATTTCGTGTTTAGTTGCTAATACAAGAAGTAATCATATGTGCTCTATTGTTGGAGCAAGATCCTAACACGTGGTATCAAAGCATGTTTATTGTTCTAGGTTCCTGACATAATGAAACCTTGTACAAAAAGGTTATAGTTTTTGGTGAGATCATTAATTGTCTACAGTTACTAGACATGTCCAAGTTCTAGAGTGAAATGCATATAAAGGCCACCTATTGTTTTTCTAGGTCATATGACAATATGCATAAATTTCAGTACACATTAAAAATGTTATATCATTCTATATTGCATTGTTGTGAGGATTAGCATGTTGACTTGCTCTCTCCACTTTGATTCTTTTTTGCTTTATCGATTCTTTGCATCTACTACCTTTGTGGAAGGGCTGGGGCATTCTTAGTGGATGGGAGATGTGCGAGGGATCCAAAAGGCCCTATGGTTGGAAGAAAATTCCTTCAATGACACTTTCCCTCTTCTCGTCCTATATGGTCTTTCAACAATAGTGATGATCTATGGAGCTCTTGTGGATTTCTTTTTGAAGACTTATTCATTTATGACTATTTTGGACAAATGATTATACATATTGAACATTGTATTGCTACTTGGAAATATGAAATCATGTAGTAGTAAATCTGTTGTAAACATTATAAGTTATTGCTTAGTTATGACTATGAGTCTGATTCTGGTTTGTATATTACTTTGTAATTGAACTATTGGACCGATAAAAGATGAAAATTGACTTGTCTTGCTTAATATATACTTAGACATTGTTGCATTTGTATTTGCAAATGAAAGAAGTGGATTCAGTTATTGCACATATCTCCTTACTATGAAGGTTTGCTTTGACTTCTTGAAATAAATGTAAATCTAAATTGAGGGTATCATTGATACAATATAATTGTACATTTTATGAAAAAAATAATATTGAAATGTGTTTTGTTTAATCACGTTAGTGTGAATACATACTTTGATTTCAATATTAAATGTGTAATCTAATTTTGATATGAAAACATGTAATATAATTTATAGTCACGTAGACTGAAAAGAATGATTGACTTTGATACTTATTTCATGAAGTTTTGATTTTTGATTTTGTGCATGGTAGTACTATGAAAACAATTATGTGAATGGTGTCATGATGTATTATTGAAATAACTTGATGATTGAATTTTGACAAACTTGTTTGATTATTCATTTTCTTTCATTAATGAACATAAGGGAAAGAATTAGTTAAGACACATTTTGGATGGATAACTTGAAGTCACACAAAAATAAAGAAATTAAATGATAAAAAAAATTAGGCACATTTTTATATTACCCAACTGGGAGGTCCTTACATAGTTTCAAGATGCATAAGGCACAAGAAGGTGTGAGTGGAGAAAACTATATCTTCATTTGGTATATTAATATTGTTCTAGCATGCAAGACCAAAAAGATAGTGCAATACTTAAGTTTCATTAAAGATTGAAATTAGAGGGACCTAATGTACACAAGACTATCCACTAAGCAAGTGTAGGAAAACCATAGGGAAAATCAATAACTCATTTTGGGATGTTAGTTAGATCATGGTTTGTTGTTATTAACTTTTGGCATATTTAATATATAATTTATAGGGTTTTGGGGGAACTTCTAGGCATCCCCTTTTTGTGCTACCGTGTTTCCCCATCCTCCCCAAAGGGGTACTTGTTGGAACATACCATAATATAAATTCACATGTTGTTGTAAGTTTCAAAATGTTTATTTTCAATAAATTGCTATCACATCCACCTTCAAATCTAGCATGTTTCAATACACAAATATTTGATGCATGCATCTCTTGTATTCCAATTTTCAATAATGTAAAAATATCCAACAAAAGAAGTTTTCATGATTGTTAGTATGCAAATTCACTTAGAATGAAACTCAACTATGAACTATGTAAAGTAATAGATTTTGACAAATAACCTCCATCCCATATTTTTGTTCCCGCACTTCTCCCGTTAGTTTTGTGTTATATGGTCCTCTCCTCTCGTTTAAATGGATGTGCCCATCCACCTCTTTCTACTTTCTTTGTTTTTAGTTATTGGAAGTCCACCCATGTGCCAATATATTCAGTTTTGTATTAAGTCACATATAAATAAATAAGTGTTTGTGATCTATTTGCACACACAAACACTATTGATTAGATATCTAATATTGAGCATATTGTTGATACATGAGAGACATTTTGTGATTCGAAGGTTCCCAAGCAATTCTTTGTTATATTGAACATGATCTAACTATGATAAGGTTAATTCATGGACACTAGCCACCCAAACCCTAATGCAAGTCTTTGATCTATTTTCCTCGACACTCTAGATCAGAGATTCAACTATTTGTATAGAGGAGTTGAAACATGCAAACTAAGGACAAGGAAACAAAAAGTAGAACCAGAGGAGTGAATCTAGAAAGTTAGATTTTGACTGTTGACAATTCATAAGGATCAAAATTTTCTCTTCAGGTACCTACCAAGAGAAAATTGTAGTCTTGTGATTCAGGAGGATCTCCCAACAATGGTTCTAGTGCTACTGCCACCCCTGTTTTCATAACTTGTGGTCATTGTGGATCTTTCTCAATGGTTTGTGGCACTCTAGAATAACCTCTAGGGTTTTGATCAATTTGTCTCCCATAGATGTTACACACACTTATGTGGTCGCATAGTGCAATCTGTGTAGATGAGACGTTACACCTCCCATGTGTGCAAAAAACCTTATGTGGTATCCGCCAATGGCTTCAACAGTGTCTAACACACCTCCATGCTATACGACAAAGGCCATCTCACACTCTTGACGTCGATCAATGCAATCCTTGTTTCATGCCATGTGGAATTCCCAAGGATTGCGTTATACTAGAGAATCTGTTAATATATCGCACCTTTGTTAGGTAAGCCAAGTAACCTTCAAAAGAAGAAGAGTCACACATGGAAGCTCGTAATGGTTCTTCATGCCATCACAAATTTGTGATATATGTATACACATATGTAGCTTTAATTAGCAATCATAGTAGAAGATAGACAATGATACATATTTCTCAAGAGTATGCCATGTACAAAATACATAATAAAACTTGATGCCTTAGTTTTATTATCCTCTCTTGATTCTTTGCAGTATATTTAATATAGCTTTTGCATGTGCATACAACATATCTAGATTCTCATTTAGGGTGTTTTCCATTGGTTTCCTCTTGGCACCTAGATCAGTGGTATCACAATAGTTAATCTTGTTTGTGCATGTCCCATCAAACTAGGTTAGAGTATTTGAATCTTGATATGAAACCACGAGACCCATCAGAGTACCTATTTTGCTACTTCAAGTGAGTTTAGATGGCAAGGAGACAATAAATCACAAGATACAATTTAAGAGACAATCTATAACAACATTGAAAAAGCAATTCGAGAGCATAAGATATTTCTGTTCAACTAGCTTGTAGAAGTCCTCAAATAGGTAGTTCCATCGACTCACAAATCAAGGAAAGCTTCTAGTGGTTAAGTCCCCCTAGGTTTAAGTTAAATCTAAATGTTCATGTGTTTGAGGGAAAAAAATGCAGATGTAGTATATAATTAGTTAGATTAGTTAGGTCATATTTCTCTATGAATGAATCTTCTGATGAAGATAAAATTAAAATTGCATTTTTTAAACTTTCTTCACTTGCCAAGAAATGTTGGCAAGGCCATTCTCTCTGGAAGAAAGAATAGAAAAAAATAAGAATCTGAACCAATTTGGGATAAATTACTAGAAGCCTTCAAGAATTAATATTATCTTGATAATGTCTATGATGATCGCTAAAATCAGTGGCAACAACTACAACAAGAACATAACCAGTCAATGCAAGCCTACACAGATGCCTTTTATGACTTGTATGCAAGACAAAACTCATCTGAGTCAGGCAAACCCAAAGTTATCAAGTATTATTGTGGCATGTGACCATTCATTTAATTCAAATTGAAGTTGGCTAAGGTTAAGACAATGGGATAAGCCTATTGCTATGTAACAACCATTGAGGAAGAGTCTACGCTAAAGGGAATATATGACACACTGTCTGCACCAAAGAAACTACCTTCTTCAAACATAAAGCCATAATAGTGTAAGACATGTAAATGGCATGAAAAAAATAACAACCACTCCAATGTAGGGCTCCATGCTCAGAAGATTTTGATTACTTAGATAGAAACAAAGGATTATGGAGTCAAGTTCTATAATGGAATCATTGACACCGATCCAATGTTGTAGTAGCCATTGCACAAGTAACACCAACTCAATATTTTGAAGTAGAATGCCTATTCATTTTTTAGATGTGGGTACAAGGAAAACCATTGGATTTTTTGATCTATGGCAGTAGCATGCATAACCTAATTTCCGAAGTAATCATCAAGCAACTATATTTTCCAACCATGCCTCATCCACAACCTTACAAATTGGGATGGTTCAGTTTCTATAACAGTAAAGGTATACAATTCACTCTTCAGTGTTGCTTATCAAATGTTATCTATCCTTTCAAAGAATATTTAGTTTGTGATGTAGGATCGATTGATGTTTGTGATGCTTTTCCAATCATGCCTCATCCATAACCTTACAAATTGGGATGGTTCAGTTTCTATAACAATAAAGGTATACATGTCACTCTTCAATGTTGCTTATCAAATGTTATCTATCCTTTCAAAGAAGATTTAGTTTTTGATGTAGCGTTGATTGATGTACGTGATGCACTTCTTGGGCATCCATTCATGCATAGTCACCAATGTGCACAATGCTAATCTTTTGAAACATAGTTGCATCCATGGGAAGTAAGAGATATTAGATTCCTAAAGTGATTATGTGCTATAATCATGTCAAATTAAATTCCAAAAAGAGTGTGCCATAAATATATGCATATTCAATATTCAAAACTTCACCTCCTACTGACACACAACTTCAACTAACAAAGACAAATCAAAATTTGGAAACTATGTACACATAAATGTTTCATGCTAGTGTACAAAGTCATCAGAGCAGGGCAACACTTGTAATGAGAGAAATGGTTCACATAATATCAACTAGAATCCAAGGTTTCACACTTGGTAATTAGATTCAAATCAATCAGGGCTAATGCTTTACAAGGAGGGAGGATTGATCTAGGTGGATTTACCAAAATGGTTATAGTGATACCATCAAGATTTTTCTCATGACATGTGGTCATTTTAGATCCTACTCAATGGTATGCATTACTCTAGGATAACCTCCAAAGGTTTGTGGTGCCTCCAAGATCATCAATCCATCTCCAATAAATGTTACACTTCTGTAGCGACGTAATCTAATATAAGTATGTTAGACATGGCATGACCAATACGTGCACCAACTCTTATGTGATATCCACCACTGGCTTTGGCAACATCTAACACACCTTCATGTTATACCAAAAAGGCCAACCCACATTGTGTAGTGCTTGGTTGTTCTGAGTATTACACTCTTGAAATTGTCCGTATGCCATGCCAAGAGGCACTCTTATGTATTGTGTTATGCCAAAGCTTCTATTAGCATTTTACACACTTGTCAGGAAGCCATCCAATTGTTAGAATATAAAGAGTTTCACATGGAAAATGATAAAAATAGAGTTTATATAGTGGTCCTTTATGTCATTGCAACTTTGTAATATATGGATACATATTTGTAGATTTAGTTAGTAATCAAAGAGATAATAGACAACCATGCATATTTATTAAAAGTATGCCATGTATAAAATGCACCAATAACATAACTTTGTATTCTAGTTCTATTATCTCTCTCCTCTTGTTCTCTGCATTATATTTCATATAGCTTTTGCACATGCATTCAAAAACTATAGATTATCATTTAGGGTGTTATCCATAGGGTTCCTCATCAGTTCATCCTCACAACATTATCTAATCATAACCAAATTTTTGGGCAATAGTTATCATAGTTTTAGTTGTAGGTTTCCATGTTTGTATTTATATGATATATTTTCTTCAACATTGTAGATAAGATATACAATTTCTATCCCTATGTATTTCCTATAATACTATTCCATTTATTAATTATGCATTATTATTAATTGTACATTTGTTTTGGATGCTTAATTAATTATAATTAATTTATTTATAGTATACAGAAACAAATACTTTCCCATTTATGGGTTTTTGTCAAAACACAAATAGTATCGATAGGAGGCTTGGTTATTGAGAAGTGTTTAACTAGCCTATAAAATGCACTGCCATATCATTATGTATGCCATAGACATATATACATATCATCTTGCCAGCTAGATCCCACATCTGCATCTATACTTCCATGCTATTTTTTTTTTTTTTAAATAATTGTTGAAAAACACACTGCGCTTTTCAACAAAATCAAATCACTAAAACCTCTTTGTTGTGACTAGAGAGCTTAACCTCTTGGTTTTATTCAAGAGATAGGTCTACTCAATCGGGTCGGATTTGTTTCCTCTACAAAGCAAGCTCATTTTTTATTTCTCCTTGCCCTTATTTTTTAGTCTTTTTTATCCATCTGTTAGAGTAGACAGATTATATCTGTATGCAGTCTATGTTTACGAGTTTCATTTTGATTGTAAATCATTTTTATGTATTGTTGAATATATATATGCGATGGACATGTATTAAATTAACCAGTGTTTTCATGCCAAATCCACCTGCATTGATTTCTTGGGCATCGAAACCAAAAGATCTGCATCATCTTTCATTTATCTAAACTTATTCCAGAACCGACAAATGCCCCTTAAACAGAATAGTAAATACAATGGCTGATGAGGTATCTAGTATGCCATGACCTGGTGAAAGAGACCTTGGGGTAAGTATTTGTGTTTCCTTTTAGGAAAGGTTGGTCATGTTCACATGCCACCTAGAGTTGGTGTGTCATGCCAAATGACACGTCAACATATCCAAAATGGGATATCACAATGAAGATGCTCTTACACAGGAAAATTTTTAGTGGCCTATATTTAAAAAAACTTGGAGGTCACTAGGTGAATTGGTTTCACAATGGTGGTGAATTAGGTTGGAAGGCATATAATAGTGTAGGTAAATTAGGAGGTAGCACATGGTGAATGCAATACCAAGAACAACTGATCGACTGCATACTTTAAGCATTTGACTATACAATGTACAATGAAGTCATCTGACTGCATAATGCAATCATCCAATTGCATAATGCAGTCCTCCAATTGCATAATGTAGTCATCCACCGATATTATGCAGTCATCTGATGACATTATGTAGTCATTTGATTGCACTATACAGTCTTTTGAATGAATTATGCATTCATCCAAATACATGGCACAATCATTTGATTGCATGGCATAGTCATCAGACTACATCCTGTAATCGTTTCGCTGTACCTTACAGTCATCCACCTATGCCCTATAGTCATCTGACTACATACTATAGTTGTCTGATTGCATGGCACAATCTTCCACCTACATAGCACAAACATTTGACATCACAGTGTAACATCCGACTTTTATAAGATGTATTGGATTCTTACTTGTTAGATGGCATCACTATAGTTGATGATGTGTTGGATATTATCTTGAAAAGTAATATTTTTTTAATTAATTTAGGTGCGCTGTATGTATGATATATGTTTTTGAATGTGAGTGTTGATTTTCAATTTAATTTGTAGTAAACATGTTTTTATGACTGGATTTTTGGGAAAATAAATAAATTTGATTGAAATGAAAATGGATAATTGTTAAATTTATTAAGGGACTAGATGTCCATCTACTTTTCTTGTCCCTACGCAAGTGTCATACATACTATTGATAAATAAATTAATTAAGCCATTCATAAATGATTGAGCATATGAAGTACTGTTCAATACAAGACTACTTGTTATGTAATTGATTTATGAATTAAAAAAACAAAATATTATGCAGTAAACAATAAAAAATTACCACGATTGAATTTAATTCAAGTTTATTTGAAATACATACAAACTAAAACTCATGTATGTTAGGAATAAAACTAGCTCTAATACTACATGTTAGATCAATGAGCTATATCCTACAGTGGAAGTAATTAAAATGCAGAATAACAAGCTAAAAAAATGAGAGACAAAAGGGAACACATTACACAAGAGATTACATGAAAACCTTGCAATGTACAAGGAAAAACCATGGATAAAATGATAGCTTTCAGACTTCATATTAACATAACAACGCTTTTGTATAATAGCTCCTCCAGCAACTACTTCAATGCTAACAAATAATCACTCAATGCTACCAGCTAAAGCATTTAGATTGTGAACCAAGCATAACAATACTTCAAGGATCCAACCTCCAAGCATGCAATCACAAGTTTGCATGGATCCTCTAACATGATGGGTTAAAATGAGAAAGCTTAATCCATTAATAACATTTAAAACATAGAGAGAATAATAAAGAGGGAGGAGAAATTGCATCATCCTTGAAGTGGGTGCACAATTCATCAATAGGGAACCATGTCTCCCTGATGTGCCAAGTCAAGATTTGAATGGCATATCATAATGCCCTCTTGACCACTCCATGTGCACACCAAAGTGTTACGTCCCACTTCACATTTGACCTCAATCTAGCATAGTGATCCTTGCCTCCTACTTTCCCATGTGCATTCACATGAGTCAAAATATTTTAAACTTTTGACCTCATCCAATAGGAGTCCATAGACAAACTACGCCCCACAAGCACATGCCTAAGTGGAATCATGAGATCCATTATCATCATGTCCTCACATGCATCCACAAAATCCAACCCATGTGACTAAGTGGAGAAATGCACCCCATTTCTCTCTCCTCATATTTTTCACATGAAAGATGCTCTGTAGGCCATACCACCCACCGTGAGTTATGCCACATCACCAACCATCCACATCAACAACATACTACATCATCTTGAATAGTGGCCATGAATAGTGATTTATGTATAGTGACTATGAATAATGACTTCTCACTTAACATAATCCCACTTGAAGTCAATATACATAGGCTTTTAACACACCTAAGTATTCTACAACAAGTTGTCCATCAATGGCTCTACTACCTTGACATAAACCTAGTAGAAGTTTTTTGCACTACTAAAACTTCTTTGCCCAGTCCAACTTTGTCAACATCTACTTCTCCATAGCATATTGCATCACCTGAAGTGACTCTCACTTCTCCATAGACCAATCCTCCATCCAAGATTTTACCATGAACTATCTCAGAATTTCCACTGCTTGGGAATATCTAGTTTAATACTCATCATGGCATCACGAGGATTTTTACTCCTGATAAATCCAATATACAAGACAACACGTCTTCTCCTCTATTATAGGACATTCTTAGGAAAACAACTTAATAATGCAAGAAGTGGGGTACTTCTTTGCTTTCCCATCCTTGTGTATCTCCTTCCTTGGTTTGCTCCTCATACCACCTTCATTGTGTTCTTGTCACCTGAGCCATCATAATAGTGATCATGTTGGGGCCTGCATCCAACATGTCAACAACACATAACATCATTTGCTATCCACTTTGACTCTCCATGAAGGGACTGAATATCATGTACTACATGTGCTATGCTTGCACATAACCATACAATGATTTATTCAACATGCAAACCAACAACTCTTTGCCTCATCATATATCTCTCCCTCCCTAAGAGAGATCACAATGTAGGAATCACATTGCTCCAACTCTTTGAACAATAATGAGTGCACGTAGCACTCTTGATAGTAGTGAGGAGAGAAAATCTCATAGAAGTCAAAACTAGACTTCTCCACATAGCCTTCAAAGATATCAACATAGCATAAGTTCACTAGACCAATCACAACTCCTAGAAAGTCATCACGCTACTCAGTGCATTATTGCACCCATCAAGTTTACAATCCCGTATCTAAAATGCGTCCTAATATATCGAATGTTACCAAAACACAAACTCATGTGCCTACAGTGTTACTCCATGCATCAATTTACCTGGCCAATGCCACAATCGTATACACAACACTCTAGCACACTAAATTATATGGTCAACACTGACCTTCTCCTTCCAGGAACATCAGGTTTTAGTTGTTCTTCTACATGTAGCCTTCACCTACCAATTATGCCAAACATGACACAAGTGGACCAATCACAGCTCCACAGAAGTTATCACACTACTCAGTGCACTAATGCACCTACCGAGTTTCTAAGCTTAAAAAATACATCTAAAATGCACCACTACTCTACCCCATGTCCAAAAACATGTTCTTCTCCTTTCAGGAATATGATGTCTCACTTGTTCATCTGCATCTTCATCTTCCTCATCCTTAACTAATTCAAAACAAGTAAAGCTTTGGGTTTCTCTGTATCTCCTTCCTTTGCATGTATTTTTCTTCTTTAGCATTTCAACTAACAACATGTGGTCAGTAGGATACCACATCATAAACCCCTTCTGTTTGTTTCCAAGAACCACAACAAAGTCATGCCTTGTCCTTAACCTCCTCCAAAGGAGACCATCTTGCTCCTCAAGCTGTAGAGTTGTTTCATCTTCAACAAGAACACTGTGTAGGTTGTTGACTTATCTGGTAAAGCTTTTTAAGCTTCTTATTCTCCACTCTCCTATGGACTTATCCTCAACAACATGAAGAGAATATGAACTTTACCAAGAGATCCTTCATAGCTCCACAAATAGATACCTACCATAAAACTTTTTTTCTTTAATCTCTAACTTGGTCTCTCCTATCATAATAGCTTCAACTTGCACAAAACAACCAACAACAAAAAACACTCACACATAAAGTTTTTCACCATGGCTCTTATACCCTATGTTAGAAATTAAACTAGTTTTGATATTACATGTTAGATCAATGATCTATATCTTATAGTGCAAATAATTAAAATGCAGAATAACAAGCTAAAATAATGAGAGATAAAAAGGGAACACATTACACAAGAGATTACGTGGAAACCCTGCAATGTACAAGAAAAAATCATGGGCAAAATGTTAGCTTCCAGACTTCATATTAACAAAACAACTCTTATGTATAACAACTCCTCTAGAAACTCCTTCAGTGATAACAAACAAGCACTCAATGCTTCCACTTGAGGTATTTAGGTTGTGAACCAAGCATAACAATGCCTCCAGGATCCAACCTCCAAGCATGCAAACACACACTTACATAGATAATATAACAAGATGAGTTACAATGAGAAAGCTTATGTTATTAATAACATTTAAAACATAGAGAGAAGAATAAAGAGAGAGGATAAAATGTGCCATCCTTAAAGTGGGTGCACTACTAATCAATATGGAACCATGTCTCCCCATGTGCCAAGTCAAGCTTTGAATGGCATCTCATAATTCTCCCTTGACCACTTTATGTGCACACCAAAGTGCTATGCCCCACTTCACATGTGACCTCAATCTAGCATAGTGATCCTTGTCCCCCACTTTTTCATGTGCAGTCATATAGTCAAAATATTCCAAATTTTTGACCTCATCCAACAGGAGCCCATAGACAAATTGTGCCCCACAAACACATACCTACGTAGAATCATGATATCCAGTATCATCATGTCCTCACATGCATCCACAAAATCCAACCCATGTGACTAAGTGGAGAAATGCACCCCATTTCTCTCTCCTCATTTTTTTTTAATGAAAGATGTTCTATGGCCCATACCACCCACCATGGGCCATGCCACATCACCAACCGTCCACATCACTAACCATCCACATCACTAGCATGCCACATAATCATGAATAGTAGCCATGAATAATGCATGTGAATAGTGACTTCGCACCTAATAAGGTAATAGGAACAACCTTTTTGTAACATGTACTTCATCAATGACATTTTTATGTATTGTCTGAATAGTTTTTTCAATATATTTTGTGTTTTTTGTATTAGTGGCTCCTCTTCTTTCAATAAGAGAACTCCAAATTAAAATCGCTTATTCATATGGAAACTCATATACTACATAACCTGAAACACACAACCTCAAACATGTATTTAGATTTTTATCCAATCTATTTTAAAGTTTGGATTTGATAAAAGATAGTGCACTAAATACCCTTTCATTTTCCACTGACCCAAAATTTTTGGCACAATTCATATAACCAAAAATATTCATTAATTCTTTATTATAGAGCATTGTTGGGATACAATTTATTTCATAGCCTTATAATAACACCTATTTCTGTTGGTTCATCTAAGGTCATACATTATTCAACCATTATAATTATAAAATTTGTTGACTATTTTTTCAGTAAATCCTTTTAAAAAATATGCTCAACTTCAACTCCATTAATTTCTATAGACTTACTGAAATGTTAATGAGAGTACCCATGTATTTGATAAATAAATTATTTATTATTTCTTTACTCTGTAGATTATTCCAAAATATAGGGTTCACCATTCCCATGGCTTTAAGCAACTCAACCCTTTGAAATCAATCTCAAATTTCAACAGATAAGCTTTTTAAAATGTTACTCAATTTCATTCGTGTCTCATCTATGACATTATCATGTATAAATTGTGATATAAGTACTTTAATTTTTGCTCCAACCACATGAGTTGGTCTTTAGAAAGTGTCTAGTGGTATCTCCTTTCCATTAATGACAATACAAAGATGATCATTAACATTGAATTTCAAATAGTTTTTAGGGTACTTAATATCTATTAAAATTTATCAACTATCAAATAGTGGTCCCTTAAAAATATTATTCAATTAGTATAATATATCAAGAGATTGAAAAATATGTTTCCTCAACCATATGAAGTCAACAATATATATGGATCTATCTTGCACATGTTTTGTGAAACAATGCATTTCTTTAAACATGAGAAGAATTGTTAGGTTGTGGAGCTAAAAGCTTCACTGATGCAGACATGGAGGAGGTTGCTGAGTTGCAGAGCAACCGACGTCGATCTAATCAACCGACGTCGGTCATATACAGTGAGAAGAGCAACCGACGTCGGTCATAGATCGGCCGGCGTCGGTCACCTCCAGGCAGACAGGGACCGACGTCGGTCGCTTGTGCGGTTCTAAAACTGCCAGTTCATAGACAGTTAGTTAACGAACCGATTGTTTGCATGTCAAAGGCCAATTTTAGACTTGAAGCTGCGAATCTAATTATTGTAATTAGATGTCTAATTATTATTTGCATGAGATCTATATAATAGACTCATGCGTTGTATTGTAATTTGTGCTAGATAGTAAGAGAGAAAATATTAGCTCCTTATGTGTGTGAAGAGAGCATGGTATGTTCCTCCTAGTGCCACAGTGCTAAGTGTGGGTATTGGTTTAGAGAATCAGAGGGATTCTTCATGTATGTAGGATCTTGGTCAACAGGTGTGCAAGGCCGCATTTGGAGATCTACATGGTAAGTAAGATCATTGATCTGCAGGTGTATGTGTGTGCAAGATCTAGGTTTGCAGGTGTGCAGAACCAGATTGATTTGCAGGTGTGCAAGATCAGGGAGGACAACAACACAATAGGTAGCAAGATCAGGAGAGATCTACTTGGAGTACGGTGTGTACTCGGTTATTGAGCAAAGAGGAAGGCAAGGTAGATCCTTCCATAAGTAAGATCATTTGAGTTGCAGGTTGTTGCAAGTTTAGGGGAGATCTACTTGGAGTACGTTGAGTACTTGGAGTGTGTGGAGCACTTGTGGAGTGCGTGGAGCACTTGTGTACTGGCAGTAGTGGATACTGACTGGTTGGAGGTGAACACCAACTCTGTGTTTGAGTTGTGTGTTGGGACCGTAAGAGAGAGAGCTTTGAGGAAAGAATTACTGTACACTTGAGGTGTGGGAAGCCTCTGAGAGGTGTGAAGAAGAAGTGCCATCTTTTTTATTGTATTCTTTTATGGATGAGTATTAATACAAGTTGTGTATTGTCTCTCATATTCTATGTTATTTCTGAATTCTAGTTACTTGTTACTTATGGTTAATTCCACATGTTAGTTTCTTGTATATGGTAATCAATGGTGCTTCCGTGGGTTCCTAACAATTGGTATCAGAGCATGTTTGTTGTTTTAGGTTCCTGACAAGTGGTATCAGAGCTAAGGTTGCAGGGAGCAAGTTTTGTGTTTGATTACATGTCACTCTCAGGGGTTTCTGATTGAGTGAGAGTATAGCAATGGCATAAGAAAGTAAGCTAAGAATGGAGGAATTGAAAAGCACGAATGGTCAATTACGGTCCTATGAAAAGAAAGAGCATGGAAAAGAAAATTGTTGGTTTGTGAAAGATCAACATGAAGGAACTGAAGAAGCAGATGTTGCAAGTGTTGTTGCAGAGGATGCTCTAGTATGTTTCTTGGATAAAGTAGAATCTTGGTTTATAGATTCTGTTGCCTCTTTCCATGCAGCCCCAAAGAGAGGTGCTGGTGAGCCTTGTCAAAGAATTGGCAAAGGGAAAGTGAAGCTGAAATTACAGGCGGCCAACACATGGGTGTTGAAGAAGGTCATGCAGGTCCCGGTCTTGAAGATGTGGCTAATTGCTTCAGGAAAGTTGGGTGATGAGAAATGCACAAGAACTCTCACAGCAGATGCACTTGAATTAGCTGGTGGTAAGAAAGCAGGTACTCTTTATCTACTTGCTTATATTACTGATTCTTCTTCTGTTGTGAAGACATGGCTTTGTAGGCTTGGTCACATGAGCAAGAAGGAGATGCATGTTCTTAAGCGGAAGACAGATGTGTTTGACAGACTTAAGAATTGGAAAGCCTTGGTGTTTCTGGAGGAGATAACGGATAGAGATCAGTGGATGGGGTTGGACATCTCTGAGCAGGGCGGTTTGGACAGGGTTTTGATCCATGGAGAGCTCGCGAGTAAAAATTCATCACTCACAGGCAAACACAGTTATCGGCGTTGGTCAAGGGGAACTGGCGTCGAACAGACAGGTGCTGATGTTGGTCATGTGCAGACTAGAGCCGGTGATGTCAGGCAGGGTGGCTGTCGGCATCGGTCAGAGAATCGACATTGGCGACCAGGTAAGATCAATGTCGGTCAAAAAACTGGCATCGACAGAAAGGATAGTCGCATGAGAATTGACGTCGATCAGATGCAGATTGTGTGGTGATCGAGGTCGGTCACTGTAACGGATTTTGGGCAGACATCAAGCTATCAAGGAGTCTCAAACGCCCATATGGAGGACTAAAAGTGGTAAGTAAGCCTCAAATTTATTGTTCCTCTTCTTTATACTCGTTGCTCATTGCAGAGCAGAAAGGATCTAGGAAATAGTGGGAGCATGGCATGATCAGGATGCAAAACCAAACGGGAGATTTGGTAGGGTTGCCAACCGGTATGAAAGCACTGAGACGAATAGATACCTTAGTTAAAGAATAGAGAGAATTGATACGTGAGATGGAAGGCCATGTCATATGGTCTTGAGGAAGCTGCAGGACAGTGGTACAAGTTTTGACAGGTGGATGACAAAGCAGGGCTTTAGTCAATGTCAGTGTAACCATTATGTTTGTCTTACCAGGTGGATGATGGTCGTGACATGTTGAGGATCAACCAACAATATGATTACACTTATGAAAGCAATAAACCACAGACTTAAATCAGATAGATAAGTAACTTAGAATCAGATAATAGCAAAGAATAAAAGATACAAGAAACCACCCTGAAAACTTGTATTAAACTCTTTACAAAAGGAATATAATTGAAGAAACTTCTTTCTTCCACACCTCTCTCAGATGCACAAGATCTCTCTCTAGATCTCTATCCCTTAAGAGCTCACTCTCTCTCTCTCAAGTACAATCAACTCCAACAACCTGGATTGATACAACTCTGTACTGTTCTTCAACATTCACATACAATGAACTACTACAATAATCACACTAAGCTAAGAAGATCTAATTCTACATATAGAATTAGGAAACTTGAGCATGCACTTACAACCAACAGTTAAGCCTCTTGAACAAGGGCTCTAAAAACAATCTTACTAATAATAGAAATGCGAACTTAAGACTAAGACTTAAACTCATCATGCAAACACTCGCTTTTGTCCTCAGAAATAGCATTCTGGATGCATAGGTAACCGACGCCGGTCCCTGCCTGCTTGCCTGTGATCGACATTGGCTGATCATCTGCCGACGCTGGTGTCTCTTCAACTGCACCGGACCGACGTCGGTCGCTCCTGACCGACGCCGGTGACTGTGTAAACCTGCAACTTTGGTAATGCGCTCATATGTGAAGCTTTTAGGCTCCACACCTTAACAATCTCCCACTTAGAGATAAACAGCTGCACCAGTACCTGTACAGCAACATCTTCTAGCTCCTCCATCTTCAACTCAATCATGAAGACCAACAGAAGTTGAATGAAGATTCAACTTCTTCTTTGTAATCGGCTTGGTTAACATATCAGCAGGATTCCTATCTGTATGGATCTTCTCCAGCTTCAAATCACCATCTTCCAATACCTGCCATATGAAGTGGTACCTTAGCTGTATGTGCTTGGTTCTTGAATGAAAAGCTAAATTCTTAGCCAGATGGATTGCACTCTGACTGTCACTATACAATCTGCAACTCCCATGCTCCCTTCCAAGCTCTTCCATGAACCGTGTCATCCATATCATCTCTTTGCTAGCTTCTGTGGCTACAATATACTCTGCTTCTGTAGTTGACAAGGCAACAACCTTCTGCAACTTAGATATCTAGCTAACCGCCGTTCCACCTACAGTGAAAACATAACCTGTAGTGCTTCTCCTGCCATCCAAATCACTTGCCATATCTGAATCTACATAACCATGTAGAGAAGTATCTGAACCTCCATAGCACAAGTGCCTACTGCTGGTTTCTCTCAGATATCTAAGGATCCACTGAACTGCTTTCCAATGTTCCTTACCTGGATTGGCCATATACTTACTTACAACTCCCACTGCTTGGGCAATATCTGGTCTAGTACACACCATTGCATACATCAAACTCCTTACTGCGAAAGAATATGGAACCTTACTCATGTGCTCTACCTCATCATATGAATTAGGACATTGTTCTTTACTCAACTTAAAATGTCCAGCCAAAGGTGTGCTTACCGGTTTAGCATCCTTCATATTGAACCGTTTCAACACCTTGTCTACATAATCTTCTTGAGACAATATCAACCTGTGATTTTTCCTGTCTCTCTTAATGCTCATGCCAAGGATTTTCTTTGCTGCTCCCAAATCCTTCATGGCAAACGTTTGAGCTAATTTCACCTTAAGCTCAGAGATATCCTGCATGTGTGATCCTGTAACCATCATATCATCTACATACAACAATAGAATAATATATCTACCGTTATCAAATCTCTTGAAATACACGCAATGGTCAGATTGACACCTACTGTAGCCATGCTTAGTCATAAACCTATCAAATTTTAAATACCATTGCCTAGGAGCTTGCTTGAGGCCATACAAGCTTTTCTTCAATCTGCACACTAACTTCTCCTTACCCTTGACCTCAAATCCTTCTGGCTGTTCCATATATATTTCCTCATCCAAATCTCCATGAAGAAACGCTGTCTTAACATCTAGCTGCTCAAGATGCAAATCCTCAAAAGCAACCAAAGACAATACAACCCTTATAGAAGTCATTTTAACAACAGGAGAAAAAATCTCACCAAAGTTGATACCTGGCTTTTGTGTAAATCTTTTTACTACTAATCTGGCCTTATATCTCATCTATCCATTCTCACCTTCTTTCAACCTGTAGGTCCATCTGTTCTTGAGTGTTCTCTTACCAGCTGGCAATTCAACCAAATCCCATGTTTGGTTCTCTCTTAAGGACTCCAACTCCTCAACCATGCCACGCTCCCACTGACTCTTGGACTCCACCTGTATTGCTTCTTCAAAACTCTCTGGTTCTCCACCATCAGTTAGCAATAAATAAAATAAAGAAGGAGAATATCTAATTGGAGGCATACTCACCCTTTCTGACCTCCTGATGGGTGTCTGAGACTCGTTCACAACACGTTGTCCACCCAAATTCTCTGACAGTGACCGGCCTCGGTCACCTCCAGACCTGTTACTGGCCAATGCCGGTGCTTGTCCTGTCGACATCGGTCTCTGTATGACCGACATCGATTTCTGTTCTGTCGATGCCGGTTCATATCCTACCGACGTCGGTATCTGTGTTTTCCTGCAAGTGATTATTTTTTTTTCTCGTGAGCTCATTTTGGACCGTCACCTCGTCCAATTCACTATTGCTCTATCCAGATTGATTCAACTTTTTCAGCTGATCACTATACATCACTTTTTCATTGAAAACAACGTCATGGCTCCTAATTATCTTGTTAGTTCCTAGATTCCAAAATCTGAAACCAAAATCATCTAAGCCATAGCCAATAAATGTGCACCTCATAGACTTAGCATCCAGCTTCTTTCTATTTTCCTTATCTACATGCACAAAGGCTTCACAACTAAAAACTTTGAGAAAAGAGAAATCTACCTTTTTACCTGTCCAAGCCTCTTCTGGAATTCCACCATTCAGAGCTGTAGAGGGTCCTCTGTTAATCAGGTACACTGCAGTGTCAACAACTTCTGCCCAAAACTCTAAAGGCAAACCAACATGCAATCTCATACATCTTGCATGCTCCATGATTGTTCTGTTCATCCTTTCAGCAATACCATTCTGTTGAGGTGTCCTTTAAACCGTCCTTTGCCTACGGATTCCATGCATGTAACAATACCAGTTGAACTTATAACTGCAAAACTCTCCACCATTGTCAGATCTCAGACACTTTAATCTTTTGCCTGTTTCATTCTCAACCATAGCTTTCCAAATCTTAAAAGTCTCAAATACATCAAATTTCTTCTTAATACAGTAGATCCATACCTTTCTTGTAGCATCATCTATGAACGAAACATAGTACTGTGATCCTCCAATAGAAGCTACCTGAGCCGGTCTCCACACGTCTGTGTGAACAAGCTACAACTTATGCTTCTTCCTTGTAGACCCAGTCTTGAGAAAACTAACCCTTTTCTATTTTCCAAATACACAGTGCTCACAAAATTCTAGATCTATGCTTTTCAAATCTGAAAACTTACCTTTAGACTTAAGGATTGACATTCCCTTCTCGCTCATGTGGCCAAGCCTTGAGTGCCACAATTTTGCATCCACATCTGAAGTAGATAATACAGAAGGAGAATTGTTAGTAACACAATTACACAAATAGAGAGTACCTACTCTCTTACCTCTGGCCATAACAAGTGCACCCTTGGTCACCTTCCAAGATTCTGCTGTGAGAGTTACTGTACAACCCTCATCCCCTAACTTTCCTGCAGAAATCAAATTTCTCTTCAAGCTAGGAACATGCATAAATTCTCTCAACACCCATGTGTTGCCATTCTGCATTTTCAGCTGCACTTTACCTTTGCCAATAATTTTACAGGGTTCATCATCCCCTAGATATACTATTCCAAAATCTCCATGGATATAGTCACAGAAATATTCCCTATTAGGGGTAGCATGAAAAGATGCACCAAAATCTAACACCCAAGATTCTATATTATTATGCAAAGAGAATATTAAAGCATCTTGTGCAATACCTGCAACCTTTGCTTCTTCTTTTCCTTCGTGCTGATTGTCCTCCTTAGGCTTTGACTAGTAATCTCTGCTTATGTGCCCCATCTTTCCACAATTTCAGCATTGTGGCCTTCTGCCATTTTTGGATTTGGATCTACCTCTCCCCTTAGACTTAGATCTTGATCTCCCTTTCTTGCTCTTCTCTTTTTGCCTTCCCCTGCTCTCAAAACTTAAAGCATTCCTAGATGTCTCTTCTGTGCTTTTCCTGTGAATTTCTTCATTCAAGATAACACTAACAACATTCTCTACTTTTACAATATTTGATGCAGATGCAGTATTGCTAACTGCCATTACTAAGCTATGCCAGCTTTCAGGCAAAGAACATAATATTAAAAGATATTTTATTTCATCATCAAATACAATTTTGATTGAACTTAATTTATTTACAATACCATGGAAATCATTCAGGTGATTAGATACAGATCCACCTTCCTGCATATGCAAATTAAATAGCTGCTTCATAAGATATACCTTATTAGAAGCTGAGGGTTTTTCATACAAATTTGCTAAAGTAGTCATCAACTCTACCGTTGTTTTTGCCTGTGATAAATTAGATATCACAGTAGATGCTAGACTTAGTCTTATAGACCCCAGAGCCTTTCTGTCAAGAACTTCCCATTCTTCATCCTCCATGTCTGTGGGCTTCTTTGCAATCCCACCTAACGGTAAGTATAGATCTTTCTGATATAGATAGTCCTCTATCTGCATCCTCCAATGTTGATAATTTTTGCCATTGAACTTCTTCATTCTCAGTTTACTTTCATCTGCCATTGCTTCTCCCACTCAAACAAAAATCTCTGCAGAAACTCCTGTGAGCAACCTGTAATCAATACACACTACACAGATCTGAACCGCCTGTTAGTGAACCTAAGCTTTGATACCAATTATTGGATATCAAACTCTAAACCTACAACCAAGGCTCTGATACCACTTGTTGGGGATCAACCAACAATATGATTACACTTATGAAAGCAATAAACCGCGGACTTAAATCAGATAGATAAGTAACTTAGAATCAGATAATAGCAAAGAACAAAAGATACAAGAAACCACCCTGAAAACTTGTATTAAACTCTTTACAAAAAGAATAGAATTGAAAAAACTTCTTTCTTCCACACCTCTCTCAGATGCACAAGATCTCTCTCTAGATCTCTATCCCTTAAGAGCTCTCTCTCTCAAGTACAATCAACTCCAACAACCTGGATTGATACAACTCTGTACTGTTCTTCAACATTCACATACAATGAACTACTACAATAATCACACTAAGCTAAGAAGATCTAATTCTACATATAGAATTAGGAAAATTGAGCATGCACTTACAACCAACAGTTAAGCCTCTTAAACAAGGGCTCTAAAAACAATCTTACTAATAATAGAAATGTGAACTTAAGACTAAGACTTAAACTCATCATGCAAACACTCGCTTCTGTCCTCGGAAATAGCATTTTGGACGCACAGGTAACCGACGCTGATTCCTGCCTGCTTGCCTGTGACCGACGTCGGTCGATCATCTGCCGACGCCGACGTCTCTTCAACTGCATCGGACCGACGTCGGTCACCCTTGATCGACGCCGGTGACTGTGTAAACCTGCAACTTTGGTAATGCGCTCATATGTGAAGCTTTTAGGCTCCACACCTTAACATGACATTATCCTGTTATTGTATGTGGAGGATGAGCTTGGTGCAGGTTCAGACATACATGGTTTTGTTGAGCTAAGGGTAAGGTTAGTTTAGTGGCATGTCATGAGGAATTTGGAGCAGCAAAATTCTTTGGCATGAGTGTGTTCTAGAGACATGGAGATCACAGTTTGATTTTGTCTTTGGATGATTGTGTGATACCGGTTAGCACGTCGATGGTTGGACAGTTCACAGAATAGGGTCCTGATTCACATGATGAGGTTAAGTACATGCTTACTGGACCTGGGTTGCCCCTGCAGTGGGTGCAGTCAGAAAGTTTGGAGCCGATCTGGGAAAGAAGCACTGGAGGGCAGTTCAGTGGATTCTCAGGTATCTGAGAGGGACCAACAGCAGGTCGACATGCGATGCAGGGTCAAGTTCTTTTCTAAATGGGTTTGTAGATGCGAATGCAGTAGGTTACTTGGATGATAGGGGTTGCACCAAAGGTTGTGTGGTGGTTGGTCTTCAGGATTGGGCTTGAAGAGAGATACAAGCCATGAAATAGATTAGACGGTGTACAAGTAAAGGTACAGTGCAGCTATTTATCTCTAAGTGAGAGATTGTTAGGTTGTAGAGCTAAAAACTTCACTGATACAGACATGGAGGAGGTTGCTGAGTTGCAGAGCAACCGATGTCGGTCTGATCAGCCGACGTCGGTCTTATACAGTGAGAAGAGCAACCGATGTCGGTCATAGATCAACTGGCATTGGTCACCTCCATGTAGACATGGACCGACATCGGTTGCCTGCGTGGTTCTAGAACTGCCAGTTCACAGACAGTTAGTTAACGAATCAGTTGTTTGCATTTCAAAGGCCAATTTTAGACTTGAAGCAATAGATCTAATTATTGTAATTAGATGTGTAATTATTGTTTGCATGAGATCTATATAATAGACTCATGCGCTATATTGTAATTTGTGTTAGAGAGTAAGAGAGCAAATATTAGCTCCTTCTGTGTGTGAAGAGAGCATGGTGTGTTCCTCTTAGTGCCACATTGCCAAGTGTGGGTACTGGTTTGAAAAATCAGAGGGATTCTTCATGTATGTAGGATCTTGGTCAGCAGGTGTGCAAGGCCGCATTTGGAGATCTACATGGTAAGTAAGATCATTTATCTGCAGGTGTATGTGTGTGCAGGATCTAGGTTTGCAGGTGTGCAGAACCAGATTGATTTATAGGTGTGCAAGATCAGGGAGGACATCAACACAATAGGTAGCAAGATCAGGAGAGATCTACTTGGAGTACAGTGTGTACTTGGTTATTGAGCAAAGAGGAAGGCAAGGTAGATCCTTTCATAAGTAAGATCATTTGAGTTGTAGGTTGTTGCAAGTTCAGGGGAGATCTGCTTGGAGTACGTTGAGTACTTGGAGTGCGTGGAGCACTTGTGTACTGGCAGTAGTGGATACTGACTGGTTGGAAGTGAACACCAACTCTGTGTTTGAGTTGTGTGTTGGGACCGTAAGAGAGAGAGCTTTGAAGAAATAATTACTGTACACTTGAGGTGTGGAAAGCCTCTGAGAGGTGTGAAGAAGAAGTGGCATCTTCTTTATTGTATTCTTTTCTAGATGAGTATTAATACAAGTTGTGTATTGTCTCTCATATTCTATGTTATTTCTGAATTCTAGTTACTTGTTACTTCTGGTTAATTCCGCATGTTAGTTGCTTGTATATGGTAATCAATGGTGCTTCCGTGGGTTCCTAACAGTTGGTATCAGAGCATGTTTATTGTTCTAGGTGCATGACAAGAATACCACACAATGTTAGTAGAATTTCAAAATACATCATGCGGTACAATAAATATTTTGCCTTGTCAACATCCATCTTATATTTAAACATAAAACCTATCAATGATTGATATTATTTAAATATTTTACATGCAGGCTCATACATGGAAATCCATCTTGTATCAACATAGTTTAATAGCTTTTTACCATCAACCACTCCAATCGCAAATTTTTGAAACTCTAAAAATGTTTTTGGACTACTTGACATGTATGCGTGTAAGTCACGAATAAGTTCCTCCTCTTTTGAAACATTTTGAAATGTGCTAACAATTTTATAAGAAACATTCATTTTATGTGTCATGCAGTGAATTGGAGTCATATATGGGGCAACTATTGTTTGTAGGTGAACACATAGACCAGTTTTGTTCTCTTGCATTACTGATGGCCCATCCACACCAACACACTAACTTGGTACCTATATCATAATAATTATTCCAAATAATATCTACAAAATTAGAAATAACTAATTTGAAAAGGTTCTTAGCATTATAATTTTCCTTCCTTTTACTTATAGATAATAAGTGAGGTTTCCGTTAATGGTTATCAAATATATAAACATGCATGTAAACCATGATTTGTTGTCAACTATTGTTACCTCATCAATGGACAGTGAGATAAATCATGATGCTTTTAATTTTTTCTTCAAATCCTCATTTCCAATTATCGCAAGGCATTTTGACATCTCCCAAGCACTTCTTGTTGGGAGGATAAACCGGAAGCACACAATTTGATTACCAAACCAAGCAACTTAATATGCGGAAATTAACCAGATTCACCAAGTAACTAGAATTCAGAATAACACATGATATGAGAGACAATACACAACTTGTATTAACACTTTATACAGAAAAGAATACAATAAAGAAGATGCCACTTCTTCTCCACCACCTTACAGAGGTTTCCCACACCTCAAGTGAATAGTAATTCTCCTCCCCAAAGCTCTCCCTCTCACAGGTCCCAACACCCAACTCAAATACAGAGTTGGTGTTCACCTCCCGTGCTCCACGCACAACACAAGTGCTCCACGCACTCCACAAGCACTCCACGTGCTCCACAAGTACTCAAGGTACTTCAAGTAGATCTCCCATGAATCTGCAACAACCTGCAATTCAACAGACCATACTTATGGAAGGAACTCCCTTGCCTTCCTCTTGCTCTATCTGAGTACACACCTGTACTCCAAGTAGATCCTGCCTGATACTGCTCCCTGTTGTGTTGCTGTCTATATGACCTTGCACACCTGCAAATCAAACAATGGTTCTATTCAGCTGTGAACCTCGACCTTGCACACACATACACCTGCAGATCAACGATCTTACTTACCATGTAGATCTCCTATATAGGCCATGCAACTGTGACCAAGATCCTACACTCTTGAAGAACTTAGCTGGCTCTTAATCCAGCACCAACACACCTGGTACTGTGGCACTAGGAGGAACGCACCATTGCTCTACCTCACACACAGAAGGAGCTTATAATTATGCTCTCTTACTCCCTAGCACACTTTTCCAATACAACCATGAGTCTATTATATAGATCTCATCCAAACAATGATTAGACATCTAATTACAATAATTAGATCCGCAGCTATGAGTCTAAAATTAGCACTCATCATGCAAACACTTGGTTCGTCAACCCACTGCCCGTAATTAACTCGTAGTCGAACCACACAGGTGACCGACGCCGGTCCCTGTCCGCCTGGAGGTGACCGACGTCGACCGATATATGACCGACGTCGGTTGCTTCTCTATGCTCTCCCGCCGACGTCAGCTGATCAGACCGACCCCAACTTCTTCTGCAACTCAGCAACCTTCAGCAACCTCCTCTCCTATTTGCATCAGTGAAGCTTTTAGCTCCACAATCCTAACAATCTCCCACTTGGAGATAAACAGCTGCACTGTACCTGTACCTGTACTCCGTCTAATCTGTTTCCTGGTTTGTATCCCTCTTCAAGCTCCCACCTGAAGACAACCAACCACACATCCCGTGGTGTACCACCTGTCATCCGAGTACCCTGCCACATCCGAACCTACAACACCTGTAGTGAAGTCCTGACCCTGCATAGCAACACCTACTGCCGGTCCCTCTCAAGTACCTGAGAATCCACTTCCCCGAATTGGCTCCTAACTCTCTGACAGCTCCCACTGCATGGGAATACTCAGGTCTATACCAGACCTCATGTGATTTTGGACACTGTACCTGTCCAGAGCTTAGTGTGCTCCGGTTCTGCATCCCGAACCTCGCCAACACCTGATTCACATCAGCTCCCACTCGAGACAAAATCAACCTGTGATCTCCATGCCTCCCATGTCAAAGAATTCCACTGCTCCAAACTCCTCATGACATGCCACTGAACTAATCTTACCCTTAGCTCAGTAAAACCCTGTATGTACAAACCTGCTAGCTAGCAAATATACCATCCACATACAGCAACAGAATGATGTTGCAATCACCATCCCCCTGGTAAGTTAAATCACAGTAGTTACCCTGACATTGACTGAAGCCATGCTCCGTCCTCCACCTGTCAAAAGCTGTACCACTGTCCTGCAGCTCCACAAGACCATATACCTGGTCTTCCGTCTCACGTATCCGTTCTCTCTATTCTTCTACTAAGGTATCCGTTCGTCTCTGTGCTTTCATACCTGCTGGCATCTCTACCAAAACACACCTGTCTGGTTCTCCTCCAAGGAATCACATCCTCATCCATGCCAAGCTCACACCTGTTTCCTGGATCCTTCCTGCTCTACAATCAGCAACATGTATAAAGAAGAGGAACAACGAATTTGAGGGCCTACTTACGCCTTCAGTCCTCCGTATGGGTGTTTGAGACTCCTTGACAGCTTGCTGTCCACCCAAAATCCGTTACAGTGACCGACCTCGATCACCCCACAGTCTGCATCCGACCGACGTCGGTTCCATGCGTCTGTACCTGACTACCAACCTGCCTGCGCTGGTGTCCCTTCTGCCGACGTCGGTTCTCCTAACCGACATCGGTCTTACATACTGCCGACGTCGGTCCTATGACCGACATCGGTCTTACCCTGCCTGACATCACCGGCTTCGGTCTGCACATGACCGACATCGGCACCTGTCTGTTCGACGCCGGTTCCTCCTGACCGACATCGGTACCTGTGTTCGCCTGTGAGTGATGACTTTTTTACCCGCGAGCTCCTTTGAATCAAAACCCATGTCCAAATTGCCCTGCTCAGAAGTATCCAGCCACATCCACTGGGTTCTGTCCGCCATCTCCTCCATAAACACCAAGGCTTTCCAGTTCTTAAGCCTGTCAAATATATCTGTCTTCCGCTTAAGAACATGCATCTCCTTCCTGCTCATGTGACCAAGCCTACGAAGCCACGTCTCCGCAACAAAAGAAGAATCAGTAATATAAACAAGTAGATAAAGGATACCTGTTTTCTTACCACCAGCTAATTCAAGTGCATCCGCTGTGAGAGTTCTTGTGCATCTCTCATCACCCAATATTTCTGAAGAAATTAGCCATATCTCTAAACCTGGGACCTGCATGACCTTCATCAACACCTGTGTGTTGGCCGCCTGCAATTTCAGCTTCACTTCCCCTTTGCCAATTCTTTGGCAAGGCTCACCAGCTCCTCTACCTGGAACTGCATGGAAAGAGGCAACCGAATCTTTTATCCAAGATTCAACTTTATCCAAGAAACCTCCAAGAACATCCTGTGCAATAACACCTGCAACATCTGCTTCTTTAGTTTCTTCATGCTGATCTGCTACCAACCAACAATAATCTTTTACCTGCTCTTTCTTTCCATAGGACCGTGAGTGACCATCTGTGCTTTTCAACTCCTCCATTCTTAGCTTACTTTGATCTGCCGTTGCTCTACTCCCACTCGATCAGAAACCCCTGAGAGTGCCCTGTAACCAAACACAAAACCTGCTTCCTCCAACCTTAGCTCTGATACCACTTGTTGGTATCAAGCTATGAGCCAACAACCTTGCTCTGATACCACTTGTTGGGAGGATAAACCGGAAGCACACAATTTGATTACCAAACCAAGCAACTTAATATGCGGAAATTAACCAGATTCACCAAGTAACTAGAATTCAGAATAACACATGATATGAGAGACAATACACAACTTGTATTAACACTTTATACAGAAAAAAATACAATAAAGAAGATGCCACTTCTTCTCCACCACCTTACAGAGGTTTCCCACACCTCAAGTGAACAGTAATTCTCCTCCCCAAAGCTCTCCCTCTCACAGGTCTCAACACCCAACTCAAATACAGAGTTGGTGTTCACCTCCCGTGCTCCACGCACAACACAAGGGCTCCACGCACTCCACAAGCACTCCACGTGCTCCACAAGTACTCAAGGTACTTCAAGTAGATCTCCCATGAATCTGCAACAACCTGCAATTCAACAGACCATACTTATGGAAGGAACTCCCTTGCCTTCCTCTTGCTCTATCTGAGTACACACCTGTACTCCAAGTAGATCCTGCCTGATACTGCTCCCTGTTGTGTTGCTGTCTATATGACTTTGCACACCTGCAAATCAAACAATGGTTCTATTCAGCTGTGAACCTCGACCTTGCACACACATACACCTGCAGATCAACGATCTTACTTACCATGTAGATCTCCTATATAGGCCATGCAACTGTGACCAAGATCCTACACTCTTGAAGAACCCAGCTGGCTCTCCAATCCAGCACCAACACACCTGGTACTGTGGCACTAGGAGGAACGCACCATTGCTCTACCTCACACACAGAAGGAGCTTATAATTATGCTCTCTTACTCCCTAGCACACTTTTCCAATACAACCATGAGTCTATTATATAGATCTCATCCAAACAATGATTAGACATCTAATTACAATAATTAGATCCGCAGCTATGAGTCTAAAATTAGCACTCATCATGCAAACACTTGGTTCGTCAACCCACTGCCCGTAATTAACTCGCAGTCGAACCACACAGGTGACCGACGCCTGTCCCTGTCCGCTTGGAGGTGACCGACGTCGGCCGATATATGACCGACGTCGGTTGCTTCTCTATGCTCTCCCGCCGACGTCGGCTGATCAGACCGACCCCAACTTCTTCTGCAACTCAGCAACCTTCAGCAACCTCCTCTCCTGTTTGCATCAGTGAAGCTTTTAGCTCCACAATCCTAACACTTCTATCTGACCAATGTGATTGAGGAATGTTATGTAATCCAATATATTAAAATACAATCTTGTATTCTAAAAAATTAGAGATTAGTCTGTCTCTTTTCAGAATGTGATATAAAGTGGAAAACTGTATATTTTTGACAAGTAGATTGATCTGAGAAACTTTTATAAATTGAGTTGTGATTGTTCCTCGTTTTTGAATGAGGTGTTGTTAATGCTTCTGAGGATTTTCATATTCTTTTGCGTAACATTGATGTATGCATTCTTTTGCATTTCCCATCTCTCTATTTTTTGATTTGTCCATCTTTATATTTTACTAACTCATATATTTTGCCACAATGTTTCTCAATTATTTTAGTACTATTTTCATGTTGTACATGTTCAATGAATGGGTATTTAGTTGCCTATTCAAACCTAAATGACCTTCCAGTTGTCCATGTACTTCTCTTCTTTCGCACAAAATTTTTAGTATTTTTTTCAACTAAAGATTGTGTTGGCTAAGTGTAAGTCTCATTTGGTGGTGTTGGGTACTCATTATCGACATCTATGATGATGTACTCTAGTGTCCTTTTCCTTGAATTCTATGAGGACATTTCATTCCTGAAGAGGTCTTCTAGTGGATGTATATCTTCAAAATGGTTATCAATGGGTTCTACTTGTAAAATGGGTATAGATCTTGTAATTACTATTAAAATTTGGTCCTTAATACAAAATCATAAATAATTAATAATACAATAAATTATATAATATTTAGTACCTCTATTTGAAATTTAATATACAGGGACATCTTCTAGTAGAGACATATATTCAAAACTATTATCATTGGGTCCTGTATGCAAAATGGTAGTAGGCTAATTATTAATAAAGATTGTAACACAAGTTAAAATAAATAACAAATTAATAAATCAAATAATATTTAGTACCCCTATTTGGTATTTCATACCTAGGTACATCTTCTAATGGAGACATATCTTCAAAACTATTATCATTGGGTTTTGCATGCAAAATAGTTGTAGACTAATTATTAATAAAGATTGTAACAAAAGTGCAAATAAATAATAAAACAATAAATCAAATAATATTTAGTACTTATGTCTGGTATTTCATACCTAGATACATTTTTCAATGGAGGTATATCTTCGATTATATTATCATTAGATTCAACATGCAAAATGGTTGTAGACATTAATTATTATTGAATCTTAATAGTAATGAATAAATAATAACATTTTATAAATTAATATTTATAATTGTGTTTGCCCTCTAGCTAAAATAAGATAATAGGTTGTTTTATTTTGAAATTCCCTTGTTGCGTTAACATTCTTAGCATTAGACATCGAATCAACACTGCACACAAATGACAGTTGACTGACTGCTACATATATATGCGTGACTGTTGGTTATAGTCACTCGACTGCTCCACATAGTCACCCGACTATTTCATGCAGTTACTCGACTATTCCATGCAGTCACCTGACTATTGGTTACAGCTGCCCAATTGCTCCACACAATGTTTGACTATTGGTTGTAGTCACCTGACTGCTGGTTGTAGTCACACGACAAGTGTCTGTAGTTGCTTAACAATTGCTTGTAGTAGTTTGACACCTGTTTGTTGTCATCCAACACATTCTTACTATCATCTGTCATCTTCTTGCTGTTGTGCATCACCTGGTTACTATCACTTGATTGTTGGTTGTAGATGCATGACAACAGATATCGGTGCTTGAGATAGTTTGTACTCTAGGAGTGAATACCATATATATAGTGGAGAATGCCCTAGATTGGCTTTCTTGGTACTAGTGATATACATTTATAAGGAAAAATTTATTTTACGAAGTAGGCTAGCCAACCCTTAAAATTTCAACGATCTCATGTTGTTGGCTACCACACAAAATCACCAAATACTGACTTTAAAAAATTGAATATTCATGAATTAATGAAGATTTAGCACTAAAAAAATCCATGTTCCTACATTAGTCTTGTAATCTCACAAGGCTATGTATGAACCAACAATGACAATGTCTTCTCGCATGCATAACAAAAACTCACAATCTTCTTCTTAGGCTTGGCTTTGTGTATGCTCACACTAGTTGCCAACCCTTCAATGACTTTGACCATTATATTTATAGGTACAAGAAGTAGTTATAGAAGTTGAAATGTAACGGTTCCCTTCTTTGTCACCCAAATGTCTAACCATGACTTATTACTTATTGGTCGTTATGTATTCTCAATTATCGTGGCCTTGCTTGGGCGTTATACATAACATCCAACTCAATGTTGATCTAGGGTAACAGATATTCAACACTTCCCATTCCATCTTTATAGGTGTGCACAAAAAACAAAGAATTTTGTGCAAGCTTCTCTGACCAATGAGTGCGATGTCTCACAAGTCATTATTGATTGCACCAAGTTGTGCAAGACTTCCATTGCACATGGCAAAAGACTTTCGATTGCACACAGCTTCTACATTTATGTGCCTAGTGTGCAAACTAACATCTTTGTGCAAGACTCTAGTTCTGTGCAAATACTTGTGTGTCTTTATTCAACCACCACATAGTACACATTGCAAGGCTATGCAAACATTTGTTCCTTCTCTAACTAACTTTGAGTGATTCCGATTAATTGTGCCTCTAGTATCACATATACGAGGATCAAAAGTGGTGATCAAACTTAAACCTTAAACTACCAAGATCGATGCAACGATCCTAATCATGACCAATATGGACCCAACGATGATGGTCATGACTAATATTGATTGGTTCAATTCGATTTTTTTTCCTATACTTCTTTAATCGGCACAAATTTTATAAATTTATTTTTAGACCTATTTTCACTCATTTTTAACCTTCAACAACATACACGTAAGTTAATATTTAAGAATTTTCCTATAATTTTTTTTTTTCAAATTTTAAACATACTAAACTCATATTTTTAAAACTTTTTTTTAAAATTGTTATATTATTATATTTAATTCAAAATTATATCATATACCCATTTTTATGATTAATGTAATGTCCTTGAAGTAAAACTAAATGATTGTTACATGGACATACAATTGTCCCTATAAATTAGAATATTTTATAAATCTAAACTAAATTACATGTCAAATTTTTGCCACTCCTCTATCGATCACCTTTTGCATTTGTCAGACAATTGTTTGTGACATGCTATGAAAATTTTGCCACTCCAACTTTACTCATATGTTATTGTCAACATTAATTTAAGAATAAGCCCGATTGAAATAAATCATCATCTAAACATTATTTTATCCATATAAATGTTGAATATGAAATTGTATTGAATAATTTTACTTAGTTTGTTGGAGCGAATAATGATGACGACTACTACTACTCGAACCACAATAATAATTTATAATATTAATGAATCCATGATGCCCTTTATAAAATTGAATGTCAGCTTGTAAAAGGAAATCTAGTGCAATAATGTCAAATATCAAATCAGCTTTGGGGTCTTTAATCATAAGTTTCCTTGCTTTTTCTTTTATAAATATCACTCATGTTTTGAATAAAGAGAGATTTGGTCTAAGACGTGTCTAGCGTGGAGTTTGAGTGAGATTGATAATGAAAGAGTACTTATTCATAACTTAAAAGGAGGGAGGACATGGACATGTCCCAAAACAGTAAATCTAGGTTATTTATTTTAGGAAGAAAAATGATAAAATATATAATTGTTTTTGAGAAATAAAATATTTTTATTTTATCGATGAGATGTGGGTGAGTTGGTAAAATGAGTTGGTTGCTTTAAGTATCACCCAAGTTCATATCTTAGTTTGGTATCAAGCATTGCTTGTGATCGTTGATGATATTTTGGATTGGGAATCTGAACCCTCGATTATATCTCAAACAACTTGGAGCTTCGATAAAACATAAAGTAGGTAATAATCCCATCAAAACTAGTATCTATATAAAAAAGAAGACTTTTATTTTAATTATAATTTTGTTGTAATTTGATCACTACTTATATGACTAGATCATAGTCAAATTTTAGACTTGTTTCATGATTTTAGAAAGTCTTATGTTGTATAAACACCACGTATACCATTTTTTTTAAATAGTCATAAAATATAATTAGAGGAAACTCCTTATGTGTCTCATTGATCCCACCTATGAACATGTCAAGAATATAACCATTGTGAACTGGCATAGTTTGTGTTTGATCTACCATATGAAAATCATATTAGTTTTTATGTTGAGTATCATGATTTGGAAGAGTTGGTAAATATCTTTAGATGTTGATTGGGTTGAACAAGTGATTATTTCAAAGTATTATTGTGACATTTTATTTAGATTTGGTTATTTTATATCAAGTTTTGGATTGTACATTTAAAAGTAATGCATGTTTTTAATTATGGTTGAAGATTTTGTGATAATCACAATATACATTAGTATTAATGTGTTTTAGGCAAGGGATGTGATGAATCCCATTCATTAGGGAGGTAAATAAATCATGTTTCGTTTAAGTAATCATTTAAGAATATTTGAGGACTCTCATTTAATCGTGTAAATTGTCATAACTCTCTTTTTTGGAAAATAATTACACTGATCAAATTTTTAGCCTCATTATTAGATTTATAAGTATTATCATTATCCATAACATTAAATGTTGATTTACCAAGATATTTAAATCCAATAGAGGTAGAGGCAATAGTCCCATATTTGAACATGTTTGCCTCTAACATGTCGATTTCATAGATTCTAACTGCATGACAAAATTAATTGAAATATTGATATAAGTTGAAAAAAACTTTATATTTAATGGGTTGAAATAAAATTTGAGAGAATAAATTATGAAAAGCTCTATCAAGGAATTGGCAAGTCATCTTGGTAAGCATATATTTTAATCCAAGTTCATACTCACTAACATTATTGTTAAATCATTGTTTAAGTTAGAAAATATGTAAAAACATCAAATTTATGCTAATGTTGATTGAAAATTGAGCTAAGATATTATCATATAGAGAATTGAAAGAGTGTATGGATCCAAATGATAAAGCATGTAACCAATCAAGAGCATATTCCTTAAGAGTCTAGAAAAGTCCTTCTGTCAAACCTTTATCATTATGCAAAAATTTGAGACATTAATCATATAAATACTTGATATGATGAGAATGTTCACCCTTGAAGTTAAATAGTTCAAATGTAGGAGGTAAAAATCAAGTAAAAAGATGATAAGCATGAATATCATATGTCCAAGGATTGAGTAATATTAATTTTTTATTATAGTTTTAAGAGGGTTTTTGAAAGGGCCTAAACCTTTTTACAAATACAGAGAGCAAGACAAAATACTAAGACCAAAATAAAACTGAAAACCAAAAAGATAGGGCAAAGATAAGCCCCACAGAAAAATGCAGTTGATAGATAGTTAACTAATAACTAACAACAAACAAGTAAATAAAAATACAAAAATAATACAAAACTAGGGAAAACTAAAGTCACTGAGAATCTTGGAAGCCTCCCATTCTTCCTATTGTAACTTGATATGATCCTTAGTGATTTCCTTTTTGTATTCCTTATTCTCCTTTGATTTAATTTTATCTTATAGTTTACTGGTCTTTCTAACTCTAGGTTCTGTGTGACCCTCCTATTTTCTTATCATGCCTTTCTTAAGCATAATAATGGTGGCCACAATTTTTGATGGTAATAATGCTTAAATAGAGCACCTTTCTAAGGCCTTATTTAACTTAATTATTAGCACTCTTGATCTGATTTATATTATTATTAAGTTGTTCCACTTCATTCTCTATCACACTAACCCAACCAGTCACTGACCACATATCTTTATTGAAATAGATCCTCTCCTAAATTGAGGTTGATCACCATTCATTTGCATTTGAATTTTTTATATTACATTCTTAAATCTCTCATTCTCCATCATGGACCATTTCATGATACAAAGATGGAGATGTGACTTCTTGTCCAGTGATGCAATTTTGTCATGCAGGCTCCTTTGAGGGTGGTCTTATTTATCCTTCTCCTAATAAATTTTATGACTTTACAACTTGTGTTTTGAGATAATTTGGAGATAAATTAGTTTATGGTTGTATAGATTGCATGGTTTTCATAGATTGTTGAAGGAGTATAACTTTAGGAGTTGAATATAAGGACTAGTGGCATAGGAAGGTTTAAATACATTATGAACTTGAGACACCATTAATAAGAGAGGAAGGTTGAAAAATCTATTTGAGATGGTTGAGGATAATTAAAAAAAAAACATCAAGACTAATTTAAAAAGTTAAAAGACATAACAATATGAGTAGAAGAAACATGAAGAGTAACAATAGTTAAATCAATTTGAGACACATGCACATTAAGTGGTATAAATTGAGAACCTATAGAATATTTGGTACATAATAGGAACTTATAGAAGGTGGGATATTATTATAATAATTTAAACATTCATGATTTATCATAAAATGTATTCCTTCAACTATAATATCTTTAACTATGGTTTTACTTTTTTCAAATTTTAACACATATAAAATTGCATTTATTTCATTGGGATGACTTGGGATATGCTTTCTAAATATGGAATGAATGTCTAACCTTTATTTATCTACATTAAAATGTTATATATTATGCGATCCACCAGCAACATTTTTATTTGCATCATTATTATTCATAACATTATCACTCAAATCATTTTAATTTTCATTAATTATATATCATTTGCATGTGTATCAACAAAAGGAGCATTAAGTTCATTAATAATTTCCTTTTATTATTAAAATTAACATGAGTAATAGTCAAAAGAAGCTAGACAAGATCAATCAATTTTATATTCAATATATCACTTCACTTAATAGGGGACTTAGATCAGTCTTCCTAGGTGGTTTAATATGTAATCATATATAACCTAGAAAAAAGTGTTTACAACAATGCACAAGTATCTATGGATAATGATGAAAAATTAAATAAGCACAATTCTATAAAAATAATATATACAATAGCAAGGGATAATCTTAGAAGAGAAGGAAGCATTCAAAGCAAAGGGTTTATGAAAACCCATGGAAGGATCATGTCAAATATGTAATATAGGCAACAATATAATCCTAGAGGGAAAGGAACATGAAAAGCAATGTGTGTTTACCAAAATGTTTTAATGAAAAGTGGTGTTAGGTCAAAGAAACTGTTAGAATAAATTTACTATAGTAATATTCTTATGTAAAAGTGAGGTTGTTATCTATAAAATAACTCACATAGTTTTTTTTGAATAGTTTCTTAGTTGTTAAATTAAGTTAGTCAAATAAGTCTATTATGGACCTATTTCATAATATAGGAGATTACAAATTGTTTATGGGTTATTTGCTCATCCTATTTTGTAGGACTATTATGAGCATATGGAGGGTTATAATTACATCTTTGTAATTGATGTTTCGTAATCTCAATAAATCTTATTAGATTTATGCTCAGATTTGGTATCAAAATTGAGCATTTTCAAAGCAAGACTACAAAAATTTATTTTGTGCAAGTAAGATTGCACTTATAGATATTGTGGTGTGTTTTATTAGCTTTGAAACCAAGAAATTCAAGCTAGATGTACATGTTTTCTTAAAATTCAAGCTATACACACTCCACAGGGAAGGAATTTCAACTGCAGGATATTATTTGGTATGTTTTTGAACATTTTGAATTCATTTGCATCATTTTGGACTTAGTCATACATCCATTTGGGCCCTTAGCATCAATTCATTCCATTTCTTTCTGTAAACCTATAACATGTCAGTTTTTGTTCATATTAGATCGTAAATGCATTTTTTGACTCTAATTTTTTTTAGATAATTTTTATTCCCTTGTGCGAATTTTACACATAAGTTGTACATTTTTACAAGTCATACCATTATTTGGAATCCTACATTCTATTCTTGTCAATTTATACCTGCACATCAATTTTCTTCATATGCTAGTCATACAGACCAAATTTAATAGATTTGATTTTTGGAAACTACTCTCTACTTAGACCAATGTCCTCCCAAACTTTTTTGTACACCTATGCCTATTTACATAGAGTAATTTGGGAGATTCCAAGTTTTAGTAGTTGTTTGGAGCATATGACTAAGTTATAGATTGGTTTTTCTCCATTCTGAGTTCTATGATCAATATTTTAAAAATCTAATTCTTGTATACTACTATTTATTCTATATTGGATCATCCTAAATTGAGATGTAAAACTAAGCCTATTGTCGTACAAAAAATTGGGAGCCTTCAAGGTGATGTAGTCATTTGACCTAGTAGATTGAAAGACACTCAATTGCAGTTCGGTTTTCTTCTGTATTTTTTTGTATGGACATGGTTTTAAAGACTTAATTCATGAAATTAATCCATCATTAAGTTATATTATATCCAAAATCTATCATACATGTGGGAAGTCTGTCGTACATCTATTTGGGTGTTTCTAAGTTGGTGTGTTTTCATAGTTTGTTGAGTGGAGTAAAAAGAGGCATTTAATGTGTTTTCTTCTTGCGAACTAAGCCTTCATAATGTTTTCCACTTCATGGAGGTATGATATTCATTTAAAATGCCCATTTTATTCAACTTCAAATAAAAATTTGTCCTTTCAAAGTTTTGAATTGATGTATAGAGGCGCTGGTAGATTTATTTTTTGATAAAATATAGCCATAAGAGATCTAGAGTTCAAATCACAAACAAGTGTAAAAGACAAAACCAGAAAAAGACAATAAGAAAAGGACAAAATTGGAGGGATTGTTTTAATTATTTTTCCTTATGAAATTTTATTTTCCATTCTATTTAATTACAAATTGTAAATTGAAAACATTTGGAAAAGTATTTTACTTCTGGCAAATCAAATCAGTGCAAAAAACAATGAGATTGTAAAAATCTCATTCATAGTGTTTGGTTCTAATGATGCTTCTGGTTCACATTTATGGATAATGCCATTGGGATTTGAATTATTAAATTTATATCTTAACATAGTCACAATGATGATGTTTGAGCATTGACCCTTTAAATCATCAAGGAGTAATAAGGTTTAGAAAGGTTCATAAACCATCCCTCTATTACCCATTTATTAATGTCGATAGACATAAATCCTGATAGTTAGAATTTCTAAGTATATAGGGAAGTTACACCCATGTATATAGAATTCCTTCTAAGCAGGTGTTAGTGATAGAATGAATCTATTCCATGTATTATCTAGGTATCTAATACCATTCTTATCTCATGTGCATTAAAGTCTCTTTCACATACCGATGGGTATATCGAAAGGATAAACTCTTCTAGTATTGATAGGTATATAAGAAGGTGCATATATAGAGAGGTTTGGTATATCAGTCTGATAGTATATATAAAGGGGAACATTTTAGAGTTATAAGGCACCAATTCATATCCCTTATACAGTTTGATCATATTTGCACATATGGATGGAAATGGATCATATTTTATTCTGCTAGACACTAAACTTATTTAAGGTGACAACTATGTTGCATGAAAAACTAAGGTTAAAACCCACTTGGAATTTGATGACATATAGATAGTTGTTGATGGCACATGGACCCGACATGCTACTAACACTAATCAACAACACAAATATGACAAAGATAATCAGAAGGCTAAGCTCATAGTTAGGTTTAAAGTTTTAGATGAGGTAAAACCTCATATCTTTAATGCCATTACAACTTAGGATGCTTGGAATAAGCTTGAAATAATATTTTAGGTAAAAAATCAAAACTAGATTCTTCATCTACAAACCCAACTCCATAGTCTCAAATTGAAATCCGAGGAAAAAGTGGAAGATTTTATTTATAGATTTGCAACCTTACGGACTTTGATTGAAGCATTGGGTGAACTAGTGAAATATGAATCTTTGGTTCCTATTTTCCTAAATCTCTTCCCCCAACATACAAATTTTTTGTGACCACATTGAATATCAAGGGTCATAAACCAACCTTTGTCTCATTGGTTAACATGTTATAATAGGAAGAAGTCATGCATAATATAGATGAACTTGATGAAGAGCATGCACTTGCATCCTCTTAAAAAAAATCCCATGAAGTCTTCTAAACAAAACCCTAAGCAAAATAATCAATAACACCAGCAAGGGAAAAAATCTCATTCGTGGAAGGTTTGTCTTAGTTTTGGAAAGACAAGATGTGACCTTAAACTTTGTTGGTCTAATGTATTCACACATGGCTCATCTAGTAAGAATCCCACTTCACATAACCCACCTTAGTCACCAAAACCTAAACCCCATTCCAAAAAGCACTAGAAGAAGAATAAAAAGCATCAGAATGTAACTGAGGATGATCATTCTTTAGAATATGATCACATCTTTACTACATAGACACATGAGGAACCTTGTTCTTCAAATTCTGTCTAGTATGTTGATTTTGGTGCCACAAGGCACATGATAGGACATAAAGAATGGTTTTCCACTTTATAGAAATTAGGATCTCAAGGTAATGTTTCTCTTGGTGTTGACTCATCATACACTATTCAAGGTAAAGGTGATGTTTATTTACAACTTGGTAACTGCACTACCAAGATCACAAATGTCTTGTATGTTATGAGACTTACTAAGAACTTTGTATTTGTAAATCAACTTATTTATCATAATTTCAAATTTGAGTTTGATCAAAACCATGGTGATATGGTTTTTCTTATAAAAAACAAGTCTTGAGGCTCTAGAACTATTACACAAGCTTCAAATATAGGTAAGATTTCAGCTTGATATTGTACACAATGACCATTAGGTACTTGTTGTGAAGGGTACATACCAATCTTAGCTATGGCATAAAAGATATGGTCATTTGAGTTATGGGTATTTTATTGCATTCGGCAAACACAACATGGTCAGAGGTCTTCCAACACTCAAACAATCTTTTGATATATGTTCTAGTTGATTAGCTGGTAAATAACGAAGAACTCTTTTTGGTAAAAGTGAATATCAATCTCCTTATCCACTGGATTTGGTACACATTGATCTCTGCAAACCTATGACTTCTAGCCTTAAATGAGATAAGAATTTTCAACTATTTATTGATGATCATTCCCATAAGATGTGGGTTTCCTTGTTGAAGACTAAGGATTAGGAATTCTAATGCTTCAAAGAATTCAAGGCCTTTGTTGAAAATGAAACTGGTCATAAACTCAAGGCCCTCTACTAAGATCATGGGGGGGAATACACCAATAAAAATTTCATTGCATGCCTTGCAGATCATGGAATACATCATCAATACACTACTCATTATACACCACAACAGAATGGTGTTATATAAAGGCATGATAATGGCATTGTAGAGATGTTTTGACGCATGGTTGAGGATTCACAATTAGCCCATTCATATTAGGTACAAACATGTCTCACAGCCATATATATGCTAAAAAAGTCACCCACTAAAGCTCTTGATGGAATTACACCATAAGAAGCATGGACTAGGATGAAGCTGAAAGTCTCTCATCTTTGGGTTTTTGGTTGTAAGGCATACATGCATGTCCCAAAGAAGAAAATGAATAAATTGGATAAGGAAAACTAGGAATGCATTTTTATGGGATACAGTAATGAGTCAATGTCATATTGGCTTATTGATCTAGATACTATGAAGATACTTATCAGTATATGTGTAGTGTTTGATGAAAAAGGTGAAATCAGTTCATCTTCCACATAAACATCTGATAGAAGCATCAAAATGTGAACTTTCTAGATGAAAATAGTGGTGATGGTCAGTTGAAAGCTCCAACACCATGAATAACTACTCAACATATGCCTAAATGGTATATGAGTAAAATTCAAAATGTAAAATTGGATAGACCTCAAAACACTTCATTTACAAGACTGAGGATTCATAGTATGGATCATGCAAAGGCAAATTTGTACTTAATGAGCATTGTTGGAGAAATATTTGAGCCCTATATAGTCCATGAATCCCTAGATTCTAAACCTTGGAAAAATGTCATGGATGTATAATATCAGTTTGTCATGAAGAATGACACATGGAAAATTGTTGATCTTCCATTAGGGAAGAAACCTATCAGGTGCAAATATGTCTTTAAGACCAAATACAAGGCATATTTCATTATAGAAAAGCACAAGGCAAGACTCCTAGCAAAGTGTTATGCATAGAAAGAAGGTATAGACTATGAGGAGACTTTTGCTCCTATAGATAAGATAAAGACAATCATAATGATATTTGAAATGGTTTCATAGTTTGGGTGGAACATTCATCAGATGGACATTAAAAGTGCCTTCTTAAATGGAGATATATAGGAAGAGGTCTACATGACTCAACCATAAGGTTATGTCACACTAGAGCAAGAGTAGGTGTGAACATTCATAAAATATCTATTTTCAAACATGCTCTTAGAGCCTAGTATATAAAAATTGATGAGTATCTCATAAAGCATGGATTTCTAAGGAATCTATATGATCCCAATCTCTACCTCAAAAAATAAGGGGGAGATTGTTATTATTGTTTATGTCGATGATATAGTCATCACTAGAAGCTAAATGAATATGATTGATGTAACAAATAAATATTGCAACCAATTGTTTGACATGAAAGATCTCGATTTACTGCACTACTATCTTGGATTGGAAGTATGACAAAAAAAGTACCAAATATTCATGTCTCAAATTAAGTATACCAAGACATTGCTCGAGATGTTTTAGATGATGGATTATAAACCAATAGATACACCTATGGAGACAATGATTTAGCTATCTTAATTAGATCCATCATCGCTAGTAGATGTCAATCTTTATCTTTAGTTGATTGGGAGTCTCATCTACCTCACATACACTAGGCTAGATATTAGCTATTATGTCAGTTAACTTTATCAGTTCATGTAAGAGATAAAGGTAAGCCAATGGAAAGCATATAAGTGGATATTTCAATATATTCAAGGAAAAATAGATTATGGTCTAGCATACAAGAAGAATTATAAGTTCTTCTTGATAGGATACATAAACACAAATCATGTAGGTTCAATTGATGACATAAAATCCACTTATGGGTTTGTATTATTTTTGGGATCCAATTCGATCTCATGGGGGAGAAAGAAGCAATTTTTTTTTATCATTCTTCTACTAAGGCATAATATCATGTTGGAGGAGGATTTGTCTATGAAGTGATATGTATACATCACATACTTTTAGGATTGGGAGTTCCACAGACTCTGCCAATAATTTTGAACTATGACAATCAGGGTGTTCTTAAACTTGTTCACAATCCAATTTTTAATGAATGCACTAAGAACATTGAAGTTCATGTCCATTTCATATGTGAACATGTTCAACGACATAATATATAGCTCTAGTATTTCCCCTCTCAAGATCAATATGCAGATGTCTTCACAAATTCACTTGTACGTGATAAGTTTGAGGCATTCAGAAGTTCTCTCTCTTATACTCTCCAAGCTATGATAAATTAAGGGGGGGAAGTTGGAATAAATTTACCATAGTAATATTCTTATGTGAAGGTGAGGTTGTTATCTATAAAACAACTCACGTATTTTTTATTACTTGTTAAACTAAGTTAGTCAAATAAGTCTATTATGGACCTATTTCATAATATAGTAGATTATGAATTGTTTCTAGGGGTGTGGGTGTGTGTGTGTTATGTGTAAAAATAGGGGTTTAATATGATTCAAATTTGATAAAGTGAGTACATATATAAATACCTAAATTTTGATTTACCTATGTGCTTTCAAAGGCCAAAAATGAGTGAATTAGGTCAAGAAGTAATCAAAAAATGATCTAGAAAACTTGTGTTAATCAAAGAAGTGCATAACATAGCCAAAATCAAACTAATTGATACTATTCATGAAAATGATTGGTGGATCAACCCTGACAGGTTAAGGGTTAATTCTAGTCACTAAGTTTGATTCTATAATATTATGTCAAATTGTCCTAAAATTTAGCAACTACCTTTGTCTGGTATTTTTTATTAGAAACCTCTCTTAGATTATCGAATTGAGTTGTATATTTTCTATACTTTATTATCCTTCCTCGAAACTCTTATTCATTCCAAGTGACCCTGAAAAATAACAAAAATGAGTGTAGTTATGAGGATCCTACCATAATTAGACCCCTATTCTTAAAAAAAATCACAATCAACAGTCATTTAGTCTAACAAGTATCCTACCACAATGTAAATATCCTAGCCCTTATCCTTATCAATAAGAAACACACAATTATTAGATTTAATACGATCTTTCACTAATACTTTAATTGAGTTTTTGTTTTTATAATGGATGTATACAATTTAATAAATGGCAGTGGTAATAAATAGCAAAGTGTATCCTTAGATATGGGTTCTAATCCTTGGACTTCTCCCTAAAATGAATTATCATGATTTTGTGTATATATACTTATTGAATTCATGTTAAGACCATATGGGTGTGCATTCTGACAATATAAAAGTCATGAAAGCTGAAAATCTAGAAACAAGGGTCAAGGGACCCACAAAGTAAAGTGACAACGATTGAAGAGCTCAATCCTAGTCATGACCAGGATCAAAGGGACCGATCTTGGTAAACTGAGGTATAAAACCCAAAAATACTATTTAGGACATTCCAAGAACATTTAGAGTCATATGGAGATAGATTAATAGTTGATTTGTATGTTTTTGAGTACTCTAGATTGAATGTTGGTATTTTTATTGTCCCAAAGTGAACCAAAATTTTTATAAATTAGGATAACACTCAGTAAGGGAAGGCAATATAGGGCCCAACACAAGGGAAAATTTTCCATTGAGAGCCAAATCTAAACCAATGATGTGTGTGTGTGTGTGTAGATTGAATGTTGTTATTTTCATTGACCCAAAGTGAACCAAAATTTAAAAAAATTAGGATAACACTACGTAAGGGAAGGCAATATATGTCCCAACACAAGGGAAAATTTTCCATTGAGAGCCAAATCTAAACCAATGATATGTGTGTGTGTGTGTGTGTGTGTGTGTGTGTGTGTGTGTGTGTGTGTGTGTGTGTGTGTGTGTAAAAATTAAGAAAATAATAGTTTATAACTAATCTTGTACCAAAATTAGTTGTCTACAGTTACATCCTTATATGAACAAATACAAGTGCATCTATCTTCCCATCTTCTTCTCTATTTGTGTCAAACATGAATTTTGATTTGAGTGCAATCATGCTAGTAAAAATTATTACCTTGAGTACATTGGCCACTTATGTAAATTCACACAATTCTATGCTTTGATAACCTCTGTGCAACTCCAATCATCATGCACATTCCACATAGTGAAAGGCCACCTACCAAAAAACTCAAAAGAAAACATTACACTATCCACCTGGAATGGGTAAAATATGAAATGCAATTCAAATGATCAATCTCAATGCCATTAGTATAAATCTACACCATCTACGTAATATTGTTCCATTTCAATCCATGTGCACAATATTGGCCTTTCATGCAATACCCATAAACATACCCCATAACTCATTCCATACATCAAACATCAAGATTACACATTGACCTATTGGACACTTTGAAGTACATTATTCCATGCCATTTTACTCTTACAGGAATTGTGTAATGCTAATGCATCCATCAGCATACCACACATATGGTAATTAAGGCATGTAACCTTAGAAGTTGAAGACTCATAGATGGAATCCAAAACATTTCAAATTTCATAATGGCTCTTTAACTTTAGTGTGTGTGTGTGTGTGTATGGCATTAACTAGTAAATAGGATAAGACAAATGTTGTGTGTATCATATTCAAACTTTATGTGAAGTCCACCTTAGGTAATTTTTTAATCAAGGTGAGATTTATTACGTGCAAAATATTGTTTTTTTTTTGGATTTTTATTGATTTTGGTGGGATCCTTATCCTATATGCTTTTGATCGGAGCTCCAACCGGTCTGGGGCATAATCAGGGGCCTAAATCTCCAAGTGCACAAGTATTAGAATTACCAACAACGACCACAACTAGTCTGAGAATACCAACGAACGGCCATAACCAGTCTAAGAATACCATCAACAACCATAACCACCCCCAAAACACTAATGATCAACCACAAATAGCCTCTAATACCATACCGAGATTTGAACCTGGGTGGTGTTTGTAGCAACCAAGTCACTTTACCAACTCACCCACATCTCATCGATTATGTGCAAAATATTGTTAATATGCACATTTAATGTGGTATTTATCTTCACATGTGTGATAAGGGTTAAATGTACATAGGGAATGCTTCCACCTTCACACCACAAATAATCATTCCCCACTCACCTCTTGCTCTTCTTATATAATGAACCATTTTATCTTTTATGGGAAAATGAATTAGTTTAGAGCATATTGTAACTAAGGAGCTGGTATAAATGTAGTCGTTTAGGAAAATCAAGGATCACTCACTAATCCTTCGCATAATTATTTGGATTTTTTTTTTACACACTTATTCATTATCGCCTTATTTGGTAATACATATATGTTTCTTTGTGGAATCTCTCATTTTAAATACATGTATGAAGATGGTGTCTTTACATGTAAGGTTCATGGGTCTTCCTCTTTCCTGACACGGTTTTAGAGTTAAGATATTTTTTCTAATATGGTACCAGAGCCATTCTTTATAGGTAGCCATCGTGGATTTCTATAGTTTCCAGTAAGCTCGACATTTCCACATAACTTCTCCATCCCCTAAGCACATTTTTGAGCTAGTTCTCTTTGGGGCTTTCAAAATTACCCACTTGGTATTTTTTTAGGGCCAAATATGTAATTTTAAGGTCATTTGCATGGAGCAAGTTCTACACTATGAATTGTTTTTCACATGTCCCATCTCTTATTTTCTCAAATTTGGGTTTTCCTTTAGATGGATGCATGTGCATGTTGTTGATCCACATATGGAGGAGTTTTGTTGAATAATTTTTAGAATTTTATATTTTTGATGTTTTTTGTGTGAATAAGACATGCCCTTTATGTTCAAAGTGCTAGAAAAGTCAAATCTGAATTTTGTTTCACCTGGATCAGACACTATGAGCTCATTTGGAAAACACTTAAATTTTAGAGGTAAATATTCCTTTTTATACATTTTCATTATATCCTAGATTAATTTTGACATTTTAATTGCATCCATAATGTGGGGACAAAAACTCTAATGGGACTCAGTTTCAATCATTTTAGTTTTCATTTATAAATTTTGGGTGAATTTTAGTTTTCGATGAGCTAGGTAATAGAAGAATTTATAAAAAATCTTTACACTTTTTAAAAAAATTAGGGATTAAAAATATGCTTATCAAATTCCTCTCTTTGAGAGTTTTTTGAAAATCCCTTGTTTCTAAAAAATATAGCACCAAGGCACCAATGGTGTGTATTTGAAGCTCATATATGTGAGGAGGAGAAAAAGAAGCATTGTTACTATTTGGTTAGTGGCACCCATATTTATCATCACAATCCATGTGGCATTCTATGCCACTCAACCCTATCACCACTCAACCTTCACATTTCTTGCACCATCTGGATCTATCGCCTCTACCTTGTGTCCAAGCTGTTGTTGCCACTACTGCTCAACCTACCTTTGCACCCCTAGTCACAACCCTTTTCTACCATGTGACCTGCTGATTTTCCTGCTAATTTCCAAAACTACCATATGACCACTTGGTGGACGGTTTTAGCCCCTAAGGGCTAACCCAAACCATTGGGCCTTTTTTTGGAGTACTTTTCTTATAGGGCTCATAATTTTTATCCATGAATCTTGGAAGAGTGATTTTTTTCACCTTTCCTATTTTTGAGATCTACATGAAGATAGGGTCAATTTCTCATTTTGGTGAGTCAATTCTCTGTAATTTATAATTTCTTTCTTGATTTTTTGACCAAATCTTGTTTATTAAAGCTTACAAAGGCTATAACTTTTGATTGGTAATTCATATTTGTATGTTAGTATATGAAAGTGCATGTTTCTTCATGTTTTTCATAGTAGTAATATATGTTTATTCTTATTTTATCTCAAATTATAATTTTTCATCATAATGGTTTATTTTTAAATTGTAAATCATACTGCTTTGTGCAATGATTATTGATGTCACCTTGTATTCAGAGGGGATCAATTTTTAGTGTTTCATACATCTTTTAGGAAGGTTTTTCAAATGTATATTATACTCATATTGATTCTAGTAAAATTTCATGGGAGTTTTTTTTATTTTAACATTGTTTAACTTCATGTGTGTGTATTTTTGCGTACACTTTTATCATATCAATTATTGGGTTCTTCATGTGGTATATTGGGCATTCTCACTTGAGGACTTTGATGTGACTTTTTTCACACCTACCATGTTTCAACACTTATCGAGATATTGAAAGCTATGATTTATTCACTCCCCAATCAACATTATAGGTAAGAGTCATGTTCTACATTCTAAGAGTAATGTTTTCTTGGTTGTTTATTAAGTATGTTATGCATTCGAAAATGAGGGCTAGTATTTTTATTTTTGGTCCGAGTTTCACACAATAAACTTCATTCATTTTATTCAACATAAATATTACTTATACATAGCCTATTCAACTCCTATAATGGGGGAGTTATGCATATCACTAAATCCCTGTAAACTCTTAGCAATACCTATTTATGTGTGTTGTTAAAACAACATACACACACCATATATTGTTATCATATAAATATATAACCGTAATAAATTCAAATATCCAACCTTCCACCCCTTAGTGAAAACATATAAATAAGAACCACACTACATGAACTAGAAACAAAATTGTATATCAACACATACTATAGGTATGCACTCATGTTACTCATGATGGATGTTGTTCTGATCACTTGCATACATGAACAAAACTATTTAAGTTTTCACTTCTAATGAATGTTGTGATACTACAAAACTACATACTTCCAAAAATAGCCTACATATGTGAACCCACCTATTCATGATTTCACTTCCAGTGGTGATGGGCTACTCACCAATGAATCATTGAGAAGTACTCAGTGGAAGATACATAGTAGTCATTGTATCTCCCATCTCCCATTCATCTATTTACAATATTTTATTTTTCCCACACAAATACAAGAAAATGAAGATTGAGAACTAGGTTCTCACTATCATTACAACCACTATGTACAACCATTTCCATTCGATTGTAAACAACATAGATGATATCCTCTACCACTAGAATTCACCCTCGACTTTAGTCTCTTTGGTTCAATTTAATTTTCCATTACTTATGTCGTATTGGATAGTAGAAGTCACACCTGTTCCCCCAGCGCTCACCACACAAAACTAACACCTATTTTAATTCGCTGTCAGAATCATTTGATAACGCATCCATTTACAAAAGAGATATTTTTCTGACATTTTAACAAATTTATACTTTAAACAACATCACAAAATTAATTGTATATAAACTAACCTATATAATACTAGACACAATTATTTTGATAAATTTATACGTTAAACAATAATACAAAATCAATTATATGTAAACTGACCTATATGACACTAAACACAATCAATTGACTATAAACCTTTGAATTGGACAAATGAATAGAAAATTTTAAAAAATATTTATTTGACTCTAATAAAACAAAAAAAAACAAAAACTACATACTATCTTACCTGAAAAAAAATACTATATTTAAAATAAAAATAAAAATAAACTAAATATAACTTTAATCGTTAAGTGGCTATATAAACCGAAAAATGACTTGAAGCCTAAAGATTAAGACAAATAATGAAATAACTTAAGACTTAAAACTTAAAAGACATAATCTGTGTAAACATTTGAGAGGGTTGTGGAGTGGCCCATGGAATTGAATTTTTGAATTGATTTATGACGTGATAATATAATGGAAAATTCAATGAACATATTTAATGAACGAACATCAAAATTTGCATGATGGCTCTACGAGACTATAGTTTTACCATAGGCCTATCATTAAATTCTTATAAAATCTCAATACACAAATCATATATTGTTCTCATATAAATATATGATTGTACTAAACTTAAATATCTAATAATATTTGTATTATAATATGATAGTTTTTGGTGGTTATAGGTATTATTATTTTTAGTATTTTTTAAGTTTTTTAATATATTTTTAATGTACAGATGAATTTGGTATGTTTAGTGATTTCTAGGTTTAATTTGCATAGTTTAGTAAAAACTAGTCTACGGTCCATTTAGACACGGAAGTGGATGAAAAGGAGTGTTTACATTTTACCTCCATTGAGAAGGTGCTGTAAGACACATGCATGATAACATATTTTCAAAAAATGAAAAAGTTATTAGGTCAAAAAATTTAATTCTTGACAAGATAGGATCATGCCACAGAGGGTATTCGATTAGCCTTAGATACCTCCCTCAAGGGATCAAGTGGTAATTAGTGTCATTGAACGGTCCCTTTAAAAAAGGAAATAACATGGTCTAATGGGAATGCAGGTCTAAAAACTAATTTACCCAAAGGTGATTATAATCAGTGGCACAGTTATGAAATACTAATTTGTCCAAAGGTGGTTATAATTAGTAACAAAGGTTAAAATAATGACTTTCCCAAAGGTGGTTATAATCAATGGTCCAATGATTTTCCCTTGTACAATGAATTTGGTCATGATAAATTGATTTTACCCTAGTAGGGTATATTGGTAAGCATAACTCAAGGATATAACCTATTACACAAATTAAAGATGAACATGCATACACGTAGGTACAATGGTCTAATGAATTTTCAAAGACTGAAGAAGCCATAAACAACTAGGCATATGAGGATGCATAGAGTGATGAAAGAGATGATCAGAATACAATAATGGTGATTGAAGAATAATGAAGGCTGAACTGACTCGAGATACATCATATATCCAAGTGTTACCTACATAGTCAAGGTGACAAAAAGGAAATTAAATAAACAAACAAACAACCAACCAACTAAACAAATAAACACACACAAAGCTTGAAAATAAAAGCAATAGAAAGTATCATGTCATTAAACAAGTCAGTACTTACATTTGAAGGCTCAATAGAATGATAAATGGATGGTTCCCCCAAGCAAGCCTATATGCAAGTTAATGGCATGTGGGTATAATATATCCTGGTATAAGCTGCATGTTTTGATTTTCCCTAGTAGGGTCAAAGCTGTGAGCTTAACCTAAAAGTGGGAATTGGATGGTGCCTCTAAGTAAGGATACATGCAAAGGGAAGGACACACCCCCAAAGATAATTATTCTAAAAGTGAAAATTGGATGGTGCCCATAAGAAAGGATACATGAAAATGTAATGTCACACCCTAATGGAAACAAAATGGATTGGAACCAACAATGAATTTGCCCCAACAAGGCAGATCGAGGATTGGTGACTAAGTTCAAGACAAGACAAAGCTTTTTGGATTTTGGGACTTTATATCTCTCTAGGAGATTGTAAGCCATTTTATAATGTTTAAGATTTTGTGGCTTTACATTTTCCATGGAGATTGTAAGCCTTATTCCAATTTTTAGGTCTTTTTGGCCTGTTTTGAATATTTTTGGAAATTTTTGGCATATTTCCATGATTTTGGATTTTTGGGCATCTCGACTCAATTGAGGATTGCAAGATGAATAATTGGTAAATCTCATAAAATGGTAATATCATGGCTTATCTTGATTTAAAAATAGTGAGAGCATGGGGCTTACGTTGCTCCCAAGACAATGAGAGCATGGGTTAAGTTGCTCGAAAAATGGCAAGAGCATTTGTTTTAAGGCATGAAATAACAAGGCAAAGAAAAAAAGAGCAAGGCATGGTGTAAAGGTATGAAAGGATGGTAAGGCAAGGCAAATGGAAATGTGATGGAAATGGCAAGGTATGACTTTGTTGTTCCTACTAATATGGAAATGCTCATTCTGATTAGCATAGGGTACCACAAAATAGTCAATTATTTAAATTTCTAGCCCACACCCCTTTTGAATAGTTGTTCTATCAAGAACTTGCTGCTAATTTAAACTCCATTATTGTTATTATGATCTTCATTGGCCACCGATTACATTTCCTCTAAACTTCTCGACAAGATGTCTTCAAGCCTTGGTGAAGTAAAGTGCAGCCAAAAATTGTAAATAAATATAGTCATTGGTTAAAAGGTTTGATTTGGGAATGGAATATAAGCCTTGAGTGGATAAAAGAATCATAATGGAATATATAATGGTTGGGTAACAAATGAAGATTAGGATTTTTAGTCACACACAATATTGTTGATTCCAAATTTGAATAATTTTAGTTTTGCTGGGGCCAAATACTTTTGAATATGCTCTTGAGAGGACCACTAGAGTTTTGTTTTTGTTTGGACCTGAGAGATGTTTCCATTTGATTATGATGCAGATTGTCAATTGTACCAATATTCACTTCAATAATTTATTCATCAAGCAATGAATAATTGTTGTGCTTAGCTATTGGCACCTCAAAGAGGTTTTCACTAATAAAATTGTCTTGATTGTCCCATAACACCTCCAAGAAGGTTTCACTAAGGAGCATTGAATTTTGAATTTGATTGTCCTCAAGTGCTTCAAATAAGGTTTCACTAGGAGATGCTATGTTTGGACTTTGATTATCCCCTAGCACCTCTGAGAAGGTTTCATTAGGAGATTGTTCTTCTTTTGCATGAATATGGTCCTAATTTCCTTGATTTTATACAACTAGTATGTCACCATGGATGCAGTTCAACATGTGTGATTCTATTGATCCCAATCATCATCTATGGAAGGTGGAATGTTATTATAATTGCTATGTTGGTTAGTGGTAAAGGGATGTAAAATTTCAATGGCAGGTATAGTGTCAATAAAATGGTAAGAGGTATCAAAATCCTCATCAAGGCTATTAGGAGAAATTATGTCGATGCTAAATAAAACATCCTCAACAACCATAAAAGGCTAAAAAATGTGTTTAATTTGATCTACAAGGAGTTTTAAACCAATTTTGTAACATCCACTAATATATTCTAATTTTGAAGTTGATTTCGACTCAAAGGACTTTGAATCCGATGATGAGATTGATGTTTATTCAGCTTCTAATGCTAAATTTGTATTAGTTCAAAAATATAACCTGACTCTAAATTTGATTCTTCTTCTAGTGTGGATATTGAACACAATATTGACTTGGAAGGGAACATGTTTCTAATGTACACACAAATATGTCTTGTTGAATGTTTATAAATGGATGAGTAATGGATTGTGATGTAATAATAGGTTGTTGTTCAGCAATAGGCTCATCTAAGAGGGGTTCAACAAAGATCGACTTGTCAAAGTGATATTCCTCAAAGATAGGGCAATGGTTAAAAGGTGACTCAACACATGTTGGCTTGTCAAAGTGAGGTGCCTTAAAGGTAGGGTAATGGTCAAAGGGTGATTCAACAAAGACTTGGTTATCAAAGTGAATTACCTCAAAGGTAAGGGAATGGTATAAAGGTGACTCAACAAAGATTATATTTTCAAAGTGAGGCCCCAAAAAGGTAGGGAAATGGTCAAAGGATGATTTATCATAGGTTGACTCGTCATGAAAAGGTGTTTCAACAAAAACATCAAGGATTGGCTAGTTCTCTTGGCCTTGGCTTACTCTTGTTTGTAAAATCTTAGATTTGGACACACTTTGTTCTCTAATAAATGGCAACTCATGGAGAGGTAATGATTGGCTCTATTGTGGCTCTAAGACCGGATTGGATGTTGGAAATATTTCTTATTTTTGAAGAAGATTATTCAATCATTCTTTAGGAAATTCAGATGAGAATTTGGCTCTGACTCGCAAAAATTTTAGAAGGGTTGTAACTCTATTCTCAATAAGCCATTTATCAAACTAGATTTGAAAATGAGTTGGCCTTGTATTAACTAGCTTAGGTGGGTGGGCATTATAAGGTAATGATTGGTGTGGTTATGGCTCAATCGTGATATCCCCATGATCAATCAAGGTTTGGACATGTTGTGTGAACCTCACCCATCAATTAAGTGAATGGCCTTGAATCCCATGATACTCACAATATTTGTTTGCTCAATACCAGGGAGGTTCGAGATCATTTTCACCAAAAGTTTAAGTATGTGGACATACAATTATGTTTGTTGGGACCAATTGAAAAATGATGTCTCATAAGGACTCATTGGGTAAATTTCCCACTTGGGGCCATGATTCGTTTTAAAGGATTAGTCCATGAATTTGGAATTGGCCCAATGAGGAAAAACTTAGCTTTGGCCTTAGTCATTGGCATGGCCCCAAAGAGGGTAAATTCAGTCTTAGTAATTGGCCAAAAGAAGGGCAATTTTTACATATGATAACTCGAATGTCTTGGCTTAGAAACTAGAAATTAGTCCACAGAGGTAAATCGTGGCACTTGATAAGAAACTAGCCCAAATAAGGGAAAACTTGGTCTCAATTAGAAATGAGCCCAAAGAGGGTGAACTTGGTACTTAAAATAAATGTGGCATGTGGGTTCAAAATGAACCCTGCTTTAGTTTTGTTTGGCTCATGATTGGTACGTGGGTTTAAATGTGAACCCTGATTGGATTAGAACATGGGTTCAAAGTGATCCTGAATTTGACATGGTTTTAAATGTGGGTTCATAAGGAAACCTAATTCTATCATGGTTGTTCAAGTTGGTTGAAATACTTGATGTTTTGAAAAGGTCTACGTAAAATCAGCTTTGAACTTGGTCAATTTCAGACATGGAGCTTGACACGTGTGAATTTGGTTTGGTTTGATAAAATGGTTTAAAGTGAAATGGACTTGGTCTAGGTCTAGGTCTAGGTTTGAAAGAAACATTGGTCTAGGAATAGATCTTGGTTTGAAATGAAATGAGAATTGGAATATGAACTTGGTTGTTGTTTGAAATGGTTTTAATTAGCATGGACTTGGAATTGGTCTAGGTATAAGTGTGAAATTTTAATTGATCTAGGTTTAGGTTTAGGAACATGATATTGATCTCAAAAAAGAACTTGGTTTGGGCATGAAATTAAGACCACTCTTATGTCTAAGGACCTTGGTTTGAAACAAAAAGGTACACTCAATCTATATAAAACTTGAAAACAAGGTCAAATGCAATTTTTGGTCTAAAAGAGAACTCTAATTTTTGAATTGAACATTATGAACTTGGTCTAAGTAAAGGTTTTAAACCAAATTTAAAATTGATCCAAGTTACACAATCTAAACATAAAGAGTGAACAACTCAAGCCCAAGTTGTAGTCAAGACTCAATTGTAAACCAATTGCTTTGAGATCTAATCTTTGAAATAAGGATTTTAAACTTGGTTTGAGAGGCTTGGATTTTCAAATGAGCAATCATCTAGACCAAAATGGGTAGCGTAAAAACATCTGTCATAAACAAATGGCATGAACTAGTTTTTGAGTTTCTTTGGCCAAGGCAAATGGTTTGGGTGATTTTGGTAGTATAACACTTCTTTGTGTAAAATGGTGTATGTAACATGTGCTTTTTTGATGCTTTATACTTTGTTTGATTTTTTGAAAAGTAATTTTAAACTCAAAATGTAAGTAAAGAAGAAGAGGCACCTAAGTGCACGCTCCTACGCTAAAACTAACATAAGGTGTGCATAGTATCCACCAAAACTTACATCGATATACTAGTCTTGAGAGGAATTAATTGTTAATCCAATCAATAAGGAGCGCATGTAGGTAGATTTTTAAGCCCCCCTCTATCTCTCAAGAATTGATACGTGGAAAGTAACTTAGAGCACCAAAGCAACTTGGCATTTGGCAGGATAATCCACAACAAGTGGGATTAATTAATATAAAAAAATTTATTGGCTTTTCTAAATGGTCCAAAAGTGCCTAAAAACACTTGGGAAAAATAAATATCTATCAATGGATTCAAACCACCTAGATTTTTATGCAAGGGTTTTTTCCCTCACACAATGATTTTAGCTATGTAATACTTAGTGAAGTTTGATGTCTAGAATGCCGCTTAACCCAAGTCCTCTTCTGTTTGGTTAGGTTAATCTCTCAACCACTAACCCATACATTTAGCACGCTTAATTTATATACCCCAATAGATAAGTGGGGTTGGAAAAATGTTAGGAGATGAAACCCCAGGTCAAATTCCACCTAAAGAACCCATTAGGAGGCGATGAACTCCCACTCACAAGCCAAAAAAAGAAAAAAAAGGAAGAACTGGGTCATTTTTGAGTCACCCAAGTGCCTAAGAATAAGGCGAGATCATACACAACATTTTTTTGGGTTTGAATTAACAAAACAAGTAAAACAATTTGTTTTTGGTCACCTAAGTTCCCTAAATGGGACAAGAGGAGAGCATGCATACAAGGCTTTACTAAAATGAAACTTTTTTAAGAAATGAAAATAACTAAGTACTTTGCGAAAGAAGAATAAAAATAAAAATGCTCTTAGGATCTCAAATTCTAAATGTGATTTTCATTTTTAAACACCTATTTTAAGTGTGATTGAAGTTTGGCCTTTTTTGAAACTTTGAAATTACAAAAATTTGTTTGCAAAAGTTTTTTAAACACCAAAAGACAAGTGAAATGACTTTGTTAGAATTTAAAACTTCTTTTTTATTGTTTAATTCCATGCACAAAATGTTATAGGATTAATTTTTGCTTTCTTATATTGCCTTAACAAATAAAATTTCAAACTTTTAAGGTCTTGGGTTTTGGTCTCAAGGCAAAGTCATCGTTTACCGGATAGGGCGAAGTCATCATTTTCCTTGTAAACATAGAACATAGAAAACTTGGTAGCCACTGATTATCATGCACAAGTTCATTAATTATAATTATTGAATTCATTGTTTTTCTTTAAAAAGTGATGAAGTCATTTAATACATAACAAAATATTACCTAGCAAAGTCATTGATTTTTAGTAGTGAAGTCACTGATTTCTCAGGTCGAAGTAGTTATTTCCCTAAAAGAATAAAGTTGTAGGTCAAAGTCATCAATTTTAGGTGAATTCATTATTTTTAGTCGAAGTCACTGATACACAGTAGAGAATCCATTATTTTCTTGAAAAAACTAGAAAGTTACAGAGTACAAAAAACTAGCAAAGTTGTCAATTTATTGGGTCGAAGTCATCGATTAACAGTCAATAAAAACATGAGATTTTGGATGAAATTTTCTAAAAATAAGGTTTAAAATGAGTTTTTATTTAATTGGTTGTGTGAAGCTCCTCTTAAAAAAAATTCATAGTAACTGTGCACAAAAAATCTTGTTTAGGAATGGTCATGACCTTGTATTTATAGTTTTTATGAAACAGTGAGGATCAACCATGATCATCCAATCTAAGATCTAGATGTGTGGCTCACAACTGGCCCAATTTTGGAGGCAAAAGGCTTTAAATTGTTCAATTAATATTTAGAAAAATGGAACAATCAATAGGCATGGCTTGACATTTTAAATATTTATTTTCATTGACATTTTGAGTGCTTGCCAACATTCAAGGTGACATCATGATGATGTCATGACTTGATATTCTTCATTTTTTCATTTTTAATTTTAGATATTCACTAATTGAATATGTGTTTTTAACTTATACATTTAATTAGGTTTAATCAATTAAGTGAATCTAATTAATCTTTTGGCCCTTTCTAGAAGTTGGTTAAGTGCCCCACTCAATTGGTCAAAAATGTTAGTTTGCTAGGTCAAAAACTACTTAGGGATGGATTTACGAGAGGTTATCTTTGTGTATAGGGTAATACCCAAAATAGGGATGCATTGACATTATTTTGGACACTTACATTAAATGTGCAAATTAATTTAGGATGTTTTGTGATTTCTAAGCTTAATTTGCATATTTTGGTAGAAATCAGTCTGAAGTCCATTTAGACATAGAAGTTCCTGAAAAGGAGTGTCTACACATTGTACCTATAAAATCATCATTCCTTCTCCAATATATTCCATACAAACTTCTAGTGACACAATTCAATTTTGAACTATCAAACATGGCACCGCCCATGCATGCATAAGACTTTATGGATTATCCACCAATGGCTTCCTCATGGTACTAAACACTAATTAGGCATAATATAGAAACTAATTAAACCACACAATACCTATCTAATTTGATAATTTCACTTATGATGTTAATTATCTTAGTCCCTACACCATGATAGGTGGATCTCCCAAGGCTCACATTATGTTAGAGCATTTTTTAGCATACCACACACCTCTCAGTCAAGCCATGTAATTGTTAGGAGATGAAGATCCATACATGGAATCCCATAATTGTTCTAATTCCATATCAGTTCATATTGTTGTTTTGGATATATACATCTATAGTTTTAGTCATGAATCATAGTAGAAGATAGAGAGTCATACATCTTTCTCAAGATATTCCATATACAAGATGCATAGATTTGATAAAGTATTTTATTCCAATTCTATTATATTCTTCTCTTGATTCTCTACATATTATCTCATACAACTTCCACACACTCATAAAACACATCTAAATCCTCATTTAGAGTGTTTTCCATAAGTTTCCTATTGTGATCTAGTTCATATTATTTATACCTTGTCTATATAGAGGCACACTATTACCATTTATTCCTATATTGATTCTGCTCAAGAATACATGAGTCTGGTTACCTGTTATAGTTTTAATTTCATGATGATATCCTATTTATATGACTTAGACATAGACACAACTATGTAGAATTACCTTATTATATATGTTATTTCATGATGATATATTCCTATGATTATATCAAAGTCTTTTACAAATGCTTTAATGATGATATTTATTATGATTATACCAAAATCTAATATAAATGTGCTTTAATGATGACATCTTATTATGATTATATAGTAGAGATTTTATTGTTTATTTTTCACAAAGTATGCATAATCCCTCTCTTTTGAGATATGTGACTCATAGGTTCATCCCACACATCAAAATGAGGGCATATGATCTATGCATTCTATACTTCAATTACATGATGATACAAAATAGTTTGAAAGAGTTATAAGGTATTATTCTACATGCTCCCACATTTGGAAGAAGTTGTTAGAGAGTTCTAAGACATCCTTCTATTCACTCTTACATTTGGAGGAATTAACCAAAGAGTTATAAATCATGTTATATGTATTCTTCTTAATGAGACCCGCACACTCAAATTATATATATTAATATATTTGGATTTCATAAAGACAAATTTGAAGTTTGCACACAAATAGGTACCCAAGTTTTCATATTTCAAACAAATGAGCATAAATACATAATCCACAATATTCATGGCTTTTTGCATTGGTAGTCAAGATGCTCACTATATTTATAAGAGCATATAGTTTCTTCATTTTTGTAGGTTCTATAATATATACTCTATGACAAGGTGAGCTCTCTCCTCGTGACTTTTATATCATTATCATATCATATACTCACTTTGATAACTCTCATAGGTTTTGACTGTAACTTATTATTCACCCTCCTAGGTACACTTGTTTGTTTTACTTTGATATATGTGCATGCATATACATCAAAGTGGGGAATTATGTAGATAACTAATTTTACTTTGGGGGTAGTTAAAGATGTCAATTTATATGGATTTAGGAGACTTGAGAATGTGTTGATTATTAGTTCATATTATTCTCTTACTGGTGCATTTTCTCTTATGTTCTGGGCCTTGTATTACCTTATGTGTCTTGTGTTTTATTTTAAAATTCATTTATGTTCATATTAAGCCCTTGATACTATAGACACCTAAAACTAACCACAACTAGCTTTTGATTGGACTTCAAACTGATTCCTACCAACCATTGAAAATTAAGCCTAAGAGTCACTAAACATCCCAAATTTGCTTGCACATCATTCATAAAAGCTTATAATCATGTTGAGACATCCCTAATTGGTGTATTATATCATATTAAATAATAACCTCTCACAGATTCATCCTTAATCACTTTGCGATGTAACAACTATCAATTTGGCCTATAGACCTATTAAGTGAGGCACTTGCACACTTAAATAAATCTTGCAAGAGATAAAAGGCTAATCAAAATCAATTAACAAGTTAAACAATATTAAATGCCTAGTTGAATTATCCATTTGAAATTAATGAATATCTAAAAAATGAAATTCAAAAATTCAAAATATCCTAGCCTTTCATCATTGCCTTTATGAGTTGTCAAGCTCTTTGAAAATATCCTAAAATATCTAATTTGAGAGCCATGCCTAGTAATTAAAAATCACAATTACTTGACAACCATTAACTCAACTTGAGTTAGTTTTAACTCACCTAGGTTTAGTTTGAAACCATTCCAGCCTAAACTCAACCTTGACTCACCTTGGGTGAGATTTAATTCCTAAGGCTATAAATACAAGGCCTTGTCTACTAAACCATAATCTATTTTGGTGAAAAATTTTTATGCAAAAATATCATCAACAAGCTCTTTTATGTAGTGTTATAATGCCTTAATGCCTAGCAAGTAGTGTTACCATGCTCAAATCTTAAGCCAAGGTGCCAAGGAGAGATGGAGCCAAACAACCTTCATTATCAAAGACTTCTTGATGCATAAGCTGAGCAAGCCATTTAACAAATCCATTTTGAGATCCAAATAAAGTAAAAGAGTTGTGTCTTTTATGTTTTTATTATGCTTTTACTTAGTTTTTGTTACTTGAGCTCTCCCTAGTGTTTAGGCTAGAGGTGTTAGTATTTTAGTATGTTCATTTCATTTGTTTTATGAGACTAACACCAGACTAACCTCCCATCTATGTCAAATTCCTAGATCACAGATAATACACCATTCAAATTAAAACACCAAAAAAACATATAAAATGATAATTTGTTTTACCTTGGTATGACTCATTGTGCTCTTGAAATGTCCAAAATACTATTTTAAGTTTTTCCTAGAATTTTTGTAGGAACATATTATATGTTCTTGGTCCCTTCATTTTATGGTTCACTTTATCCCTTGGCCCTCTCTCTTAGGTTTATATGCCCTATTTTTTGTTACTTTCCCACCCTTTATGTGTTAGCTTATGCACCAATAGGATCCTAGTTTGAATTTGACAGGTTTATATATACACATGTGCATTAGTTAATATAGGAGAAACAAGTAATTGAAAATAAAATTACAAGAATGATCACAGTTCAAGAGAAATTATAGGGTGATAAGGAAGAGTAGAGTTTAAATATCACATCAAATTTCTATATCAAGTCTTCATATTGCATCATTGCTTTGATCATGTAGTGAAATAACATATAAGGATTAGGGTCATTAGTATAAATAAGGATGGGTGCATTAAAGTATATGTGGACTTCCATGCACATGGTTGTGTGGATGACCCATTACAAACCCCATTCACTAAGGATATCTTAGAACAAATTATAGGACTTGAAATGTATACCTTCACTAATGGATTATTATTTTATCACTAGGTCTATATTGCTAAGGAGGATAAGGGAAAAACCACTCTTTAAATAGAATTGGGTTCATTTGCATACAATGTAATGCCATTCAAGATCAAGATCATATAAATGTTCTTACAATTCAATATGGATTCCTTTAAAATATAGAATGGTTTAATGAAGGGCCACCATCAGAAGCTCAAGCTAATGTTTAAAATATGCAGGAAACTATAGATTCCTTTCAACCTCAAGGAATGTATATTCACGACCCTTTTCGATACTTTTCTTGGGTACATGGTTTGTAAGGAAGGCATGCTTATCGACTTTGAAAAGATAACAATGATTTTTCAGTTGGAAGCCACAAGGGCCGAAAGGGGCATGCATATGTTCCTTATCCACATAGGATATTGTCGCAAGTTCATCTGGAACTATGCATAAATTATAGGGTGAATGGAAGAGCTCTTGAGGAAACACATACCATTTATCTAAATGAAGAGACAATAAGAAACATTTGAATCACTTAAAGAGACTCATTAGCACATCTATTTTGCAATTCCCTGACTAGAATAAACCCTTCTATGTCCATAATGATGCATCTAGAAATTTGTAGGTGTTATTTTAGCACAACCAAAGTAGGGAATTTTTTATCACCCAATCTATATTTCAAGTAGGAAGCTATCTTCAGTAGAGTGTAACTACAAAACCACCAAGTGGGATGAGTTGGCTATGGTCTACATGCTCCAAATGTTCTATGATAATTACTTGCTACTCCATTCATATTCTTCATAGATGATGAAGCATTGAAGTCTTGGTAAATAAGTTGGTATTGCATGGCAGGATTTGCATATGGATTATTAAATTTAATTAGTTTCATTTTTTCAGTAGTGGTGAAACTTAGAAATTAGAATGGTGGGCCTAATCACTTGTCCCAAATAGATACAAGAAAGAGTGCACACAACATTAAAGAGTATATGCCAGATGCACAACTCTATAGAATAAAAAGGGTTCTTGATGGATTATTACAGATTGTAACATTTTTGACTTCATGGATGGCACCTAGTGATCATAAGGAAAAATATAAGAAATAATTGATCATGTGTGAGGCACCTTATCAATGCATTGGAGTGGAATTATATAACAAGGTAGAGATGAGGTACTAAGAAGATGTATTTTGGAGAATGAATGAGAGGATTTTTTTGTGAATGTCACGAAGGAGTCATAGGTGGTCACTATGGTAGTAAAGCTACCATGTACAAACCCTTGTTCTTAAGGTTATAGTGGCCAAAATTCCATAAGTATATAAAAGAGTTTGTACAGAAGTGTGAATTTTTTTAGAGGATTAGGAAGCCAAGCAAGAGGGATGAAATGCCTTTAGTCTCGATCATGACCTAGGAACTATTTAAAATTTGGGATATTCATTTATTGGGCCAATCACTCCAGTCACACATAAGAATGGAGCAAGTTACGTCATCACGGCCATAAAATATTTGACAAGGTGAGTAAAGGAGTCTCCCACTAAATATTACATGCATCCATCCTTCGAGAACGTATCCATGTAGCTACTAATTTCTTCATTTTTTTCATAGGCCTTCATGATTATCCATAATGTACCTCAACTGCACTTTGAGCTCTTTCATCTATTTTCTCAGGGCCTCATTAACAAGAAAAGTAGATTGCATGACATAAAGAGAATTGAAGCAAAAAAAATAGAGTAAAATCAATGAAAAGCTACTACTTGAAAAATAATATTGTTAAAGAAATAAAAATGACCTCTAATTTTCTAAATATGTTTAATTATAATCTATCTAATTTTTTTTAAAATCATATTATTTGATAATTCCATTCCAAAAAAATCTTTTCCCCAAGACAACTTGCTTATGAAGAGCACTAATAAATCAAATCTCTCGTTGAGAGAAAATCCCTCATACAATGTCTATATTGATAATAATTATAACCCCGGAAAAGAATATGTTCATAATCAATTTACCACTCCCATTAATAATCTCCCCTTTATAATACTATGGATTATAATATTGCTTCTTTGAGATAGCTTATTTGGACATATTTGTAGTATATAGGGAACCAATGAAGAAATAATTATGGCCTTTTATTAAACATTAAGATGGTCAACTAACTTAATTAAATAAAAAATATAAAATGATTTTTACTTATTGCACTTTTTTGTTTGTTAATATTATCTTCGATAAAATGTCTTCTCAATATAATTATTATTGAAATGTTTCATATTATATTAAATAAAAAATATAATTAAAAGAGATTATAAAGTAATATAATCGAATAAATTACGATTCAAATTAATAATTTTATTGATACTAACATTTTATATGTGACTTAACATCTCCTCGTACCTTCCTTGATGGTATAACAGATACCGTGGTTAGGGATATGAGGTTTAGTTCTCCACCATCTTGAGTGATATTTGTACATGCTAATTTTTATGTATATGTACTTTTATTTATGATGATCGTGATGATTTTTTTTAATGTGGGTAGAAAATGCAATTTTTTAGTTCTTTCTTATAAAGTGTTAAAAGTGTGATTTTGTGGTGAAGAAAAATGAAAATTAAAATAATTAAAATAGTTGTATACATTAATTTTTGTTAGTATTTATGTACAATTTTGATTTTAAATTTTGTTGGGTTGGTGTTCCCATTATACGGGTTGTTCAATTAGGTAGTTATGTTCTATACCTTTTAGTTATAGGAGAAAAGTTTCACTAATGGTGCATGTTTTAATTGTGGAACATAATTTTTGTGCAGGTATGTTTTATTAATAGAACATATTGATATGTATAAATATTAAAATGTATAGACGTTGAGCATGTAGTATCGAATATTTGTTCAATATTTATTCGATAAACTTAAAAGTAATTAATCATATTTTGATAAGTAAGACTCAAGTATTGATATTTTAATGCATAATGATTGGTACTCCAAAGATTAAATTTTGGTCATAAGTTTAAAAAATACATTTTATGTCATCTCGTTATAAACTCTGTTATATCATAAAATGTATAATGAGATGGACCATGAAACTTTAATTATAAGTAGTTAAGGCGAAATTTTAAAATAGGCAATTTTTTTGAAGTCTAATGTGATGTTATGGCACCTTAATTCACTGTCCAAAATTAGGGTGCACTATTTCGGGGACCTTTCCCCTTTTTAGTTTCTATGTATATGTGTATAATACTTTGTGACTCATTTTTTTAATTTTAGTTTCTTATATTACAACGAACGATAGGCATGTTTTTTTTGTTTTTTTTTTGGTAATTTTGCATTGGTTGGTCAAACCTTGATGATGCCATTATAATATTTTAATGATTAAATTGTTGGTGTTTTATTAGTTGTCTTTCCTTTTTACAGGGGAAAGTCTTTCTCTCATTTATCATCTCTTTTTTCTAAATATTAATATATGATAATGACCATAATGGTGATTTTTATTCTCTTTAGATCAAATTGATTTGTAAGACTCAATAAGATAGGTCAACATTATAATTTTCAATCCTCTCCATAAAATATGATTTTGTGATAAGAAAAATCAAAAATATTGAAAAGAAAAAAAATTAATATAATTAAATTTTTTGACAATAAGATTGATTGCTATTGAATTTAATATGTAATAAATGTCATCTACAAATAAAGCAGCAAAATTTAAGATTTGTAGAAAATTGAAGATTTTTAATGAAATATATTAATATATTAATTAAGTTTTTTAATTGAAAAATGTCCATATATTTATAAAACAAGATATAATATAACATTAATCATAAAAAAATAGGTAGAGAAGTCATATCCCACGAACAAAATCATATCGAAAATAAAAAATCTTTGAAAAATACATAATAAAATAAAAAATAATTAATTAATATTCACGATCAAAAATTCACACCTTAAAAAATGATAATATCACAAAATACTAATCAATTGTATTTTATTTTAGAGTTGTTAGTTATAAACATGACCCATCATCAATGAGAGGCTCTGACATAAAATCCATACACTAGCCTCATCAATGAGAGGATCAAATCCATACACTAGCCTTCGCTTTCACTATTTAATACTTATCTAAACATATACTAAGAAAAGTCCAAACATGTCTAAGGTATAATAATTAGAAAAATAATATCTCGTATACTTAGTTACTTTATATAAGAGGTTATCTCCACCACATGTTTTATCATGGAATCTGATTATGTGGTTGACCTCAATAAAGCCAAAATAGAGATAGGGACTATAGGATAAAAAATGAAAAAGGCATATTATCAACTAATTGGAAAAAATAAAAAATCAGTTGTCATTATCAAAGGACATGCTTGCCCTTATCTTAGATTGGCACAATAAAGTAGCGGCATAGGTAGACAATACTTTGCCACAAAATCCTATTTCTTTGGAAATTTTCTCACTCAACTAGAAAATGTCGCCATCTGAATTGTGCCCTAAAAAATATGATTGGGTTATCCAAAGTACACTGAGGTCCCATATAGCTTTGAGATATCCTCCTTTATTGATGTCTCCATACATGCATATGAATGTGTATTATTTGTGGGAGAGGAGACATTATAATTCTTTTTGAGTTATTTTTGTCAAATGTGATTTTTAGTCATTTTTTTCATTTGTTGTCGTAATTATTTGGGGTTCTTTTCGATTGAGGTATTTTTGAGATTTATAGAATCTTTTTAATTGAATCGTTGTCACAATCTTTAGATTTTTTGGATTTTTGTGAAAACACAATCTTTAGACTTTTTGAACTCTTATGAAAATAAAGTGTTTAAGAAAAAAAGTAGTAATTTAGAGAGAGAGAAAAAAATAAGTTGTTGAATACAATCTAAAACAAAATAAAACTTCAAAAAAGATAATTTTTCAATATCCAATTTTTTGAAATTGAATTTGCAATGCCAAAATCATGTTCACTTATGTAGACAGTTGATACAATAAACATTTAGATTTAAAATGAAATTTATGTATTTTGTTTGGTTGCCCTAATTTGAGAGTTCATGAACCAAAATATATTTGCAGATATGTGCAGTAAGCATTTTTTTATATCAATACATAATAGGCATGTTACGAAAAAATGAGTTTCATATTTAATTAAAAAAAAAAAATCCCAAAGTATTTTAGGGAGTGCCCATCTAGCAATTTCAGTATATAGTTCATGTGAGTTAGTTCTAAGTTTTACAATCATAATTTTATTTTTTGAGACTAATAACCTTATATCATTATGATAGATGTTTAAGTTTAGAGTTTATGATGCTTTATATAATAAAATAGCTTTGATTGGCACCTATCTAAAGTAGCCCTCTCCCCCTCATCCTCCTCAACTTTGTGATGTATAGTAGGTTGTCACCATATATAGATACATAAAGCAGCAAATATGCCCTGAAATTGGTTGAGCACTCTCCCATTTTCAACTATATATAGTTGTAACCTTTCTTTATATAGTAGGATATTAGGGTAGGTTGGGGAGTGTCGACTATATATAGCCTAACTTGTCTCCCCACTCAATCTCCTTTTTTTGGCATGAAGGGTTCTTTATAGAGATAGGGGCCGTCGACATCCCAAGTAGAGGACTTTCATCAGTACAACTGGCCCATTATATAGATAGGGGCCCTTGGCCTCCCAAGCATGACAAAAATATAGATATGTCTAAGAAGAGTCTCCTTCTGGTATAGAAGAGTATCCTTTCATTATATAGCATCCTCCCCTTTACCCTTTACCCATTATATTAGAACACAAGCATGTTTTTGTTTGATGAGAGGATTTGGTACTATATTACCTATTAGAGCATGTTTTGGTCTAATAAGGGTTGTGTAGATGATATTTATGGATTATATAACACCTTAGTCTTGTACACTTGACAAATTTAGACCTTGTTTGTTCCTCTCAGTTTTGGACCTTTCCCATTTTTACAAGTCTCACATTTGCTCTATCTTGTGCCCCTTAGCTTATCTCTTAGTTTGACTAGTCTTATGTTGATGATCCAGGCCTTCTATCTTACACAGAATGCTTAAAATGTAATTATCTTCCACTCTTGCAAGTTTTGAGCCTATAACTACTTTTATGCTCCCTAGATACTAACATCTGAGATAGACTCTAGCATCGATGTTAGTGTCCTAAGCCGACACAAGTATCCAATGCCATAAAGTCATCTATTTTGCAAATAAAATGTATCGCAATGGTCGGCCTAAGTGTTTTAATGTGAGTTCCTTCTTTGAAGGGATTGATATAAATACAAGATCAACCCTCGTTCATTCCTCACCTAGAAAAAACCAAGAGAAACCAAGGCAACTTATCAAAATCTCTCTATTAAGCATTTAATTGAACAAAGCTTCCCTATTTCCATACCAATCATAAGTACAACACATCTACAGGTCTGAAGTACTAAAAGAGAAGCTTAAGAGCTCAATTTTTCAAGTTACAAGCTAGGTCACTATTATACTTACTTTACACATATTGTATGATTCATACATAGGCCAACATGTAGGGGATAACTACATCAATCTGAGGCCCTCTTCAGAGTGTTGGCTACATAGGTAATGCTCACTAACAAAGAGGTCTTTGGGGTTAGCTCAATGCCATGTGCCCGCTAACCCATTTTTCTCTAAGATCGCTATGAAGATGAAGAACTAGGGTGTTGACATTTCATGAGGAGTGATAGTCTTGACCCATATTTGAATGTACTAAAGTGAAGGTGAATTCAAATGAGAAGCATCTAGGGGTCACCTCCTTTTTAAGTAGGTATATGTATAAGACACTTATGTCTAACCTAGATAGTAGCACCGACACAACCATTTTAGTTTGATGGTAGTATCTAAATATTTAAAAGTATCAGATCTAGAATCTAATGACTATTCCAAAATCATATTCTAGCTTGCTTTTTGTCTATTCCATATCCAACATTGTGTTAGCATAAAAAATAGCTAAGTATATTATTTATTTTTCATTTCTATGTATAGATTAGTCATACTTTATATCTTTAGCCTATTCTCAGCATAAGAAATTTAGTGTATGTTTGTATATGAGTTTAACACCTAATTGCCTTGTTGTAGATCTGATTATCACCCTAATACATTATCATTTCTATATTATTAATCCTATTAAGACCAAGTTAGGATTTCTCAATCTAATTTAGGGTTAAACATTTGGTGGACCCGATCCATGTTAATGCAAAAAAATATGATCTAGGTTTTCCAAGCTTCTTAGGGTTTCAAATTGTTGTGATGGATTTTCAAATATGAACCTTTACCCTAGGATTTTACCTCCTCTGGTCACAAGGGCTTCATGTGCATATGCTTGCAAGTGGATCCTTCATTGCTTTGCACATTTTAGCCTTTAAACAAATCCATTTTAAAATTACTCAAGGGTATTTTCTACTCATGTTGATATAGACAAAAACCTCTTTTTTCCAAAATATTGTACATGTTAGGAATGAAAGCTTCACAACCAAAGCTTTGATAGAAGATGTTAGGTATAAAGTCCTGATACTACATGTTAAATCAATGAACTATATCCTATAGTGTAAGAAAATAAATGTAGAATACAAATTACATAAAATAAAGATAAGAAAGAGGACACATTACACATAGATTACATGGAAAACCCTTACAAAAAAACAAAAGAAAAGACCATGGGAAAAATGACAGCTCCAAACTTCATATTTATCTCAACATCAATTCTCTTCTACAACAACTCCTCCATAGCAACTCCTTTTGTGCTTCCATACAAATCACTTAACACTTCCACCTAAAGCATTCAAGTTGTGAACCAAGCTAAAATAGCCTGCATGATCCAACCTACAAGCATGCAAGCCCAAGGCTTGCATGGATTTTCTAACAGAATGAATTTACAAAGAAGAGCTTATGCAATTAAATAGCATTTAAAAAATAGAGATAAAAAGAGAGAGAGAGGATAAAAATGCACCATCCTTGAGTGGGGAGCATTATTCATGAATAGAGAATCATGTTCGACCATGTGAAAATTCAAGCCTTTGAATGGCATCTCATAAATCCCACTTGACCACACCATGTGCACACCCATGTGTTATGCCCCACTCTACATGTGAACTCAATCTAGCATAGTGATCCTTGTCTCCCACTTTCTCGTGTGCACACATGTGTGAGTCAAAATATTTTCAACTTTTGACCACACACAACAAGAGCCCACATATAACTATGCCCCAAAAGCACATACCTGAGTAGAAACATGTGATCCACTATCATTATGTCCTCACATGATTTCACAAGCCAAGCCATGTGACTTAGTGGAGAAATGTTCCCCATTTATCTCTCCTCCTCTTTTCACCATCAAAGATGTTTCAAGGGACACACCACCCACCATGGGTCATGCCAAGTCATCACTTAGCCACATCACTAACCATCCACATCACCAACAAGCCACATCACGATGAATAATGCCTATGAATAATAATTATAAATAGTGACTTCACATCCTAATATTATCCCCCTTGAATTCAATATACCACACCTAAGTATTCTACAACTAGTTATTCATCCATGCCCTCTGTTGCCTTGACACAAACCCAATAGAAGTTTTCTTGGACTACTTAAATTTATCTACCTTGATCAGCTTTGTCAACATCTGCTCCTCCATGGTAGATTGTAACATTGAAGTGACAAATCACTTCTCCACACCACAGACTAATCTTTCAACTAAATCCTGCCATGAACCACTCACAGCGCCCACTGCTTCAAAATATCCAGTTTAGTGCTCACCATGGAAACATGAGGCTTCCTACACCTGATGAATCCAATACAAAGGACAACAACATGTCTTATCCTCCTTTGGAACACTCTTGGGAAGACAAATCAAAATGCAATGAGTGGGGTACTTCCTTGCTCTCCCATCTTTATGCATCTCTATCCTTGGTTTGCTCCTGCATACCACCTCCATTTCATGTGTTCCAACTGAGCCATCAAAATAGTGATCATGTTGGGGCCTGCATCCAACATGTCATAACTCATAGAAGTAACCTCTACTAAACACTTGGATCTCTATGAAGGTACTAAAATTTTTGTCTTACATGTGCGATGTTTGTACCAACCCATATAATGATTTCAATGCAAACCATCAACTTTTTACCTCAGCGCTTTGTCTTTATCTCTCCCTAAGAGAGATCACCATGTAGAAATCACGCTACTTCAACTCCTTGAATAACAACTAGTGTATGTATCACTCTGTCTAGTAGTGAAGAAATAACATGACATAGAAGTCAATACTAGACTTATCCTCATAGCCTTTATCTATCAATGTGACAATAGTGGACCAATCATAGCTTTAGGGAAGTCATCATGCTACTCGGTGCATCACTACACCTACTTAGTTTTTTAGCCTCAAGAATGCATCCAAAATGCATCATGCTCTACCAAATGTTTTCAAAACACCAACTCATGTTCCTCTAGTGTTAGTCTATGCCTCAGTCTACCTAGACAATTCCACAATTGTATACATAACACTCTAGCACCCTGAGTTATATGGTCAACACTGGCCTTTGCCTTCTAGTAAAATCAAGCCTAACTTGTTCATCTGCATCTTCATCTTCATCTTCTTCAACTACTTCAAAATAGATACAACTTTAGGTTTCTCTGTAACTCTTTTTTTTTCATGGATTTTTCTTCTTATTCTACAACATCTCAACAAACAACATGTGGTTAGTAGGATACCACATCAACACCCCTTCTGTTTGTTGCCAAGAACCACAACATGGTCATCACCTTGTCCTCAAACTCCTCCAAAGGAGTCCATCTTGCTCCTCAATCTATAAAGTTGTTCCTCCTTTAATAAGAACATTGTGTAGGTTGCTGACTTGTCTGAAAAAGATTTTAAATCTTTCCCTCCCACTCATTTGTGGGCTTATCCTCAGCAACATGAAGAGATCAAAATATTCACCAAAATATCCTCCACATGTGCTCCATAAAGAGATACCTACCAAAATAAAAAAAACAAAAAATTTTTTTCTTCTTTAATCTCCGCTTGGTCTCTCTTCCTATCATAGTAGCTTCACCTTGCACACAACTAGACAACAATAGAAAACACTCACACATGGATTTTTTCACCATGGATCTGATACCAATTGTTAGGAGTCAAAGCTTCACAACCAAATCTCTAACACTAGATGTTAGGAATAAAGTCCTAATACTACATGTTAGATCAATGAACTATATCCTATAGTGTAAATAAATAAATGTGGAATACAAGCTACATAAAATAAAAATAAGCAAGAGGACACATTACATAGAGATTACATGAAAACCCTTTACAAAAAAATAAGGGAAAAAACCATGGGCAAAATGATAGCTACAAACTTCATATTAATCTCAACATCAACTCTCTTCTACAATAAATCTTCCATAGCAACTCTTTCAGTGCTTCCGTATAAAGCACTCAATGCTTCCACCTGATGCATTCATGTTGTGAACCAAGCTAAACTAGCCTACAGGATCCAACCTCCAAGCATGCATGCCCAAGGCTTACATGGATCCTCTAACAAGATGAATTTACAAAGGAAATCTTATGTTATTAAATAACATTTACAATATAAAGAGAAAATAGAGAGAGAGAGAGAGAGAGAGGATAAAAATGCACCATCCTTGAGTGGGGAACACTATTCATGAATAGGGAATCATGTCCGCCCATGTGCAAAGTCAATACTTTGAATGTCATTTCATAATGCCTACTTGACCACTCCATGTGCCGACTCATGTGTTAAACCCTACTCCACATGTGACCTCAATCTAGCATAGTGATCTCTGTCTCCCACTTTCCCATGTGCACACATGTGTGAGTCAAAAGATTCCCAATTTTGACTACACACAATAAGATCCCATATATAATTGTATCCCATAAGTACATGCTTAAGTAGAAACATATGATCCACTATCATTATGTCTTCACATGCTTTCACAAGCAAACCCATGTCACTTAGTGGAGAAATGTGCCTTGTTTATCTCTCCTCCTCTTTTTACCATCAAATATGCTATGTGGGCCATACCATCCACTGTGGGTCATGCCAATTCATGACTTATCCACATTACTAACCATTCACAACACCCTGAATAGTGACCATGAATAGTGACTTCACATCCTAATAGTACAAATTGTTCAAATGTAGCACTTTATTATTTTTAGTAAATTTAAACATACAAGTTGTACACTGTACTTTCACTTTCTTATTTTTTGGGTTTGTCTCATTTACTATTTTTCTAAAAAAGCTATCTCAAATTTTCAAAAAACTTAGCCAATCATCTGAAATTGATATATCCTTAATGTATCATGGTTGATTGCTCCTTAGCATTTGTAAGCCTTTTTTATCCTATTCACATATCAATTTTTAGAAAATTCCAAATGGATACAAAGGAATCTCTTGTTCCTCCTAACCCTAATGAGGGTGGTATCTCTCATCCCTCTAACTAGGTCTAGACTATCACTTATCTAAGGGATAAGGTGGTCAGCCCTATAGTTTTAAATGAAGGTAATCAATCTAAAATACCTAGGGTTTGTGCTTGTGAATCGCTAAGAGAACAAATCAATACTATGACCAAGTTAATGCATGAGTTACAAAAGCAAAATCAGTCTCTAAATTCAAAGATCACCTTATTACAAAATTAGATTTCATATAGAAAGAATCCACATTATGCTAGTGTGAATCATATGTTTGCATCCTCATTTACAAATGTTTTGCCAAAGAAGGTTTTTTATCCAAATTCAAAGTTATATCAAACACATCTTAAATAAGTGATCCAAATATTATACCTATTGTCCCCCAAAAATATCAGTTATTTTTGGGACAACATTTGAATTATTTTGGTCCTATAGACCAAAATTATCTCTCTTCCATTTCCAAATTTTGTCTCGAGCATTCAAATTCCTCATTTTGCAAGCTTTTCAAAAATCTACAGACTACAAACAAGATCATTTCTACAAGTTCAACGGACTTCACGACTTCTACAGGTGGGTTCAATCAAAAGAATTGGTTTCTAACAATTGGTCATTTTTGGAATTGGTTCATCACCTTGGTTCAACCAGAAATTTCCATCGTCAAGCATCATCAGCAGGTTCAATGTTTGGTTCATCCTTTGGTTCAATGTCAAATGGTTCAAAGGTGGGTTCAATCAAGTAGTTCAACGCTTTGTTTCAACATTTGGTTCATCCACTCAGTTTTAGCAATTTGATTCATTCTTTGGTTCAATCAAATGGTTCGTCAGTCAGTTCAAGGCTTTGTTTGAACCATTGAACCAAAATTTGGTTTAATAGTTGGTTCAACGTCTTGGTTCAATGATTAGTTCAAACACATGGTTCAAAGCCTTGGTTCAATGGAACGGTTCAACATTTGGTTCATCGCCAAAGTTCAAAGAGTTTCCCAAAGAAGACTGAAGGCCATTCAAATACTGCTCAAAGAGTAGATACCCTTGCGGGAGGCTCTTCTCGACGCAAAATGGGTCATTTCTCAAGGCCCAAAAGGGTAAGTCCAATCTGGAAAAATATCAAGCAAAAAGTCAAAAGAAGACTAAGGAATGACACGCCCGAAAATGTCAAATTCAACATAGTGAACTAGCCATTGATCCTTTGAACATATAGACCATAATACATTCACATATTTCAAGGCCAAGACCAATAAAAAACAGAGAAGGAATAGAATAACAAACTAAATCCAAGACCCAATTCAATTAACCAGAAAAGGAGGAATGATGAAGATAAGATCAGATCGCTAGGTGGACATTGAAAGTTGCAAACTTTCAATAAGCGTGACTTGTTTCCCTGCATTGATAAAATAAAATGGGTAAAACGCCCCTAAGTTCCAGCATGTCTTCTTAATAGATTCCAATGAAAAATGATGTATTTACTGTTCCTGAGTCCTTCTTGAAGAGGCTATATAAGGGACTTTCTTCTATTGTAATAAATATCTCTTTTTTGACAATTAGAACGAAACTCTGCCCAAATTATAAGGCATTACTGAGACTTTGAGCTCAGATTGCCGATCATATTTTGTTACTGAAATAAGAAAGCAAGTGGTTTTTCAGAATTTGTGATGTAATATCTTTGTTATTGAGGAAATTGTTCTTATGTCTTTTTCTTCAATATATCTTGTGTTCCTTTAATTCAACAAGCAGAATTAGTGACAACAGTCAAGAAGGTGTCCTAAAGAGTCAATTGTGGAGAGACTTTGTGCCCCCATAATTGCCTTTAGTGTGTTTTCTTTTCATTTCTATGTAAGGGACCTTGAGGTGACTTTGTGCCCTCATTGTCCTTCGTATCTTACTCTTGAGCAATCTAGGTGAAGACTTTGTGCTGCATCTCAATTTGCTGGTTATTACATCCTTTGCTACATTTTGTTGTTACTGTCAAGAGTATTCTTGTGGTTTTTTGAATAGTACTTCTTAAAGAAGAGGAGTAGTGTCTGTCATTTCCCCTGAGTTTTTCCTTTAATCTGTGTGCATCATCTCTGAAGAAAGAGAGATGGATGGTTTGTCCTACCCATGAGTATTATTTTCTATATATATATATATATATATATATATATATATATAGCATACCTATAGGGAACCTCCCCTTTATGAGAGAAGAGATCAGTGTCTTTATGATTTGGTAAAACTACACATTTGGATGACTAATCTTCCTACTTTGGCTGACCAGACCTATTTTGTTTATCAGTACGTTGATCAACAAAATATTCAACCAACAATACCAATGGATACTAAAAGACCAAGTGAAATCCTAAGGGAAATGATTTTAGATAAATTAGTCAAATTACCTTCTCTACATCCTATAAGGAGATCCAAGTATTGTTGTGCATATCATAAAATGCATGGGCATCATACTGATCATTTTTTTGCATTAAAAAACCAAATACAAAGTCAAAAACATAGTGGTGATCCTATAATTGATACATCTACCAAAAAATCCACTCACATTATGAGTACTTATCCTAAAGTACAAGTGCCAAAATGAAAAATATAGGTACCAAAGGAAAATTTAAAGTAAAAACATTTGTAAATACTAAACTTAGAGAAAGAAAAGGTTCAAAAAGGAAGTTCATATCAAGAAAAGGATACAAATTTACCTCTGATTAATGATACTCAATTTGCCAAGTAATATAGTTTTAGAATGAAATATTTACAAAAAATTAGTTATCATGGTCAAGGCTTGGAAAAACATTCCCAAGGCATCACCCATACTATTTTTACATATGATTAGAATGACCATCAAGGCTTGGGCTATATTGGTAATACTAATGCAAGTCATTCAAAGATACATTTTTCCAATACAAAAGATCAATAATTGTTGTCACTCAATTTTACACCCTTGGACAAGTAGTTCGATCCTTATCCAAATTGAGTGGAACATGGAATTACCCCTAGGCCTGTGGGTTTCCTATAGTAGGGGTAAACCTCTAGATTAAAGGGCTAGCTCCCTAGATTTGTCTTGATTGCACATCACTTGTATTACTAGCTTGTTTGGATGAAAAGAGAGAGAGATAAAATATGAATGAAATCTACCCTAGTGAGGTGATACACCAAATGTAAAATAACCACTACCAACTAATTTTAATTACACTTCAAACAAAATCCTAACCTACACATAACACTATTCTAAATCTGCGTCTTGCATTAGTATTTCTCATTGAAATTTGTGAAGTAAACTTAAGTTAGGAGGACTAAACAAAATGTCATAACTTGACACTAGTGGAGAGAAAACTCACTAAACTCATGAAAAATTCATTACAACACTTCAATATATCTGCAAAAGACTTTCAAAACTAATTATGAATGCAAACAAGGACAACATGGTAAGCAAGTGAATCTATCACTTAGCAAGATCAACTAGTCTAACATACACATCGAAACAGTCCATGGAAAAGATAAACTAAATTGTTATTTATTGATCAAAATTTTAAAATGAGTATGGTTTTTCCATACTCAGGTGGAGGATCATTACAAAGCCAAAAGTGGCTACTTATATAAAGTAAGAGAGAATAAGAGAAGGGCATAGGGGAGAGAGTAGACAAGTGTCTATGTCAGTTACAAACAAGAGAGGAGTTATGTAACTACATTAATAGGTCAAAAATTCCATGTGTATCTCCTTTGAAGATGTGTTAACTCTCCAAGTGTCATGGGAGTTGAAATGTTTGTTTGACACCTTGATTAGCTCTTGAAAATTGCCCTTTGCCTTGGCATGTAAAAGGACAAGTTTCTTTCTTAATGGTCAGATCAGGTTCTCTTACATATTTTATCTACTCTTAACACCACTCATCTGACACCATTAGGTTCTCTTGAACACATATCATACATTTCTTGCTATGTGTTTAGAGGACTCTTCATCTCCTTAGGACAACTTTGCACACAAGTGTCAAAACTTGGATTCTTCTTCTTAAACTCATCTAAACTTTATGGATGGCCTAATAATTCAAATCATACTTTAAAAAATCCATTTTGATGTCTCAAACTAGCCCCAACAATTCATTTTCTACCAAAAGCCTCAAATATGCCTCATTCTTTATAGCCTTAAAATCATACAAACCTCCTTGTCTATAGAGTTATATGGATTGTAATGAGAATCTGAGAGCATATTCTAGTACCTAGTATGGCCTTATAGTTCCATGTTCAATTTTAGGATCAGAAAGTGAGTGGAGATGTACTAATTTGTAGCTTATCTCTCATAACTAGGCCTCAATTAGGCCTCCCTGTCAAGAGACTGAAAGATGGTTCTACAAGATTTTCACACATGCCAAACCCAAAATAAGCATGTGATATAATTATATGAACTTCTCATTATTTTCCATGCCAAATTTAAAGATTTGACAACTTATAAGGACCTATCAAATAGTAAAATTTAGTCTTTTAGGGCATATTATGTACAATCATGTACCTTCAAGTACAAACCAATGGAATGGAGTGATGCTCAGGTGAGTTGTGAATATGTTCTATGTTGGGGATCAACCAATAATAGATTACACTTATGAAAGCAATAAACGCGGAATTAAATCAGATAGATAAGTAACTAGAATCAAATAATAGCAACGAACAAGAGATACAAGAAACCACCCTGAAAACTTGTATTAAAACTCTTTACAAAAAGGAATACAATTGAAGAAACTTCTTTCTTCCACACCTCTCTCAGATGCACAAGATCTCTCTCTAGATCTCTATCCCTTAAGAGCTCTCTCTCTCAAGTACAATCAATTCCAACAACCTGGATTGATACAACTCTGTACTGTTCTTCAACATACCAATACCATAAGCTAAGAAGATCTAATTCTACATATAGAATTAGGAGACTTGAGCATGCACTTACAACCAACAATTAAGCCTCTTGAACAAGGGCTCTAAAAACAATCTTACTAATAATAGAAACGCGGACTTAAGACTAAGACTTAAACTCATCATGCAAACACTCGCTTCTGTCCTCAGAAATAGCATTTTGGACGCACAGGTAACCGAAGCCAGTTCCTGCCTGCTTGCCTTTGACCGACATCAGCCGATCTTCTACCGACGCCGGCGTCTCTTCAACTGCACCAGACCGACGGCGGTCGCTCCTGACCGACGCTGGTGACTGTGTAGACCCGAAACTATTAAATGCGCTCATATGTGAAGCTTTTAGGCTCCACACCTTAACAATCTCCCACTTGGAGATAAACAGCTACACCAATACCTGTACAACAACATCTTCTAGCTCCTCTATCTTCAACTCAATCATGAAGACCAACAGAAGTTGAATGAAGATTCAACTTCTCCTTTGTAACCGGCTTGGTTAACATATCAGCAGGATTCCTATCTGTATGGATCTTCCCCAGCCTCAAATCACCATCTTCCAATACCTGCCGCATGAAGTGGTACCTTAGCTGTATGTGCTTGGTTCTTGAATGAAAAGCTGAATTCTTAGCCAAATGGATTGCACTCTGACTGTCACTATACAATTTGCAACTCCCAAGCTCCCTTCCAAGCTCTTCCATGAACCATGTCATCCATATCATCTCTTTGCTAGCTTCTGTGGCTGCAATATACTCTGCTTCTGTAGTTAACAAGGCAACAACCTTCTGCAACTTAGATATCCAGCTAACCGCCGTTCCACCTACAGTGAAAACATAACATGTAGTGCTCCTCCTGCCATCCAAATCACCTACCATATCTGAATCTACATAACCATGTAGAGAAGTATCTGAACCTCCATAGCACAAGTGCCTACTGCTGGTTCCTCTCAGATATCTAAGGATCCACTGAACTGCTTTCCAATGTTCCTTACCTAGATTGGCCATATACTTACTTACCACTCCCACTGCTTGGGCAATATTCGGTCTAGTACACACCATTGCATACATCAAACTCCCTACTGCAGAAGAATATGGAACCTTACTCATGTACTCTACCTCGTCATGTGAATTAGGACATTGTTCTTTACTCAACTTAAAATGTCCAGCCAAAGGTGTGCTTACCGGTTTAGCATCCTGCATATTGAACCGTTTCAACACCTTGTCCACATAATCCTCTTGAGACAATATCAACCTGTGATTTTTTCTATCTCTCTTAATGCTCATGCCAAGGATTTTCTTTGCTGCTCCCAAATCCTTCATAGCAAACGTTTGAGCTAATTTCACCTTAAGCTCAGAGATATCCTGCATGTGTGATCCTGCAACCAGCATATCATCTACATACAACAATAGAATAATATATCTACCGTTATCCAATCTCTTAAAATACACACAATGGTCAGATTGACACCTACTGTAGCCATGCTCAGTCATAAACCTATCAAATTTCAGATACCATTGCCTAGGAGCTTGCTTGAGGCCATACAAGCTTTTCTTCAATCTGCACACTAACTTCTCCTTACCCTTGACCTCAAATCCTTCCGGTTGTTCCATATAGATTTCTTCATCCAAATCTCCATGAAGAAACGTTGTCTTAACATCTAGCTGCTCAAGATGCAAGTCCTCAACAACAACCAAAGACAGTACAATCCGTATAGAAGTCATTTTAACAACATGAGAAAAAATCTCACCAAAATCAATACCTGGCTTTTGTGCAAATCCTTTCACTACCAATCTGGCCTTATATCTCATCTGTCCATTCTCACATTCTTTCAACCTGTAGGTCCATCTGTTCTTCAGTGTCCTCTTACCTGCTGGCAACTCAACCAAATCCCATGTTTGGTTCTCTCTTAAGGACTCCATCTCCTCAACCATGCCATGCTCCCACTGAATCTTGGACTCCACCTGTATTGCTTCTTCAAAACTCTCTAGTTCTCCACCATCAGTTAGCAATAAATAAAATAAAGAAGGAGAATATCTAATTGGAGGCTTGCTTACCCTTTCAGACCTCCTGATGGGTGTCTGAGACTCGTTCACAACACGCTGTCCACCCAAATTCTCTGATAGTGACCGACTTCGGTCACCACCAGACCTGTTACTGGATGACGTCGGTTCTGCCTGACCGACGCCGGTGCCTGTCCTGTCGACATCGATCTCTGTATGACCGACATCAGTCTCTATATGACCGACCTTGATTTATGTTCTACCGACGCTGGTTCCTATACTACCGATGTTGGTCTCTTGTTTTCCTGCAAGTGATTATTTCTTTTTCTCGCGAGCTCATTTTGGACCATCACCTCATCCAATTCACTATTGCTCTGCCCAGATTGATTCAGCTTCTTCAGCTGATCACTATACATTACTTTTTTATTGAAAACAACGTCATGGCTCCTAATTACCTTGTTAGTTCCTAGATTCTAAAATCTGAAACCAAAATCATCTGAGCCATAGCCAATAAATGTGCACCTCATAGACTTAGCATCGAGCTTCTTTCTATTTTCCTTATCTACGTGCACAAAGGCTTCACAACCAAAAACTTTGAGAAAAGAGAGATCTACCTTTTTACCTGTCCAAGCTTCTTCTAGAATTTCACCATCCAGAGCTGTAGAGGGTCCTCTGTTAATCAAGTACACTGCAGTGTCAACAGCTTCTGTCCAAAACTCTAAAGGCAAACCAGCATGCAATCTCATACATCTTGCATGCTCCATGATTGTTCTGTTCATCCTTTCAGCAATTCCATTCTGCTGAGGTGTCCTTGGAACTGTCCTTTGCCTATGGATTCCATGCATGTAACAATACCAGTTGAACTTATAACTGCAAAACTCTCCACCATTGTCAGATCTCAGGCACTTTAATCTTTTGCCTGTTTCATTCTCAACCATAGCTTTCCAAATCTTAAAAGTCTCAAATACATCAGATTTCTTCTTAATACAGTAGATCCATACCTTTCTTGTAGCATCATCTATGAACAAAACATAGTACTGTGATCCTCCAATAGAAGCTACCTGAGCCGGTCCCCACACGTCTGTGTGAACAAGCTGCAACTTATGCTTCTTCTTTGTAGACCCAGTCTTGAGAAAACTAACCCTTTTCTGTTTTCCAAATACACAGTGCTCACAAAATTCTAGATCCATGCTTTTCAAATCTGAAAGCTTACCTTTAGACTTAAGAATTGACATCCCCTTCTCACTCATGTGGCTAAGCCTTGAGTGCCACAATTTTGCATCCACATCTGAAGTAGATAATACAGAAGGAGAATTGTTAGTAACACAATTACACAAATAGAGAGTACCTAATCTCTTACCTCTGGCCATAACAAATGCACCCTTGGTCACCTTCCAAGATTCTGCTGTGAGAGTTACTGTACAACCCTCATCCCCTAACTTTCCTACAGAAATCAAATTTCTCTTCAAGCTAGGAACATGCATAACTTCTCTCAACACCCATGTGTTGCCATTCTACATTTTTAGCTGCACTTTACCTTTGCCAATAATTTTACAGGGTTCATCATCCCCCAGATATACTATTCCAAAATCTCCATGGATATAGTCACAGAAATATTCCCTATTAGGGGTAGCATGAAAAGATGCACCAGAATCTAATACCCAAGATTCTATATTATTATGTAGAGAGAATATTAAAGCATCTTGTGCAATACCTGCAACCTTGGCTTCTTCCTTTCCTTCGTGCTGATTGTCCTCCTTAGGCTTTGCTTTGACCAGTAATCTCTGCTTATGTGCCCTATCTTTCCACAATTCCAGCATTGTGGCCTTCTGCCACTTCTGGATTTGGATCTACCTTTCCCCTTAGACTTGGATCTTGATCTCCCTTTCTTGCTCTTCTCTTTTTGCCTTCCCCTGCTCTCAAAACTTAAAGCGTTCCCAGATGTCTCTTTTGTGCTTTTCTTGTGAATTTTTTCATTCAAGATAACACTAACAACATCCTCTACTTTTAAAATATTTGATGCAGATGCAGTATTGCTAACTGCCATTACTAAGCTATGCCAGCTTTTAGGCAAAGAACATAATATTAAAAGAGCTTTTATTTCATCATCAAATACAATTTTGACTGAACTTAATTGGTTTACAATACCATGGAAATCATTCAGGTGATTAGATACAGATCCACCTTCCTGCATATGCAAATTGAATAGCTGCTTCATAAGGTATACCTTATTAGAAGCTGAGGGTTTTTCGTACAAATTTGCTAGAGTAGTCATCAACTCTACCATTGTTTTTTCCTGTGATAAATTAGATATCACAGTAGATGCAAGACTCAGTCTTATAGACCCTAGAGCCTTTCTGTCAAGAACTTCCCATTCTTCATCCTCCATGTCTTTGGGCTTCTTTGCAACCCCACCTAACGGTAAGTATAGATCCTTCTGATACAGATAGTCCTCTATCTGCATTATCCAATGTTAATAGTTTTTGCCATTGAACTTCTCCATTCTCAGTTTACTTTCATCTGCCATTGCTTCTTCCACTCAAACAGAAATCCCTGCAAAAACTCCTGTGAGCAACCTGTAATCAATACACACTACACAGATCTGAACCGCCTGTTAGTGAACCTGAGCTTTGATACCAATTATTGGATATCAAACTCTAAACCTACAACCAAGGCTCTGATACCACTTGTTGGGGATCAACCAACAATAGATTACACTTATGAAAGCAATAAACGCGGAATTAAATCAGATAGATAAGTAACTAGAATCAAATAATAGCAACAAACAAGAGATACAAGAAACCACCCTGAAAACTTGTATTAAAACTCTTTACAAAAAGGAATACAATTGAAGAAACTTCTTTCTTCCACACCTCTCTCAGATGCACAAGATCTCTCTCTAGATCTCTATCCCTTAAGAGCTCTCTCTCTCAAGTACAATCAATTCCAACAACCTGGATTGATACAACTCTATATTATTCTTCAACATACCAATACCATAAGCTAAGAAGATCTAATTCTACATATAGAATTAGGAGACTTGAGCATGCACTTACAACCAACAGTTAAGCCTCTTGAACAAGGGCTCTAAAAACAATCTTACTAATAATAGAAACATGAACTTAAGACTAAGACTTAAACTCATCATGCAAACACTCGCTTCTGTCCTCAGAAATAGCATTCTGGATGCACAGGTAACTGAAGCCGGTTCCTACCTGCTTGCCTGTGACCGACATCGGCCGATCTTCTGCTGGCACCGACGTCTCTTCAACTGCACCAGACCGACGGCGGTCACTCCTGACCGACGCCGATGACTGTGTAGACCCGAAACTGTTGAATGTGCTCATATGTGAAGCTTTTAGGCTCCACACCTTAACATTCTAGGTAATTTGGAAGTTTTTATGATCCATATGGGGGCATAAAACTTCATTTCTCTTTCATCGGGTCCTTATAGTTCTCCTAGGTAGTCTGAAAGTACTTTGAGTTCTTAAGGATGATTCAAAAAGTTGGAGGCATGAATCAACCAACCAATTCCAAGAAATGTAAGTTCACCAAGGCGGATAACTTCCCATAGGAGAGTAAGTTACCATGCAAATCCTTTGTTCCATACTGAGCAATGAAAGGTAGCCTCTCAGGTTAATAGTAAACATTTTATGAGGTCTATGGTTGACTATTTTGAGTTTGAATTGGGCTCCAAACACCTCAATTGGATCTATTAGATTCATCTTTATATATTCCAATATTTCTCTTGTCACCTTTTTTCATCAAAATCTTTAACCATCTCATTAGCTTAGGCCTAGGGTTCTTATGCCAATCTGCCTACCATACCCTAATTATCTATGTTCTTACATTTTATTTCCTTGTCAGGGTCTAGGTCCTCATGAAGTATTTGTATATACCCCTCACCATATCCTCAAGATTATCAATGTAGCAACTCACTCCACTAATTGGCCATCTCTCAACTTACTACCTATACATGCATGAGTATGCAACTAGCTCTGTTAGGTTTGAACTGGGTTTGACATCATGTTGTCTCATTGTTGCTTGAGTTTGATATTTTGATGGATTATGCTCATACCCTCTCAATCATATTCCAACATCCTACTCTCCCTTAGTCATTTGAAGATACTTAACCCTTTCAAACAAATATAGACCTTCTATAAGCAAGCAGTCCTATTTCATGCATTAGCTGAGGATGCAAGGGTTTCTAGTGTTTGCAATTATATATAAGAGTTTTGATGGAATTTTCATTGAATCAATGAAACATCTTTAATTCTTTACCCTCTCCTTTTAGAATTCTGAGAACTCAGTGGAGCAAAACTCCTCATGAGGCAATTAGTCCTGACTGTGTGTATGTGGAATTTGAAAACTTTCTCTTAACCAAACTCATTGGTCATCTTGATTTGTGCTTCATTTTGATCTTAAAACAATCCACAAACTTTTATCACTTCCTGAGTGAAGCCACAACACTCTTCAATACTTTGCATCTCTCTTTAAGCTTAAAATTAGCCATATCATCTAGCAGACCCATAGGTCTCTATTAGGATAAATCTGAGCATGTTTAGGATTTAGGACCATATTATCAATCACTAAACACTGAAATGGGTTGTGATTTATTCTTGAAATCCTATAAACCTCCTTCAATACCCTCAAACTCCTTGCTCTATCAAAATCACTATTCAAGACCAATTATCAACTTACTGTAGGTGACTTATCTGGAAGGGTTTGACTGTGTAGTCTTGAGTTTGACCTTTTCAAATAGGTCATTGGTTATATAAAAGTGAATGATATTCATTAATGGTCTCTTCTTAATTCATTTCAAGTCCATTTTTGTCTTCAATGTATCTTCAAACCCTTTGTGTTCATTGTTCACACACATATAGTCTGTAGGTGTGCTTTAGGCTATTAGCTTATCATTTAGCCACCATTTGGCTTCAATTGATTTGGATATATTCATTAATAATTAAACCTTTTAAACTTTAGAGCATCGCAATGTTTTTATTTCTGGGTATACAACTTGAATATTAGCACCATTGAGTTTCTCTTGGAGTTGCAGACCTACAAGTCTGTAGACTTGTAGGTTTGCAACCTTGTGTGTTGGAGCTTTAAAAAGTGAAAATATGACAATTAGGAATGATAAATCATTAAATTTATTGAATTAACATTCTTACCATTAAAACAAAACTTTAATTTCTTGGAAACACATTCTTAAAACCACTCAAACCAACTCAATTATTATGCAGGCACATAGACACACTCCATAAGGTGAATGAATGTTTGACCTTTTTGGGACTAGTAAATAATGTTTAGATGATTATAAGGACATAAATGTATTTATAAGAGAGTAAAGGAAAATTTATAATCACTTAGATGCAATAGACCATGTGGATAACTTCTGCAACACAAAAACGTTATCAGTCACTTTAAACTATGCACAAGAACCACTTTCCTTGTCAAAAGACCATCCACACATACCACCATGATGACTGAATGTGTATGAGACATATAAATAACTATAATAACTCACTCTTATTGGTTTCATGCAACCATGAGATCATACTTTGCATTGGAGTTACACTAAATTCAGCCTATAGGGATTTAAGCCTTCAAAAAGCAATCTGGATCCTTAGCGATTATTATTAAAGATAAGGAAACAAATACGATTACCAATATTTAAAATTTGAATCCCATAGGGATCCCCAAATTTTTCCAAAATATTATCCCCTAACTCTACATGTATAGCATGTACTATGCAATTGAATTTGGCCTTCGCTAGCTTGTGAATGGAGCGATAGAAGAGAGAAAGATATTTATGCAAATGTGAGAGTTAAAACTTATTACCAATATTATTCTAGCCTGTATAATCTCAAATTACATTATGAAACTCTTTTAACTTGTAAGTGACTTCAATAAGTCCGTACAATGTCCTTAACTCCTTAAGATGGCATTAAAAATCAAGAATCTAACTTTTCTCTGACATGTTGATAGGTGTGGTAGTTGTGTAACTAATCCAAGCTCTTTATAATGTATTTGGTATGATTTTTTCTCTTAGGTGACTTTGACATATACAAATGTTAGCTAAAGTATATCTTTTCATATATTTTCACCACCTTCAAGCTTATAAGAGAACCTTAAACACTTCAAAACACCATGAAATGTTATGACAAAGTATTTAAGACATGAAATGAACTTTATAAAATCCTAATCACCTATGACAACACTTTAACATGCCCTATCTCTTCATGACATGCCTAGACCACTATATGACCAAAACATGACATTACCTTAACTTCTCCAAACTAACTTTAAACAATGTTAATAATGTTTAATGAAGACTGTTAGGGACCTTATGAGGCATGAAAAGACCACATGGAAATAATATGAAAGTTTGAATTTGGATGGGGTGACCAATTTTGTCTTGAAGTCAAAATTTGGTCAACAATAACCTAAAAATGAAAACAAGGTACACAAGGAACAATTCCACAAAGAGCAAGAAATGCATCAAAAGAATGATTCAAAACAAAACACTTACAAATGCAATAATTACAGCAATAAAATATTTCAAAGGCAATACTACAAAAATAAAAAGAACAAAAGTTTTGAACTCAAGTTCAAGAAAAGAAAACAAACATTCTCAAAAGAGGGTTTCTAGCAAAAGAGGTGAAAAAATAAGAGACACTTGACAATTCTAATGTTCTAAACATTATACAAAAGGAACAAGTCCAAAAGGAGAAAAAATTACCTAAAAGAGTAATGTCAAATATATGCCTTCATATGAATAAATTACCAATCATTCCTCAAAATGTCAAATCATTGAACCTTGCATAGATGGAAAGCAATGTCAAAATATCATGCTTGACCCAACTTGTGAAATTAATATATGTACCTAGAAATTATTTACGTCTCTAGGATATGGCATTGAACATGTAAAGAAATTTACTATGTCTAATGTTTGTGATGTATCTATTAAATTTAATGTCACATTTAGATCCAAATCAAGATCTAGTATTTTGCATATTAGTCCATTTTCAAAAATATATAATGCAAAACTTGGCAAACCATGGTTACTAGTAGCAAATAAAAACATATCTAAGGCAAAGATAAAAAATACAAACTTACCAAACGAGCATGATACACCTTCTGATTCTACTATGCACACATATGGTGCATCTTGTTCCAAAAAGGTTACAATTACACAACCCCTCGATAATTTTCATCAATTGGATGGCATCATAGGATGATCTTTCCTTTTCAAACATTCCAAAATACCCAAAAAAATTAAAAAACATAAAAAAATTAAAAATGTTTTAGGCACCTACATGTTCTATTAGCTTCTTGGCTTCTATGTGTTAGTTTCAAGTTGATGGATGGCATACTCGGTTACTTTTACATACACACATGTGTGTCACACTTCTATTTGAGTGTGATACATATATACATGATATATTCCTATTTTAGATGTTGGACCTTTCCTCTTCTCATGTCATGAAGACATTGGGGGCATCCACTTCTTTAATCTTGATACACATAGGTTATATGGTTTGATGATCATTCCATGTCATCATGTTTGATCTTAAATATGTACTTACTCATGCCTTTATCCATGATTATAGCTTACACAAGGTACTTGATATGCTATACACTTGACATTTTTTCTTAACACACTTGATCCATGGGTTACTATGACATGTTTATGTTAGTTGTTTATGCTTTCTTTTATGCACTTCCTTAAGTGTATTGCCTTGCTATTATATTCCCTGTTCAAGCATTTGAATATGCTCCTTTGTTTGTGGCCCCTGTGGCTATGTATACTTTCATTGACATTTTCATATGTCATTATTTATTGTATGGACATTTTAATATGTCATCCTTGCTTTTGTAGACATTTGACTAAGTCATGTCCCTTCGATTGTGTGACATTTGAACATGCCCCTTGTTTGTGGTCTCTTTGGACCATTGCCTTTTAACTTAATTTTGATTGCTATTGTGTGTGTGTTTGTTTAGTTGTTGAGCTTGTACTGTTACTATCTAGATGATGCCATTATTCTTATTATGCATCTTAGGCCTACATGTTATCCATGATTATATCTTACATAGGGTATTTGATATGTTATACACTTGATATTTTTTACTAACACACTTGATCCATGGGCTACTATGACATGTTTATGCTAGTTGCTTATGATTTATTTTATGTACTTTTTAAAGTGTCTTGCCTTGTTATTGTGTTCCTTATTCGAGCATTTGACTATGTTCCTTTGTTTGAGGCCCCTGTGCCTATGTTTTCATTAACATTTTCATATGTCATTGTTTGTTGTATGGACATCTGAATATGTCGTCCTTACTTTTGTAGACATTTGACCAAGTCATGTCCTTTCGATTGTGTAACTTTTGAATATGCCCCTTGTTTGTGGTCTCCTTTGACGATTATCTTTTGACTTACTTTTGAGTGTTCTTGTGTGTGTGCTTGTTTACTTGTTGAGCTTGTATTGTTACTATCTAGACATTGGCATGATTATTATCATGAATCTTGGGCCTACATGTGATCACATTAGTTCTATTTGCCTCAATGTTATATCTACCTAGAGATGTTCATTCTATATGCTACATGGTTCCATTCATAGATTATACAGTTGTATTATCATTTTTAGGTGAGGTAACTACCAGTTCCTATCTTTTTCTCACCTCATTGTCACCCCTCCTAACATATTATTCAAAATTATTAATTTGTTTAATAACATGTTTTAGATTAAGGTAAAAATAGGTTTTGAAGGGGCCCCGAAACCTTGTACAGATCAAGAAAGATAAACATTACAAACCGCCAAAGGAGGCAAAACACTGAAAGACAGTAACTAAACCAGGTTTTACAGGGACCTGAAACCAACAAGATATACCAGTTGAAACTCCCCAGGTTTTACAAGGACCTGAAACCTAAACAAAACCAGGCAAACAACCTGAAACCCTCACCAAAATGGCAGAGGCAGAACCGCCTTGCCCATCTAATAATGAGCAAGGCTCCTCCACAGCTTAAGATTTTTCCATTAATCCCATTACAGGGTGCCATGGCTCAAACACCAACCACCAAGGAAACAGAGTTTCCCCCAAAAAAACACAAATACTTCACTTACCAGATCTGGATGGCTGTCCAACTCAGGCTAGAGATCCAACCCAGGTTCCATCCACAATGCAGTAAGCCGAAGCAAAGTAAAAAACATGCAAAATGAAAGATCTCACCATGAAGCGCTGCGTAAAATGCACTGCCCAGAAAGGACAGCACCACCAACAGAGAGACTCCACCCGGAACCATCACCACCACCACCCAACCCCACAACCCATGAAACTGCAAAGATCTCCCCCTACTCCTAGAGGAAACGCCGCCATGACATGCTCAAAATCTCCAAAAACAAATCATGATCCGCTCAATTCAGGGTTGTAGTCAGCACGGCAGCTGCAAGACGAAAAACCAAGGTAAAGACACCGAACCGCGCAATAAAATAAGGATCGTTCAGTGCCGCGCCCCAACGTCTAAGATCTCGCCATCCACAGGGCAAGACTTGGACACCAATGAGCAAGGGGGCAGCCACAAAGGGAAGGGTTTCAGGGCCGCATCCGCATTCGCACTCCCTTCCCCTGCGTTATGATGTATTTTTTATTGACGCACAATAACATAATAAATTTTTAAAAATTATTTCTAATTACCCAATATTGATTTGTATTAGATATTCTTAAAAGGGGGCATATTAGTGGTGGCATGTCATAGAGGCATGTTATCCACACTTGGCACAGTTTTCAGATTAAATAAGGGCATGCTTTGGAAACATGATCTCCATACCTATTCAGTATGTGGTACTTATATTAGACCTCAGATTTAATGGGGGCATGTCATATGGGCATGGCTTCCACACATTCACAATTTTATGATCCAGTGGGAGCATATCATATGGGCATGGATTCCACACATTCATAGTTTTCAAATTTAGTGAGGGCATGCTTTAGAACTGTGTTTTCCACAACTATTTAGTATTCATCATCTTTAGATGACAGCAGGGGTATATTTTGGAAACATATTCTCCACATTGGTACTTATATCAGTTTTTGAATTTTGCCATATATAGTGGGGGCATGCTTTGGAAGCATGTTATCCACACTTACATAGTTTTCCAAATTGGCCAAAACACATAGTTATATGATTCAGATTCACAGTTGTGGAAAAATTATATACATTGGTACCATTATTATATACAATTTCAACATGAGACATCTAAGGTGCATATGTTATGCAATGTGCACCTAATATTACAAAATCTAAATTAGTTTTAGATTTTAGAACATTTTCAGGGACTATCACCACCCACTAGTTAGACTTTTATGAACTATATTTAGCCAAGCTACTACGGTAGTTGATTCACCTTTTGGTATGTTTGAGGTGATCAAATTACTCAATCTTACCATTTTTTCAGGTTGTAATTTATTGTATCATCCAACCTCACTAGGTTAAAAGTATCATTGGGTTTCACAATTGAGCTAATCTTTACTGCCAGGTGGCAAATCACTTTTACTCTAAGGTTGGGAGCATGTGCCATCCAGTCTCTCTCTTTTTCTATCTTTCTATCTCCTTAGATATATGCACTTTCAAGATTTATCTATATTTGTCCTAATCTCAATTTTAGAGCCTTACAATGATACATATCTTTCAAATTAACTTGCCAATAGGCAAGGCAGTTGCATCGACATAGAGGTTTACTTTAAACTTTGCTATTTTAATTTCAATCTATTTCAAGTACTTTCAATTATAAATTATATGAATTGATTATATATTGTAACATTATCTCGCTTGCAAGTCAGTCACCGAAAGAGAACTCAATTTGGGCACACGTAAAGACATGCTGTGTTATACACACTCAATTACACATTCCTTTCCTTTAAACTAGAAATTTCATTTCTAGATTAAAGGGGGGGTGGAAATATAGAAAATATTTATGGATTAAATAACACCTCAATCTTGTACATTTGGAAAACTCAAACCTTGGTTGTTTCTCTCAGTTCTAGACCTTTCTCACTTCTACAAGTCTTGCATATGCTCTATCTTGTGCCCCTTGGTTTATCTCTTAGTTTGACCAGTCTTATGTTGATGACCCAGGACTTCTATCTTACTTAGAATGCTTAAAATGTACTTTATTCCACTCTTGCAAGTTCTGATCATGTACCTACTTTCCTTCTCCTTTGACACTAATGTTCGGGACAAAACTAGCATTGACGTTATTGTCTTATCCTGATGCAAGTGTCAATTACCCTAAACTCGTATATTTTTAAAATAAAATGCATCCCAATGGTCAGCCTAAATGCTTTAATGTGAGTTACTTCTCCAAAATAATTGATATAAATACAAGATCAACCCTTTTAATTTCTCACCTAATAAAGACCAAGAGAGACCAGGGCAACTTATCAAAAACACTCTATCAAGCATTTAATTGAATAAAGCTTCCCTATTTCTATATCAATCATAGATAAAATATATATACACATTTAAAGTACTAAAGGAGTAGTGCAAGAGCCCAATTTTTTAAGTTACAAGCTAGGTCACTATTGTACTTTATTTGCACATATTGTATGATTCACACACAAACCAACACATAGGATAAAATTGCATCAGTCTGAGGCCCTCTTTAGATTATTATCTATGTAGGTAACACTCAATGATAGAGGGGTCTTTCAATTTAGCTCGACACCATGTGCCCACTAACCCATTTCCCCCAAGGTCATTATGAAGATGAAGAACTAGGTTTTGACATTTTATGAGGAGAGATAATCTATGACCTAGATCTGATTATCACCCATGTGTATTATCATTTCTATTTTTTTAACCCTGTTAACACCAAGTTAGGATTCCTTAATCCAATTTAGAGTTAAATAGGTTGTTTGACCCATATTATCTATTAGAGCTTGCTTTGGTTTGATAATGGTCTTTGAGTCTAAGCCTTTTGTCCAATCATAACTTGGTTTAGTTAACCACAATAGCTGGGAAAATTATATACATAAGGTGGTTTGATCAGTTCTAGTTCTATTTGATCAAAACATTCTTCCTTATTAATTTAATAGGTGGCACGCTTCCCATTAGCTATTAGATGGGAGGATAAATGTTGGTCCCTTGAATGAGTCCGAGGTATTTATTGATTAATGGGGTAAACATTATAGGGTTACTAAACAAGGCAAAAATCATGTGGGATAAAAGGTAGGGACATAAAGTGAAATGAAGTGAGTGCTCTCTCTCTCTCTCTCTCTCGTTCCCTAGAAAAAGAATCTTGTCTTTGTTTCTCATAATGAAACTTGAGAAAAATAGAGTGAATCTTTATTGCTAAAAAAACAATCATCATATCATTAGCATATTATCGACTCATGATAATATATTTTAACAGTACAAATATGTGGGCAAATGGAACGAAAATGCAAATGGAACCATCATCACACTATTCGGCAAAACAAACCACATTGGCATCACCAGCTACATAAAGCTAGATCCACATATAATATGCCTGGCATCACCAACCTTGCTAAATATGGACATGGACATGGACTGCATCATTAGAGCAAATCTATATCCCGTAAGTCATAAGAGGTGTAGGTTCCATTAGGTGTAAAAAAAGGTCCTCAACAAAATTTACCTTCTCTATTACAGTATTTTAACACTTAAGACTAAGACTGAATGTCCAACCTTACCATCAATCATATGTGTTATGGGATGAATTAAACAAATACCACTAGAAAAGAGATCCCATAATTCCTTGATCCCCTAATTTCGAGACCACAAGAGTCATCCATCCTCTCATTCATATATATCGATGAAAGAAAAGAGGTGTAGGTGCCATTAGATGTAATAAAAAATCCTTGACAAAATTTACCTTTCTTATTACAATATTTTGGTACTTATGATTAAAACTAGATACCCAAATACCACTAGAAAAGCGATCTCATAATTATTTGATCCCCTAATTTTGAGACCAGGAAAGTCATCCATCCTCTATTTATAGATGTCGATGCATTCATTCATCCCCACAATTGTTGATCTTGTCAATATATTTGTATTGTATATCCCTAAGGGGAATGGTTCCGTTATCGAATACTATTACGTACATAATTTTTAATATTTTTAATCTTTTGAAAGGTTTGAGAAAATTATTTGATATTATTGTCCCACAATCCAAAAACTAATTATAATTTTACAAACAATTTTAATGTTATGTATTTGTATGTAAAACTTTGTCATGCCCCTCATTTTCATTTAACTTTTATTTTATTTATTTTTTATTTTGTATGTTATGTATTTGTATGTAAAACATAATAGGAACTTTGAAGGCAATAACAAAAATGTATTTGACTTATGTGCTTGAAAAGTGGGATGAAAGAGATTTTCTTTAAAAAAGATGTACGAATTATTTTTAATTTTTTAAATTGTTATTTTTATTTTTGATGTAAAAGTTTAAAATTATATAGATATTGATATTTTGTATATGTTTTGGATTACATATAGTGAATTATAATTATTGAATAAGTGTAAAATATTTAAATATTAGTATTTTTACGGTTAAATAATTATGATTAGGGGCATCCAATCTATCAAAGTCATTTAGGAAACAATCCTAGTCCTATTCAATTGATACTCCGTATGATGTATCTAAAAAGATTTGTACATTGATGGATGGCTTACTAACCATCATCCTCACCAATTAAACTACAACATTTTCAATTTTATCATTTTTAAATCTAAAAAAGTAACACAAAAAATTACAATTAAAAAAATTAGAAAGAAAAAATCGAACCTTTAATTTTGGAAGACACTTTACCTATATGATTATTGATAGGAAAATAATCAATATAAAAATATATTTTATTATTTTATATAAAACTTTGTATAAATTATATGAAAAGGTAGAGGGAGAGGAATCTCACTCTATTTAATTTCTAAAAATAACACCAATTTTAAATATAATGGACTCATTTCTTTGAAGGATCTTTCTCACCTCAGCATCACTAGTTGGGCATATTTACTTTATATTAATTTTTTTAAATTTTATTATTATTTTAAAATTTATAACATATATTAATTTTATTTAGATATTTTTTATAATTTTATTGACATATTTTATTTATTTTTGCATATTTACTTTATATTAATTTTTTTAAATTTTATTATTATTTTAAAATTTATAACATATATTAATTTTATTTAGATATTTTTTATAATTTTATTGACATATTTTATTTTTTTAATAAGTTTTTATTTATTTTTTATTCACAAAATATTATATTATGTATTTGGATAGTTTTTAAATTATCCACTATTTTCTCAGGGCTGTTATTATTACTTGACATTAAAAATGGGTTTGATAAAAGAATTAAGATTTTGAGTAAATACAAAATTCAATATTTTTCATTCATAATTTCTTTGTATTTTATGTTGGGAGTTAGAGAACAATGCATAAAAATAGATGAAAATATTTAAAAATTAATCATTTATTCGATAGAAAAAATACACGAATTGTTTAATAAAAATTGTCAAACAAAATATAATTTTGTACTCTTCAATAGCTATTTAGAAAAGAGTTTTGGAAAACAATCAACTATACCTTACACCTTTCAAATCTAATTTTAATAATTTATCTAAATATGATTTTCTAACTAAGGACATAAAATAAATAAGTTTCTTTAGTAAAACGCTCACAAAATGGCACATCAAAGTGTTGTTTCCCGCACTATAATTATTGTTGAAGGTTTGAATAAAAACCTCCATAATTTTTAAACAATTATAATAATAAATATTTTGTGTAATATATTTTAACAATACACAATATAACTTATTATTTGATGAACAAGTATGATTCTTATTTGTGATACCATTATTTGTAGTGTAAAGCAATATTTTGAATTTTATAAAGCTTCGTGATGATAAGATGCATATTTTATGAGGTAAGTATTTAGGTTTGGATTGATTTTTATTTTATTTTTTTTGGGTTGAAAAACATCTTAGGAGAGATGTTATATTTGGTTAAGATTTAAGGAAGCATGGGTATCTCTTCCACTAAAATCATCTAGAGTTTGTACTTAGTCTGTTCCCTTCGATATACTTAAAGAACACACTTAACCAAAAGATAAATAGTCATTGAGTCATATATATACCAACTAAAAAAGCTAACAAGACTAAAATCTTATGGCTCATGTAAAAACTAAGGTACAAAAAAAATCCAATATAATTCCAATCAAGATCAGAATTGAAAGCATAGCCCACAACATCAAAAAGAAATGGAGAGAAATCCAATGACCATCCAAAGAGAACCAAAAACAACAGCCAACTAAGGAATAAATGATAGTTCACAAATATTCTAGGAGTCAATTATGTTATTATTCAAGGCTAACATGTGTAAGAGCCCATTTCTTAGCTTTCCCAACCACCACAACGGAGGGGAACCAAAGCCTTTCACTTCAAATTGGTCAAGAGCCCAATTATCCAGTGCATCTATAACTTTATTGAAACTCTAAGGAGTATGTGAATATATAATGTTGTCAAATTTCTCTTGAAGCAATTGAATTTTGTGGAGAATTCTACAAACTCTCTAATCCTTGAAATTGTTAGATATAGGATTTGAGGGTAGCTTAATCCAAAACTTAGAGTTAGAAACCAACTAGATGTTTTTTCACCCAACTTGCTAGGCAGTCTTAAGACTTTTGACAATAGTTTTCCATTCAACTCAATTATTGGTGGTAATACCAATTTTGGTAGAAAAAGAAAGAAATATAATTATCCAAATCTCTACCAATGCCTTCAATGCTGGTATAACTAGGATTTCCCCTCGAAGTGCCATCCCTATGGATTCTCTTGAAGCCTAAGATTAGAGTAAAGGAATGACCCTCACCATTAGAATCTACCTCAGAGTGAGGGGGAGAAGGAACAATGTGAAGATCCTGAAGAATGAGCATCCCACACAGGGAAGGAGCCATTGGGTGTTTTATCAAGTGCTTGATCAATTATCTGATATTATGAGTGTGTTTCCAAATCCAAAAACTATCCATACCCCTCTGCTTGAAAATTCTAGCATTTTGCTCCTTTCACATGTTCCATAAAATGAAATAAATCCCAATCCAAAGAATTTGATTAGAAAAGACATCAAACTAGAAAATATGGATCCAATCTTGAAGGGGTTGAATTAGGAATGAAATGCCTATCCACGGAATGCCTAAAAGACTCACCAAAAACTACCATTGCTTAGTAATGAAGGGACATGAAAAGAATAGATGAGAAAAAGTATCCTCGTGATCCCTACATAAGACACATCTAAATGGGCCATTAAATCCTCTTTTCATAAGTTGATCTCCCATAATAGCTCTTCCATGAAGGATAAGCTAGATGAAAAACCTAATTTTAGGCCAAAATTGTGACTCTAAAGTTTATTAAAAATCTTTTTGAGAGGCTAAATTGAAGGATGACAAAGAGAACGATAACCATCTACCATAGTGTAGATTCCATTACACTGTCCTCCCAAGGCCAATAAGTCTTCCCTATTTGAGCAAGAAATATCTATGTCTTTAAGAATACGAAGAAGTTGGATTTTTAATTCCAATAAAATTCAATTCGGCCAAGCTTCAAGGGAAATTCACTTCCTTTCAATCACCCATTCTTTGTTCGACTTATTTGATTATTTGGAAACCATAATCCAATCTTCATGATGCATTTGTTCCATGATCCCATGAAAATAGGGATATTGTGTAACAAGATGGGGATAACCATCCCAAGAATCGGTCCAGAAGTGGGCCCATTTACCATTCTTGATGATCCAAAACAACTTGTTCTTAATCAAAGACTTGCCAATTTTTAGAACAACCAACACATGAAATCCTTTTGAGGGAAGGAAAAACCAAATAATTTGATTGATTTTTTTTTTAAAACATATTTAGCTCTTAAGGTTTGAATCCAAAGTTGTGATGGAGACTAAAGAAGATGCCAATAAATCTTGGCAACTAAAGCTTGAATATTTAGCTGAGCCGAAGAAAAACTCAAACCTCCTTCTTGTTTGTGAGATAGAGTGTAGTCTATTTCACCAAAGACCATTTTAATAAGTTGAGGCCCCTTCCAAAAAAACTTGTGGCATGTTGGATCAATTTATTTGGTGATGGCCTTGGGAATATGCAAGATGAAAGAGAAGTAAATGGGAATAGCTTTCAGATCATTCTTGATTAAGGTGATTCATCTCCCCATAAAGAGCCATCTATTGGTCCACTTGTAAATTTTAGTTTTCATCCTATCCACTAACCAATTCTAATTAGAAAGTTTGATTTCCCTCAAGGGAATATCGAGGTAGATAACAAACAAAGAAGCTTTCCAAAAGTGAAGTCTATCAAAAATCATAACTTCTTGTCTAAGAGATGTGTAAAATAAATATTTAGGTTTGGATGTTATTTAGAATTTTTCTTATTCTTATTTTCATTTTAACAAGTAACTACAAGTTGTGTATCTTTGTTAGTATTTGATATATTTCCATATTTATTTCTAATCTTTGTGAAATAATCATTCTCCAACTTGATAATAAAGATAACTATAAAATAAATTATTGCAAATTAAGAATTTAATTTTGTTATCTTCTTAAGTATAATTTTGAACCCCGTAACAAGTGGAAGTACAATTTAATTTTTTGCATAGTTAATCCAAAAAGAGGGTTGTAAAATATTTTTTATTGTTAAGAATATATATTTTTTTAAAACTTAAATTATTTTTGAAAACAAATTAAAAGTGTAAACAAAATTTCATAAGAAATTGCAATTTTTGTTATTGAATATTTTTCCTTTCTATCTAAGCTACTTCTCAAAATTTGTATGTGGGTTTGAAGTCTCAATAAAAGCATTACTTATGAAATTTGTATGAATACCTACTAAAACCAACAATGAAGGTCATATAAGATTATTCCTTATGGAAGTTGCATGGAATTAACTTTTATAATTACTAATAAAGAATGATATATAAAGCCATAGTTACCTTAAATACAACAAATTACATAAGGCAAACCAAGGATCAAAATGGTTGTTTACATATTCACACAACCTTAATAAAAATTAGAACAACACACACTTAATAATAAACCATTGTATTTATATGTAGATAATAAGGAGTCAATTTTGTTGCAAATAGATTTATATGAAGAAACTTATGTTTTTTTTTTCTTTTCTTCATGGTGGATGTCCTTTTGATTTTTTCTTCTTTTCCTCCCATAGTAAAAAGACAGTTAGCATTCATGCAATAATTAAATTTTTACAAATACATTTCCATAAACATGTTACCGAATCTCCCACAATCATACAATCACACAATTATAGAATTAACATAACTAATATAGCTGAAAATAAATATGTTACCAAGTCTCCCAAAATTACTCTTGAGTAAACATGTTACCAAATCTCCCACCACAATTATCATAATTACCCATCATTAATATATAAATTTTTAAAGATATATTTCTAACATGATCAAGCAAAAAATAACATAATACAATTCGAACCATTTATAATAATGATAAGTGCCTCACATTATTATAAATAATAAGTGTTTAACATTATTATAAATAGTTTTCAATGGCTTGATGATTTCTCCATGAATATGAAAATATTTGGCCACTTATTAACTAATGTGTCAAATATAATGTCATGTGGAAGGCCATTGGAAACATGGATACACAATGGAATACAATAGTTTTTGGTGCATAAATTATCAATTTTAATAGTGGCAGGAGAAAATTTGAAATAAATTTCACAAAACTATCCATTTGAAGCAAATTCTTCATAATCAAAATAAATAAATATGAAATAATGACAATGTGATGGAAAATTGTGTATAGTTAAAATTTTACACAACCCATATTTAAACAACATAAAGGAACCCACAACTCATTCCTTGCATTATTTGTTTAATTGTTTTCAATCAAAGATGTATGTAAAGGGGCAAAACTAATGACCCAATAAAGATCAAAATGGTGAATAAATGTTACATTAGTGCATGTTACCTGGGTGGACCAAAAATGGCCATGATATCCCTTAAGTATCCAAAGACAAGTTGGTAGTGGTAAATATTTATTCATTGCCAATAAATGCCTAGAAATTTGAGTGCAAACACATATTTGAACCCAAGTTATATGATGTTGTAAAGGCCTACCATGAGCATAACTTGGTTTTCAACTTGAAAGTCACATGAATCTTAGATAAGAATATAAATAATAATGTTTCCATTACTTAGCTTTAAAATTTTTAATGTGAATGTGAAAAATAAAATTGTGTTTGTTTTTATAAATGATGCTCTGGCTGGATGTGCTTTATGCTTAATTCTATTTCTTGCATGCCCTGATGACCTTCCTTCCACATGAAGTCATGTCTTCTTCATTGGTTTTCATTCCTACTTTTCCCAATCAATAAATTGGAAAGTTTAAAATCATTATATATATATATATATATATATATATATATATACATATATATATATATATATATATATACATATATATATATATATATATATATATATATATATATATATATATATACATATATATAGATACATATATATATATATATATACATATATATAGATACATATATATATATATATATATATATATATATATATGTATATATATATATATATATATATATATATATATATATAACAAAAACAAGTAAAAAATCTTAATGAAATCATATTATAATCACTTCTAAAACCCTTTAAAAGAATACAAATTAAAACTTCCAAATAACTTAAAAATAAAGAAACAAATTATGTCAACAACCTGATTCAAAATATAAATTACTAACTAAATTAAGAACAAAAAAACCCTTTCTAGCATGCCAATAGAAAATCTTTATTTATAAAATAATCTTAAAAAATTAATGCCATTCATTTTTATAACTACCCAACTTATCCCTTTCTCTGAGAAAATGATCCATGTAACTCTACACAACCTCATATGATCCTATCAAGCTTTACAACACTCTAAACATGATAGAAGGCTTAGGTCATCATAATAACATTGGTCAGACTAAGATATAAGTAATTTGGCATAGAGAGATAATGTATGTGATCTTTTCAATAGCGAAAAGGTCTAGAAGTTGAAGGTACATCCATGATATGTATTTTTCAAGTGTACAAGACTGAGGTGCTATATAAATTAGATTTAATGTCTATGCTTACTTCAAATTTATATAATTCTCATTCAGGACACTTTTCAACATAATAAATATCAAAATAAATAAGTAGTTAAGCACAATCCAAAATAAGATAAAATTGTAAAAGAAATGAAATTTCAATACCTAAGTTTTTTCAAGAGAACTTGGGCTACCAAAATCATGTTCACTTATGTATACATTTTATTCAATGAAAATTTATATTCAAAATAAAAGCATTGTCCTTTTTTTTATTGTCCAAATTTAGGAGTTCATGAACCAAGTTATGATTGTATATATATTGGGCTACCAAAATCATGTTCACTTATGTATACATTTTATTCAATGAAAATTTATATTCAAAATAAAAGCATTGTCCTTTTTTTTATTGTCCAAATTTAGGAGTTCATGAACCAAGTTATGATTGTATATATCTAGCATAAGAATTTTTCATATCATTGCATAATGGGCATGTTATGAGAAAATGAGCTTCAGATTTAATCATGCTACAAATTATTTTTTCCCGGTCTCTTTTAGGGAGTGTCCATCTATCAATTCATACTCATGTGAGTTAGTTCTAAGTTTTATTCATAATTTTATTTTCAAAATTGATAACCTTTATGACTATGATATATTCTTAAGTTTAGAATTGATGGTATCTTTATATAATAACATTTCTTTCTTTGGGGTTTACCTAAAGTATCCCCCTCCTTCTAGACCACTTCGATGTTGCAATATATATTAGGTCATCACCAAAGATAGATATATAAGCTTATATAAATACATTGAAGTTATCATATTGCTTTCCTCATTATAAATATATAGATAATCATGACATTTCTCTATATATTAGGTCATTCATGTAGGTGAGAGAGTGTTAAATACAGTAGCTTATCTACCCTCCCCACTTAATCTCCTTTCATTGGTATGAGGGGCCATTTACAAAGATATGGGCTCTTGACCTCCTGATTAGATTAATTTAATTGGCATGAGGGCCCATTATATGTATAGGGGGCCTTAGCCTTACAAACATGACATAAATGTAGATTTCTAAGAAGGGTCTCCTTATAGTATATAAGAGTATTATTTTGGTATACAACAGTTTTCCCCTTCCCCTTTCTATTATAGCATGAGAATTTTTAGGTCTGATTAGAGGATTTGGTATTGTATTACCTATTAGACCATACTTCAGTCTAATAAGGGTTGTTTGAGTCTTATTACCTATTAGAGCTTGTTTTGGTCTAATAACAATCATTTGAGTTTGAGCATGATTCAGGTAACTACAATGGTGTATACACATAAATTTGGTATTAGACACTTTGAAAACATCAACTTTAGAACATATTGACATACTTTGACACTATGTGCACATGTGAATCTTGTGCACACTTTCTCCCATCCATCTAACCACTTATTTTATTTTCCAACCTTATCTACTAGTTATACTTATTCAAGATCAACCTAGTCTATGCAATAATATTCTATAATTCTAAACAAACCTTTGCTATATTCTAAATCCTTGATTTTCACTCCCATGATAGTATTGTCAATGCAATTACTATAGGTGTTTGCATTCTACAAGCAGTGTGAAAGAACACTTAAAATGTATTTATAAAATTGGAAAGTCTCCATTAGGTCAACCTAGACATGTTTCATGGGTTTCTTATAGTAATAATATCAAAGATTCAACTATAAATATAAAATCAATCCTAAGGATAAACTCATTGGGTAACTTGGTCACTACCTAGAAATATATTGGAAAGTCTTAACAAACATAAGGAATCAACTAGCACTCTCTTGAGACATTATCACAAAGGCATGCACATTTGAAAACCAGTCAAAGAAACATCCCAATATCTAATTATGAATACACATAAAATTCAAAGTTGCATAGTGCCAAGTGTTGAAAGCCAAACATTGCATTAATTGTAGATTTTTCACAGTGGTGCACAAAAACACATATGTGGGAGAAATATGTGAAGTTTGTGTCCTTTTAAAAGTATTGAAATGTAGGTAACACTTAGTCACTTAGAAGAGAGTGATTGGGGCTATCCAACCCAACAAGCTAACCCATTTTTCATGGGTCATCTTCTGGTCAAAAATGTGTTTAGGGTTACAAAGGAAAAATAAAATAGATACCAATGTATATAAGGTGATCTCATGAATGTGAAACCTATATAAGGATAGGCTTAGTGGTCCAAGGGGTCACAGACCTACATAATCTATAGGGACACTACTAGCAAAGGTATGACAATATCAGTCACAATAAGGGTCTTACTTTTATCGACAATGTATTGGTAGGGTCTGAAGCACTATTTTTTAATTTGAGTAGGGATAAAGCATATACAAGATTTTTTTAGAACATGTGATGAATGTTATCAGAAAAAATTATAAGTTACATACCTCTTTCCTCTCTAGTTTTTTCAATTTCACATCTTCTAAGCATAATATCAATCTTTTCATTTCTCAATTCAAATTAGGGTATTATTGTTATATTTTACACAATCTAAATTATCCTTATTTTTCAATTATTAAGATCACATTAATCCAAAATAATTAAAACATTATGGTGAACCCAATAATTGATTTAACCATGAGTAAAACCTATGTATTTTCTACCTTAAGGTTTCATCTTTTTTTAGGTTTTCAAATTTATCCTCTATTAGGGTCTGAATTTTGGTTATTATTTTTGATTTCCCCTTATCTACACAAGGAAAGCCCTAACATAGCTACAATGGATGCAAATTGTTTATATTTTTTAATTGAATCTATGGTTGTCATAACAACATGTTTCTTTCATATATGATGTGATGCATTATTTTATCATGCAATGAAATGTGTTAAATTTATATGTATTAAAACTAATGATGATATTAATATTGAAATATTAGCTCTTCTTAGAAACATATATTGAATGAATATTGAATGTAATATGTTTTTAGTTACTACCTAAAGAGAATTGACATGTATGCTTCCTTTTGTTCCTCCTCCCCCAAGACCTCATAGTAGTGACAATAAACATCACACCCCTATTATTTGTAGACACTTCATTTTAACCACTTTCATGTATAAACTACGATCAGATTGACTTTCTATAATCACATACAAATTTAATCAAAAAACACTATTTGATCTAATTTACCTATACAACTACCATTTTAATCTAAAATCATATCATTATCCTAACTTATCAAATGCACCCTCGAATTAAATCAACCCTTTTAAAGTGTAATTATAGGACAATTAATTGAATACTTGATTGATAAATAAACATTATAATTGCACCATTCTTCTAATTGCCAATTAATCACCTTATTAATTAGTCTAATCAATCCTCTAATAAAAAATTCCATGGATTTGGAATTATCTATTTTACATAAAATAAAATAACTTTATTACTTCACATTTGTGACATCATAGGGGCAAGTCAATGGAATGGAGTGGAGTGTGGGAAAAGTGGTCTATTAAACGGCCACTTACACACTCTCTTACACATCTTACAAGAGCCTCTTACACACTCATCTATGGCACACTCCAAAAGGACCAATAATTTCCCTTCTCTTCCAAATTTGTTCCACACTCCAAAAAAGGCCTTTAATGGAGTTTCTTAAACACTCCATGGGTGCAATCATGAGTTTAAGTATTCATTATCCACCCTCCATTTAGAGATGACATGGAAAATTTACATTCATTCCAAAAGTATATAAATTGAAGATCCATCCTCCATTATAGACAAGCTCTGTAGAACTAAACTTATTATACATAAATCATATTAGAGCTTCATATTTATTCACAATTATCATACCAATTTCCAAGCCAAGCTAAAAGTAGACAAGGGGAAATGTTACCCACATGTGGAGTTGACATTGCCAAAGACCTCTAGCTCTACAAGCCAAGCATAAGCATGCTTATTCAATCTAGCAAGTAAAGAATTCTTTAAAGAAGGCATAAACATCCATACTTCATCTTTTATTTAATTCATATTTTGCTTAACCTTACTCACCCTAGGGAATAGGCTTAGGATGTTATGTTCATGCAAGTTGTTTTGGATTTATATTCACTAAAAATGGACTAACCTCTTTTGGATTATTTTTCTTATATAATGTCACACCCAATGGGCCACTACGCACCCTATGACCTCTTATAAACCATTCATGTTCTTCTAATTAAAAAACATAACCTATCATTTAAGTTAATTCACCTATTTTTCTTCAAGAATTCACTATTTTATGTCCCAGTCCAAAATAACAAAATCATTTATGCATACCATTAAATTCAGGCATATTATCAGTAAAATCATCTAGGTAACTGCAAATTCATATTCTTCTATTTCTCTATTTTTTGTAGTTTGGTCAACAATGAAATTGGCATACATATCAGTGAAATTGCTTTGTAGAATAGTGAAATAATTTTTATTATATTTTACTCTATTTTTTACAATTTTTGACAAATAGAAAAATCAACATACATATCAATGAAATCACTCTATTGAATAACAAATTCATTTATATTCTATTTTACTCTATTTTTTAAAAAAATTGGCAAATAGAAAAAAATGGAATATATATTAGTGAAATCGTAGTCAATTTTAGTGAAATCATGGTCAACTTCAGTGAAATCATTTCTCTATATTTTTTTATTTTAGGATAATAGTGGTGAAAGCATCATCAATAATAGTGAAATTGTGACAAATTGCAATGAATTCATCCTAAATTCATCAAAATCGCACTTAAGAATAATGCTTTCATTTCTATTTTCTACTAACTATTTTTCTTGTAGGTTTTTAGAATAGTGAAATCATCCTAAAATTTGGCAAAATCATTATTCATAGTATAAAATTTGTCCTATGGAAAAAAATTGAGTCCTAAACAAATTCCTTTTTAATTTCCCTTTCTAGTTTAAAATCACAATTTTCAAACTTCTAATCACTTGTGTTACAAGACCTTGATTAAAAAGTGGATTTTTGAATCAAAACAAATCACATTTATTTTCAACATATCTTAATTTGGGATTAAAAAGATCTCGCATTTAAAATTTGGACTTAAAAAAAAACACACATCTCATTTTGGGTTCTAAAAAAACTTTTTTCTTAGTCATTTTCCTTATTTATTTTAAGTTTTTACTTTTTGTAAGTTGTGAGTGTCTTGTGAAATTTTTTACATGTATTCTCTCCCCTTTTAGGTGATCTAAAAATGTGAAGTACAAATTTGATCTCAACATGAATATTTTCCTATTATGTTCTTACTTTAACTCATGGGGGATTCTTGTGAATCAGAATGGCAATACCTTCCTTTTTATACTATGTGGGGTAGATTTCATCACCTTCTAATAATTCCTTGAGACACAGTGACTGATATTTCATCCCTTAGAATTCATACTAAACCCTCTTATATAGCAGGGTATATAAATTTAGACTACATTCAATCGGTCTTTGATTGAAATGTCCCTCAAAGCTTAATTTTTCAGGTAGCACTTCACTAAAATTTTACAGATGAAGAGGTTTCAAAGGGACAAGACCCTTTGGTGAATGTCCTACTAAGTCTTGACATCCAATTGACATAATTGTGCCCCTCAGGGACCATCTATAAATCCAATGAAAATTTAGATTAGAAACTTCTTTGTTGTAGAACAATCACTGATACAGGGGTGCAAAGGTAATAGATCTTGAAGATTGGTTTACATGCATGAACCTTTGAGATAAGGGTAAGATTAAAACACCACCATGAATTGTATTTAATTATTTAATGAACTCTTAAACATTTAATCCTCTCAAAGGTGAGTATTTCAAAGGATCAGGTGATTACAATGTAATCTAGTGTCAGTTATTATAAATAGGACCTCGTGATTGATTGCATGAGTATTGTCTCCAAACCTATTTATTTGACAAAATATAATCAACACCAAGACACCAAATTTATTGAGTTAAACCAAGTTCAAACACATGACTTTATATCTACTTACACAAAGAGGTTTTACTCTATTTGTTTGACATGTCAAAAATTACTCTTTCTAGATATCTTGTTGCACCATGTTCAAACACGTACCATTCTTATCAAAACGACACTGTTACGATGTCAAATTCAAACTAATTTATGAGTTCTAAAGTAAATTCCAAATTAAAACTTCAAACCAATTCAAGATCAAAGATCTAAATTATTTTCCAAATTGAACCATTATGCTGTTTATTTTATTCCAAGCCTAATTCTATTTCAAAGCCAATTCTAATCAACCTTATAATTCTAAAGTCAACCTTTTGAAAGCCAAACATCAAAGTCTAGTTCAATCCTAATTTAACATTGTCCAAAGTCAACTTGGTTCTAAAATTCATGCATTTGAAGCTTAAAGGTTCCAAAAATATCCTATTCTTTAGTCAAAAATCAAGTTACCAAGGTGGACCCTTTTAAGTCAAGACCAAGTTCAAATGCTTTCAAGATTCGAACATTAAACATTTACACCCAAAACCATTTGATAGACCTAAAACTTGTATATGATTCTAGAAACATGTTTGATTCATGTACCCTTATTTGATTTGACCATTTATAATTGACATATATTTTGATTGGTAAATTACATTATGACATTTGCCTTGAATGCAAGCAAAATGATTTAATTCAAAACTTTCATGTTAACAATCCTTCTCTTAGGTTATCTTTAGATTTGAAACTTGTTAACCAATTTTGACCCCTAAGGTCAAAAGGTCAACCCCTATTGGAAAAAACTTGATTTTCATGTCTTTCCAACCTTGTTCATAGATTTTTCATGTCCTATGAGGTCTTATAATAACCTTTCTAAAGCCTTGTTAGCAAAGATTAAAACTTATTTGGAGAAATTAAGGTAACACTTTATCTTTGTTTGCACTAGCCTAATCATGTCACGGAGTGATGAAATTTGGTAAAGCGGTGTCATAGATCCCTAGGTGTCCTTAAAAGTCATTTTAGGCCTCAACCAACTTGTATAAACATTTTATGATGGTTTGGAGAAGTTGAGGTTATTTTACAAATTTTAAGGTCATGTTTTATTGGGAAAAAGGTGTTTTTTGCTAACTCCAACATTTGTAAAAAATCATACATGTCAAAAATAAATAAAATACACTTGAAAATTCTATTTTAGGAGTTATATAACCATCACATATGTCAGTATGTCAGACATTGGTTAAAATCTTACATTTCAATTCCAAAGAAGGGAGTTTTAGGCACTTGTACGGACTTGTGAGCTCATCTTCAAGTAAAAAATGTTGTATAAGTGTTTTTTTAGCTTCTTCAGGTGAAATTCATGTTTGGATTATAGGGATAGGTCTCAATATTTCCAAGTTTCCTTCATTCTCTTAATTTCTCCATTGGCAAGCTCAAAAAGACAGATTTCAAGTGGATGGTAAGGACACAGGAGAGAGAGTTGTGTCCCAAAAAAAAATTATAGAGGAGGGGATCCTAGTAATATTTAAATTTTTGGCATTGATTTTCAAATCCATCCCCTCTCCTTTATGAACAATCGTTAAGAAGATAGGGTGGTCTAAAACTATTAGTTAGCCCCACAAGCTCATTGTTTCTCCTCAAAATGGTAGTTTGAAGATGGTTGAATGCATGAGATCAATGTAGTGTTTTAAAAATTGTATAATATCAACATATCGGAGAGGTGTGATTGTAAAACCAATGCTCAAAACAAGCAGTGATCACCTAAACAGACCTATAGGCAGGACCTGAAATAGAGTATGTGTGTTTGTGAGTGTGAGAATTAGGAGGTCTAAATGAAAGGTAATAAAAATATGAATTGATTACAAAACACTCTCAAAATACCATAAAGATGAATAATGGTAGTGAAAAGTGTTATTTCATAGTGGTAAGCCTAGATGGTTATATACAAGCCTATCAAACAATGTGAGGAAGATCATTACGTAGTGGTGTGAGAAGAGGTCTTGAAAAGTTGTAGTATCAAAGGAATATAAATAATTCCTCAATAAATTTTAAAGGAAGATTAAAATTCTTATTGATTTATAAAATAGGTCTTAAATTATAAATGTAGATAAGGTATTATATGATTGCCTATAGGTTCGTTGTAAGTGAATCAAACGATTTCTAAGCTTGAAAATATGATGTATGAGAGTTCAAGTCAGTTATTTGAAAAATGATAAGATAAATTTAAGGAAAAATAGACTCAAAGGAAGATTAAATAAGGATATGACCAATCAAACTCACTAAAACCTTGTATACACTCAGCGATGTAATCCTACAGGGCTGCTCAATTTTGATGGTGAAGTACCTACATTGTTATGAAGGAAAGTTTCTATAGATAAGAGGAAAAACATATGAAAATTACCCTAAAATAATATCATAACCTTTTTATGATATTTAGGGTCTTGTAAGGCAAGATCAAGGTTTATAAAGGTTTGTTTAGACTTAGTAGGCCCAAGTTTACAGACTACATAGTCTTGTGTGCATACTTTGTTATGAAGGTTGGTTTTGTGAAGGTGATATAAGAGAATGAATACTCAAGGGAAATGATAGAAACTTCATTGGAACATTATCTAAAGTTTTAGACCCTTCAACATTATGGGAAAAGGTAGCTCTCATCCCATGAAGACACACAGGCCTAGTGAAGACTACTCAGGGTTATTTATGAAATGTGGGTGGTTTGTGCATATAACAAGATATAAATGAAGAATAAAGAGGTAATTAATGTATATGACTTGATAATATACCTTAATAAACTCCAAACTTAGAGGATTTAGTGAAAAAATAACCAAACAAAAACACTAGGGTCAAGAGTGCTTATTGGCCTTTAAACCCTAGTATGGGTTAAAGAAGGATGTAGCAGGTTTATGGAGATAAGTGACAAGAATATAACTATAAAAAATTAAAATTGGATATTTAATATCTCCTTGAGGTGCTTAGAGATAAAACTAAACTCAGAATACCTTCTGCAAACCTCTCTCTCTCTTGACCTCATAGAATGCATACTTGTAACCCAAGAGCCTCTCAACATCTACTTGGATATTTAATTACAAGGTGCATGGTTTAAAATTAGTTTGGTGGAGTTTTAGGGTTATATACACTCAAATTTTATGGTATTTGTTGAGATAAATAGGATCTATTCTTTATAAACAATCCTTAAGAGTAAAATAGGCCTAAGACCCTCTTAAACCCCTTTTAGTGACCCAATGAGAGGAAGGTGAATCTAAATGGTTTATAAAGGATTTATATGGCCCTAAAAATTTTTGAATAAAAATTTTAGTTCCTTTGATAACTATTTCAAGGTATTGGTTGACAAGTATGCATGTACAACTATACAAAATAGGGCTAAATGCATGTATGTAGGATTGTTTGTGAAGAAGAAGAGTATGGGATGGTATCCAAAAAAAGAGAATAGGTCTATCATGACTGAATAAAGGTTCCTAAAAATTATATACACATTTTTAAGTCTCATAATAATTTTTATGAGCTCTACAAGTCATCTACTTGGTCAAGAGGGTGAGAATGCATTACTTTGCTAATCAAATGGCCTACCTATAGACCTATTGAGCACTTCAAGAGACCTATACTCAGTGGATTAAGTTGCCTAATTATGTTTAAATACTAAAAACAACCCATTCCAATCTTCATATTCTGAAATTTTCTTGCCAAACATTCCAATTGTCTCTCATGCCTACATAAGTGCCTAGGGTTTTTGACCATTTCATGGTTTACCCATCTATAGAGGGTCTCAAGGGATAAAAATTAACATGGAACATGGTATTGGAATGGTTAAAGTGAATCAAATTCTTATTTTAATTTTCACATGTGTGGGAGTTATTTTGGGCCAAAACTCGATTTCTAGGCAAGGAGGCCTAATTGAGGCTCAATTGAGGAGAGAGAATAATAGAAAAAGGACACTTCCACTTAAAATTGTGTTTTGAAAATTTTCATGGGGTTGTAAGGGGATAATAAGTCCTCAAATATGTTCTCAAATTCCCAATATACTCTTTACATTATTATAAACAAGGATCTTTACATGTGTTCAAGGCTACAAGGAATGAGGCCAAATGAGAGCTTTCGGTGCAAAATGAGCACTTGGAGAGATTTTGATGAATCCAAATTAATTTTTATAGGTTTTATATGATGTGAATATTAATTAAATGGATAAATATTTCCTTGGTGAATATGAACTCAATATTTGACACTTGTAATCAAGATTGGCCTAATGAGACAAAGAGGTTTCAAGACACCTAAGGAGTTACTTTATGATTGCCACTAAGATGTTAGTTTGAGGAGATCATAAGAAGATTAAAAATGTTAAAATTATATAAAGATATAAATTAAACATTAATTTACCATCAATTAATCCACTTCTCCATTTACAAGCCAAGAGAAGGGGTAGTTTTCAAGAGAAACTTCTAATGTTACCTCCTCCTTTGACTGGTTTCAATATGTGTGCTTGATTAGGTGATCTTATCAAGTGATTAGCTTTATTTCCTTGGTATGTTGTACTTGTCTTGCATTCACATTTAGTTTTAAATACTTTTTTTAGGTCTTGTGAATTTTCCAAGTGAAGTGTGAAAGTTTTAGTGAGTTATATTTTCATTAGTGTCATTTCATGACCTCTTGACTAGTCCTCCTAGCCCAAGCATCTTACACAACCTTCATGAGAAATGTTGATGTAGAGAGGTAGATTTGTAGTAGTCTTTGTTGTAGGTTATTCTCATGTTTGAATTGAATTTTTATCTTGTTGTTATTGGTCAAGCATATTTGGTACATCACCTCCATTATAATAGGTTTCTCTCTCTTTTTCTAGCAAGTTGATGAAGTAGTTTATGAGCCTAAGTGATTTATCAAGGGGAGAGAGCCCTTTAACCATGAGATTCAATCCAATTTGAGGACACCCATATCCTAGTATTATTTACATGTTATTCTAAATTTGTAAGGATTTAACTACCTTCTAAAGGGTCCAAATTTGGTTGATAACAATTTTAGCATGCCTAGTGTGACTAAGATCCAAAGTAGTGGAAGGATTATTGGTGTTGTTCTTCTGCATAACAACCTTTAGAGGCATTCAAAACATTAATGGTGAATCTATGATAAATCAACTAGATATAGAAACCCATTCACTTGTTCAAAGTAAGTTTTATCTTCAATTAACTATCTTGATGAGGTTTTTATGCCTGAGTTTGAAGTAGAATTTAGTTTTATGCAAGTTGATGAGGCATCTCAAGCCTAAGATATTTCCTATCAGCTCGATGATAAACCTTATCAGCCTCACTATGATCCATATCAGTCCTATGGTCAGCCTACATTTCCATTACATGGCTATGATGTTGCATATTATTAGCCTTCTCAAGTTCAATATCTCCCTAACCAATATAGCCACTTCTCAAATCAGTCCATTTCAAGTTTCAATCAAACTATCTTGGGCTATGATAGGTATATGATAGGGATTAACACAAAAATTTAATATGGTCAAGATATCCCTAGTCATCTCATTCATAACATGAGAGACTTGTTTCAACTAATGAAAGAAGAATGGGCACCTTTTGAGAGAGTGAATTGGAAAAACCTCTCAAGTGAAATGTTGGATGTAAGTGGTCTCATTCAAAAAATAGAAGATAATCTAAGAGTTCATGAAGGACAATAGGTTCAATCCTATCATCCCCATGTGTCTTCATATATGCCACCTCAACCCTCATATGTGCCACCCATTCTTCCCCAAGATTCTTTTCCAAGTGAGCTTCAAAGTGTTTCAAATCCTTCATATAATCCTAAAACTTTTCTTTCTTGCAAATCAATCCAAGAGAGCATTCAAAATAAATAGGATATTGTTGTTGAGAAGCCTATTGTTAAGAACCAAGATTCTACATCTATTCCTAAGAACCGCTCAAGAAGTATTTCAAGAATCCAAGCTAGAATAAAGTGGTGAAATCATGGAGTAATCAAGGTGAGACAAGCATAGATTAGGCAGTTAAAGTCAAGGAAGAATCTAAACCTATGCAAGTCCCTCTCATCCCTCCTAAATAGACCTCTTGTATCCCATATTAGCCTTCTTTTTCTTCTTATCCTCATGAAGTCACTACCCACCTTCAATAAAAACCAAGAGAGTATAGACAAGTAAATTAAAGATTTGGAGTTGAAAATGAAGAGAATTGAATCAAGCCAAGATTTAGAGTTTGAAACCAAATAAAAATTTGCTCCTATTCAAGCTCAATTTCCCTCTTCTCAAGAACCTTTATATTTTCCATCTTGGAGGTCTATCCAAGAAGGCATTCAAGACAAGAGGGAAATCCTATTTGAGAAGATTGAAAATAAATTTAAAACTAAGAATGAGCTTCAATAAGACTATGAAAAAGATGAGGTGGTTGATGAAGAAAATGAGGTACTCATAGCCCAATTAAACTTGTTTTCTCTTCTATCATTCTTACAAGAATATTCCATTCCCAATCCAATTCATGGGTCACCTACCATACCTCATAATCCCTCTCAAACTCATGAGCATATTCATCACCCTCCCATCATCTCCCTTCTTAAATAGGAACCTATTCTATAGGAGATAAATGAAGGAGAAGTTACATCTGCAGGTGAGGTTTAAGGAGAATGTAATGAAGATGATTTAGTGAGTTTGATGGGGAAATATTCATTGGTACTCCACTTGGGGAATAAAAATGTAAATAATTTTTCAAACATGAGGTTATAAAATATGGTCTTGGGAGAATGCTTCAAAAAAGAGATATAATTACTTCTTACCTTGTTGAGGTTACAACTGGTCTTGATGTTGAAGGTTGTCTAAGCAAACAAGCTAAGTTATTGAGTGAATGTGACATGGTTTCAAATGAGCAAGCAACTAAACTTGAAGAAAATGACTTGCAATCACATCATGACTGCATAGAATTATTTGAGACTCTTGAAATCCATATAGCACTTAAGGATAAATAAGACGATGCTTTTTTAGTTGGTCTAATTTAGATTGATCCAAGAGAAGAGAAAAAGGATGATTAGTTGTAGTACCTTGAATCTCTTCAAGTGATTGAAGGCCTTTGCAATGATCCATTGTCTATCTAGGATCATGCTCATGAGGATATTGAGCAAGAGACATCCATTAAGGACCATGATGCAACTTGGAGTGAGTATGTAAATCTCTTTAAAGAGCTTGATGAGCTCGCAACAGATGATAAGTAATATAAGGTCACTCAAGATGATATGGAGACCCAAGAAGTATGCCTGGAGAGAGTATCATTGGATGAGATTGTCTCTAATAAGATTCATAAGAAGGATCTTGAAATACATGATGAGTTCATCTTCATAGGAGATTGGTTTGCTATTATTGATTCACATGAGAGCATGTCAAGAGAATTAGCATTCAAGAAGAAGGTGAAGCCAATAAGAGAAATGTCCAAGATGCTACTTGCCTCATGTTATTATTCACCTCATAAAGCAAAAGATATCACAAGCTTCCTCATTGATCTAGGAGGAAGAATTTTTTTTCTCGTCAGTTGTACATACTAGTTGTTTTCTTGTTTGTTGTGTTCTCTAAGTGCTTAACTAGCACATGTGTGTGTCTTATTCTTGTAATTTGTATGTCTTGTTCTTATTTTATGTGTTTTGGTTATCAAATCAATTTGTTTGGTCAAGGTTAAGGTCTGGTCAGCTCTAAATTTGAGTAAAACTGACTCTATTTCCCAATGGAAGGACAAGGCTACTAATCTATTTAGCATAGCAAGCATGTTACCCCTATGAATCATCAAAATTATTGATTAATTTTGACCCCCAAGGTCAAAAGGTCAACCCATATAGGTAAATAATTGATTTTCATGTCTTTTCAACCTTTTTCATAGCTTCATCATGTCCTATAAGGTCTTATAATAGCCTTTCTAAAGCCTTGTTTGTTTAGCATTATCATTTATTTTTGGTTGTCATTAATGTCAAAGAGAGCATGTGGTATTAGTAAATTAATAACAAAGAGATCAGATTGATGGTTTGAAAAGTGTTTGAATTAGTGAGGCAATTGATGGATGATGTTGATGGTATGGTCATGTTATAAAGACCCTATGAAATGTTATGAGTGCTTATAATGCTTATAAAAGTGAACATAATTCATCAGAACAGTCATATGAATGCCTAATCGCAAGTAGTCATCTTGATAGATAAAGCTAAGTAAGCAGATTGATGATGTTATCTTTCACACATGTGAAGGTTTCAAGAGAAGTTTGATACATGGATGGATTCCCCTATGAAATTTTATCATATGGTTCAAAATTTAGGTCTGGACATGGAGCGTAGAAAAAGTTATTAAGGTACAAAGTTGGCCTCTCAAACATAATTTACCAAGTTCCCATGCTTAACTAAATTTGTGATATCAAAGATCTATGGTGAGCATTTAATAAAATCATAGATGTAATAGTGAGTGTTTAATCTGATTAGATAAAGATCCAATAGTTTATTTCAAAGTCAAATAGTCAATATTACATACACTAGTGACATGTGTCAAAATCATGGAGTTTGAGCAGTAGATCTAAGAACGAGTATGAAACTTGTCAGATAGAGATCAACGGTGAGCACATGATCGTGTAGATTATGATCCAATAGAGCATATTGAGTCAAATATTAAAGATTAAATGTGGGGTTTCCAAGTGGAAAAATTTCATTGGAGTTAAATATTCAATGTGCTCAGAAGGCATGTGGAGCTACCAAGTGGTGGAAGTTCATTGGTGACTGGCTGCAAGGTGTGCAAAACGCACGTAGAGCTACCAAGTGGCATAATCGTAGAAGCTCTGATTGAAGATAAATGGTGAGCATTATAAGGTAAATACCAGGCTAATCTCAAGGAGATTGATGGTATGCATTTATTTAAATTTTTTAGGGAGCATGAGATGAGGTCAATCTGTCTGATGTTTAGCATTTTCAAAGTGATCGTTGAAATTTAAATTTTCAAATTAACAAAGGAAAACTAGTCTATAGTTTTTGAGCTATATCTTTTGATCCATGATGAATTTCATGGTAGTGTAAGAAAAAAATTTAAGAGGACTTCAAGGTGCATCCATAAAAGTTTATTAGAAGGTCTGAATGTTTGTAAAAGTGTAGCTATGGAGCTTAAAAGTTGACTATTTGTTCATTCATGGTGTTACTATGTATAGAATATTGTTTAAGCGATGTGTGCTTTAGTAGAAGAGTGTTTTGGTAGGAGTATTCATCTAAAAATGTCTTAGAGGTCATATAGAGTGGATCCATGTATTTGAAAGTGATCTTGTGTTTTTATTTTGCTCGATGATGTGCTAAATGGATAATAGGTCTCTATGAGACCTATAAGGGCTACTAAGGCCTAATTGAAAGGTCTAGTTACTTAAGTATGACCCATGGATGTTATGGCTGACTTGTGAGGATGGTATTGAGTAATGTGTTAGAATGATATAAGGGTTAAGGTGAGTATTACGACTAACCTAGAAGTTGATATTCATGAAGACTCTATAAAGAATGGAGACAAAGACAATGGTTTCTAGACTTGATGTGAATGAGTTGAGAGAGAAGAAAATAGAGAAAAAGGAAAGAGATTAGAGGGAATGTGCTCAATGGATGGATTGAAGTAAAGAGTATATTGAGGATGAGTGAAGAAGCCTAGAGTGATCTAAAAGGGATGTTTGGATGCATTGCTTATGTGAGAAAGTTTGAGTATGAGTGAAGAGTTTAAGAGAGTCTTATACATTGATTCTCCAATCAGATTGAAATACAATCAGAGTTTTGGAGTTGTTGATTTCATAAGGTGTTGTGTGGGTGTTCAACATCTAAAACAAGTGGGTGCTTGTTGATACTTAGGGGTGGGTGTTCCTTGTGAAGTGGGTGCTTTCTTAAAAGGTCTCATGTTTATGATAATCTTATAGGACAAGTATTCCATGTATTTTTAGGCTTGAGAGTGGGTTTTATTCCCCAAGAGGGTTTCCCATGTATATCTTGTGTTATGTGTGTGATCTTGCATCATATTACTTATTCATTGTTATAAACATCTTGTATGCTTTATGAATGATTGTGATCATTGATTAAGATTTTTAAAGGATTACAATTGAATTTTGAAATATATTGCATCACTGATTCACCCCCTCTCTCAGTGCTTGTACCTCTAACATTGTTAGCAAATATTAAGGTTTATTTGGAGAAATTAAGCTAACACTTTATCTTTGTTTTTACTAGCCTAGTCATGTTATGGAGTGATTAAATTTGGTAAAGTGGTATCATAGGTCCTTAGGTGTACTTAAAATTCATTTCATGCCTCAACAAACTTGTATAAACATTTTACGATCGTTTGGAGAAGTTAAAGTTCTTTTTCAAACTTTAAGGTAATGTTTTATGAGGAAAAAGGTGATTTTTGCTAACTTAAACATGTGTCGAAGCTCATAAATGCCAAAAAAAATTAAAAAACATTTGAAAAGGTTCTTGGAGGATTTATATAACTATCACATATGTTAGGATGTTAGACATTGGTCAAAATCTTGCATTTCAACACCAAATAAGGGAGTTTTAGGCACTTTTACAGACTTGTGAGATCATCTTTAGGTAAAAAATGTTTCATAAGTGTCATTTAATCTTATATATATTAAATCCACATTTTTATTGTATGGATAGGTCTCAATATTTCTAAATTTGCTTCATTTTCTCCATCACTCCATTGGCAATCTCAAGAAGACAAATTTCAAGTGGATGGTACAGACAAAGGAGAGAGAGTTAAGTCCTAAAAAATTTTCCATAGGAGGGGTTAATATTAAGATTCAAATTCATTTCATAGTTTTATAGATCAATTTCCTCTCCTTTATGAACAATCATTAAGAATATAGGGTGGTCTAAAACTTCTAGTTAACCCCACAAGTTCAATGTTTATCTTCAAAAATGGTAGTCTAAAGATGGTTGAATGAATGATATTAATATAGTGATTTAAAATTTGGTGAATATCAACATCTTGGATAGGTTTTATTGTAAAATCAATGTTCAAAACAATCAATGATCACCTAAAGTGACCTCTAGGCAAGACCTAAAATATAGTATGTGGGTTTATGAGTGTGAGAATCATGATGTCTATATTAAAGGTAATAAGAATATTAATTGATTCCAAAACACTCTCCAAAGACCATCAATATCAATAATGGTAGTGAAAATGGTTATTGCATTGTGACAAGCCTATATGGTTATATATAGGTCTATCAAACATTGTGAGGAAGATCATTACATAGTGGTGTGAGAAGAGGTCTTAAAATTTTGTAGAGTCTCAAAGGATTATAACTTAGTCCTCAATACTTTGAAAAGGAATATTTAAATTCTTAGTGATTTATAGAAGAGGTCTTAAATTCCAAATGTAGATAAGGTATTATATGACTACCCATAGGTTGGTTGTAAGTGACTCAAGTGGTTTTGAAGCTTTAAAAGATGATGTATGTGAGTTAAAGTGAGTTATTTGATAAATTATAAGATCATTTTAAAGACAAAGACATTCAAAGGAAGATTCAATAATGAGATGACCAAGCAGACTCACCTAAACCTTGCATACACTTAGCCATGTAATCCTACAGGCCTGCTCAGTTTTGATGGTGAAGTACCTACATTGTTATGAAGGAAAAAGTATATATATAAGAGGAAAAACATATTAAAATGACTCTAAAATCATATCATAACCTATGTATTATATTCATGGTCTTGGAAGGCAAGGTCAAGGTTTGGAAAGGTCTATTTAGACCTAGTAAGCTCAAGCCTGCAGACTACACAGTCATGTGTGCATACTTTGTTATGAATGTTGGTTTTGTGAAGGTGATATAATATACATAAGACTTAAAGGATGTGATATAAAATTAATTTTAACATTATTTGACTTTAACATTATGGGAAAAGGCAGTTCTCAACCCATGAACACACACAAAGCTAATGAAGACTACTCAGGCCTACTTATGAAATTTGGGTGGTATGTGCATATACCGAGAAATAAATTAAGGGTAAATAGGGAATTAAGGTATATTACTTGATAATATACCTTAATAAACTTAGTGAAAAAGGAACTAAATGCAAACACTAGGGTTAAGAGTGCTTTTTGGCCTATAAACCCTAATATGGGCTAAAGAAGGATGTAGCGGGTTTATGGAGATAAATGACAAGAAGATCAATGGGAAAAATTAAAAGAGGATATTTAATATATATTGAGGTGTTTATAGGTAAAAAATAAACTTAGAATACCTTCTACAAACCTCTCTCTCCCTCTCTCTTGACCTCATAGAATGCATACGTATAACCCAAGAGACTCCTAACTTCTGCTTGGATCTTTCATGACAAGGTGTGTGGTATAAAAATGAGTTTATAATAATTATAGGGGTACATATAATCCCATATTATGGTATTTTTTGAGAGAAAGAGGATCTGTTCTTTATGAACATTCCTTAAGAACCAAATAGGCCTAAAACTCTCATAAACTCCTCATGACTCGATGAGAGGAAGGTAGATCTAAATGGTTTATAATAGATTTATATGGCCATATAAATTTTTTTATAACCCTTATAGGTCCTCTAATCACCATTTAAAGGTATTAGTTGGAAAGTATGTAGGTAAAACTATATAAAATAGGGCTAAATGCATGGTTGCAGGCTTGTTTATGAAGAAGCAGAGTATGGGATGGTCTCCAAACCAAGATTATAGTTATATCAAGACTTAATAAAGGTTACTCAACCTTATATACACCATTTTAATTCTCATAAAAAGTTTTATGAGCTCTACAAGTCATCTACTTGGTCAAGAAGGTGAGAATGCATTGATTTTTTAGTCAAATGGCCTACCTACAGACCTATTAAGCACTTCAAAAGACATTTCCTCAGTGGATTAAGTTTCCTAATGATTTTTAAGGATTAAAAAACTCATTCCAAGATTTAGAGTTTGTAAATTTCTTTCCAAACACTCAAACTATCTCTCATGCCTACATAAGTGCCTAAACTAGGGTTTTTTTATCATTTCATGGTTTACCAATCCATATATGGTAAATTTAATCACATTCATCCTATAAGTTTCACATGTGTGGGAGTGATTTTGGGCCAAAAATCAGTTTGTAGGCAAGGAGGCATTTTTGAGGCCTAATTGAGGAGAGAGAATAGCAGAAAAAGGACACTTCCATTCAGAATTGGGTTTTCAAATTCATAGATATGTAATGGGTTATTTTTTCTTCAAATATTTTCTTATTTTCCAAATATACTTTGTACATTCTTCTACACAAGGAGGTTTACACTTTTTTAGGGCTACAAGGAATGAGGCAAATGAGAGTTTTTAGTGCAAAATGAGGTTTTGGAGAGAGTTTGATGAATCTAAATGATTATTAAAAGTATTATATGATTTTAATATTCCATCCATGGATAAATATTTCCTTGGTGAAGATGAACTCAATATTTGACACTTGTAAGCAAGATTGGCCTAGTAAGACAAAGACGTTTCAAAACACCTAAGGAGTTAATTGATGATTGCCACTGAGATGTCAGTTTTACGAGATAATAATAAGATGAAAGGTGTAAAGAGTATAAAAATATATAATTTAAACATGACTTGACCATAAATGAATCCACTTATCCATTCACAAGCTAAGAGAAGGGCCAATTTTCAAGAGTAAGATCAAGGTATCAAGCAAGGTTTGAGACTTCCACACCACTTGGAGAAGGACTACATATTCAATAGAGATATACATGTCTTGGATGTATTTATGAAATTATTTCATAAGTATTATTTATTTATGTAACTTTATCTATCAAGAGTGACACTTGCCACATTTCTCTCCTATGCCCTTCTCTCCTTCTTTCACATTTCTCTATATATTTAGCCTTGATAGGATATGTTTGAATCCTCCACCTAGGTATGATGAAGGCCTACCCATTTTCAAGAATTTTATAAATGATAAAATTATGATTTTACCTCTTCCTTTGACTGGTTTCAATGTGTGATCTTGATTAGTTTATCTTATCAAGTGATTAGCTTTGCTTCCTTAGTATGTTGTCCTTGTCTTGCATTCATATTCAATTTCAAATCCTTTTTGAAACTCTTATGAAGTTCCCAAGTGAAGTTTTAAATTTTTATTGAGTTATATTTTCATTAGTGTCATTTCATGACCTTTTAACTATTCCTCCTAACCCAAGCATCTTTTACAACCTTCATGATAAATTTTGATGTAGAGATGCAAATTTGAAGTAGTGTTTGTTTTAGGTTAGTATCATGTTTGAAGTACATATTAATATGGTTGGTAGTGGTCAAGAATATTTGGTGCATCAACTTTATTATATTATTTTTCTCTCTCTTTTCCTGTAAAGTTGGTAGAGTATTTTGTGATCCTAAGTGATTCATCAAAGGGAGCTAGCCCTTTAACCTAGAGATTCAACACAAGTTTAGGCCACCCACACCCTAGGATTGTTTTCATGTTATTCCAAGTTTGGAATGATTTAAATACCTTAAAAAGGGTGAAAATTTGGTTCATAAAAGAAACCATGTACCAAATTAAGACAATTTTCAAGAATACAATCCTATTTCTATATGAAGATCATACACTTAAACATGTTGAAGTATACATGTAGTGGGGATATCTATAACCCCTTATTTTATGAAGTGTTAATTTAAAACCCATATGGGTATGACCATTATGTATAAGATGAGGAATATCAATAATACCTTACCAACATGCCATCTAATACTAAACCTTAATAACATAACCCTTACCTTTCAATTGTACCACCTAATGTTGAATAAGGATAATATTAATTGTATCTTACACATGTACTATCTGATATGAAACATAGACCTAATCTAATGTATCTTTTGAATGCACCACCTAGTGATTAATACAAAAAATATCACTTTACACAACAAATATTTGATAACAAAAATGATCACCTCGAAAGATTGCTAGAAATGAGTGATAAATTTCTTGTTGGTTTTCCCATGGAATATTTACACTATTTGGTTAGAACCCATAAATAGACACCCATTACATTATTATACAAACAAGATACTTATATCCAATATTAGATTTTTTTCAAATCTTTTAATCAATCCCTAATGGTGTTTGACAAAAGAAAGGGTCAACTAGTTGACCTCCCTGCACAAAGCCAATTTATTGCCTCTCAAATACAACAGGCTAGTCAAGTCTTGGCTACTTTATCCAACTCCTTAACTACTTTCCACATTAAAATTAACATTTTAATAGATTTAAACCCACAAACCAAACAAATAATAGATGTGTTAGTCCATTCCATAGCCAACCCTAAGTCATTTTATAGCACCATGTTAGTTTTAGATTTGTTTAACACACTTATAACCAAAATCAATATTGCAACTAATACCAATATAAATTCTCCCTTTGATTTTTCCCAACACACGGTCAAAAAATCCTAACTAGTACATTCCAACCCACCTCAAGTGCCATATTTGATCCAACTCCTCCAACTTCTCAACAAAACCTTTCTTCCAATATCCCAACATCTCAATAACATATTATAAACATGCCTAGTTTATAGCAGTTGGTCACACATACTCGAACTAATCCTTCACCTCAATAGGTGGAAACCAATCCTCCACCTCAACATGTGGAGACCAATCTTCCACATCAACAAGAATTGACTAATTCATTTCCACAAAAAGTGGTAGCCAATCCTCAACAAATGTTGTCTAACCAACAACATGTTTTCTCAATCAAACAAGTTCCCCTTATATAATAGATCCCTACAAATAGATATTAGGTTTCACTTCATTCCTAAAAAATACCCTTCAATAACCAAAAAACCATTCCTCCATTCAGACCTTAGTTCCCTCCAAATTAGTGCTGCACTTAGTAGTAAGTGCCATACCAATAATAAATACCCTATAAACAATACAACCCTAACCAAAGGATGAATATTCCTAGTAGAACCAATCAAGTATAAATTCCCCAATATTCCATACCACCTCTTTACCCTAGGTAAAACAAACCCTCCTTTGAATACCCAATAACATTTGCCTACACCCTCTCATTTTGATCCTACTTACCAAGGCTTGCAAGAGGTGAAACATGCAGTTTTTACCATCCAAGTAGTAAATCAAGCAAAGAATTTTAAATTAGATGATGCATGCTCTTATCTATTTGATATGAGTTATCTTCAAATACATTCCTTCATCATTTTGAGATTCCCAAATTTGATAAGTACAAAGGGAAAGGCATTCTTGAAGAGTACTTAAAAAAAAATTTTATAGCTTGCCAAGAAGTTTAATATTGTAGTATATATTAGCTTTGCTTATTTCCTTGCAGTTTGGTTGCGTAAGGCTTGGAGTGGTTTTTTCATCTCCATAATAATTATGTTGATAAACTCAAAAACATCTCTGATAAATTTGTACAACACTTATCTTATAATGTGGAACATGAGTTAACTATGGTCGACATATGTCAGGCTAAACAACAAGAAGAGAGTTTTTATACCTATTTACAATGGTGGTACACATTGGCTAGTCCATTCCCCATACAATATCCTCAATAAATGATTGGATATATTTTTTACTTCTAATCTATAATATGATAACTTATAATATCAAACTTCATTGCACCAATATATTTGAAGAAATTATTGATAAATGATTGAAAATTGAGAAATCCCTTATTGATAAAAGAGTTGTCAATATTTATTCTTAAAACCATTTTCAAAATAAGTCTCAATTGCAAGCTCTATAATGAGCTCAAGTAAATACATTAGAAAGACTTAAAATGTTTAACATGAATAAAAATGTTGTAGGCGATGGAGTAACTAGATCTAGACATGTGTAGATGGTGAAACCACTACCTATTCAAGAAACTCTACCTACTCAATCTCCCACTTTGTAAATACCACCTCCAAGAAGAGTTCAATACTAAAATAAAGTTTTAAGTGACCTTCATGAGCTAATTGAAGCAGTATTTTAGAATTTGGTTGCAACTAATATGATTATTTGTCTAGTACTAAAACCATTCCTAGAAGATCAACCTAAACCCACTTGGTATAGAGAACATGAGTTTTATGATTACTATCAATTTAAAAGTTAATTTAGTTTATAAATGCATAAGCTTCACCACCTCATTCAATATTTGTTATTGAATGGTGAAATAGAGACAGATAATGTTTCTTCAATGTCCAATCAAAATTTGGGTATTTATCAAAACTCTTTTCCATAACATAACTCTAATAATCAAAACCAACATCAAACTCATAATCAGAACTAGAACATACCTTCGAGAAATTAAAATCAAGGTCAAAATCAATAGCAACAACAACAAAATTAGAATCAAGGTTAGGAGATCTAGTCCAACCAAGTTAGTTACAATAATATCCCTTATGATTATGACAATGTCATAGGTAATATTACTTGTGGACATATAACCAATATTAAGATCAATTCTAAGCCAATAGCTAATCATACCCAACATCTATCACCATCTATTTTGGGACCTCCTCCCTCATATGTTGTTAATCATCCATTGGTGTGACTTGGTGTTCTTAAATCCAATGCCCAGAGGTTACGATTCCACATCCTTGTCCCCCTTCTTCACATTATCATAACCACATACCAACTTAAGATTGTACAATCAAAAATTGGCATTCCAAGGTTACCATCCAAGGTCCCCCACCTTCTTATAATAAACCCATTCAAGGTCCTCCACCTTAAAATACCAAGCCAATTTTATTTGTTAATGACAAGCCATATGATATTGTGGAATAATTACAAAATACACTAGAACAAATTTTTATCTTAGATCTTATATGTACGTATAATGTCCATAAAAACATATTGAATGAGTTATTAAGTTAGTCCAAAGGACCAAGTGACATTGCTCCTAAAAAATTCCAAACACTTGTGAGTCATTTGGCCCATGGCTAGCATCTTATATTTGATCAAAGTGATATGTTATCCCTTGGTCCTCTTCATAATAACCCAGTTTATATAGAGTCGGTCATTTCCCAACATAAATTCAAATGTGTCCTCATAGACAATGGGTCAGGCTTGAATATTTTACCTTTGAATTTGGTCCAACATTTGGGCTACACAATAATAGACCTACAACCAAATACCATTACAATCAATTCATGTGATAATGAGTAATGAGAACCATAAGGCACCATTCACTTCCTTTTTATAGTTGGGACTTTAACCCATGATGCTTTATGCCATGTCCTAGATCTAGAAATATCATATAATATACTCCTTGGGTGACCTAAATACATGAAGTACATTTAGTACCTTTTACAATACATCAGTGCATTAATTTCCCTCACTTAGGTTTAGAGGTCACCATAATTGGAGATTTACAACCATACTACTATTGTAAACATCTGAAGGCAGAATATGAAAGCTAGAATTATCACATTAGCCTAAAGCATGTCCCCAAAAATGACAAAGAGGTATTTGTTTGACCATATGAGTCAAATTATGTAGATTCTAAGTAGCATTTCATCTACTTCATTTGGAACACCTCCTCAAATATCTAACCATATTACCATTCAAAATCTAAGCCTTGGTGAATATCAAATTGGTAATGCCTTTCATATTTCCAAATTTCCTAAAACATCCAAATCATATGGTATACCTAAATAAAATCATGCTTGAATGGAATGGTGCAATAAGGATTATCCTCACCAAAATAGACCCATTACTTTCATTAAAACCACTTCACAAGACAGAGAGTAGATTCAAGCTAATGATGACTCATGGTTGTATGATGATTTTGCCACTTGATCCTAAATCCAAAAGTATCCTATCCCAAATAGAATAATGAATAATAAAGCTTATCAAGATAAAGGCCTGGGGAAAAAATAAAAAGTACCTATTAATCTAGTATCTATTGCCAAACATAAATGTACTTGAGGTATTAGATACAAACTACCTAAGGGTGACCCCTCAGATCTCAAGATTGATATTGACTTACCATCTAATAATGATGGTGGTAATAGTGATGTAGAGTCCTATTATATCATCTAAAATGACTTATATAACACAAACTTATTTGAACTTAATACCATATTTACCTTTACTTATGTGCCATATTATTCCCCTCTCTTCCTCCACTATCCCAAATTAATTGACTAGGAACAACAAGATTCACAAATACCATGGGATGATTTCCAAAATAAAGAGGTAATTTACAAACTCTTGAGCCTCAAAGATGGTTTTCCAATTTGTGATCATAAACAATTATTCACTATTACATTGTACCCTACTGCCTATTTCAGAGAACAAGTGAACTTCCTTAGTCAAGATGAAAATGAAAATGAAAATGAAACATTGAGGTCCCAAACTGAAAACCTCTTTGAGGTGATTTTGGATGAGGGAAAAAGTAAATAAAAATATTGGTCCCTTGGTGAAATATTCTTTCAGATGCCATTAGATAGGGAAGTTCATTCTCCTTTGAATGCAGCCAGGGTGCCTTCAGTCCAGTGCCTCATGCCAATCATAAATTAGTTCAAAATATAAGAAAGTATTTAAGTAATTGGTTCAATATTTCTCTCATGCCTTTGTTGAGTGGACATTACTAGCCTTTGTTAACTTATATTATTCATATATGGGTGAGCTTAATGATCTAGTTAAACCACCAAAGCATAATGATTAATGCACTTCATTACTAACCATTCTAAAAGATGGTTCCACACTAGTTGTGGAGGACATCACATAAGTCAATATTAGAACATTTGCCAATCCCCAAATGGATCAAACTTGGAGAATCACATACTAAAGAGGAACATAAGATTATTAATATCTTCCTTTGGGAGTTTATTTATATTTTTTCCTGGTGTTATTCATATATGCCTAGCCTAGATCCTTCTTTAGTTGTACATCACCTTGTTATACACCTAGATACAAAGCTGATTAAGTAGAAATTATGAAAAATGCATCCTCATGTTGTCATCCTACTTAAGAAATAATTAGATAAATTATTGGAGGTATGATTTATTCATCCCATAGATTACTTAGAGTGGATATCAAACATCATCCCATTCAACAAAAAGCCATGAGGAATCTGCTTATGTACTAATTTTAGAGATATCATTAAAGCATGCCTAAAGGATGATTTTTTCTTTACCAAACATTAATATGATTATAGAGTACATGGTAGGGTATGATATGTTATCTATTATGGATGGATTCTTAGGTTATAATCAAATCAAAATAGCACTAGAAGACCAACACAAAAAAACATTCACTACTCTATTAAGTGGTGTTGTAATTGAACATAATCAGATTCCTTTGATCTAATCTCATGTTTGTGAGCAATCTAAAATGGATAAAATTAATGAAACATAAATTCTTATGTATATTGATCCAAACTTTGATAAATAACACATAAGTGTATAATAACATTTTATTTATGATGTTATGCCCAAACTTTAAAATGATTATGAATATGATAATGAATATCATGGTATAATACACCCCTATGAGGTTAATGGTATATACCCTATGCAAGTAGAATCCCTTTCCAATTTTTTGAATAAAATTAGTATAAAACTAATCATTTTGATAATATGTTGAACATAATCCTAGAGGATAAGAATGTAAATTATGTTTAGGTAGCCACATCTAGGTAATGGCATGATGAACTCTTCAATGATACTAATTGGTGTAGGAGGGATGTACATGGGTCAAATTAATGGTTTCCTCACTCCTTAGCAATGATTCTATGAATATCTAACTCTTAAAGACACAAAACACAAGACACACTTAGATACAAAAATTGTATTTATTGAAATTGAGAAAAAATTACGTTCATAAACATAATTTTGAATCACAGTGTTCACATTACCCTTACAGACCTAAAGAACAAGAAAGAGAGTTGATACAGTCAAGCATGAAGAGTTTGAAGAGTATAATCAGTCTCATGTTGGTGAATAGTATGAAAATGAAGACAATAATGAGGAGGAAATAGTTATTAAGGCAGATTACTAGTTTGTACAATAAGAAGTGAAGCAAGAAACATTTGGAGAAAATCAAGGGCCTCTATATTTTTAATGAACTAGAATACTATTAAGAGAATAAAATTACCAATAGGACAAGATTATGAACAATAACCAGTATTTATTTGTATTGAATAATCAAATAATTACAAACCATGCATAAATAAGCCTCAGCTCATAATTGGAGTTGACATGCAAAATTCAAAACTCTGAATATAAACTTTGAAAATAATAAACTCAACCTATTATTTTTAACAACTATTATTTTTAGTAAATTTTTCATGCAAGTGCACACAACTCTAAAATTCTTGAAAAATAAACTAAACTCTAAAATTAACCTATTGTATGAATTTTAACTGAGGTTCAAGTTCAGTTATAAAAATAGATAATTTTTAAATTTAGAAAAAACCCAAAAATAATTTTAAACATCAATTTTGGACCTTCATATGGTCATGTATAGCCTCTAAAAAATATTTAAAATGTCCCATAACTATAAGTTTGGGTTACAAAAGCATTGATATTTTCAAGATGGTCATTTTGGCATGAAGATGGGCTCAAACGAAGCTATGGATCAAAAGTTATGGCCTTTGAAAGTTTAGCATCTTTTCTGCATCATTTTTTCATCTAACCTTTTGTGGGAATATGCTTGTACAAGTGTGTTGGCTGTTGAAGTTAAATCTATTGAAGATGTATCTCTTAAGAGATCTCAAATAAAGAAGATTCAAGAGAACATCCTCATCTTAGAGGACAAAGCTATGAAGGAAAAGATGAAAGAAAGAGATGAAGGACAAAACATACAAGTTATTGATAATCAGACTACAACTGAAAGAATAAAAATTTAAATGGTAAAACACAATTTAAAAATTATAAATAAGTCCATCATTTGATATGGAACTCAAATTTCTCCCACCTGGGTGGTATGATGTAGAGCATCATAGTGCAAATTCAAGTATAAATGTCTTTAAGTGTTTTTAGATTGTAATTATAGTTTGATTAGGATGTGAGAGGTATTTTAGGAACCCTCTAGTTATATTAGATTCATTAGGAGTCTAGAAGGTTATGTGTTTCTAGGCTTTTTGGTTTTCCTGCCAAAAAGCCTAAAATTGAAAAAAAAAGCTCTTAACTAGCCTTAAGAGGTATTTAGAGTCTTGGTTGAAAACCAAATGTGGTGGAATGTTTGAGAATGACCCTAGAAGGTCATAATAAGGTGTATGATGGTGTTTACACATTCACATGATGTCAAAGAAGAATGTAAGCCAAGAAAAGGCATTTTATAACTACCCTCCATATATGGAGATGAAAAAGGAGTTTTTACATGTTTGGCATATATAGAGGTTAGAAATGCATGTTAAGTAAAAAAAAAGGAGTTAGAGGGGAGTAGTAAAATATCAAGAGGAGAGTAGAGCTTGAATAAGATATATAAAAATTACAAGAAAGTACAAGAAAAGATCAATTTGGAGAGAACTCTGCCCTTCTTCACAAATTATGTACATGATTGTATATGAAAATGATATTAATGAATAAAAAGAGAGTTTTAAGTGATTATTGATATTTGGTTAATCATATATTCTTATCTATTTTGATTTGAGAGTGATTTTAAGTCATTATTTCACAAGTTAGAAACGTTATGCACTATCTAAACAAGATCAGAGAAAATGTTATTTTAACACAGTCTTAAAAGAACATCATAGAGAGGTTTTGGTATCCATTGTCGTGTTTTGGGTAATGAAAGTTTTTTAAAAGTTTCCATTTATTGGAAGCATCTATTTGCATTCTCAGACTCCATTTAGGGAGGAAGATTTAATTTCACTATTCATTTGATTACATATAGTCCTCTTTGTGAGCAACTCTATAGTAACACAGTCAAAAGTGAAAAATAGGTTAGAGTATGGAGGATTGTTTACGGGTTTTTGTAAGTATTTAAAATATAAACATTTTTTAGATTGAATACATGAACAAAATAACCCATTTTAAGGCTTGAAATCCATGTATAAGTGAAAGAAGCTTGGTCAACTTTGACTCAGTCCTGTTTGGAAACCCATAATTTTGTAACCGAGCATAAATGATTCTTTTAGTAAGTAATTATGAACAAAATACCCTTGGATAAGATTAAAAACCTTTGGTAATATCTCATATATGCTTTATAATTGATTTAATTTGTTTTTAATTCAATCAATCCCCTTTTGAGACCTCTCAACCTTGCACAAGCCTGTTTAATCCAAACCTAGGGTTTAAAATTTGAAACTTGTGTATTTAGTATTCCCACTGTCAAAAAATTATAAAATTTGGAAATCCCTTGTATTTTGATATCCTATAATTTATTATGGTGGTTGTGGAGTGGTACCATACTGTATTATATGATTTCCATGACTATAGGTTGCACTAGGCCTTAGAGAGACTTAATGACTAGGTAGGGGTACTAAGTTGGGTGCTCTATCTTGAGAGTTAAATCATGAAATTTCTTGTGAAGTTGAAGGGACTTATAGGTTATCTAAAAGTGTGCTTTATTTTTTTGGGAGATTGGTAGTTTGATCAAACCTATAAGGTTTGTGTGTAAATAGGGATACAAATAATTAAGGCTATAGAGAAGGAAGAGTGGTAAGTTGAGAGTTCTAATAATTGAATTTGGGTTATTTATTTGGTTATATAATGGAGATGCAGAAGACTACGTTGATGACCATATGATTCATATTTAGGAGGAAATAATCATGTAAATTTACATGAAGTTTTAGGCCTATGATGCAACTAGATAATAAGCAAGTTTGAATCATGCAAAAGAGTAAATTCATGAGACATGATATAGATGAGAGGAAGGTGTGTTTGATAAGAGGAGAGAGTGTAAGCGATGATGATGTGGTGATAGATCATCAAGAAAGAAGAGATTAATGTAAAAAGAGCCATGGTTATGAAAATTAAGATTATAGGCATATGCCCTCCATCATGATGACATACATTGATGTGTAGATTACCCTTGCTTGTTATATGTTTGATTTTGTTACTTATTCTTTATTTGAATTTGTTTATTATGCAACATTAAATTATCTATTTTATGTGTGACATTATATTGTCCATTACGTTTGACCCTTAGCCTTGTTTCACATTAGATTATCTATTGTGTGTGTGACATTAGGTGTCATTGTGTGTGTCCCTAAGCCTTGTGTGATATTTTATTTTCTAAACTATGCAATTATTATCCTTGTGTGACATTAAATTTTCTGTTGTGTATGTGAAATTAAATTGACCAGTGTGTGTGACATTAAATTATCCATTATGAGTTGCCTTGAGCCTTGTGTGACATTTGTTTTTTAATTGAGTGTGGCCTTTAGAATTGTGTGACATTTGATTGTCCATTGTGTGGGACTCTTTTTCTCTATTTTCTATGTGTGGATAAATCTAGGATTGTTTACTAAGCTTGTTGAGATTCTTGAGCTTGTTAATGTCATGATCTATGTTGTTGTACCTGAAAAATGTCACTCATTTTTAAGACAACATATAAGCTATTTTGGTCTTGCAAAGACCAAAATATCTCTTCTCATTTCAAAAAATTGTTCTAAGCTTTAAAAATTGGGAATTATTCAAGATTTTTTATTCAAAGGACTAATGGTTCAACAAGTTCAAAGGTTCAACATCATCGGCAAGAGTTAAGTGCTTCATCAAGGTTCAACGGGTCCAAGGTTCAATGGGTTCAACACGTTTGGTTCAACGAAGATCAAAAGGACTCAGCCGAAGCAAGATATTGAACCATTGAACCAAAGTTGGTTCAATCGGTTGGTTCAACCAAAATGGTTCAAAGGAGTGCCCCGAAAAGAATGAGTCAAGCAAAAGCCGCCACATGTCGTCTGCCAAGCCCCATTACACTTTGTTTCTAATCACAACAGAAGATGCCACCTGTCCCTACTAAAGTTTGTGGGAAGCCTCCAAGTGTCTCCATCTAAAGCTTCGAGGTTTCAACAATTCTGAAGTTCAATGCACGTGTATTTCTTTTTAAGTGGGTTTTTGTCTAAATCTCAAGGTCTCACAGAAGCTGCCAAGTGTCATCTGCTGAGACACTATATACTCTACCCTCAAAGCAGCGAAACCTACTACATGTCTCTCATCAGATGCAGCATAAGTTTCCACATGTCATCTCCTGCGAGAAACTAAAATAAGTCCTGAAGACTTTTCAAAGGTAGCTAAAAGCTCAGTAGAAGCCGCCATGTGTCATCCTCCACAAGATTCTCAAGAGGCAAGCAGAAGCTGCCACCTTTTCCATTGTAACTCTGCAGAGAGCGACACATGTTTTCATCTATGATTCAAGGCCTCTATCAATAAAGATTTCTCAAAGAAGTCACAGAACGTGCCACGTGTCCCTTGCAAAATTTTGATGAAAGCCGACAAGTGTCAATCTCTACAATTTCTCCTTCCTGCTTCTTATTTTTCATAAAGACTGGTGGACCCCCAAGGAGCTGTTGAAGAAAGTAGAACGTGCCATGTGTCATCATCCACCTGACTCTCCAAAGACAAGCGAAAGCTGCCACCTATTCATTCATAACTCCATGGAGAGCGACACATGTCTACGTCTGAGTTTCAAACAAGTTTATAAGCTTCTCCTAAGCATTTTTTAGAGTGCAACAGAGACTGCCATGTGTTATCATCCGCGTGAATTTGAAATAAGTCCTGAGTGTTTTCAAAGGCTGCTAAAGCACAACAGAGACTACCATGTGTCATCTTTCATCAGACTCATGAAAAATGTTTCCAAAGCCCCTAAGAGCAGCGGAAGCTGCCACATGTCCTCGCCTATTTCAAAGTGGATACTGCCATGTGTCAAGTTTTCAGCAAAAAGTGACCAAAGAATAGAGAGGAAATTTAAGGACCCAATTCAATAGCTAAGAAAGGAGGAACGATGAAGAAAAGAACTAGAAATTTTCATGCATGAGATATGTTTTAAATGACGATAGACTCGAGGATGCAAGATTGGTGGCAATGAAGTGTCTGTTGATTTTTGTAGACTTAAGTGCGAGAGCCCTAATCACTGTGAAGCAGAGGAAACAATATGAAAGATCTGGAGTGTCAACACAGTGTTTAGATTTGATAGACCTCTTAAACCTAGAAATGTGGATGCAGATTTCTCGAGCCATTAAAAGACATGACCTGTTCAGGAATAAAGGCAAAGTGAAAAATGGTGCAATTAAGAGAGGGAACTAAGAGGATCGTCTATTTCTAGGAGATGACAGTCGAGTTAAAATGTAGAATTGAAAGTGCATTCAAAGCATTGCATGCACAGCATGAACTATTCCATGAGATAAATGTGCCAAACCTCTCTCGACCTCTATATATTATAATCTCTCTGATTGTTATAAGGATATTTTTCCTGCCATAGAAGCAAAAACTCTACCGAAATTGAAAGGCATTTACTGAGACTTTGAGCTCAGATTGTTAATCATTTTTCTTCATTTGAATAAGAAAGCAAGTGACCTTTTTAGACTTTGTGCTGGAAACAACCTGTGTTATTTAGGGAATTGCTCATATGTTTGTTTCCTAGAAGCATCCTTGTTCATTTGATCTAACAAGTAGAACTCGTAGAAGTGGTTAAAAAGGTGTCCTGAAGACCAACTGTGGGATGACTTTGTGCCCCCAAAAGTACCTTCAGTGTGTTTGTATTTTCTTTTTCCTATGTAAAGGACCTTGGGATGACTGTGTGCCCCCATTGTTCTTCATATCTCCCTCTTTAGTAATCCAGGTGAAGACTTTGTGCTACATCTCAATTTGCTAGTTATTACATTCTTTGTTCCATTTTGCTGTTACTACCTGGAGTATTCTTGTGGCTTGCTGAATAGTACTTTTGAAAGAAGAGGAGTGCTTTTTGTCATATTCCTTAAGTTTCTCCTTTGATCCACACACATCATCTCTAAAGAAAGAGAGATGGATGGTTCATCCTACCCTTGAGTATTATTTTTTGTTTATATATATATATATATATATATATATAGCCTATCTATAGGGAACCTCCCCTTGATGAGAGGAGAGATTCATCCCCTTTTGATGTAGTAAACCTGCACATCTGGCCGATCAATCTCCCTATTGCTGTGGTGATAGGACCTATTTTGCTCACCAGTTAGCTGGTCAACAAAATATTCACCCAACAGTTTTTGGTGACTCTGCTGGGGAAAGAGCGCATAATTTGAGGCCTTAAGTTTCAAGCTGAAGCAAGACTAGTTCTTTCCTATTTTTGTTCTACAATCTGGGAACTTCACATTATACCAAAAGCCAGAAAGCCCAAGGTGTTGTTGACCCTATTTTTGAGTTGTTGCAACAAAGCAATTTTGAGTTGTTTCCTCCACAACCTCACCTTCAACGAACTAGGAGTCTTCCTCCTACCAACACCAGGTCACCAACACAAGGCAGAGCTACTTTTTCTGCTATTCGCAGAACTTTGCCTATACATACACAAACCAAATTTGTTATCCCTGCTTTCAATAATCCACTCATGTAAATTCAAGGCCCCTGGGGTAACTCTTTTGGCCCACTCAATCTTGCTCCACCCCTGCATGAGCTTCCATGCAGGTCAAGGAAGAATTTCCCCAAGTTCTTTGGTGATGGAAAGGTTCACCCTGATGAACACATTATAGCCTTTAGCATAGCCTATGGTGTGATAGGCATGGAATTTGAGGACATGGCAGTCAGACTGTTCATGGAGATGTTGTAAGGTATTGTTTTGGATTGGTTATATCATCTACAGGCTAGATCAGTGACTAATTGGGACACACTCAAAGCCAAGTTTGAAGCCAGATTCAAGCCTACAGAAGATGCACATGCCCTTCTAGCCCAGCTCACACAAATGAAGAAGGAACCTCAAGAACCAATGAGGGATTTCATCGGTAAATTTGATAAGTTGGGGAACATGATCTCTATAATCACTCAGCCATCCCCTGAAAACCTCAAGTGTTTCTTCATCAATTCACAACTACCTGAAGTGATTTTTCTACTGAGACATGCTAGCCAGATAGACCTTACTAGAGCTCAGGACTTGGCTACTAAGGTAGAATATGACCTTATCTTGGCTGGGAAGATAAGGAGAGATCCAAATAGAGGTAAATCTTCTTCATCTTTTGATTACTCATCTACACCCACTACTGATCCCATGGTGCAGAAGCTGGCAAATGAATTGTTGGCTCTTAGAAGACAAATGGCCAAAGGGACATCATCCACTCCTGCTTATAGAGATATCCCAAGGAGGACATTCTAGAATCATACATACCAAGTCAATGTTGCCAGGGGTCAAGGGAAACCAAATCATCTTCCTCCCCCATAGAGGAACCTTGCCATTGAAGCACCTCCAACCAACTCAGTGGTTGGATATCTTGAAGCTAACTTGGGTTTCTCATTCTAGCCTGAGTTAAACCCTGAAGATGATGCTAATATCTTCATTGAGGAAGAATAATAATTAGCTGGTGACTCCAACATTGGTTTCCTAAACTATCAGGACAAACCTAGAAGTGAAGGTAATGTAATGGAGGGACCTTATGCTGTGTTCACCCGGTCTAAGAATCAATCAACTTAGGAAGCTGATAAAGAGAATACAGAGGAGCTACCTCAACCAAAAATCTCAATTGCTAAGCATGGAAGTACTCTGCCCTTCCATCTAAAAGATTCGATGACTGGAAGAAAGGTAAGTACACCAAATACCCTACACCTTCCACTTCAAATCTATAGTCTGATTCTCCCCCTACCAAGAATCAAAAGGATGAGCTCCCATCCTCTATTCCTAGCTCATTTCAGATGTTTAACATTATTGATCATGTAAAGAAAGCCAAAGTTCAAATGTCTGAATTTGAATTCCTACAGTCCAACGCTGATCAGTTGGATAAATTGGTTCAATGTGTGAAGAACCAAAACATCCCAACAAGACAAGAAGCTAAGAAAGCAACTCATGATCCCCCAAGGAACATGTCTATCCCAAAAAATCTTGTCACTGCTCCTCCTACTGCTCCTGGGAAAATAGATCCTTTCTATGTATCCCTGTTAATAAATGGATATCAGTTGAATAATTGTATCATTGATTTTGGAGCTTCGAATAATGTCATGCTTGCCAAAGTGGCTGCATCCCTTGGCATTACACTAACCAGGACATTTGGTAGATGTTTCTCCATGGAAAACAAGCAAGTACCATTGCTGGGGCAAATTAAGGATGCCTAATTTGCATTTACAGTGTTCCTAGACAAAAGAATCAAGATGACTGTCTTGGTGGCCAACGTCCCAGCATCTTATGGCATCCTTCTTGGCCAAAATTTTTGTAAAGATGTTGATGGTGAATTAAACATGGACTTGTCTGAGGAAAGAATCCCAGTCAAAGGCATCATGAAAAGATTGCTTCCTGAAAAGGAAACAAAATATGTGGTCACCCAATCATCAGCACCTGAAGCTCAAAGTTTGTTTGAATCTTCAGGCATGGGTAAATACTTTTTGTCCACTAAAGAAGTTCATGAAATGCCTATTGAAGCTCTCAAGGGTGACGACCTGAAGTTTAGTTCAGCTGGAACTATGGAAGAATCTCCAGCTCCAAATGAGGAAGAATCCAAAGGAAATCAATGTCTAATGAGGTATGGATCCTTGAATTCGATGGCAGCTATTCCTCTATCGATTCAGGAGCTAGGGTTGTGTTGTTATCTCCACAAGGAGATATTTTTCCTTCATCCTACAAGTTGCAATTTAGTAACACTAATAACACAAATGAGTATGAATCCCTATTGCTTGGATTAAAGGCTGCTCAGGACAAAGGTATCAAGATTCTTCATGCTAAGGGAGATGATAAACTGGTGGTTTGTCAGGTAAGAAACCTATATCAGACCAAAAATAAGAGATTGTGCCTAAACCGCAATCTAGTCTGGGACCAAATTGAAAACTTTGATGCTTTCAGCATCTCTGCAGTCTCTAAGGAATTCAATGATAGAGCTGATGTTTTTGCTATCTTGGGCACTCTTCTGGTTCTCCACTCATACTTCAAAGGAGATAGGTACACTATTAAACTGGTCTCTCGACCAAGTGTACCTGATGATGCCAATCATTGGCAGGTGTTCAACAATGACAACCAAATCATTGCTTTCCTAAAGCAAAAGGACAGTTTTAAACATTTGTATTTTGAAGGCAGTGAACCTCAAGAACCCGAACTGACTCCTAAATCAAGTTCAAGCACAGATGGAGAGTTCATGAAACTTAAAGGGATTAAGATTCCCAAAGGCCTGGTCTTCCTTGAGAAACTATTTGATAAGCATGACAGATTCATCAAACAGTAGCAAACGGAGGCAAGCTCCTCTCAGGGGTTTGATCAAGTAAATCTGGGTACCAAGGAAGACCCCAAGATGGTGAACATTGGGAAGTGTTGCACTCCTGAGGAAAGATTCAAGTTCACTTCTCTACTCAGATAGTACATGGATGTTTTATCATACTAATACGATGACCTGAAGTCACTCAGGCTTGATGTAATCTGACATGACATCCCTCTGAAGGTTAACTCAGTGCCTTACAAGCAAAAACCCAGGCAGTACAATCCAAAGATGTCAGGTACTATTCTGTCTGAGATATAAAAGATATTAAATGCTAAGATCATTTTCCCAATCCATCATTCCACATGGATTGTGAACATAGTGCCTGTGAGGAAGAAGAATGGCAAATTTTACCTTTGTGTGGATTTTAGGAATTTGAATCAGTCATCCTTGAAAGATAACTATCCTTTGCCAATCATGGATCAAGTGCTTCAAACAGTGACTGGTTTAGAGATGTTATCAATGCTAGACAGTTTCTCAGGATACAATCAGGTTGACGTTGCTAAAGCAGACCAGCATAAAACTGCGTTCACCACACCTTGGGGCACCTTCACCTATAAGAGAATGCCTTTTGGCTTGATAAATGCTGGTGCCACCTTTCAAAGAGCAATGGACCTTGCTTTCAAGGATGAGATGGGCAAGTTCATTGTAGTTTATCTTGATGACTTGACTATTTTTTCTAAGCATCACCCAGATCATGTGTGCCACTTACAACAGGTGTTGGAACACTGCTGTCAGAATGGCATTTCCTTGAACCCCAAGAAGTCAGTTTTTGGAGTAACAGAGGGAAAAGTTCTCAGACACATTGTGTCCAAAGAAGGCATAAAAATTGACCTAGATAGATTCAAGTCTATCCAAGAGCTTACCTTGCCTACAAGTAAGATTGTTGTTCTCTCTTTCTTTGGAAAGGAGAATTTCTTACAAAGGTTCATCCCTGAGTTTGCTAAGAAGACTAGACATATTGTAAACATGATGAAGGAAAAGCCCACCTTCGACTGGACTAATGAAGGCAAGTCAGCGTTTAAAGATGTCAATACTGCCATTGCTCACACCCCATTTCTAGTTTGTCTAGACTATAACAAAGAGTTCACCATGTACAGTTATGATTCAGAACACATGCTTTCAGTGATTTTGGTTCAACAGAATAAAGAAGGTATGGAGTCCCCCATTTCCTTCATGAGTTGTCCTCTCAAAACTCATGAGCTGAAGTACTCGACTATGGAAAAGCATGCTTATGCAGTGGTGAAGGCGGTAAAGCATTTCTACTTCTACATCTTGAACTCACGTACTACTACCTTGGTTCCTGACACAACAGTCAAATCTATACTAACTCAGCAGGAGTTTGGGATGAAAAGAGGAAATTGGGTTGCAAAAATTTAGGAGTTTGATCTGCTCATCAAACCAACAAAGTTGGTTCAGGGAAAAGGCTTATGACAATTAATTGTTGACAACAAGCCAGAGGGAACAGAGCATCAAAAATTAGAAGAAGCAGAAGTGCCAACAATCCTCTTTGTCTCTACCACTGATGAGTGGTATTTAGGCATTGCTCACTTCCTTACTTATGGTGAATGTCCTGCTCACCTATCTTATAAAGAGAAAAGGACTATGAAGTTGAAAGCAGAAAATTTCATCCTTTGGGACAATGGCATGTATAAGAGGGGCCTTGATGGAGTGTTCCTTCATTGCGTGGACAAGGAGCAGCAAAGCCAACTTTTGAGATCCTTCCACAATCGAGCCTGTGGAGGACATTTTTCTGCTCCTATGACTGCCCATAAGATCCTTCGAGACAGATATTACTGGCCTACTCTTTTTCAAGATGCATAAAAATGGGTAAGGAAATGTGAACTATGCCAACAGTTTATTGGAAGACCCAAGTTAGCTGCCCTGCCTCTCAAGCCAGTAGTCATAGAAGAACCATTTCAGCAATGGGGCCTCGATTTTATTGGCACTGTAAACCCATCTTCAAGCACTGGACATGATTATGTCCTCACAGCCATAGACTACTTCACCAAGTGGGTGGAAGCAATTCCAACCAAGCATGCTACTTCAGAAATAGTGTGCAATTTCTTGAAAGAAAACATCATTTCCAGGTTTAGGGTCCCAACTAATATTATCACTAACAATGAAACTTGTTTCACTTCCCAGGAGATCACTCAATTTTGTTTCCACTATGGAATTACACTCTCCCACTCATCTGATTACTTTCCACAAGGAAATGGACATTCTGAATCAAGTAATAAGAACCTGGTGACTATCATCAAGAAGTTGGTTGATGACAACCAAAGAACATGGCACAAAGCATTGATTGATGCTTTGTGGGCCAACAGAATTACACCCAAAATGGCAACTGGTATGTCTCCTTTCCAACTTCTTTATGGTATTAATGTTGAGATACCAATCACCTTGGAATTGCCAACATTAAAATTGTTCAAAGCAATTGAAGATCAAACGTATGAAATCACCCTTGATAAGAGAATTATGTGCCTGACTAAGCTAGAAGAGTAGAGAACTATAGTGGCAGACTGAATTGTAGTCCATCAAAGCCTGGTGAATAAACTCTTCGACTAGAAAGCAAAGAGCTGAGATTTCCAGGTTGGAGATCAAGTCCTACTGTGGGACAAGAGAAGAGAACCAAAGGGGATGCATGGAAAATTTGAATCCCTGTGGAGAGGCCCTTTTTCTATCCATGAGCTCAAAGGTGAAAATAGATTCCTATTGAAATATCAAGATGGCATACTCTTTTCTCTGCCTCACAATGGGCAGCATCTGAAACACTTCAACTCTTGAAGTATCAGATCATTACATTTGTATATATGTATATTTGTATAGTTTTTGTTTTTGTTTTGTTTTGTTTGTTTTTGTTTTTGATGCCTTCCATTTCTAGGTAGCATGACTCTATAGCCCAATGGCACACTTCAAGGCACTGGATATTTTGGTTTCTACTCCCCTCAGTTGTTCCAAGTTCTCATCTGAAGGAAGTTCCCCAATAGGAGCCAGTTATTGTACCCAAAAAATGTCACTTATTTTTAGGACAACATATAAGCTATTTTGGTCTTGTAAAGACCAAAATATCTCTTCTCATTTCAAAAAATTGTTCTAAGCTTTCAAAATTGGGAATTATTCAAGCTTTTTCAGTCAAAGGACTAATGGTTCAACAAGTTCAAAGGTTCAACATCATCGGCAAGAGTTAAGTGCTTCATCAAGTTTCAACGGGTCCAAGGTTCAACAAGTTCAACACGTTTGGTTCAACGAAGATCAAAAGGACTCAGCCAAAGCAAGATATTGAACCGTTGAACCAAAGTTGGTTCAATTAGTCAGTTCAACCAAAATGGTTCAAAGGAGCACCCTGAAAAGAATGAGTCAAGCGGAAGCCGCCACATGTCATCTGCCAAGCCCCATTGCACTTTGTATCTAATCACAATGGAAGATGCCACCTGTCCCTACTGAAGTTTGTTGAAAGCATCCAAGTGCCTCCATTTGAAGCTTTGAGGTTTCAATAATTTTGAAGTTTAGCGCGTGGGTATTTCTTTTTAAGTGGGTTTTTGTCTAAATCTCAAGGTCTCATGGAAGCCGCCAAGTGTCATCTGCTGAGATACTATATACTCTACCCTCAAAGCAGTGAAACCTACCACATGTCTCTCATCAGATGCAATAGAATTTTCCACGTGTCATCTCTCGTGAGAAACTAAAATAAGTCCTAAAAACTTTTCAAAGGCAGCTAAAAGCTCAGCGGAAGCCACCATGTGTCATCCTCCACAGGATTCTCAAGAGGCAAGCGAAAGCTGCCACCTTTTCTGTTGTAACTCTGTGGAGAGCAACACGTGTCTATGTTTGTGATTCGAAGCCTCTATCAATAAACATTTCTTAAATAAGTTGTGGAATGTGCCACGTGTCCCTTGCAAAAGTCTGGTGGAAGCTGACAAGTGTCAATCTCTGTAATTTCTCCCTCCTGCTTCTTGTTTTTCATAAAGCTTGGTGGACCCCCAGGGAGCTGTCAAAGAAAGTGAAACGTGCCATGCATCATCATCCACCTGACTCTCCAAAGACAATTAAAAGTTGCCACATGTTCATTCATAACTTCACAGAGAGAGACACGTGTCTGCGTCTGAGTTTCAAACAAGTTTATAAGCTTCTCCTAAGCATTTTTTAGAGCGCAGTGGAGGCTGCCACATGTTATCATCCACATGAATCTAAAATAAGTCCTGAGTGTTTTCAAAGGCTACTAAAGCACAGCAAAGACTGCCACGTGTCATCTTCCATCAGACTCATAAAAAATGTTTCTAAAGCCCCTAAGAGTAGCAGAAGTTGTCGCGTGTCCTTTCCTATTTCAAAGCAGATGCTGCCATGTGTCAATTTTTTAGCAAAAAGTGACCAAAGAACATAGAGGCAATTTAAGGACCCAGTTCAATATCCAGGAAAGGAGGAATGATGAAGAAAATAACTAGAAATTTTCACGCATGAGATATGTTTCAAATGACGGCAGAATCGAGGATGCAAAATTGGTGGCAATAAAGTGTGTTGATTTTTGCAAACTTAAGTGCGAAAGCCCTAATCACTGTGAAGTGGAGGAAACAATACAAAAGATCTAGAGTGTCAACACAGTGTTTAGATCTAATAGACCTCTTAAACCTAGAAATGTGGATGCAGATTTCTCGAGCTGTTAAAAGATACGACTTGTTCAAGAATAAAGGCAAAGTGAACAATGGTGCAATTAAGAGAGGGAACTAAGAGGATCATCCAGTTCTAGGAGATGACAGTCGAGTTAAAATGCAAAACTGAAAGTGCATTCAAATCATTTCATACATAGCATGAACTGTTCCATGGCATAAACACACCAAACCTCTCTCGACCTCTATATATTATAATCTCTCTTATTGTTATAAGGATCTTTTTCCTGCCATAGAAGCAAAAACTTTGCCCAAATTGAAAGGCATTTACTAAGACTCTGAGCTCAGATTGTTAATCATTTTTCTTCATTTGAATAAGAAAGCAAGTGACCTTTTCAGACTTTCTGTTGGAAATAGCCTGTGTTATTTAGGGAATTGTTCGTATGTCTGTTTCCTAGAAGTGTCCTTGTTTATTTGATCTAACAATTAGAACTCATAGAAGTGGTTAGGAAGGTGTCCTGAAGACCAAATTTGGGATGACTTTGTGCCCCCACAAGTACCTTCAGTGTGTTTGTATTTTCTTTTTCCTATGTAAAGGACCTTGGGATGACTTTGTGCCCCCATTGTTCTTCATATCTCCCTCTTGAGCAATCTAGGTGAAGACTTTGTGCTACATCTCAATTTTTTGGTTATTGCATTCTTTGTTCCATTTTAATGTTACTACCTGGAGTATTCTTGTGGATTGTTGAATAGTACTTTTGAAAGAAGAGGAGTGCTTTTTGTCATTTTCCTTAAGTTTCTCCTTTGATCCGCACACATCATCTCTAAAGAAAGAGAGATGGATGGTTCGTCCTACCCTTGAGTATTATTTTATGTTTATTATTATTATTATATATATATATCCTATCTATAGGGAACCTCCCCTTGATGAGAGGAGAGATTCATCCCCTTTTGATGTAGTAAACCTGCACATCTGGCTGATCAATCTCCCTATTGTTGAGGTGATAGGACCTATTTTGCTCACCAATTAGCTAGTCAACAAAATATTCACCCAACCTATATCATACACAATTATTCTTGTTTGCAGTGTCATAATACATAGCATGCATTATTACACATACTTATTACTCAGTTTATAGATGCTCATTGCTATGTTGATTATTCACTACATTTCTCATTGGTATATCTATCTTGAAATGACACTTGTATGATTTGGATACATGTCTAATACATACTTAGATATTATCCACATGTTATTATATGTTTTAAATTGATTATAGATTTTATATATAACATGATGCCTTTAACTACTATATTTTGAGATGAGTAATTCACATAATTCATTCCTCACCTTAAAAGGGGGCATACACAGTGGCTTGTATTAGAGATTAAGCTTTCACAATTATAGAAATTCAAAATTTTGGGAACAAATTATTTTTAAAATGATATATGTTTACGTAAATATTAATTTTTTTTCTTAGATTATAACAAATTTGACTTAGATTGGGGGAATATGTCACATATTTCATGATATATTACATAGATTATAGATTTAGTTTACACAGGTTATTAGAGTGGGGGCATATGTTAGGAATATGTTCACACAACTTCATAGATATTATAATATATTAGCACATGCTATATGACTCAGGTTATTATTATTACTAGATGGAATGGTAAGCAATGTCATTATCTATTCAGTAGTACTTAGATTTATTTCAGAAACAATTATATGCAAGCATTACTCAGATATTTTTTAGATTTGTTGGAACCCTTACTGGATTCCATTTACTTAGATTATTAGGTTTGTGGGGGATGAAGTTATGCATTACATAACTTCCAGGCATTTCTCCATTACAAATAAGGTTTGGTTCCTATTTAGTTAAACAAAATTTCTTACATAGACAATACTCAAGCATCTCCATGGGGCATGATAACTCCATTTGCCATTGCCTTTCAGAAGATAAGTTTGGTTTGTGTATACATAGGTGTATTCATTCCCTTTTTATAGTTAATTTCACATATGCTCAATGTTGTAACTTTTTTATTCTTACATAATACATAAATATTGATTTATACATATCTCATTATAAGTTTTCATGGTAAGGCACAACACATAGTACATGATTGAGCACACCCATCACAATTATGCTCAGGTATCACCTTAAACCACTTGAATTATGCTCATATACATGACACTTATTTGTCATTCCTATAGCCAATCTCTCATATATGGGCCTGACCCCTCCAATTTTTTGTTAATGTTAGATAGGAATTTCCCATTATTTTCTCAAATAGTTTTATATCATTCTCAGACTGTCTCCCAGCCTTAGACCACTGTTATTACTTTCTAGATAGGTTCACATCACTAAGATAGGTCCATCACCATAGAATTATCCCCATGCCCTTTAATGCCTAGTTTCCAAATTTCAAAATGCCCATAAGAGTCAACTTGCATGTTCTCAAGCCTAAGCATTTATCTCTTTGTCTCCTATCAAGAAATCTAACATCTAAGCATTTAGCTCTTTGTCTCATATCAAGCAATCTAGCATCTATCTATCACATATCAAAATATCAATAGAAATCAATCCTTAAAGGAGAAAATTCTTAAGCTAAATCTAAATACCATTTATAAGGTCAAGTCATAGGTTGTCAAGCGTTTAAATCCATACATAGGATTGCACATCATATTAGCATTACATAGGAATGTACACACTCAACTAGGTTGGAGAACTACATGCACTTTGATTCCTTCATAGGATAATTAGATATGTATGAAACACTTAGTCATAGTGGGGTAGCTAAGGTTAGCTCAACCCTTCCCTTTCATCATTTATCCTAGTTTATAGTTGTCCTATAATGCATAGCTAGGGTTTGAAGTGAAGATAAGGAAAATAGAGGTATTTGTACAATTTGAATGTATATACAAGCATACTAAAAAAACATAATCACAATGGGTGGTATAATCATAGATGCAAGTTATACAATTCATCAGACAGGGCCACACTATGCTAGTGTTTAGGGAGTGCAAACTCACCATGCACTGCAAACTCTCTATTTCTAGATTTGAGTACTCACAAACCATTTTTATAATGTTGTTTGTGATTTTATTCCTCCATATACCTATACATACCTATAATAAGATAAGAACATAATTCCTTATAGTGTTTTCCAAAAAAAGTAAGTTATTATATTTATTTAGTTGGAATCAAATTTGTATGATTATTGTATATCTTAATTAATCTAATTTATTCAATAGTTTTATGTGATCAAGGTCAGATTAATCCTAAAATTTAAAAAAAAAAAAAACCAATCTAAATCAAGGCCCATTAAACTTATAAAGAATATCTTAAGTAATATTTTATTATTAAAATCATTTTTCCTAAGAGAATCACAAAATTACTTTAGATGAAAATAAGGATATCCATATCCATCAAATAGTGAAACTTTAGGCATTTAAAAACCATGAGGGAGAAGATAATTAATAAGCTTATGTACTATAGGTTGGCCATAGATAGCATCAGAATGAACCCAAGAATGGATGCAATAGATTTAAGAGATAAAGTTTGTACTTGTCTTTGTAACTCCCTATTGCATGTATCATAATTACACATCATCTATGGACACAACAAAGTTTGAAGGGGTTCATTTAAAGGTTTAATATTATTATTGGTTTGAAACATAGGCACACCAGGGGGAGAAGAAGTAGAAGTAGAGGGAGAACAATCATAACAAAACATATAATCATCATTGATCACACAATAATAATTCACACTAGCTACTTCTTTTATCATTTTCATAACTTGAGCAATGGAATAACGATTTTGGAAGACATGTTTGTTAATATTTTAAATAAATCCATCATTATTATTTTCATCATATGTAAAATTATAATTGGAATGATTTAAATCATGGACATTTTCATTCAACAATGATGTATCATTCATGTTACACCAATCCATTTTGCTAATATAAGATATTGAGCAAGCTAAGAAAAGGCACAACCTATGGAACGAGTAAGAAAAAAATCAAAAGTGGAAATAAAGGAAGGGATTTTTGAAAATAAGAGTTGAAATAAGTACAACAATAAACCCTAGAGGGGAACAAAACATGAAACCCTAAGGTTGGATGATCGAAAAAGAGAGGTTCACCAAAATATTTTTTAAAAAGGGTGCACAAGCATTAAAAATACTATGTTAATTATGTAAAACTATAATTTTAAGAAAATATAAATAAATGCAAAACTATTTAGTAAATCAAACCTACCTACCATAAAAGCTAACATAATAAAATTATTTATAAATATAAATGATCAATGAAAGTAGGAAAATATGAGAAGTGATAGATAAATACATGTTTCTAACTTACTTGTATCTTGACATTTGCTCAAAATGCAAAGAGGAAGGCCATATAATTATACAGAATGAACTCCATAAATTAGATTGTGCTTTATCATAGTGACTACTTTTGCACTGCTTTGAAAATGGTTAGACCAATTTGTAACCACTTTGATAATGACAATCACTACCAAAAGTGAAAGACTTGCTTCAAAAGTGGTTGTGTTAATCTTCATTAATTAAAACTTTTTAAAACCCTTTGTCAATAGTAAATGTATAAAAGTCTCTCTTATATTTTTGACTAAACATGTGCAAATGTCATAATCTTATCTTTTTTTCAATTAACCCTAATTTAGCCTCAAAACCTAAAAACACATCCAAAGACCAAGTAAAATGCATAATAAATTGGTCAATGACATATTGAGGGTTGAAACTAAATATCAATGATGAGAATCAGGGCTTGATGTAGTTCTATCACATGTGAGTGTCCCTTCCCAATGAGTGAGAGAAGCTTCCACCTTCTCTCCTCATGATAATGGATCCATATAGTATGATTTTTCATGTAAGGCCTCTTTTGGTATAAGTATGTAGAAATATAAACCTTGGAATCATTTAAAATATTTGATAAGCATAATTTAATATGCCTTACACTTGCACCACATTATTTCTTGTTGTTACTTGCCATTGAAATGTCTTAGCATGATTTATATATATAAACTTTTCAAATTTGAATTAGTGACTTATTGGTACATAAAAAAACACAATAAAATAGATAAAATATGATAAAACATGCCCTTATGATGAACCAAAATGGGGAAATGGCCAAAGGGCCCACACAAGGAAATTGACCACTTTATCACTTCTTCAAAATAGGTCATACAATTTTTGAATTCATTCCAAAAATGCTCAAAATCTAAAAATTGTATAATAAGATATAGAAAGGAGATCCCCAAGCATAAATAAACATAAAGAGGAAAGAAAAAAGCAAAAAGGAGAGAAGAATAGGGTCACATGGAGAGGAAAGAAGAAGTGAAAACATAAGAGAAAGTGCCAATAAGTACCTAATATGAACCAATGATCCATATGAAAAAAAACATGCTAAACACATTGCAATAATAAGCCTTGTACCAAAATTAGGTGTGTACAGTTAGTAATGTGAATGGGAGAAGAGGAATGCATTATATATGTCTGCAAGAGAGGAAATGAGTGGATGCATTATACGCAGGAGATAAATGAGATAAGTTTTTAATTGTAAAAATTTACAAAATATAATATGATAATGTTGATGATAACTTTTAATGTTTTCTTTAACATTAAATTATTATATATAATTTATTTATGTGTATAAATAATATATTTTATTTCAAATTTTTATTGATAAATGTGATCTTGGGGTTATTTATATTGATGTTAAGCTTCACTATATTTTTTGTTTTTTGTAGACTTCCTAATGAAAATTTGATGTTAAGATAATTTTTGATCCAAAATTTGGATCAAGAATATCACTCAATTCAATTGATAAGATAATCAACTGTCAAATATGGGTTAACAAGAGTCTAAAATCCTAGAAAATTGATAGTTTCTCTTACAAAGGATAAATTAACAAATGATTGGCATCAAAAGTAATTTTAGGGTACATATTTGAGTTCTCCTTGAAAAACCATGCAAATTCAATAAAAAAAAACATGTCAATATGAGGTCATATGTTAAATTTATGGCCTTTGAAAGTTGTAATACATCCTATAATGACTACTCATAGCAATGTTGGGAATTTTAGAAAAAAAAATGTAGTATTGTGGCATGATGTCAGTAAAAGGTGTAACATGATCACACTTTTCATTTACAAGAAGTTGAAGGGACAAAGAGACATTTTGTCTTCATTTACCAACTTTGGAGCTTCCTGACTTGAAGTATGTTCTTATGTATATATAACCATGTAGAGTTCATGGAAGATATTAGAAAACATCAAAATGATCCATTTATTATTCTAAGAGGTGAGTCAGTATGGGATGATTAAATTGACTCATTAAATCATGGAAGGATTCATTCAATAGATACTCAGAGTTAAGTGTATCCAATACACTCCTAGTTATTAGACCTCTAAGTGCAGTCAAACACATGAGAGTCTAGGTAGGGAGTTGATTAGAGATGGGTGATTGACATAAAAATAATCATTGTGAGTGAATGGGAGCTCTATGAAGTATATATAAGGCAATGAAGTGTAGACTAGCTATGCTTTAAAGACTACATAGCTGAGATGGCTAAAATTTGTGCTCTCTCTTTCTAAAGAAACAAGACATCCAATGAAGATTACAAAGATCATTTCAAGTATAGGAGCCATTGAGAATTTGGTGTCCTTGTAATCCCAACAAGGCATAATATTTTAAATTTTAGAACATGGTGGAGATGAGGAAGCATGGCCTCACTCTTGATGGAGTTCTCTCAAATTGAATTTCTCCAGGATAATGTCTTGTGTTATCTATTTATTGTGGTGTTTTTTTCCTTTAACTACATGTTTTAATTCCTTACAACTAGTCCAACATATCAAATGCTTAAAAAAGCTCAAAAACCCTCTATCAAAATCATAGTACTTGTTCATAAATCTTAAATAGCCTCACATTTATTTCATACTTCTATATAAGTATTTGAATTATAGTCATATATGAATTAGTATCATGTTTAAGATATGAAGGGTAGTATACAATGTATGTAGCATGTAAAGGGTTACATAAATAAGTTTATGATAGAGATGACAATCTAAGGGATGAAATGTCTTTTTACATAATTTAAAGTGTTTTTATATGGCATAGAAATTAGGGGAAACATGTTGGAAATAAAGGATCCATATTGATGAATCATGTTATGGAATCTCCATGTCAATTAAATATTGTATACATCCAATTCCTACCACCATTGTGCTAAAATTATCAATCTAAGCAATATTTTGTGACAACGCACAATCGAGGTCAAAATAACTGAAAAGTGTTAAGTGGTTCGAGCTTGTCACGTATAGGTGACGATTTAGGCTAATGTATCCCTGAATGGTAATACATTTTACGTGATTATTATATTTTCTCAAATCACTTCAATTCAAGTTGTGACCATGCAAAATGACGCTCTAGATCACTAAATTTTTCTAATTTAGAATCACACATCACATGCACATGTTATTTCATGTCCATAATTCTCTAAATCAGGAATTGTTTCGTACGCAACTAAGACCTTATTATAGTTATACTCTAGTCAAATTATGACTCAATAAATTGACATTTCAACTAGTTGATTAAGTGAACAACAAATTTTTAGAGAATTGCATAAAATTAATTAAACCCACTTAAGAAAATAAAACCAAATCAAGGGTTTAAGTGAAAAATCCATGGAAGTTATTGAAAATATATTAATTAAAAAATCATTCTTCAATTCTGCATTACCCTATGACATCATTAGTGGGGTGGAATCCATGAGACATTAATGGAACAAATATCAAGATAAAGCCCTCCCATCTCTCACTAATGCCCCATTCTTCCAAATATTAATTGGGATATTTATGGCTTATCCCTCCAAATTGAATTGATTTATGGCCACATATCTTGATCTCAAGATGGATGGTCATGGTTGATTTTGATCATTTCTAAAAATATATAAATAAGAGGGCCAAGACCATCATTTTAAATCTTTATTCATGCAAACTTATTATGAAAAAATTATAATAGACAAGCTTCACCTATTTGCACAAATTGATCAAATTCATGAGCCTAAGCCATTGGTGCACTAGGAGATGATAGAGGACCATGCTACTCATCATTGACAAAGAATTGGAGCATCAAATCCAAGGAAAGTCATACTTATTTGCCTCTCTTATAAAGAGTTGCACTCTTTGTAAGGTTTGATGGTATATGCCTTTCTTAAATAGCTCTTAGATTTCCTTGGCAAAACCCCTTAAGGGAGTAGGCTTAGCACATTGTGCCTTTTGTGCTTATTTGGGTTTTTCTCTACTAACGCATGGACTAAATTGCTTTGGATTCCTACTCTACATTTCAGCATTCTTGGTGGGACACAAATCCCATACAACCAAGGATATTACTATCTAACTCTTACTTTTGCTAATAGATGCTTAATAATCTTTAAAATTCAAGTTTTACTTCCATTTACATGTATTTATCTTTTTTTTAGTGACACATAATTTACATAGAGATGAACATCGATTTTGTTTGAATAGATCAGTCCTTTTAAAATTGGCATCGATTTCGATGTGAAGAATAGAACATAATGGAAAACATGACTGATGGGATTTTCTTAAAGCTTTTAGTTTTTATCCTGTGTTTCAAAACTTTCATGTTCTCTATTTAACTATTTTCCTACATGATCCAGAGAGATTTTTGGTTTTCATACTTGTTTTTCTAAATTTTTTTTTTTTGAAAACCCATATTCTATTTTCCTATCAACCGATGTTGACCTCTCTATGAACCAACTGACACCAATTTTTGTGAACTAATATTGATCCTTGTGTGGATCGACGTTAGTTTATGAGACATAAAAATAGAGACCAGAGAGCTTATTTTGAAATCTTGTTTTCTCATTTACCTTTGGGCTTCTAAGTAGGCAAAAACCCTCTAAATATTGTAGGACCTAAGCTAGAAAAAAGGCAAAAGTTTGGAAGTGGTTAGGTCTTGAACATTTTGTTTGGTACCTAAAAAGAATTTAGTTGTTTTTATGTTTAGTTGTTTATGAATATTTTTACAATTTTTCAACTAAGACCAAGGGGAAAAAATTTCATAAACTCACTTTAGTGCAATAAAATAAACACTCACACTTAGATACATACTCTTAAGAGTGTTTTTTTCATGTTTGTTCTTTTAAAGTTGTTTATTTTTGTAAAATGATTAATGCGTGTATGCTCTCCCCCCATCCCCTTTAGGGAACTCGGATGACCAAAAAAACTCTTTATTTTCCTTGGTTGCTTTTTATCCAAAAGTGTGAAAATAACATCATTAAGGCCCTCCCCAAATCCATATGAATTGGATGATCCAAATGTGAGCTTAAAGTCTTTTCACTTGTCTTTTATTTTTATGCATTTTGACTTGTGAGCAGGAGTTCATAGCCTCCTCATGGGTTCTCTAGAGAAGAATTGACCTAATAATTCATTTCCCAACATAATTTTAATCTCACTCCATAGTGGGGTATACAAATTGAGTTTGACTTACTAAGATGCTTATTTGAGTGATTAAATAAGCTCTGTTAGTAAGATATTACCTTGGATCGTAGGGGCAACTTGAACATCACACTACACTAAGAAAATGATGGATGTAGTGGTTGTGAAAAGAACAAGACCTTTTCACAATAAGTCAATTGACATGAATCCAAATTTTGTGAGCATCTCTTATGTTAGACACACTTGGGACCATCTAGAAACACACAAAAATTTAGTTTTAAAACAACTCCACTTGCCACAGACATACTATTGATGTAGGGTGAGTAGCCCAAAGTTCCATGTCACTGTATAATATTTTGAGAAAAGAGGGTGTAAAAACCCTACTTATTCATTCACTTTTATTTTTAGATTAACACTTAAAATCCTCTCAAGAGCATGTATATAGATGAAATTCGACAGTACCATGCAACCTTATTAATTTTAGGAATTTAGACATTATACTTAGGTGTTTTATCATTTCATCCTTTATTTGATTGGTATTATTGAGTCTAAAACTATAAAAAAAACCAAAACACATCATAAAACCACACACTTTTATTGTACACCATTTTGTTTGAACGAGGAGGCATTACACTGACCAAATCAAAATCATTTTTTGCTTTGTTCAAAACATTATTTAGAACATTGTGTTTGAATTTTATAAATAGTATTTTCATGATACCCATTTGAGTCTATATCATTTGACCACTTTGAAAAAGTCTCAAAGTTCATTTTTAATCTAAATTCAAAATCTCACCTTTCTAAGTTCTAGGCCAAGGTGCTATCAATTTATCGTTTGCACTTGGTTTGAGTAAACTTGGGTATGATTTCCCATTTGGATATAAGGTCCTTACCTAGACTCATCATCATTTTATTCTCATTGTGGACTTAGATTTATCTTTCATTCACTCACGCTCTAAGTTCTTGGACCATTCCACATCCTATTACCATGTGGCGGTGTTGTGCTACCCATTTAATTTTAGCTTTATACTTAGGAGTTCTTGTGTTAATTCATGTTTTGAGCTTCTTGGTTTGCATTATTATCTTCCTAATCAGAAAAACCCTCTTCTAATTTTCTAGTTGCAACTTGTTGTAGTTGTATCTAACTTTTATGGTATTGATGTATCTTTGACCTAAGTTTGTTGTGCTAGATTGCACTTTAGGTTTCAAGGTTATCATACCCTCTTCTAATTTTATGATTTCAACCCACCAAAGTTGAGTAAATTCATGATAATTTATTTTAATTATGTGGTACTATGCCACTTCTCTTATTATAGTCTTGTCTTACTTTGTCATTTGTTTGAATAAATCTAAAACGCGCCTTTTCAACATTTGAAAAACACATTTCACATCTTATAAAATGTAAATAATAATATTCTACACATGATGCAAAGGTATAATTGTAGTGGGGTCTCTTACGGCCCTAGTTATGAGGAAGAGCATTTTTATGATGGACAAGATTACTCTGTGGTGTTTGAATATATCCCAGAAATCATAGGATCTAAAGAAACCTATTTTGAACATCAACCCTTATAAGACAAAGATGAAACCCTCCTAAGGTTGATTGAATCAGGAACTAGGTTACCATTAGATTTAATTATGGAATAATTGTACACATTAGTTAGGGTAAAAGAGCAATAGTGAGAGCAATCCCTCGCTCATATTGTAAAATCCAATATTGATTCTTCTAGAAAATAAAAGGAAGCACTCATAGAGTCAGCATCCAATGATCAAGATCTTGCTACCAATATCAAGAAAATAAGTTATTGATACACAAACTAGCTTATCATAGACTTGACTGACTCTTTGGTTACCACTTCAATACACAACAATACTTATAAAGAATAAGCAAATGTAGTAGAACAAACACAACATACTCTAGTTGAGAACACATCTATGATAGATCATGGTGTCTCAATTGAACAAAACAAACCATAAGAGGTTTCAAAAAATGCTTCACTAGACATGAAGCATACATTTTTTAATCAACAAGAGACTCTTGTTCCCTCATAAAACCAAGGAATGAAAAAATTAGCACATATTGAGGGTAATGTTCAAAACACGTTGGCAAATTCCTCTCAACCAATGTGTACTTTGGTTAATCAACCATAAACTCCCCAAAATTAATAAAACACTTATAATTCATGGTAGTAGATTTCAAAGAATGTTTGTCAACCTAAGAATCAATTACTAACCTACTCGACTCAAGGATTAAACCAAAACAAAGTTCTAGATCATAGGGTTTATATCCCTAAAAAATAACACAACAAGGGCACATACCACCCCAACAAAATTATATTCCACCTAAAAATACACTAAACATGTAAGAGTGGAATTTGATGAAAGAAATCATATCGAGATTAGAGACAAGAAACTGAGTCAAGAAATATAAGTTTGATGAGATATGTCCATATCTATTTGACTTGAGTATTCTACAATTCCCCTTTCTACCTCATTTTAAGGCACCCAAATTTGACAAATACAAAAGGAAGGGTGACCTTCGAGAACATATCCAAGAATTTTTTGTATTGTTCCAAGAGGTAGCTTATAATAGTGTCTATATGTTTCATTTATTTCCATGCAATTTGGTTGGATAAGCTTTAGTATGGCTCCTCAAGTTACACAAGGGATTGGTGGCAGATTGGAATGATTTATCTAAAAAATGTGTCAACCATTTCTCTTATAATATTGAACATGAGATGACTATGGTTGACTTGTGCAAATCCAAACAACAAGATGGAGAAATCTTTACAGCATATCTATAGTGGTGGAGAGCATTAGTTGGATTCTTTCAATGTAATTTGTTGGATAAATAGCTAGCCAATATTTTTCATAGAACCTACACCCTGAGGTGGCTCATAATCTATGACTCATTTATATAAACACATTTGAATAAATTATAGACAATGATGTGTAGATTGAAAATGCATTTATAAATAAATGTCTTGTCAAGATTTATTCTCAGGGTCAAATGTCTAATCAGACCCAATCACCTGTTCAAACTATTTCAGCATAGAAAACAAAGCGCTATAATAAAAATAAAAACATGGTGGGAAATGGAATGATCAAATCTAGACATGTACAAATTGTGCAGGCTCCTCCAACTCCAAATGTGCAATTAGTTCTACCTAATCCATCGACTACTTTACAAAGGGCTCCTCCATGAAGAACATTCAATAAATACAGGGTATTTAGCAAACTGGGAGAACATATTGAGGCTATTTTTTAAAATATCATAGAATCTAATCTAATTATGTGGCCTATACCAAGGCAATTTACTAAAGATCAACCTAAACCTGATTGGTATCGAGTATATGAGTTTTGAAACTTTTATCATGTTATTGCCATGGTGTTTATTGATGTGTTCAATTGAGGCATCTCATTGAAGATTTGATTGAAAGCAATGATGTTAAAATTAAACTTGCCTCATAAAATGCTAATAAGGATATGGGAATTTACAAATATCCATTTCCTAAGCACAATCAACAACTAGCAAGAAAAAATCAGAACCAGTGACAGAATCAGTGACAACAAGCCCAAGGCAAGAATTGCAATCAACATGATCATAATCAGGATCATAATACACATGTTAATAACCTTAGTCACAATAACTTTCCTAATGATTAAAATAACATTATGGGGTGCATTTTTTCAAACCATGTTACCACCATTATTATTAAATCTCATGAACCATCTCATGCTTTTTGAAGTACTAGACCCTTCATTATAGGGTCAATGCCCTCCCCTTCAAGTAATTCCCTGTCGAGTTCAAGCAATTCTATTGCACCTCAATTTCTATGGGTTACTATCTCTAGACCCCCTTCTTCTAATCATAATGGATACTTGCCAACTCAAAATTCCACAAACATAACTAGATATCCATGAGTCGCCATCTGAGGCCCTTTGCCTTTGTCTTCTAATTTTAATGGCTCCTTGCCAACTCTAGATTGTGCAATCATAACTAGACACTCATGAGTTAGCCTTTAGGGCCCTTTGCCCTCTTCTAACACTAGATCTAATGTGAACATTGTGCCTTTAGATCCAAAGTTGAACATTATACTAGCTAAGGCTAAACCTTCTCGTGCTACTATTGAAAATCCATATAGTATCTCACACCAACTAAGTGAAACCCCTATGCAAATTTTTATTTTACATCTTTTGCATACATCTGAAATCCATAAAACTATTTTGAATGACTTTCTCCAACAATCCACTATTCCCCAAGACATTAACCCTGAACTTTTTCAAACACTTATAGGGCATTTGTCTCTATTTAGATAGGTTACATTTGTGATCTGCACCAGGAACAAGAGAATATAAACCAGATATGCTTCCATTTTTTAACAAAAAAGATATATTTCATAAAATCATAGTTTTTCATAAAAGAGGTACATCAAAATATAAATGGTAAATGGTAGGTTAAAAATCCATTGCTATGAGACATAACCACCAAAATATCAAAAACTAAAAACTAAGAAGCTAATACAATAACAAACTAAACAATAATTTGGATCATAAAAATAATCCAACAAACTCCACCTTGATCCAAAGAGTTGATGAAAGAATTGAAGCAATGAATCTGAAGTCATCAAAGGAAACCTAAATGCAACTATAAGTGGTGTATTTTACCTCTTAGTACTGATCAAAATTGATTCCATTCCATACAAAATCTCACTTAATAAGTTGTGGCATAAAATCTTGATCAACATGATCAATGACTACTCATCCCCCATGATCATTGTACCGTACTATAATATAACCTGATCAAAGCCTATCTAACTACATCGATCCACATAAGGTCTCACACAAGAACATGTCCAAGTGATAAACTTGTAATGTGTATGGTACATTTCCCTGATGTCTAATAAATGTTGATGACCTTTGCTCAACACTAAAGGTGATAACAACCCTTGTCAACTTGTATTATCATTGACAACTGATCAAAAACCAATAAATGCAATATCTACTCCCCCTATCAGATGAGAGGTCAAAATTTATGCATATATAGAAACAAAATCAAATAAACACCGCTTGTTCCATGTCATAAAAAGCAAATGAGAGAAAGCTAAAACTAAAATTGAAAGCAAGAAAATAAGCCAAAATTGTTATTCAAGTATGAACCCAAACTCTGAGCGAATAGCTAACTGGAGAAGGGAATAGTCCTTTGGCCTCCATAGATCATCCAACCTCCAGTCACCGATCACTCAAAATATGTTTTCAGGTCCATCAAGGCCATAGACCTCCGCCCGAAAGGACATCTCCTAATCAGATGAAGTTTTAGAATATCTTGAATAACTAGAGTAACTAGAAGATCTACCACTAAAATGATTCACATAATTTGCTTCAAATTTATTTTTTCATGGAGAACGGGATCGTTAAGAAGGACATACATCTGCAAGATGTCTAATACCACCACATTTGAAACATCTAGGTTCTTGCTTGTGTTTTTGAATCTAGAAGATCTTGAACACTAGAAGAACTATGAGAAGAGTGCTTGTGGTGATGCCTGCGTTTGGAAGACCCTAGAGAGTGTCGATGTGAATGTTGTGAAGAACATCTAGAATGGTGTGGAGAGTGCCTTGGAGAATGACTCAAAGAGTGTTTCTAAAACTATCATTGTACATGCTGATTATCTCTGTGATGGGACCTATTCTTTGTATAGTGAGCCTCTTCAATAGGCATACTCTTTTTCCTTGTAAATTGTCTCTCATGTTGAGTTAATAAGTACAAATAAAGTCAAAAGTTGCACCATTAGTCTTATCACTAAGTTGCAACATTTCAAAAAAATTGGTGAACGAAAAATTAATACCATTCAATATGATGGAAATCAACATATCATCATCAACTTTACCACCATTTGTACAATATTCTTGTTTCAATGTTTTCATGCATGAAAGATATTTAGAAACATATTCATTATCTGCTAGTTTATTATTCAATAGTTACATAAGAAGGTTAATCTTCTTGTATGTAGGCTGGTTGTCATATAAATCTTTGCAAGCTTTCCATGCACCAGTTTTAATTGCCTCAATATGAATGATTACCTATTCAGTGAAAGATGATTTCAAAAGTGTGAGTGTACGCTTATCACATTTTAGGTACTCAATCAACTTCATGGCTTCAGTTGGCAGTGTGATTTATTTCTCAATGATTTCCCACAAATCATTAAATATGAGAGTATTTTCATGTTTCTACTCCATTATTTGTAGTTTTTAGGTGACAATTTGTCATTTTCAAATATGAGACTGACAATTTTAGCCATGATGCAAAAAACAAGTCAAAAAAAAGGGGGGAATACCATTTTGAGGTTTTGCCTTTACCTTCAAAAATAACTTTTGATTTACAGATAATCCTAAAACTTGTCAAAAATATTACTCCTTATAACTCTTTTTACACCATTTTCATTGAAAACATTATTATATCCTTATAGCTCCTTTTACAAAAATAATGTCAAAAATTAATTTTGACAAAATAATCCCAATGGGTTTTGAACCCTTGACCTTTTCTATTGTAAGAGACTAACAATCAAATTGCCTTCAATCTATTTGGGTATAAAAAGGCAAGATCATTAACATGTCCTTGACTTGGCCAATTGAAAATAAAAAATGCACCGTAAAACTTTTATCAAGTGTTTTTACTTTGCATGAGAAAAGAATTATTTTGCTTGTCAGATTTCTTGATGGATAAAGATAATTTTTTATGACCCCACCAAAAACCAAATGTTTAATTAAAAGTCCTTACTCATTCAATATGGCGTCATGAAGATCATATGCACCAGAGTTATTCATTGAGCCATGTTTTGATGTGACTAGTATTTTGAAAACCATGTGAGAGTTCTACAGATCAAATTTGGTAATATGACATGCCTTTAATCAATTAGACAGTGTGTTGCACCATCTCTGGATTACTATGCCATAAAATAGTAAACTACTGCACTTTCAATACCTTATTCTGTTATACTCTTTTCAATCTATAATATCCAATTCACTGCATTCTTTCTAAAAATCACTTCTTTATTTCTTATTAAGCCATAGTTTTCAATCTAAAAAAAATACTTTCTTCAATCCCTAAATAAAAAATAAATGTACAAAATTGAGCTTTCTATGGATCTTTAGATCGATGCTCTGCAAGGACCGTTCATTTTTCTTTCACTGTAATACTAGCCTAAAAAATATTCTATCACATCCTCTACTAGTGACTTCCTTGTCTTCATGATTTATCTGCAAATCTACCACATAATTTTTTGACTTCGTCTAGTCATGGGAATGGAGACTTCTATCCTTTTGAGTTGATAAAAATTCTTCAAAATTGAGTCACTCTAAAAAAGTCGTAGACCTTCTCTCAAGTGTTTAGTGTATTCTATAAACTTAGAATTTCTCTTGTATGGTTGTATCCTCACTCTAATACCATTGATCTACACCAAAAATGGGAGAATATAAATGAGATATGCTTACAAGTTTTCAAAAGAAAGAAATATTTTGTAAAATCATAGTTTTTCATAAAAGAGGTACATAACAATATAAATGATAAATGGTAGGTTAAAAATCTGTTGCTACAGGACATAACCACCAAAATACCAAAACTAAAAACTAACAAGCTAATACAATAAAAAACTAAATAATAATTTGGATCATAAAAATAAACCAAAAATTTGACCAAAGAGACATGTCCACTCTTGGTCCTAGCCATAACAACCCCTTGTCTATTGAGGTCATCATTGAAAACCATAAAATCAAGTGGGTTCTTATAGATAATGGTTCAAGGCTGAACATAGTGTCCCTCAAGCTAGTATAATGATTGGGTTATACTACAAAGGACATTCAACTGAAGATAATCATAATCAACACATATGACAACACTAGAACTATCTATTTGCCAATCATTATTAGGTCTACGTCCCATCATACCTTATTACATATTATGGATATTGAATTAACTTATAACATAATTCTTGGTCATCCTTGGATCCATGAAGTACAAGCCATCCTGTCTACTTTACATAAGTGCCTCAAGTTTCCCCACGATGGGATTAAAGTCACCATTCCTATCGATCTGCAACCCTACCAGTATTGCAAACACCTAGAGGCTGAATTTTGTTATTATAACTATCATCCTAGTTTTAAATTTTTTGCAAATAAAACAAGGAAATAGTTTTGAATCCACCCAAATCCAATTATATCAACCCAAGTGACCTTGCTTCCACTTTGACTGATCCATTTCTCATAACCCTTGTAAAATAGGTCATTATAGAGGATGTAGACATTTCCACGTACCATCTGAAAGATGCCTTCCATATTTCTAAGTGGCCCAAGTATCTTAAATATTTTGGGAAACCCAAACCCTCCCAAAGCCCTTGCAGGCCCAATATTATTTCACAAAAGAAGAAAGATACACATAAACCACTGATGGTATTCGTATTTGCTACTTCACAAAATTAGGATCAGGAATCTTTCATTGAAGGAGACTAGTTATATTCTGGCATTGATTATTTTCAAACTCCTAAATATCTTATCCCTAATTGGATTATGGATACCTTTGGTTATACAGGAAAAGGCCTTGAGCCACAAGAGCAAGGAATCCTGGAACCCTTATCAGTTGGTAAACCTAACATGAATCAAGGACTTGGATTTATATCGCCTAGGGGTGACCTCATGTATTTTGATAGTGATTCTTCTAAATTAACTAGCAATAAGACTCCTGGTAGTGATGCAATATCCCACTATAGTATTTATGATGAGCTTATTGACATAGACTAATTTGACTAAAACTCCATTATGATGATCATGTCCCATTGTTCCCTTTGCCTTAGCCATCCTGAACTCATTGATTGGGACCAACAAAATTTTATCATATGCTTTGATGAATTCTAGAACGAGTAATCTATTATAGAGTACATGGGCTTCAGAGATAAATTTCCAATTGGTGATCATAAATAAGGTTTTGATTTCTCGTTGGACCCTTCTACTTACATTGGAGAGAAGGCAAAATTTTTTGGTCATGAAAAAGATAAAAGATTGAGATCCTTGAGTGAAAACCTCTTTAAGGCACTCATTGATCAGGTAAATAGTAAATAAAAAATAAGCTCTTGAGTAAAAACTTATTTCAGATGCTCTTGGGCAGGGAAGTTTGCTCATTTCCAAAGGATGCACAAGGTCCATTCAGTCTTAGTTCATAGCCAATACCAACATCACATCAAAATAATAGGAAGAGTAGCTCACTTTTGACTTTCCAAAAATATTTATTAATTGGCCATTAGTTGAACTAGCAGATTCAGATTCATCTCATTATCTAGAGCTTCAGGAAGAACAACTAGACATTGAAGTAGAAGAAGAGGATTAGGATCAAACGTTGCTTACTATTATAGAAGATGGTTGTAAACTCCTTGTATAAAACACTAATAAAGTGAATCTGGGAACATATGATGATCCCAAAATTGTTTATCTTGGAGCTTCCCTCATTGACAAAGAGCATGACCACATTATCACCATTCTGAGGGATTTCATTGATACCTTTACGTGGGCTTACTCTGCCATGCTAGGCTTAGACCCTAACTTAGTTATGCATTGACTTGTTTTCCATCCAGATGTTAATCCAATCAAACAAAAATAGAGGAAGATGCATCCATGCATCACTTTTTTGGTAAAAGTAGAACTAGAGAGATTATTAGGATCAGGTTTCATCAGACCATTAGACTATTTTGAACGGATATCAAATATAGTCTCATGTAATAAAAAACCACTAGTTATACATCTTTATACTGATTTTAGAGATATCAATAAGTCATGTCCCAAAGATGATTTTCCTCTACCCAACATTGATAAGATTATCGATTCTACTAATGGGAAAAAGATGTTGTCCCTCATAGATGGATTTTTAAGATATAATCAGATCAAGATAGCTTAAGAATACCAACACAAAAATACATTCACCACACTATGGGGATCGTTTTATTATCAAGTCATGCCATTTAGATCTAAGAACATTGGGTCCACCTATCAGCGTGTTATGACTATCATCTTTCATGACATGATGCATGATATTATTGAAGACTATGTTGATAACATCCTATCTAAATCAAGAACACATGCCAGACATCATGATGTTCTATGAAGAATCATTGAGAGACTTCATGAGTACAAGGTCCATCTAAATCCTAATAAGTGTGTCTTTGGCATCACTTTGAGGAAATTTATAAGGTTTATTATATGACAAAGAGGGATTGAAGTAGATCTTGTTAAGGTCAAGGCCATTATAGAAATGCCTCCACCTTCCAATTTCAAATAGCTCTGTAGCTTGCAAGGAAAGATCCAATCCATCTGTAGGTTCATTTCACAACTGACAGATAAGTGCCACCCATTTACACATATTTTGAAGAAAGGGATCAGGTTTTAATGGGATGAGTGTTAAATAGCATTCATGAAGCTTATAACATACTTGGACAACCTGCTAGTCTTGAGATTGCCAACATCTGGACAAACATTGCTTCTTTACATTTCAACAACTGAGTATGCATTGGGGGCACTCTTGGCCCAACATGATGATTAGGGAAAGAAACATGTATTTTACTATTTGAGCCACACACTAGTGGCTTATGAGCATAATTATATGCCTATTTAGAAGACATGTTTAGCAATGGTGTTCACCTCCCAAAATTTGCAACACTATATGCTGAATAACAAAACTATTGTTATTACTAAAGTGGACCCCCTCAAATATTTATTATCCAAAGTAACTCTCACAGGCTGCATGGTCAAATGGGTCATGTACTTAAGCAAATTTGATGTTGAGTGCCAGAATCAAAAGTCTATCAAGGGGTAGGTTATTACAGATCAACTCACAGAACCCCCTATTATATATACTCGACCACTCAGATTTGATTTTCCAAATGACTTTATTATGATAATAACAGAAGTACTATAGGAACCTGAATAATGTAAACAATACTTTGATGGTTCTTTCACTTCTTGTGGATCTAAGGCTAACATTTTTTTGATTACACCATAAGGGGATCTAATTCCCAACATTTTTCATATTAATTTTCATTATACCAATAATATGGCCAAGTACAAAGCACTTATTATAGGACTTCATCTTGTAGTGTAATGGGATATCTAACACTTAATAGTTTATGGAGATTCTCAGTTGATTATCAATCAAAACATAGATCAATATCAAACTAGAGCTGACAAGCTTGTACCCTAAAAGCATATTGTGGATAATCTCAAAAGTCACTTTAAATCCCTACAATTTGAATAGGTGTCATTGGCTAGTAACAGATCTACCAATGCAATGGCAATAATTGGGTCCATGATATAGATTGCTAACAGTGCTAAAGAGTATCAATTTCTCATTGAAAATATTCTACAACCTACTCATGTCTTGTTAGATTTAGTTTGGATATGCATCATTCCTGGTCCCAATCCCCCACCTAAACTACCTTGGTTTTATGACATTTATAATTATTTTTATGACCAAGTCTTTCTACCTAACCTTTCCAATAATCATAAAAAACTTTTCCTTCATTGCATATCCCATTATACCCTCCTTGAAAACACACTTTATCATAGAGGCTATGATGGAATGCTACTTCATTATTTATCTTAGGAAAAATCCAAGTTAGCACTTAAGGAGATTCATGAAGGAATGTGTGGGGCCCACACCAACGGTGTAGTCTTGGCTAAAAAACTCCTCAAAACAAGTTACTATTGGCCAAAGATGGAAAGATATGCTTGTAATTATGTTAGGAAGTATGTTGTTTGCCAAAAACATGGTAATTTGATACACACCTTCCTTGCCACTACAACCAATTACTACACCATGGCCATTTTCTATATGGGGCCTCGATCTCATTGAGAAAATTAACCCAACATCTCGTGATGGCCATAAACACATTCTCAATGATATCAAGTATTTTACTAAGTGCATCAAAGCCATTCCTCTCACTTATATCATTGGGAAGCAATTTTCCAAGTTCATACATTACCATATCATCTATCGATATGGTATCCTAACCATATTATATCTGATAATGGTAGATCATTTGTAAACCAAGATGTTAAAACTCTTTATGCAAAATTTAAAATCAAGCATAAGAAATAAACACTATATAACCCACAAGGAAATAGTCAAGCCAAGGCATCAAATAAAACCATTGTTGCAATATTGAAAAAGATTGTCAATGATGTTGGCTATAATTGGCTCTTGCAAATTTTTCCTACACTTTGGGAATATTGCACTAGTCATCGAACCCCCACAAGAGCCACTCCATACTCCCTTGTTTTTGGCACAAAATATATTATCCCGATTGAGATCAAGCTTCCTTCACTATGAGTATCCTTGAAAAATATTGAAGATGATGAAGATTATAGAGTTTTCAAGTTGGAAGAGCTATAATTCCTTGATGGTAAGCGTTTGGCTACCCTAGACAACTTGCAAGCCTATAAGAACAAATTATGTAGAAGCTATAACAAGTGCATTCTCCCTTAGGAGTTTGAAATTGGTGATTTGGTCTTGAAAGAGAATAAGAATAACACTATTGTTGAATACAAGAAGGGCAAGTTCCAACCCAATTGGCGAGGCCTATATGTCATCACAACAAACTATGGATCGAGGGCATACTAGCTGACTACTCTAGGTGGTGAAGAACTCCTAGAGCCCATGAACATTGTACATCTTAAGCACTTATACACCTAATGAACTTTTGAACCATTATCTACAAAACACATTACTTGGAGGGAACTTGTGCTAAAGTCATTTTATCCCACCATTATATCCCGGACCGTTCTCATTAGAACAATATTCTTTTCAAACTCTAGACTATTGAACTCTAGACCATTGGTACTTTGGATCATTTATATTCCACTAGACTCTTTTTATCCCACTCTGGACTATCCTATCTTGGACCATATTTATTTTGTCTCATTCTACCCTGGACCGTTCTACTTAGAACAATATTATTTTCATCCCCTAAACCATTGTAACCTGGATAGTTCTATTCCTAAATCAATTATGACTCTTATTATGACTCATGAGCATTATGGGCACACTCAATACCAGTTCTACAAAGTAGTTCCACCTAATTAGTATTTTTCAGCTTCTTCTTATAGACAAGTGAACATGGATACATCAACACATGGTTTTTGCCTGTTGAATGGTTCTTCAGATTTATCTAAGCACTGTATACTATTCTATTATTATTTTACTATTGTTTAGTGGGCATTATTACCTTAACAGGATCATAGGGGATATTGTATCTAACTTTAGCTATTATTAGAACTTCTACTCTTGGGCATGCATCTCCTTGAGTGGTTGGTTCTCTGTGCCATTATTTATATTCACGATCCCCATTGTAGTTGTTTTAGCTATTGTTTGAATTCTTACCTATGGAAGTGCATCTCCTCAATTAGGTAGTTCCCCGGGCCTTTTATTAATATTTCATTTCTATTGTTCATCCCAAAAACACAAAAAAAAAACATTAGAAATTTATCGACAAAAGAACAAAAACATTCTCTTGTACTTTTGTTTATTCTATTCCCACACTCTTATCATTTTACGAGCACTCATTTTAATGCTCTTGCCATTTTACGAGACCATTTCCTTATTTATTATACATGTCAATCATGTTTTCTTATCACCATTTTTATTCTATCCCATTTCTCGGGAGAACTACATTTACCCTGAGGTTCATGTTGGATTTCATGTCCATAAAACTATGTAGGCAATGTCTACTTGTCTCATACATCTGGAATCAGCTCGGCCATCCCTTTCCTTTTTATATCCCCCCCATTTTGTCTTGTTATTTCCCTACCACTTGGGGGCAACTTTGTGACTTTTTTTCTTGTTATGTTGTGTTAGTCTCATTACTTCTTAGATTAGGGGTCACCTTGTCACGGAGAGTAATGTCTCTATTACACATGCACGAACAAATGTTTTATGTTTTCACTAACATTGTGACTAACCATTATTTGTTGTGTTTATTTGATTTTTAATGTTGTTGGGTTTTTATTTTATTTATTTATTGTTTTCTTATTTGCTCATTTTTATTCTTTTGTTGATTATTCTTGGTGTTTTGTTAGTTTGGTCTTTTGTGTTATTATTTTTGTCTTGTATTGTATTGTTTTGTTCTTTTTTCAATTCAAATACATTTTATAACCACTGTTAGTCTAGTTTTTAGTTTGGATTGATTTGTTTAGAGTTGTATTTAGCTTTTTCTTTTATTTGGTTTTCCAAGTACATCTTGTTAGTACACATGGGTCTTGATTCTTCATATCTTGTTTTCATGTTGTTTACTAAATTGTGCTTGATTTATACATTATTGTTCCTACTTAAATCCCAATTTTTTATATCTTGATTTTAAGTTAGGTTACATTTTTGTATTTTTTATTTTTCTTCTTTTTGTTGTTTTTATTTAAATGTAAATAGTTGTAATTCTAGTATTGGTAGTTTTTATCATTATCCTTAGTTATAAATATTCACATTTGAACTGATCAATTGCAATAGAAATACAATGATATTAAAAGTTACTCATACTTATGATTCATAATTTTAATTTTCTATATTAAACACCAAGTGCTCCAAGTCCAAAAGTCAATGCAACTTCAAAGATCATTTTTGAATGCACCATACCTAACATGAGACTCTATGCAAAATGTGCATCTCTTGACATACATTGTAAGTCTCATTGACTATTTCTATAATTAATTTAGGATGTACATCTCCTAAATCCTATTATAGCATTTAGTGAAGGCACTATCATGCATATCCACTCCTTAACATGATTTCATAATTGAACATTGGTCTATCTTTCTTTTATTCTTCATTCCTCATTCCATTTTCTCCCGCTTTTGGGTGAACTAAATTGGCTTGAGGTTCATCTAAATTATGTAGGTAGCGTTTGGATACATGATGTATCTTGAGTTAGATTGGCCACCCTTATTCTTTTAATCGTATATTTCATCACTTTGTGCATCCTCGTATGCCTATTTTTTTATGGCTTCTTCAGTCATTAGACTCCCACATCTGTATTTATGCCCAATCATATTTAATCTATGTAATAGGTTATATAATTGAGCTATGCTTACTACTTTGCCCTACAAAGACACATTATTTAGACCAATCATCAATCCAATCAACTCTATTGGGGAAAAATTAATTATCAATGGTCAAAATCAGCCCTACTAGGGCAAAATCAATTTATCAATTGATAAAATCTACTCTGCTAGGGCACATTATTAATTCATTGACCTATTTTATCTAAAGCAATGCTCTTATTTTTATTATAATTCAAATATATGTAGCTTTTTCCCTTATTATGGCAATTTAAAGTGTTCAACTTATCTCGAGATCAATCATTCCCTAAGCCTGCAACTTTCACCCTCCTTTGGGTATATTCAAGTGTGTCACTTCTATTTTTGGGATTGAATCCTTCCCACTTCCCCCCACCTTGGGGACCATTATATTTTATTATATTTTGATCATTGGGAATCAACATGTGAAATCATTAACTCATATGGATATACTCTCATCCATGGGTTAATTTCACTCTTTCTCTTTTTTAAGAGCTCATCCCTCTCTTTCATCCTCGCATGCCCTCTCGAGGGGGTATCATGGGTGATTTATTCAATCATACCTTCCAACTTCTTCTTAAAAACTCTTTCATTTTTTTAAAATACGTTGCTTCCATCGAATGTCTCACCATGCCTTCTCAAATAGGGGCAAAATGTAGACATCCAATTCCTATCACTATTGTGCTAAAATTGTCAATCTAAGCAATATTCTATGAAGATGCACAATCTGGATCAAAATCACAAAACACACTAAATGGTTCAATTTTGTCATGTATAGGTGTCGATTTAGGCTAATATATCCATAAATGGGGTAATACATTTTATGCGATTATTATCTTTTTTCAAATCACTTCAGGTCAAATTACGACCATGTAAAATGACACTTTGGACCACTGAATTTTTCTAATTCAAAAGCACATATCATGTGCATGTATTATTTCATGTCCACAATTCTCTAAATGGGGAATTGTTTCGTATGTAACTAACACCTTTTAATTATACTCCAGTCACATTATGACTTGGTAAATTGAAATTTTGACTAGTTTGATTAAGTGAACAACCAATTTCCAAAGAATTGTAGAAAATTAATTAAATCCACTTAAGCAAATTAAAATTAAATTAAGGGCTTAAGTGAAAAATCCATAGAAGTTATTAAAAATATATTAATTATAAATTCATTCTTAAATTCTACATCACCCTGTGACATCATCAGTAGGGTGGCATCTACAAGCCATTAATGGAACACTATTAGGATTGAGCCCTCTCATGCCTCATTAATGCCCCATTTTTCCAAATATTAATGGGGATATTTATGGCTTATCCCTCCAAAATTGAATTTATTTATGGCCACACATCTTGATCTCAAGATGGATGGTCATGGTTGATTCTGATCATTTCCAAAAAGATATAAATAAGAGGGCCAATACCACCATTTTAAAGCTTCATTCATGCAAACTTATTATGCAAAAATTGCAATAGACAAGCTTCACCTATTTGCACAAATTGATCAAATTCATGAGCCTAAGCCATTAGTGCACTAGAAGATGATGGATAAACATGCTACTCATCATTGACAAAGACTTGGAACACCAAATCCAGGGAAAATCATGCTTCTTGGCCTCTCTTAGAAGGAGGGATGCTCTTTGGAAGGTTTGATGGTATATGCCTTTCTTAAATAGCTCTTAGATTTCCTTAGCAAAATCCCTTGAGGGAGTAGGCTTATCACGTTATGTCCTTTATGCTTATTTAGGTTTTTTTCTACTAACACATGGATAAACTTGCTTTGGATTCCTACTCTACACATATCACTTATTTCAATAGATGTTTGAATTTAGAATAAAATCTATAAATTTTATTTAATTGTCATAGTTTAAAATTTTATGATAAAAATTTGTAATTGTGTATTATGGATAAATAGATTTTAATTAAACTACAATACAAGTACCCAAAAACATTTAATTACACCTAAACACGATGTAAAATAATAAATAAAACCTAATTAATTTTCAAAACCAAATTAATGAAGATAACATAGGGTTTATAAATGTATATTTAATATCAAAAGATAAGATGACAAACATCAAAATTTGACAGTGGGAAGCAATGCTTGGCAACGATCAAAATATGACCCAAAAAACTTGCGATAAATGATGTACAAACCTTCAAGTTTCACTTCGCACATGTTAAAGTTGTCAAGTTCTATCTTCGGGACATGACATGCATGTGAAATAATTTTTGGAAACTATGTTTGTTTGATCTGGATCTCCAAAAACCTCACTTAGGTTTTTTCACCTTCACTCAGATCACTAAGAAAATGGACTTCTTCTTGTCCTAATTAGGCAGCTAGATAAGAAAATAGTAAGAAAAATAACATAATTTTGGGGCCTATATTATACTAGAGAATAGTTTAGCTATATTATGGCCCTCAACATTGTACAATATCGAAAAGAACACTCCAATAATTGTATTAATTCATAAATAAGGAAAACTAGTGTAGTGCAATTTATTACTAACACAAAATCCAATGCTTCAATCATGCTTGATTTTTATAAATGTTTTAGATGTTCAATGGATTCTTTTCAAAATAATATATTCTTTTCAATTCAATTCTAGATGATATTCACATTTTCTCTAGATTAATCGCAGGTGCCTAAATGAAATAAGGGGCTTGTGTGTTTATAAATGACTTGAATTGAAATCAGGACTATATTAGCATGAAAACCAATATCTAATGGTCAAAAAAGGAAAAAAATATAAAACAAGGGTCACATGGGACATGGGGAAAAGGGCTCACAAAACCTTCCAAAATAGTACATTGATGATTTAGACATGTCTAAAGAGCCAATGCACACTTTGGACAAGGATCCCTGAATGGTGAAAAAATTGAAGGGAAAGGTTATGACAATTGGAGAGTGTTAAGAGGATGTGTGAAGAACAATGAAAGTCTGTAACTGCACTAATAACTACTAATTTAAACCAATACTCGACAAGTACATAAACATCCTTGAAATATGCAATTTATTAACTAATAAATTTTATGGGACATTTTTAAATGTCTACAAATTTTAAACATATATATGCTCCAAAAGTGTATGTTATGTAGGTACCCTTACCTTATAATCATTATTGAAAAAATATAAAAAATATCATTACAGTAATGACTACTTACGAAGGTCATCATTAAACAAGTTAAACATATAAATAATTTTTCAATTTGTTTATATTAATAGGTATTTTACAATGGTAGCCAAAGGTGATGGTGAACTATTATGTTTGTGAGATGCTAACAATTAATCATTAACCTTAAATTTGATGACTATTTAACCATGATATGGAAGGATGTTCTTATTTGGAGAATTCGATCAAAAAATTATAATATGTTGGACATACAATAGAGTTAAGTGCTCATTTTTTTCTAAAAAGTTTTTTGCAAACCTAACATAATGGTGTATCTAGATTGAGGCCATCCATTACTAGTCAATGAGAAATTTTCCAAGAAGATAATGGAGTCATTAATCAATGTGATATGTAACAAATCTAAGATAGATGCTTCAAGATTGATATCTCTCGATGTTTTTTCAAAAGATATATTTAAGATATATGTACTAATAATAATCTCATATGTAAATAATATTTAATTATACAATAAATATATTTTAGAGAAATATACTCCATTAAAAATTAGTAATAAAAAAATGATTAAATATATTCTCACACTACCCACTAAAATATAAAGCTACAAATTCAAAATAGTTGATTTATCATTCAAATAAAAATAAAAATATCAACTTTCTTAGTTTCATTTCCTTGAGAATGCATATTAGTAAGGACAAACATCTTCATTTCGTTCAAAGTACATATTACTAAAGACAAACATCTTCATTGAAGACAAAGCACTCAAAATTGTGAAGAGACCACCAATCTAATTAATGTTAATGAATATAACCTCAACATTGTTGGTGATTTGGGGTCTATTGATCAAATGATCCTAAGGGTAAGGATAAGGGTAAGGGTGGTAAGGGTAAGCATAGTAAGATTCAATAAAGCGAATCATATGTTCCTGAAAGAAACAATGATTTATTTTATCATCAGGTGTTACATAGTTTGATAATATATTTTTGTTTTGTATTTTTTTTATTAAATAGGATAATTGGTAAAGTCACTATCATTATTGTTAGGATTGTGGAGCTAAAAGCTTCACTGATGCAAACAGGAGAGGAGGTTGCTGAAGGTTGCTGAGTTGCAGAAGAAGTTGGGGTCGGTCTGATCAGCCGACGTCGGCGGGATAGCACAGAGAAGAAACCGACGTCGGTCATATATCGGCCGACGTCGGTCACCTCCAGGCGGATAGGGACCGGCGTCGGTCGCCTGTGTGGTTCGACTGCGAGCTATTTACGGGCAGTTAGCTAACGAACCAAGAGTTTGCATGATGAGTGCTAATTTTAGACTCATAGCTGCGGATCTAATTATTGTAATTAGATGTCTAATCATTGTTTGGATGAGATCTATATAATAGACTCATGGTTGTATTGTAAAAGTGTGCTAGGGAGTAAGAGAGCATAATTATAAGCTCCTTCTGTGTGTGAGGTAGAGCTATGGTGTGTTCCTCCTAGTGCCACAGTACCAGGTGTGTTGGTGCTGGATTGGAGAGCCAGCTGGGTTCTTCAAGAGTGTAGGATCTTGGTCACAGGTGCATGGCCTATATAGGAGATCTACATGGTAAGTAAGATCGTTGATCTGCAGGTGTATGTGTGTGCAAGGTCGAGGTTCACAGGTGATTAGAACCATTGCTTGATTTGCAGGTGTGCAAGGTCATACAGACAGCAACACTACAGGGAGCAGTATCAGGCAGGATCTACTTGGAGTACAGGTGTGTACTCGGATAGAGCAAGAGGAAGGCAAGGGAGTTCCTTCCATAAGTATGGTCTGTTGAATTGCAGGTTGTTGCAGATTCATGGGAGATCTACTTGAAGTACCTTGAGTACTTGTGGAGCACGTGGAGTGCTTGTGGAGTGCGTGGAGCACTTGTGGTGTGCGTGGAGCACGGGAGGTGAACACCAACTCTGTATTTGAGTTGGGTGTTGGGACCTGTGAGAGGGAGAGCTTTGGGGAGAAGAATTACTGTTCACTTGAGGTGTGGGAAACCTCTGTAAGGTGGTGGAGAAGAAGTGGCATCTTCTTTATTGTATTCTTTTCTGTATAAAGTGTTAATACAATTTGGTATTGTCTCTCATATGCTATGTTATTCTGAATTCTAGTTACTTGGTGAATCTGGTTAATTTCCGCATATTAAGTTGCTTGGTATTAGTAATCAAATTGTGTGCTTTCGGTGTACATCCTCCCAACAAGTGGTATCAGAGCCTTGGTTGTAGGTTCTTGAGCTTGATACCAACAGGTGGTATCTGAGCTGAGGTTGGAGGAAGCAGGTTTTGTGTTTGGTTACAGGTCACTCTCAGGGGTTTCTGATCGAGTGGGAGTAGAGCAACTGCAGATCAAAGTAAGCTAAGAATGGAGGAGTTGAAAAGCACAGATGGTCACTCACGGTCCTATGGAAAGAAAGAGCAGGCAAAAGATTATTGTTGGTTGGTAGCAGATCAGCATGAAGAAACTGAAGATACAGATGTAGCAGGTGTTGTTGCATAGGATGTGTTTGCAGGTTTCTTGGATAAAGTTGAATCTTGGATAAAAGATTCGGTTGCCTCTTTCCATGCAGTTCCAGGTAGAGGAGCTGGTGAGCCTTGCCAAAGAATTGGCAAAGGGGAAGTGAAGCTGAAATTGCAGGCGGCCAACACACAGGTGTTGATGAAGGTCATGCAGGTCCCAGGTTTGGAGATATGGCTAATTTCTTCAGAAAGATTGGGTGATGAGAGATGCACAAGAACTCTCACAGCGGATGCACTTGAATTAGCTGGTGGTAAGAAAACAGGTATCCTTTATCTACTTGTTTATATTACTGATTCTTCTTTTGTTGTGGAGACGTGGCTTCGTAGGCTTGGTCACATGAGCAGGAAGGAGATGCATGTTCTTAAGCGGAAGACAGATATATTTGACAGGCTTAAGAACTGGAAAGCCTTGGTGTTTATGGAGGAGATGGCGGACAGAACCCAGTGGATGTGGCTGGATACTTCTGAGCAGGGCAGTTTGGACATGGGTTTTGATTCAAAGAAGCTCGCGGGTAAAAAGTCATCACTCACAGGGAAACACAGATACCGATGTCGGTCATCAGGAACCGGCGTCGAACAGACAGGTGCCGATGTCGGTCATGTGCAGACCGAAGCCAGCGATGTCGGGCAGGGTAAGACCGATGTCGGTCATGGGACCGACGTCGGCAGTATGTAAGACCGATGTCGGTTATCAGGACCGACGTCGGCAACAGGAACACCAGCGCAGGCAGGTTGGTAGTCAGGTACAGACGCATGGAACCGACGTCGGTCGGATGCAGACTGTGGAGTGACCGAGGTCGGTCACTGTAACGGATTTTGGGTGGACAGCAAGCTGTCAAGGAGTCTCAAACACCCATACGGAGGACTGAAGGCGTAAGTAGGCCCTCAAATTCGTTGTTCCTCTTCTTTATACATGTTGCTGATTGTAGAGCAGGAAGGATCCAGGAAACAGGTGTGAGCTTGGCATGGATGAGGATGTGATTCCTTGGAGGAGAACCAGACAGGTGTGTTTTGGTAGAGATGCCAACAGGTATAAAAGCACAGAGACGAATGGATACCTTAGTAGAAGAATAGAGAGAACGGATACGTGAGACGGAAGACCGGGTATGTGGTCTTGTGGAGCTGCAGGACAGTGGTACAGGTTTTGACAGGTGGAGGACGGAGCATGGCTTCAGTCAATGTCAGGGTAACTACTGTGATTTGACTTACCAGGGGGATGATGAGTCGCGACATCATTCTGTTGCTGTATGTGGATAGTATGCTAGCTAGCAGGGGTGTACATACAGGGTTTTGCTGAGCTAAGGGTAAGATTAGTTCAGTGGCATGTCATGAGGAGTTTGGAGTAGCGGAATTCTTTGACATGGGAGGCATGGAGATCACAGGTTGATTTTGTCTCGAGTGGGAGCTGATGTGAATCAGGTGTTGGCGAGGTTCGGGATGCAGAGCCGGAGCACACTAAGGGCTGGACAGGTACAGTGTCCGAAATCACATGAGGTCTGGTATAGACCTGAGTATTCCCATGCAGTGGGAGCTGTCAGAGAGTTAGGAGCCAATTCGGGGAAGTGGATTCTCAGGTTTTTTGAGAGGGACCGGTAGCAGGTGTTGCTATGCAGGGTCAGGACTTCACTACAGGTGTTGTAGGTTCGGATGTGGCAGGTTACTCGGATGACAGGTGGTACACCACGGGATGTGTGGTGGGTTGTCTTCAGGTGGGAGCTTGAAGAGGGATACAAACCAGGAAATAGATTAGACAGAGTACAGGTACAGGTACAGTGCAGCTGTTTATCTCCAAGTGGGAGATTGTTAGGATTGTGGAGCTAAAAGCTTCACTGATGCAAATAGGAGAGGAGGTTGCTGAAGGTTGCTGAGTTGCAGAAGAAGTTGGGGTCGGTCTGATCAGCCGACGTCGGCGGGATAGCACAGAGAAGAAACCGACGTCGGTCATATATCGGCCGACGTCGGTCACCTCCAGGCGGACAGGGACCGGCGTCGGTCGCCTGTGTGGTTCGACTGCGAGCTATTTACGGGCAGTTAGCTAACAAACCAAGAGTTTGCATGATGAGTGCTAATTTTAGACTCATAGTTGCGGATCTAATTATTGTAATTAGATGTCTAATCATTGTTTGGATGAGATCTATATAATAGACTCATGGTTGTATTGTAAAAGTGTGCTAGGGAGTAAGAGAGCATAATTATAAGCTCCTTCTGTGTGTGAGGTAGAGCTATGGTGCGTTCCTCCTAGTGCCACAGTACCAGGTGTGTTGGTGCTGGATTGGAGAGCCAGCTGGGTTCTTCAAGAGTGTAGGATCTTGGTCACAGGTGCATGGCCTATATAGGAGATCTACATGGTAAGTAAGATCGTTGATCTGCAGGTGTATGTGTGTGCAAGGTCGAGGTTCACAGGTGATTAGAACCATTGCTTGATTTGCAGGTGTGCAAGGTCATACAGACAGCAACACTACAGGGAGCAGTATCAGGCAGGATCTACTTGGAGTACAGGTGTGTACTCGGATAGAGCAAGAGGAAGGCAAGGGAGTTCCTTCCATAAGTATGGTCTGTTGAATTGCAGGTTGTTGCAGATTCATGGGAGATCTACTTGAAGTACCTTGAGTACTTGTGGAGCACGTGGAGTGCTTGTGGAGTGCGTGGAGCACTTGTGGTGTGCGTGGAGCACGGGAGGTGAACACCAACTCTGTATTTGAGTTGGGTGTTGGGACCTGTGAGAGGGAGAGCTTTGGGGAGAAGAATTACTGTTCACTTGAGGTGTGGGAAACCTCTGTAAGGTGGTGGAAAAGAAGTGGCATCTTCTTTATTGTATTCTTTTCTGTATAAAGTGTTAATACAATTTGGTATTGTCTCTCATATGCTGTGTTATTCTGAATTCTAGTTACTTGGTGAATCTGGTTAATTTCCGCATATTAAGTTGCTTGGTATTAGTAATCAAATTGTGTGCTTCCGGTGTACATCCTCCCAACAATTATCTTTCCATTGGATAGGAGTTATATTTTAGTTAGTTATCCATACACTTTGTTTTTTGTCCCATAGTAAAGAAGACCTTTGGAAGTGAAGGGTTTGAACCACTAACTTCAAACTGATGAACTTTCAATAGATGTTAATCAATCTATTCATTGCACCCACTATCTTTGTTTTGTATTTAGTTAAACTTTTTTAAAGTATAAATTATTTATACTCAATTTTATTTTACTATTAGAATGCTTCACATTATATTAACAAAAAATATAATCACATAAGGTTACAAAACAAAGTAGCCAGACACATCATGGCTCAAACTCCCTATTAGAGGATAAATCCATCTCCAAAACAACAAAATTATCTAGTCAAGGCATGAGCCAAATAACTAAAAAAAACCATATAGCGTAATTTTGTGTAAAAAATGCCATCCTAGGAGGCAAAGGCAGAGGATCATCCTTTGAAAGCATCGACTAAGCAGGGGGTTCCATGTTAGGAATCTCCAAAGCATTTTAGCCATCTAAGGGGTCATCATGAATAGTGATAGGCCAACCATTAGTCGATTACATAAGAACAATAGTGCTTGTTGGAGATTGTTGTGAAGGACTAACATCAAATTACCATGAGAACTCTAGCCACCCCTTAGGGGAGGGCAAGGAGAAAAAAGGCCCCTACTTCTAGACTGACTTCTACTTCAAAGCCTTCGAGGAGGAGCTGGTGGACCACAGGGTGGGCCATCAGGCAGAACTGTGTTCATGGTGTAAGGGGCACTCTTCCAATGGTTGAGGAGCTCTTGCAGGTGGCAAAGGTCCAAATCCATCTTTTCCACTTGGGATTGAATATATTAATAAATTGAAGAAATAATGACAACCTTTTCATTAACAAAAAATGATATTCCACAGGCCTCATGATTAAAAATAACATTATTCTTGGCTTTCCATAGTTGAAAGAGAATAATAGCACAGAGGAATTTCTAGATAAAGGCAATAGAGGCTGGCCAATTAGGAAAATCCCTAAATAACACCTGTCACCAAGAGAAAGGCTCATGGTGATAAGGCTAAAATAATAAATGGATTTAATGCCAGGTAGACTGGGCTTTCAATCAAAACTAAAACATATGTTTAAAGGATTTTGTATGCTTGTAAGCTGGACAGAAGGGCTAGGGAATGTGGAGCAACCTCTCACTGAAGGGGAGTCCTTGGTAAATTAAACACCATAAAAAATGAGCTAACTTGGGCTCTAAGCTAGGGTGCCACACATGATCCAGACGGATAAGCCAAGTCCTAGGAGAGGACTGGAGGCCTTAGTGCCTATTGATCTTATCTAAAGCTAGAGAGAACAAACCCATCACCTAATAAGGAAGCATGGGAGAGTAGCTTTTGAAATGTGTATCACAGTTCCACCTCTGGTCTTTCCACTAGGCCCTAGGAGGATGCAAGCCAAGTTTATGTAGCATAACATTAGGTAGAAATTCTTAAATGTAAAGAATAGAAGGTAAGTTCACATTATTTAACTAAAAATTGATTTTTAGTTTAAGCCAGGGAATCCAATCTCTAAAGGTAACCAAATCACGGATAGTGCGAATCTTTTTTCAAAATAATTATAGAGCTTTAATACTAGGTAATTCAACTAGGGGAATGGAATAAGTATGAAATATAAGGGACCACCATAAGCTATGATCATTAAAAGACAAACTTATGTGAAAACCATCCCCCACCCACTTCAAGTGGGGTTTGACTACATCAAAAACTTCCATATGCTTTTGACCATAAAAGAGCCATTAATCTTAACAGGAACAGTAGTGATGAGAAGGTATTAGAAGCCAAAATTTTGCCAACTGATTTTACTATAGGGAGAGCCCATAAAAATACAATGTCTTAGAAGAATTTTCCAAGATTCATTACCCTCAATATCTTAAATAACCCACTTTGCATATAGGGTCATGCTTTATTGATAGGTGTCAATGATGTCCATGCCACCTTTATCACAAGGGAGGCAACAACTATCCCATGCCACCCAACGAAAACCTCAGGCCCAACTAAAATTGGCCCAGAGGAAATATTTGAGGAGCTTGGCCAGAGTATGATAAGAGGCCTTAGAGGGAACCTAGTAGGAGGAATAGTAGACATGTGTAGTGGTTAGAATCTTAGTGCAAATCTGAAACTTGTCTGCTAGAGATAGGTGCTTAGTGATCCAATACACAATCTTATTTTTAATCCTATTGAGGACATACTACCAAAGCTCGATTTACAAATTGTCAAAAGTAAAGGGGATGACCAAGAACTTGAATTGTTCTTCTTGAGAAATCTATTTCCAATTATACTTACGAAGCCACGTAGGCATATGCATCACACTTTGATGAAAACACTAGGTTTTTCTCCATTGTAGGCTTGAGTCGAAAGCCAAACAAAAAGTGCCAAGGCATTGGATAGCTTCATTAAAAGTGGCCTCTTTTTCTTCTAGCATGAGGAAGGTATCATTTGCGAAGTGCTCATTGATGAGTTGGGAAAGATAATGCCACGAACAAGCCTTTGTGAAGCTCTAAAAGCTAGGAGATAACTCAGGACTTCAACAAATAACACATAAAACACTAGAGCAAGGGGATAACCTTGGTGAATAGGCCGTTCAATCTTAATCCCCTTAGTTTTATGCCCATTAATAGTGAGGCAGGTCAAGGCATCATGAATAAAATTATGCACTGCATAAATGAAGTAGGGGCCAAAGCCAAGAGCCTTACACATGGCAAGAATAAATTGCCACTCAATCTTATCATAGGATTTTTCAAAATCTAATTTAAAAAAAACTGTTCTCTGAAGAGAGGAACAAGCCCAAGCCATGCCTTCCTAGACCATAATAAGATTATCAAAAATATAATGCCCTCTAATGAATCATGTTTGCTCTAGTCTAATAATGGTAGGTAAGATGAGCCAGACATGGTTGGTGAGGGCTTTGGTAAGAATATTGTAAGAAATATTTAGCAAGGTTATCAACCTCCAATTGATAAGTAACTCAAGATCTCTAGCTTTAAGAATGAATTTGATATTACTTTGGTTGCTCATGGGCCCAGGAGACTAAATCCATAAGGCTTCTTTGTAGACTTATAGTAAATCAGGTTCGATAAAATCTTAGGTGGCTTTGTAAAATTTGCATGGGAAGCCATTGAGGCTAGGAGCTTTATCATTGCTCATGCAATGCAGAGCCTCTGTAAGCTCCTAAAAGGTGAGCAGGGCATCACAAAGCCACTGATCGAATGGCTTGAGCTTGTGAGGCACCACATCGAGGTAATTTTGAAGTGCATGGGATCACTTAGCTATGAAAAGCTAAGCTTAAAAAACTAGCTTGTAATGTTCAAGGAAAGTCGAGGAGATATCAGACTAAGAGGTAAGTTAGGATTAAACCACTTGAATGGCTTTGATTTGACCAAGAGCTTGCTTGGCTTTAAGTGCTTTAAGGAAATCCTCAAAGGCTTTGTCACTAATTTTTAGCTAGTACAATTGAGCACAAAGTTGAGTGCCTCTGGCCACATGGTTTTCTGCCACCTTAAGGTGGTGTTTAAGAGAGACTACAAGTTGTTGCAACTACACATTGAAAGGATCAATCTCAAGGGAGACAGAGACCTATCAGAACTCATTGCACATAGCCTCTTCTAAGTTCTTTAGGATCTAAGCAACATGTTTGCCATGGTGGTGGAGGAAGGAGGTGGTGCGTAGAATGGCCTCATTCCACCACTCAATCTAATTGGCGGCGTATGGGGGTCGCAAGGTGAGGTTATAGATCCACTTGATGAGTCAGATCAATCCAACATGACTTAACATAGATGTATTAAGGATAAAATGATTACGTGGCACATTGTACTGCCCTAAGGTCCATTCCACTATGCAGGAAATAGGGGAGTGGTATGATAAAATAAAATCTAAGTGGAAATTGATAGGCTAGCCATCAATGTTGGAAAATGAAAAAATATTTTGCTCTGATAACATAAATTGGTCTAACCGTTTGAGTACGTGATGATCGCTAGATTGGTAGTTGGACCACATAAATCAAGATATGGGGTTAAATGTCTGCCATCGGAGGAGTGGGTTGGCTACACCCCATTTATCTTAAAATAATACCAATCCTCACATTCACCAACGTACCAACACATGGGGAGAGCCCCAGCCCTATCTTGGGGGTGTTCAATCATATTGAAATCTCCACACACTAGCCACATGGTACCAAGTAGCCCATTTGTTAAAAATTACCAAAGTATGGAGCGGTCAGGGCCATCATTGGGTGCATAGATGTTGGGAATGCCAAATGGATGGCCATCAATGTCAATAATAACCCAAACTGCCTAATGTGATGGGTCCTCCCCCATGGCAATAATGCCAGGGGAAACCTTAGGGGCAACTAAAATACAAGCACTGTCACATTGTGTCTCATACAAGGTGGTGATCTAGGTGGTGTCATGCCAAATGCTTCAAAAATACATTTGAAAGAGAAACCCAGATAGTTTAACTTCTTGCAGACATATAATATCTAAAAAACTAAACTACTGATAAGCAACATGCACAGAGTATTTATGAATAGACTTTGTAAGACCCCTACCATTTCATGATAACACATTCATAGGGAAGGGTCATCCATTTGAAGTTTTCCTTATCCGTCCTCAAAATCTGCCAACACTGCAAAGCTATTATGTTGGTGAGGGCATTAATTTTTTATTGACCATAATGAAGCAATGTTTGGCTTTGTGTTCCTCTCGAGGAAAGTCTGCACCCTTATGAGGTGGGTTGCAAGACTGCTAGGAGGAGCCATTGGTTGAGAGAACCTTAGCCAAGGGCATCATAGTATTTTGGGAAACCAGAGAAATGCTTTGCGGGTTGGAAGGAACCGAGATGGTAAGGGGTGACAGAGAAGTTCCATGAGAGGGTTTGGTAGTTAGAGAAGAATCATTTCGAGGTGGCGATTGGGGTGGACTTTGTGGCTTAGGGCCCGACGACCTTTTAGGGGGACACTGTGGTCCAACCATCACCTTGGTTTGGGATTCTCAGTCTGAGGAAGCAACTGGGGAGGCTTGAGATGACCCATGTGAGGACAATCCTTGATGTGATGGTTTGAAGCCTAACATAGAAACAAGTGTTGGGAAGGTTGAAGTAAATAACCTTTTGCAACCACTAGGTCTCCTCGACTTGGATCTCTATGAACTCCTTTAGTTCCTTGGAGAGGTCAACCTCCACACATACTCACTTGTTAGGGTGGGGGAAAACCACCGATTTGGATTAATCGTAACAACACATCCTATAGGGGTGACGATTTGGGGTATGAAAGCCCAGAGGTGAATTGATAGACCGATAAGCTCAACACAGACATGGACACAAAGGGTGTCATTGTCAGAAACTTTAAGTCACGGGACCGGATAGACAAAATCATACGCTGGTTGTGAAGGAACTAGACATTAGACTTCGTAAGGATAAGCTGCATCTCGGAGGGTTTTTTGAAGGTAAACTCGAAAAACAAATTGGTAAGGTTCTAGATAACAGAGACATGGATATTGAGAGGCTCCCAGTGGTTGCGGAGCCAATTATGAAGGTAATCCTTCGAGGGGACACAACCAACAAAGTAAGCAATAATAGAACAATTTTCATGCCATTTACAACATTGTTCAACAACTGCAACATAAATGCTTACCTCTGGAGTGGAGGGGCGCTGAGGGATTACCTCATCGTAGACCTTTGGAACAAACTTTCGAGCTCGCTTGGGCACCATTAGCTCCAACTCTGTATCAACAGATGCAGTAGAGTATGAAAAAGTCATAAATAAAGGCCCTCCCTGCTCAAAGGACGACACACCAAGCATAATTAATGCGTCATAGCCCTAAAAAATCTGTACGAAAGCGATTTGGATAAGATGAGCCAAAACAATAACCATAAAACTTTAGTAGAGTGATTCTTTTCAATCCTCAAAACACTCACTTTTTATTTTTAATTGACCAAATCTTCAATTTAATACCAAAGATTGAGAGATACACATTCCATCAAATTACTTTCAATTTAAAAAACATAAAATAAAAAATTAATAAATATACCGTGTGTCCCATGAGATGAATCCATTAAAAAAATCGCGACCGTTTACACCCGAAGGAGAAAAAACCCTTGGTAGCAATGTCAAAAGGGAGAGGAAGAAAGTAAGTAAAGCCTTGGTAGATATAAAAAGTTAGTTAGAGGGAATGTTGGCGTTGGTTTAAAAACCAAAAAGAGAATATGGGGAAGCGAGTAAAGGAGATCACGCTTTTGGTATTCTCATCATTTCTGTCTTCTTCACACTTCAACAATCATGTGGGCCCTCTCCCATCTATACTTAATTTAGCATTCCATTGCACCCTGCCCCCCCACCCAAAATCTTCATTTTATTTTTTCCTTTTCTGACTAGTCTACACTTTTTTATGGAATGAAATGTGGTAAATTTACACAATTAATTATTTGAGAGATAGGATAAAATATAATATTTAATTCGTTCAGTGTGGTGGGGGGACATCAATTTGTTGGCAAAAGGGGAATTTTATTTCCTCTGATGAGGGTTAGCATATAAATATGTATTATGTGTTAATTTGTGGTGGTAAAAACTGTTGGAAGTTAACCACTGATAATAAAATTGTTAATTTTATAAATATGTGTTTTGAAAGAGAAATTCTCACTTAAAATGTCAAACATTAAAATTAAATATTTAATATAACATATGTTAATATTTTAATATAAAAATTTTTAACCAAAAAAATATAATTCAATGTCAACGAAAGAGGTCTTCATTTTATATATTAATGGATTATATATAAAATTATTAAAAATAAACATTCGATATTGTACTTGAATAGAGATATATCATTCAATTGTCTTATTATAAAAAGGAATCTCATTTCAGAGATTGAAGGTCAATATATAAATACATACTCTCTTTAGTTTTTGGTTGTAAAGAATGTTGAAAGTTAATTCACAGGGAGAATGTAGTCTATTAATTAGAAAAAATAAAAGTCAAATAACAATATATAATCATTAAATTTTATAAATGCATTATGTGTGTGTGTGTGTCTATATATATATATATAAATAATTGAAATTCTATTTTTATATGATTAGGTGTACAAAATATTTCTTGCCTCATCCCTTTTTTTGGTATTTCATTGGATTTATATTTTGGTGGATGGCTAGGCAATACCTTTCTACACCATCATCTTCATAGTTGAACTACAACCCATTTGATACACAATATATATTCAATAACATGATGAGCAAAAAAATAAGAAAAAAAATTGTCATAAAAACATCTAAAAATAATATAATTATTATTAAAAAATTATCGATATAATATATCTTAATATTTGAAATTTTGACCCCAAAAAAAAAAATTATGTCAATAGAGGCTCTCATTTCATATATTAATAGATTATATATAAATATACAAAATTATTAAAAATAAATATTTTATGCTATACTTGAGTAGATATATATCATTTGATTGTCTCATTACAAAAGGGAATCTCATTTCATTTGTTGAGAGTTAGTATATAAATACAAACTATCTCTTATTTTATGGTTGTAAAGAATGATAGAGGTTAATTGACATAAGAATGTAATTTGTTAATTAGAAAAAATATAATCAAATAATAATGTATAATTATTAATCTTACAAATACACAATAAAATTTTAAAAGAGAAATTTTTATAAAAATATTTAAAAATAATATACTTAATATTTTAACATAAAAAATTTAGAAGAAAAAAATATAATTCAAGATTAATGGAGGCCCTCATTTCAAATATTAGTGAATTATATATAAATATATAAAATTAGTAAAAATAAATATTCTATATTGTATTTGAGTAGAGATATATCATTCAATTGTCTTGTTATAAAGGGAATCTCATTTCAATTGTTGAGGGTTAATATATAAATACATACTTTCTTTACTTTGTTGTTGTAAAGAATGTTGGAGGTTAATTGAGAGAGAGAATGTAGTCTATTAATTAGAAAAAATATATCTAAATAATAGTATATAATCATTAAATTTTATAAATATACAATGTGTATATATATTATTGAAATCTTATTTTTAAATGGATTAGGTGTATAAAATGTTTGTTCGGTTTAGTACCAAAGATTGAGGGGTATCTATTCTACTAAATTTGGTTGAGACAAATGGATGGTTAAACAATACTTTTTATACCATCATACCATCATCTTCATCGGTGAACTACAACCCACTTGATAAACAACGTATAGCCAATAACATGATGCGTGAAAAATTTACAATTTTTTTCCATAAAAACACATAAAAATAATATAATTATTAAAAATAAATACTCTATATAATATATTTTAATATAAAAATCTTTGACCAAAAAAATATAATTTCATTTATTAATGGATTTTATATAAATAAATAAAATTATTAAAAATAAATATTCTATATTATACTTGATTAAAAATATATTATTTAATTATCTCATTACAAAAAAGAATCTCATTTTATTTGTTGAGGGTTAGTATATGAATACATATTATCCGTTATTTTGTAGTTATGAAAAATATTAAAGGTTAATTCACAGGAAGAATGCAGTTTAATAATTATTAGAAATAAAATCAAATAATAGTATATAATCATTAATCTTATAAATATACAACAAAATTTTAAAAGAAAAATTCTCATAATCTGAAAATAATATAACTATTTAAAATAAATAGTAGATATGATATATCTTAATATAAGAATCTTTAACCAAAAAAATATAATTCATGTCAATGAAAGAGGCCCTGATTTCATATATTAGTAGATTATATATAAATATATCAAATTATTAAAAATAAATATTTTATACTATATTTAATTATAGATATCTCATTTAATTGTGAGTGTTTTTTAATTTTAAAAAAAATTATATATATTTGAGTTACTTATCCTAACATCTTTAGGTTAAATAAAAACCCATATAAAAAATATACTCATCGATTATAAAATAAAATTAAAAGTAGTATATATATATAAAATTAGAGGTTAAATATAGACCTCGATAAAATATGTTCTCATAAATTATAAGACTCAAATAAAATATATACTCATTGATTATATATATATAAAATTAGGTATGGTGTAATCTAATATTTTCATATAAAGAAAAAGATATATCTTTTAATTATGGCATCAAACTCCCATGTCACTTCATAATGAAATTAAAAAAAAATATTTTTAATCATTTTTTAGTATTCAAATTATTAAGTGCATGTACGCCCCCCGCCCCCCCAAACAACTTATAATAAAAAGAACATGTCTTTAACTAAAGACATACCCTTTTGTTATGACATCTAAATTTAATGTTATTTGAGGAGAAATTCCAAAAGTATATTATAATTTTTTTAATATTTATATTATGAAATTTAATATATATTTTTTGATGGATTTTAAATACTTCTTAGTGATAACATTTAAGTGGAATAATATTTAAAAATAATTAAAAATAAATAAATTATATTTTAAAAAAAAAATCTTACAAATATAACATTTAAATTGAATGAATCTTTATTATTCGAATTTTTTTTTTAAGGAAAGAGAGAAGATAGGATCTTGCTTGCAGTTGAATTGTATCGTTCTTGATATTAGACTTATTTCAATTAATTTCTGTTGTTGAAGTCTTGTTGAAAGTTATATCCTCCTTTTTTGGATTGGTTGCTGCTTATTAGTTGAATTCTAAAGCTCTGTGGTTTTTCTTTGCTCTCCTCCGTAAATACCTTAATAAGATATGTATCGTCACTTTTGATGATATTTCTTTTCTTTTGTCGTTTTTGTATTTACTTGTTGGTGGGCACTGAATCTTTTTTATGTTCCACAACCTATTCATACTTCAGATCAAAAACAATTTACCCTATCAAAAAAAATTGAATGAATCCCTAAACGATATATATTGAGGAGACCAATCTCTTCCTTCCACTGAAAATAAATTTGTGGTCAATAGATCATTGGGTTTCTTAGAATTAAATATGTCCCCCTCTAAACAACTAAACCACATCTTGAAAGATCACATCTAATGCCAACGTTATTATTAAAAAAATTGATTTATTGATATGTTTGGGAAATATATATTTATTTATTTATATTATGATTATTTGCAACTCCCGAGTCAAAAGTATAATGAAAGATCTCATCCATCTGCATTGCATTGCATTGCTTTTGCTGTCCGGAATATCTCCTCCATTTTCCTAGCCGTACCAGATTGTTTCCTTCATGCCCTTCTCATTTCCATTTTCACTTTCACCCATGGTAAAAAAATCTCCGTTTTTTGACAGCCGAGGTAAATAAATAAATCAATTTTTTAACGACTTATAGAAGAAGAAGGCCTGATTGATTATTCACTCTCCCTGCAGATGTTCTGAGCACAAGTTTTTTTTTTTTTTCCCCTTTAACACTTAGTTTTTTTCTTTTAATGGTTTTTGGCCTATTATCTTTGGCGTTAAGGGACAGAAATAAAGGCAAAGCACAGTTCGATGATCACGTTTGACGGAGAATTTTGGAGCTTCCTCAGCAGGTGAGTTCAGATTTTGAGCTTGATAAGACCCCCCTTTTTTTGTCTTCTGATGACAGAATTTTGGGCAATCAAATGTTGTTCTGTAATTGTACAGAAAGAAACACATGCTTTCTGCTGTGTTACTCCTGTTGTTCAGTAGATCTTGTTGTTTTTTTTTTCTTTTTATTAATAGAAAATGGGCGTGAATGTGTAAATGGGTTGGGCGTGGAATTTTTTAATTGTGAAGTAGAATTTAGTAAAAAGGAACAAAAACAGAAAAACTGGTTTTATGATGTTTTGCATTTTTCTCTGCCAAAGTGGTTGTGAACGTGTAAATGGGTTGGCAGTGGAATTTTCTATTGTGAAGTAGAATTTTGTAGATATATATGTATTTTGTGTGCTGAATTAAGCTGCCCAAATGGATGTAAAGTGGGTTGGAAGTAGAATTTAGTGAACAAATTTGTTGTTCTGTGATGTGTACTGCATTTTGGGTGCCTGTGATTATTGTGTAATCGACAGCTGGTGAATTAATTAGGTAGACCCTTTTTTATGCATAGACAATTTGGATCCCCCCAGTGCCTTCTCAGTAGAAGGAAGAAGAGTATTAAAATGGAATGAAGTCCCATTGAGGGAATATGCCACTTTAGTCAATGGTCTGTAGACTACGGACATCATGTAGGTAGCAACCACAAGCTAGAGAGGGCCCAAACGGCATGGCATCCAAATTATCCATGGTTGTTCATGAATTCAACCCCCCCTGGTGTGGTTGTGATCACTCAGTGAAACAATTGTAGAATGTGTGCTCTGTGACCACACCCATGTTGTCTTGATCTTATGTGTTTTATGAACCCTGGACATCAGACTACATATTGAGCAATGTTAGCGGTTATGGAGTGTTTGATACATGTTGTGCATAGCCTTGAGTATTAAGGACAGTATCAGTGTGAACCCTTGACATCAGACTACATATTGAGCAATGTTAGCAGTTATGGATTATTTGACGCGTGTTGTGCATAGCCTTGAGTATTAACGACAGTATCAGTGTGGAAGGAAATCTCATCATAGAGACATTCCACTATTGTAACAGGCTTGCAGATTACAGACACTGTATTGAGCAATGCCAATGCATATGGAGTGGTTGACATGTGTTGTGCATACCTTCAGTATCAAGGAGAGTATCAATGTGGAAGGAAATCCCATCATAGAGACTTTCCATTATTTTAAACAGCTTGCAAATTATGGCCATCATAGACATTCCAATATCTTAAACAGCTTGTAAATTACAGACATCAGAGAGGGAGGATGCTAAAACGTGTGGGTCTAGATACATAACAATGTGTTGACAAGATTAACGATCCTAGCTGAATGCTAATGCTGATTGCAGAATGTGTTTAGCAAATTCAATCACCCATGAACACTTGGTTCTTATAGCCTTGCAAGTCAAGACTTTGATTATGAGTTCAATATCAGTGGAATAGTAACACCTGAGCTTGTTCAGACCCCAATGCCAAGTCTGAAACATGTCACAAGTTCAATCCGTAGATAATAATAACATATCCACACAGTTTAGCTTCTAATGCCAACAGTTTGATGTACAGAAATGGATGCGCTTATGCCTATTTCATAAAGTGCTTTGCTTAGTGCCTGGAGTGTGAAACTTCATGGCACAGCAACATGAGAGACACATTGCCGCGTATGGCATTTGAAATGATGTTAAACATAGATTTTGATTGCTTGCTTATAAAAAAATCGACATTTAGAAGTGAAGCTACACGTAACCAGTTTGATCAGTTAGTCACTTGGATTCACAATTATTGAAATTACATGTAATAGCTTTATACCCAAAACAAGTAGTTCATCATATAGTTTGGGGGTCACCGGTATGCTTTTGGTGTACTTCCAAATGCTGGCCTTGTCAGCCTGTTCATCAGTTCTGTGATCAGGGAGTTTCAAAGTAATTTAACTTCTCTACATTATATGCAAATATGAAATTGAAATTGAAATTGAAATTGGAGCACAGAGAGAATAAGCTGCCTCAAGAACATGGCTTTTGATGGCTCTTGTTCTTTTGAGATTCTTTCGCACATGATAAAGTCTGAATTGATTTGTAGTGCACCTGTGTAAATTGACACATGGGAGAATGGATATGAAAACGGTACTACCAATTTTTAAAAATCCATATAACTAGTGATCCTGGACTCATCAAACAATGTTTACTTTTCAGAGAAAAAGGGGAAGCTGGGGTGATACTTGATACTAACTATCGTGAATTAGACACACATTCAGGGAAATTGTCTTTGGTCACGGCCAGAACTATTGCCATAAGAGGCACAAAATTCAAAATAGCAAAGGGTAAAGAAAGATTCTTTGTAATTTGTGATGCTATTGCCATAAGAGGCACAAAATTCAAAATAGCAAAGGCTAAAGAAAGATTCTTTGTAATTTGTGATGATTTCTATTTTTTCCCCTTTTACCAAGACTTTTAAGTAAAGAGTGATTACTATTTGCTTAGGTTATAAATCTAGAAACTGATCTTTGTATGAACTAATTTACTTGGCCAGTTTATTCTTAGCAGTAATAAATACAGAGGGAGTCAAACATATTTTAAAATTTACAATCGTGAAGGTTGTAATAAAACATTTTTATTTTTTGTTTTGTAGACACGGTAAGCCTTAGAACCTTAAAATGCTGAGATGGAGCAAATGTTGAAATGCTCTAATTGCAAATGGAATATGCAGGACTTCTCCAGTTAACAAAGGACTTTTATCAACACAAAAACTCAGCTTACCTATTACAGGAGGACTGAGGACCTTGAAATCAGAGGAAAGGCTGATTGCATGCGTGTGTGATAATACATAAGTTTATAACTGCCCCATTCTTTAGAAAGAGAATATGCTAATGGAAATTACAATTCTAGTCTCAGCTACTTGCACTAAAATACAAACATCACTAAAACATAAAACTACACTGAAGTACAAAACTAAATATTCACAAAATACAATGAGAGCACATGATCGAGCTCTAATATGTTAGTATGATTTCAGAATTTTATATTTTTTCCTTTGAATGTGTTTCCAATTGAATTTGATTTCCATTATGTCTCTTTCTTCCTAGAGACTAAAAACATCTTTGCTTGGATAAATGAAGCAAACTGAAAGTAATTTCAGCAATGCTAATGCTGAAGATTGAATACAATGAATTCCAACATACAAAACTAATTTCTCTTTTAGTAATCAGTAACTGAATAAGCATGTCTGTGTTGCCATGGACAAAGAGGGGGGACCCAGTATTACGCTTGGACCTATGGATTGAGAAAATAAAATTGTACCCTCTTACAGTCGTAGGCTCTTTTGGTCTGATGCCAAACTCCTGAAACTTAGACCATGAATTTTTGCAAGTTTCATGTAGAGGGTCTGTAGGATTTTTCCCTCACAAAAAGACAATGCCGAAATAGGATTATCATCTCATTCAGTTCGATGATCACTATGGATCCCTTCTCATCCTCTTTAAAATGTGTTCTTTGTACTCAATTTTGTAACTTTGGGTTGTTGCGCATTTGCTATGGTGATTGTGGAAGCTACTAACAACCTCACTACACGCCATTAGCATCTGCAAATCAAATAATGGTCCAAAGCATGGCATTTACTATTGAGTATAAAAATCATGCAGGTTTTTCAATCATACATCGTAAATTTTGTCTAAAAAGGTTTGTGCTATCGTAAATCGAGGCATTGATATTCTCTCACTGAAGTCAAAATTACCACAAATTTGAGGCTTAGACTAAACAAAGCACTGGAACAAGAGTCTCAAGCATCATCCAACCTTGACTTATTCATCAAAAAAGTTATGTTGGAACATCCTTGTCTACTGAAGATTATACCTATTCTCTCTGTTACCCGAAAATTTTCCTCGTGTCCTCCATTATTTGCTATTTACCATTTACCAAAGCTAATTGCAAAGCATCTCCCAATGACATCAAGTAACCCTCTTGATGGAAATGAGTGACTAGATGGGGATCAATGTTGGTTTGTTACCCACCTTTTACCACTTTTGCATTCTCTATGGCCATTTTATCATGTGTTTTTGAATAAATTGTCATGATGGTTAGGAACAGGCTCCTAATAAAGAATACGATTCACAGGGAACTTTCCATAGGAATTCTATCATAGGAAACTTTTCATATGAATTTTATCTAGGAAACTCTTCATAAGAATGTTTTTGCTTCCGTGGTAATTCACTGCATTGTCTACTGCACAACATTGGCTTCTCTCCAATTTCCCAAATGGGCTTTACAAGCATGTTAGTGGTCATTTTGGGATGTACAGAAATCTCCTTTAATAATTTGTGTCTGCAAGGAATTTTGTTCTAGCATGTTGGAAATCCCATTTGACAGGAGCGTTGGTTTCATTTCCGAAAAGAGGGAAACTATCTCGTTATGATGAATATGGTCCTTGTATACCTGTGGATGATGAGAGTAGCGTTTTCCAAATTTTGAAATGATACCCATTCTCATAGGAAGAGATCCCTTTAAAATTTTAAAGATGCTTTATTTTGTTGTTGTTTGGCTCATTGAATCTTAGCATATGTTCTTTTTTGTAATTGTTTGGCAATTACCTGAAACTCGTGAACTGCCATTGTCTATTCAAACCTTTGCAGGCATGGGAGCAAAGGTACAGTATGAAAATTACTTCCCGGTACTATTCCCGAATAAGAATGCTGGGCCAGATGCAGGAATAAACAGAAGTCTTGTAGAGGCTTGGCCAAAGTGTGCTGGAGAGGAAATATTGAAAGAAGACCAATTTTACAGTACTCTCCAGCAAGGGCCAATGGGACAATGTTCAGATAAAGATTTTGAGATAATGAAGCATACAATGCTTAAGCATGAAGAGATATTTAGGGATCAGGTATGTGAACATCTCAAACTAAGCAATGTCATTTACAACTTATTAAGTTCACACATATCTCAACAAACACAACATTGCTGTTTGATGAGCTTATTTAGCTCTGTATGTATAATTTTGAGTGATGCTTGAGGTACTCCCTGCCTGACCATATCCTATATTTTAATACATCTATGTGTCTAATTAACTGCTTTTGGTTACTTGAGGACGTGACATTTATAGATCAAAAAATGTAATTTCATTTTCTGGCAACTGAGGTTCAAAAAGCAGAGAATGTGATTGGATTGATCATGGAAGATAATTTTGTGTCAAGAAGATAATGACTTTTGAGAAAGTTCTAATGTATCCTGGCTATTTGTGGATATTCTAGGTACGTGAACTGCATCGTTTATATCGAATGCAAAAGATGTTGATGGCTGAGCTTAAGAAGAAAGATTCCAACACATCAACTTTGACTTGTGGACCAGTCCAAGATGGACTATTTCCAATGCATGTTGGGTCAGAACCTCTGAAATCAGAGGGCAAAAGTAATTTTTGGGGTGCCCTTAGCAGCCCTCTAACAAACAAAGATGGCAGAGATTGTAGACAACCTATATCAGGTGTAGGATATATGCAAACTCAGAGATCTAGTTTGTTTGATCAGAATCTACAAATGGGGTTGACCCCACAGGAGGGAAAACAGATCCCAAGGGACTTTTGCAATTTGCAACCTAGCAGAGCTAGAAAGTGGACTATTGACCTTGAACAAGCCGCTGATGACTACATGGATGATGAAGTGAGCAACAAAAATGAGGAAGCAAAAACATTAAGAAGAGAAGTTAAAGATGATATAATAGAACCTGGTTCATTAAATGATCAATCCACTGCAGAGATTGAAAGCGAGGTTCAACTAACTCTCAAAACTGGATGCGAAAAGGGAGGAAGAGAAAATGGCAGGCAGAGTGGGGCATGCCTACAACCGAGCATTCCAGAGATAAGTAGGAACGAGTTGAAGGAGTGTAAACAATTAAGACATCCTGAGGAGGCACTCCTCTTTCCTGCAACCTCCCCAAGGTCTGAAGCTCTTTCTCAAGGAGCTGTTGGGAAGCACATGCCAGTTCTATCAAACCAAAGCTTTTTGAGAGGGTCTTTTAACTTTGATCAGGAATATAAGAAAAATGCAGAGTGGCCATCAGTCTCCGGAACTCTGCCTTTCCAAGATCAGAGAGAGAGTAGGTATTCCTGGCCAAAAGAAGAAATCTTTCATGGCACAGCTCCACAACAGAAGAACACTGTCTTTGCCTTGGTATCCTCGAACGGATTAGCAATTGATCATTCTCTGACTTCAATGACAGGATCTCTTCTTGGTGTCTCTCCAAGAGTCATTACAAACTCTCATAATGAATTGCATCCAACTGGACTATGGAGACATGCTGAAGATAGTTTATGTCATTTTCCCCGTGGGGTTCACTCTCAGGAATTCTGCATCCCACCAGAGACAGACTCACAGATGCAGACTTTCGACCTACAAGATAAATATCTTGCACAACCATTTGTTACATCTGCAAGTACTGCAGCGAATGTTAAACGAAAAGCTTCTGAGTTTGGTACAGGGACATGGTATCCGAATGGTAACCTAGTGCAACATACACGGCAGGAATCACAATCCATTTACCATGCAGGAAGCCCATCAATTTTTGGGCAGGCTTTATGCCAGACGGGCCCTTTTTCCGGATCAAAGGCTAGTCAGCAACAAGGAGCTGTCCTTGCGTTGTCTGCTTCTGCTCCTAGTTCATCGGCTTTTCCATCACATACCCTGAAGGAGTGCTCAAGATCATTCTGGCCTACAAATTACATTGGTTTGGTAGGTCAAAGCGATGTTGAGAGTAAGATGGGAAAGGAAGTAGATCTAACACTTGGACTTTCAAGTGGGACGATGGAGGAACCTAGGAAGGATATGCATTATTCTAGTGCCACGAATAAAACAGATAATAATGCCATGAATAAAACAGAAGTATCCTCTAGTAACAATAATGTGAAATTTGAAATAATTAACAAAAGCATGCATCAAGAGTCTACACATCTACATGAAGATGTTCAAAGGGATCGATGCTTCCCTAGAACCTTTATAGAGTTGCCATATCCAGAGAGGTCTAGTGCAAAGCATGTATCACATAAAAATGGGTTGGAGTTTTCAGAGCTTTGTAAGTCTTCATCTCAAGGAATGTGGTACAGGACAGGGAATGGCACGGTTTCAACAAAGCAGTTGGTGGATAATCTTGGAGAAAGAGGTGTTTCACCATGTAAAGAGAAGTTTTCTCTGGGTTCTGATTTTCTGAAGGTTCGTGACGTTACAAATGGAGAGAAAGGTGTGAAGTCTGATGTTCTACGAACTGTAGAAGGGGGAACATACAAGTCTGAAAATATTCTTGGTTTTGTTGAAAAAACAATGAATAATTCTACTACTGTTGGGGAAAATATTGGCAACAGTCAAGAATCAAGAACAGGTAAAAATCATGGAGATTTTCATATGTTTACTGCAACAGACCCTGCCAACCATGGCATGAAAATAGAGACATTTAAAGAAAATATCAATGCTGTGTATGGGCCGCACAAGGAAGAAGAGTTAGGTGCCGATAGCAGCAAGAAAATATCCTTTACGGAAAATAAGTTTCTGCCTTCAGCAATAAAACATGTTGGTGAAAACATGTGGGAGGGAACTTCTCTCGCCTTAGGAATTAGAGCTAAAGTAAGTGGTGTGGAGTCGCAATTGGAGATGGAAGATAGATTTGCTTCAAGTAATTGTAGTAAAGTTGGAAGAGTATCTGCTTCTGGGACGTTAGTTTCCCTGACAGAAGCAGTTTCGGCTGGAAGAGTTGACAAAGATGGAGAAAGTCATATTAAATTTTCTCCACAGATTACCATTTGTGACATAATTAACGGTGTTGAGATCACAAGGGAGGGCTCTTTCAACACAAACAATGCTTTGCATTTTGATCGAGGGAAAGAAAATGGCTCAGAAGAAGCTGTGTGTTGCTCAAGCCTAAAAACTGTCAAACTAATGACAAAAGACGACGGCAAGAAGGATGCTCAGGCCAAAGAAACTGAGTGTGCTGAGCCTTCATCTGGGACTTATAAGGACAAGGTGCAACTGTCTCAGGAAGACAGAACTCTAGAAAATTGCAGCCGATATACCAGTGTACAGAAAAGCAGTGGATCTAATTTCGAGTCAGAAGTGGACACTTTTCAAATAAATACTACAGAACGTCCTTCCTCTAGTTGCCCCATTTTAGATAGTAAAAGGATAGTAAACAGCGCATCAAGGAATTCATCAGTTAACACAGATGCAGCAAACGTTCTTTTTAAAATTGCATCAGAGAAAAGCTCAGACAGGTTGGGTTTAGCTTCTCTCCAATTTCTTTTGGCATCAGGTGTGAAAGGCTCATTAGATTGGTTTGCAGATGCAGTTGTCTCAAATGCTGACATCTTGGAATCTACTAGCACAGGGCTTAGAGAAGAAGCTGATAATCCATTATCGTCAACAAGATGTGGTAGTAAAGCAAAACAATCTCAGATTTCAGAAGATTCAGACCCGAAAGAAAATGATTTTAGCCCTCATGCCTCCAATGGTCTCGACTTTTTTGAGTCCATGACTTTGATGCTTGAGGAAAGTAATGCGGATGTAGATTGTAGGCCGTATGCAACACAGGAAAAAGAATCTGAAAAGATACTTTCTCCAATGAATCCTATTCTAAAACCATCCAAAAGGGGAAAGCGTAGAAGAGATTTTCAGAGAGAGATCCTCCCAAGTATTTCATCTCTTTCCAGGCAAGAGATTACAGAGGATATGCAAATCATTGGAGGGTTGATAAGGTCAACAGGGGATACTTGGCACACTGGATCTACAAGAAGAAGTTCAGTAAAATTTTCCATGAGGGATGATTGGCTTGTACCCTTGACGGGACGCCGCTCGAGAAATATGAGTGGCTTCCGGGCAAATGGTGGAAATAGGAAAAGAAATATTGATTCCCATACAGCTAGGCCCTGTGATCTGGAAGTTGAAAGGCTTAATACACTTTCTTGGACCAGTTCATGGGGTGATACAATACGGCGGAGGCGAATGCAGCGCCCACGTGTTTCAGTGCCTTCCCTTGCTCTGAATCCTGTCTAAGTAGTTGGCATTTCATAGCCTTTCTGTACATGAAAGGAATTTTCTGGTATTGCTCTCCCATGGAGAACTTGTATTATTAACATCCTAACATGCATGTTGACTTGGAAGGCCCTTTTTGGGGTTCTCCATATCCTGAAAAATCACGGATTGTAAAGTTTGCCGCTAGACAAGCAAATAACTGACATGATTCTGTGTGAAAAAGTCATTTGCAAGATATTTGTAGGAAATATATTTCGCTGGTCAATGAATTTTCTTCATTTCCTTCAGCACCCTTCTTGGGTAACCATTACTAGTTATAACTCGTGCATCCAATCTGTAAATGATGTCATTATTCTGGTCTGTGGGTTATGTAATTCATATTATTGTTATTTGAAATTTGAGGTCTCCCTAATCATCAAACCAAAATCAGTTGAAAACATTCATTTCAATCTTGAAATCTTTCTTGGTTTTGAGGAATTAATTGATAAGCCAAGTATTGTTTAGAGGAGTCTAATGCAAGACGCCATTTTGTGTGTTTGAGCAATATTTGGTTAAAAACCGAGTCAGAGAAAAGTCAATTTAACCCTTGCCCTGCCACAGATCTCAGGGTTGCAGCCTGCTGAATGTCACTCTGTCTATCATGTAGCAAGTTTTATTTTTATGAAGTAATTGACTTTAATCTCTCTTATATACTGTCACCTTTACTTTGAATTCTGTTGTATATGGGCCATCACTCATCTTTTCAGTTGGCTACTTAAATTTCCTGATGGAAGTGAATAGATTGGTGCCCATCTCAGGGTTGGAGCCTGGTTAAATGTCATTGATGCTTTATTTTGAGGGAGAAACTATTTTTGATTGTGTGTTATATTTTTTTGCTCACATTTACTTTTGATTTGCTCTTTGTGTAGGGCAATTAATGTTATCAGTTGGCGACATAAAATTCTTATGGAAACAATGTTTATCAATTTCTATGAAACCAAAGTTAAGTATTGTTAGAGCTTCTCTAGAAAGAAAGAAAGGATGAAATCATAATAATGAAAGGATAAAATCATAATAATGAAAAGAATGGGATTATAAAAACAAAAAATATGCAACAAATCCATCATGTCCAACAAATCAGAGCCTAAGTATTGGTAGATTTTTTGTCGAAAGAAAAATACATGAAATTATCATAGTGTTACATATTCATATCTACAAACTATCGTACAATGTTACCACACTGTGAAAAAAGCCTCAAATCTCTAATTATGACAATTTAAAATTCGTAAGTGACCAATAGAACTGCTCAATTTGTTGTTAAAATGCTGAATGAATGAGGAATAAGGTATTTGATTATACTAACTAGACGCCTTGAATCATATTTGAATGGAGGAGTGCATAAAGCATTGGATTATAATTATTAGATATCTTGATTATTTGATCCGTAATTGACATGGACATTTCATTGTATGATTCAGAAGTACGGACTAGTTTCCCTACGTGATGTTTCCAAGTTTTGTTCTATTGAAACATCGAAAATGCTGCAACCAGATGCTTCTCAGCTCTTATGACAGCCATCTACAATGTACTACTCATTAAGCAAACCTTCATGCTTTCCGACATGCTACATAAATTTCATATCATGCTTCAGATTCTAACCATGCTGCTACCCGATACATGATTACAATTCATATTTGCAGAGCACTAGCGCACAACAAATATGATGTTCTTGAACTTTATGAGAAAATCAATTCATTTCCTATCAGCTATCATGAACAAGTGCTATGCTTGAGCTCATGCATTCAATTGAATTATATGCTCTCTTAAGTGTTTGAGATAGTATATGAATCAAACATAACAAAGAGGGACATACGCAATAAACTACCTTGGAGAAACCCAATATGGGAAAATTCCAGAAGAGTGAAGCCATGCTTCCTCATCTCCACTATCTTCTTTGTGGTTTATAGGGTCATTGTCTTTTTGAGGCCTTCAAGGACATCAACCTCTGTCAAAGTCACTCGCAACGCTCTCTGCAATCAACTATGGATAACTTGCTTATTCAACAAAATTGACTATTGACTTTAGCCATCTTAGTTGTGTAGCCTTTAACTGCACTCTACTTTACCGAATTAAGTTAAAATTTTGCTTTTGCACTCTTCTTTGAACCCCCATGGGCTCATTTAAACACTATCAACATTCCATGGGCTCAAACAAGAAGCCCAAAAATCAGAAACCTAACGACAAGTTGTCTTTGTACCTTAATCTCCTTATGCATTACATGTAGACGAAACAACCTCTTTGTGCAAGGCAAAATCGCCCTGGCAGTTACGTAACCACCACTTAAGGTTGCAAAGTTGTCGTGGCAGTTATGTAACCACCCCTTGCCTTAACCGGTGGTTTCACAACCCTAAAAAGTCATCTAGCTTTCAAAAATCCCATGTTTTTTTGAACTTGCATAACTTTTCGAGAGAAACCCAAATCTATACTCTAAAAATACTTTTGATGAAAACCATATGTTATTTTAGCCTTTGTACTAAAAACTATATGTTTTTCAAGACTTGGCATGTTGCGGATACCTCTTAAAACCTGTTAACAGTGAATTGTCTTGACCAACTAAAATTTGATGAAAAATATGATCCAATTCTGGATCATACATCCCCAATTTGAAAGCTTTTGGTCACACAAAATCTCTATATTGAAAAGAAACGTATTTACCTTCTATCTTCTCAAATGAGATACATGTTCTTCATCATCCTCTTGGATTGTACATTGTTCATCTCTCTTAAAGTGTTTTCCCAACATGAAACGTGTAACCCAGATTGGTTAAGAGGCCATGACTTCTTTAAATATCTACCAACTAACCCTCTTTCACTTTTCAATGTCTTGGTCTTCCTCTTGTCTTGCTCTTTGCACTCTTTGTGGCTTGCCCTCTTCTCTTGGCTATTCCTCTTAGCCCCTATGTTGCAATACACATGCCTGTCAACTAGGATGAAGCTCTCCTTTAGGAGATGCTTATATAACACCCTCCTCCTTGTTCACATTCTTTCAACAAGTAAATAAAACATATTTCATATGCAAGTGGTTTTACACAAGCCACCACTTTTGCAAATTGCCCTTATCTTGGGTCTTATAATTCAATGTTTGCTTTAACAAAAAATGCAACATACATTGAATGACATGTATTCAATGAAAGAACACGGATGCAAAAACATACATCCATCAAAACCAATAGTCTTCTTGTGGATTGGTGCTCACCATGAGTGCACTTCTCACCTTCTATCAATACCCTGATGCCATGCCACTTCTTCTCCCTTCATGGATGCTTCCAGATGCCCATCAATATGTTTTACCAACTACTGTCATATCAAAACCTATTTTGGAGAATATGCTGCAACCTTATTCCATGTGCATACAGCTATTCAAAAAACATGCTACAAACTTTGTTACATCGATTTACAACTTATCATGTGCATACCACAACCGTCATAGGCATGCTACAATAACTTTGATTATAAGAAAGAGCCTATATCTTCATGCTACAATCATTTGAGTTCTTATATGCATGCTACAACATTGATAAGCAACTAGACATGCTACAAATTATGTAATTTTGAATTTACATGGAGAAGAAAAGAAAACCAACATGTTGTCACCTTTGTGATACCTCAGCCTTAAACCCATGCTTGGAGTTTTCACTCAACATAGATTGCATCTTCAACTCATTTTTTCATATGTTACAAGAACTAGTAAGGAAATCATGCCAACTCGCATATCAACATGGACATGAGATATGATACAACCTATTTGATCCTATGGGCTGCTCATACATGTGCTTCTCAGACATATTAGATGGCTTCGCCATATCCACCTTAAATGAGTCAAATTCCTCCCTACTGCTCATACAAATGAGGTTAGTTCTCTTATTGCTTCTTTCAACTATGAAACACAAAAATATACAATTTGGAGGTGCTTACATCTTTGCAAATACTCTATCATTGAAATCAAAGAGGCCATCACAAAAGCTCTAGTGTTGGTTTGCTTGGATTTCAAGAAAGATTTATGTAATCACGTAAAAGTGGTATTTGAGTTTTAAGAGTGCTACTTGAGACCACCTATCCTTAGCTTAGCCCTAGACATATCGTAGAGCCTTTTTTCACATTCATCCAACCTTCATGCAGGCCATAGGAGTCCCTGGTCATCCCTAAAGTAGTCCTAAACCCTCATTTTTACATCATGGCTCTTTGTGCCTAGTGTTCTGCCACTTGAACACTAGCATCATAATAAGGACAATAGCGCCATCTTGTCCCAATAATGACGTTAATGTCCTTTCTCTCTCTTTTTCACAAACGAATATCTTTTCAAACCTAAAACCTCCTAGGGTGAGCTTGGACCTCTTTTAGCACCCGCACAAGCATTTGAATGGTATAAATACATGATTTTTTGCCCTCTAACAACTAGATGAAAATCATATGCAAAATGCACATTCAAACGTATAACAAGTTGTGTACAATTAAGGTTATCAATCCTTCTTCTGCCCTACTACATACCACCATCTACAACAATCCTAAGCTCAGATTACCCAGATTTCCAGTTTTAAGTTCATTCAAAGCACTCAAGTCCACTATCATATTAACTTCACTTGCACTTGCTCTAGCACTTAGGTGGGGATAACTTCATCGGGCTTGATCTTTCTTCAGAGTATTGGTATGTAAGCGACTCTCATCATAGTGGGGTGTTGAGGATGTCTAGTCTACCCCACTAACAAACACACTTTTCAGCTTGTATCAACCGAATGTCCTAGCAACATGGAAGATTAGGGTTTGCTCACAAATTCAGTCAAAACAAGTAGTATACAGGGTTTTAGAACTCGTGCACGTAGGAACAAACCTCACAGATCCAAACACAGGGGTACCCAAAAGCTCAGGGCAATCATGCACATAAGACACTACCGCCAATACAAAGACACTACGACCACATTTCTAATAATGGTGCTAATATCCAATTAGGGCACTATTGTCCAAGAGGAGTTCTAACACCAGAATCCTATTTGTGACACCCAGACTAGCTTCTACCTCAGTTTCTAGCCTCTTGATCATCTGTCTCAGTTATTATCCAGCTAAGTTCTTACTTGCACTATTTATTACTTTTTTAGAAATGTCAAAGTTAGTCAATTTTGTAATAAATCAGTGGCTATATTTATTGCATATTATTAATTTGATTTAATAAACTCAACTTTTTAACAAACATATTATTTATATTAGCTAAGTCCTAAAAGGTTAAAATATTTGGTGCACCCAACTTACTTCGAGCACACAATTTCAAAACCCTAGTGCACCATTAGGGTTTCCCTTCTTATTTTCAACATCTACTCAATTTTTAGTTTGCACCATATCATCATGATTATCATGACAGATATCATTTTCTACTTTATGGTACAAAGTCTTGTGGTTTGCTTAACATGCTTATTATTGGCCATTAGTAGAAAAGTGTACATGTATGTCACTCCTCTCATGGATCATGTTAGAGCTAAGCTTATTTTACACATTGGTCCTCCCTCTTGTGATTCCCATTCTTATGAGGATCATTGCTACATGCCTCACTTTGAGTTACTACTCGATGACAGAGGGCTCTAAGAACTCCTTTTGTTCCGCCTCCATATAGACCAATTGATTATTTTCACTCCCATCCCATCTCTACTACTCGTCCTCGACAAATAGTAGATCCTGCGGTTCAAGCTGTTACTAGACGGAACAAGGTGCCTCCTCAGCCTATACAGGGACAATGTAATCCCACCATCCCTCCTCATCCCCAACACACTACAATGAGACCCATAGATCATCAAAAAGCATTTGATATTGTGTATTAGTTGAGAAACACAATGGCTAATGTCCCCAACACACTACAACGAGACCCATAGATCAACATAGAGCATTTGATATTGTCAGGATCCTACTGCCCACTAAGGGCACACTTGATTACCTTTGTATTAGCAACTAAACATGGAATTTAACCAGAATGATAAGTAACTAGAAATATGAAACAACACAGAATATGAGAGACAATACCAAATTGTATTAATACTCATTCAGAAGAAAATACAATAAAGAAGATGCCACACTTCTTCTTCCCACACCTCTAGAGCTCCCACACTTCTAGGGTTCACCAGTAATTCTCCTTCAACAGTTCTCTCTCTCAATTATGGTCACAACAATCAACTCAAACACAGAGTTATTCACCTCCACCAGTCAGTAACAACGCTCCCAGTACACCAAATACACAACCATACTCCAAGTAGATCTCTATGCTCTTGCAACAACCTGTAAATCACCAGACCTTACTTACCACGTAGATATCTCTACACCTTGAAGAACCCTTGTCCTTGCCTCACCAAGTCCTTATGATTCTTCAACCAATACCCCGGTGGATCTTCTACCAAAACTTGCACACCCTGTAACTCTCCCTAATCATACACACTCAACACCCCTTTGGAACTAGGAGGAGCTACTTTTGCTCTCTCTACAAGCACAATGGCTTTCTAGCACACTTTACAATACAGCCCATGAGTCTATTATATAGATCTCATGCATACAATAATTAGACTTTCTTAATTACAATAATTAGACTCGTAACTCAAGACCAAAAATAGTCTTTACATGCAAACTGTCTGTCCAAAAATAGACCAGTCCGGAACTCGCATGCAAACTGCATGCACACACAGGTTGCCGACGTCGGTTCCTTCATGACCGATGTCGACCAACTCATAACCGACGTCGGTTGCTTCTGCACTGTAATATGACCGACGTCGGTTGCCCTGACCGACGTCGGTTCCTCTGCAACTCGCTCTGCAACTCAACAACCCAGCAACCTCCTCCATGTTTGCATCAGTGAAGCTTTTAGCTCCACAACCTAACAATCTCCCACTTGGAGATAAACAGCAGCACTGTACCTGTACCTATACACCGTCTAATTTTATTTCTTGGCTTGTATCTCTCTTCAAGTTCAATCTTGAAGACCAACCACCACACAACCTGTGGTGCACCTCCTCTCATCCAAGTAACCTGCCACATTTGAACCTACAACTCCATGTAGTGAAGACCTTGACCCTGCGCAGCATGAATCCCTGCTGCTGGTCCCTCTCAAATACCTGAGAATCCACTGAACTGCCCTCCAGTACTTCTTCCATGAATTGGCTCCAAACTCTCTGACAACTCTCACTGCTTGGAAAAACTCAGGTCTACACCAGACCCCATGTGATTTCGAACACTGTTCTAAGCTCAGCTTGAACTGTCCAGCCTTTGGTGTGCTTATTGGTTCTGCATCCTGCGTATTGAATCCCGCCAACACCTTCTTCACATCAGCTCCCACTGGAGACAAAATCAACCTGTGATCTTCCATGTCTCTTATGCCAAAGAATTTCGCTACTTCCAAATTCTTCATGACATACCTCTAAACTAACTTTACCTTTAACTCAAAAACTCCCTGTATGTGTAACTCTGCAACAAGCAACCACACAACAGTAACAAGATAATGTTGTAATCATCATCCAACCTGGTAAAATTAAACACAATAGTTACACTGACATTGACTAAAGCCCTGCGTTGTCATCCACCTGTCAAAACCTGTACCACTGTCTTGCAGCTTCCTCAAGACCATATACCTTGGCCTTTCGTCTCACGTGTCCATCCACTCTCTTTTCTAACCTAGGAATCCATTCATCTGTCAGTGCTTTCATCCCGGCTGGCAACTCTACCAAATCTCTCGCTTGGTTCTCTTCTGAAGAATTCATGCCATGCTCTCACTGTTTCTTAGATTCTACCTGTATTGCCTCTTCACGTCTTCCTGGTTCTTGACCATCAATAAGCAACAAGTAAGAAGGTGAACAACGAATATGAGGTCCACTTACCCTTTCAGTCCTCCATATGGGCGTTTGAGACTCTTTGACAGCTTACTGTCCGCCCAACATCCGTTCCAGTGACCGATCTCGGCCATCTCCCAATCTGCACCCGACCGATGTCGGTTCCCTGCGACTGACCCTGACTACCGATGTCGGTTCCCACTGACCGACGTCGGTCTCCCCCTGCCCGACATTACAGACTCTACTGGTCTGTACATGACCGACATCGGTACCCGTCTGTTCGACGTCGGTTCCCCCTGATCGACGCCGATAACTGTGTTTTTTTGTGAGTGATGACTTTTTACTCGCGAGCTCACCTTGGATCAAAACTTTGTCCAAATTAACACAGCCCTGCTCAGAATAATTCAGTGCCCTTAGCTAATCTCTGTCCGTCATCTCCTCCATGAACACCAAGGCTTTCTAGTTCTTAAGTTTATTAAAAACATCTGTCTTCCACTTAAGAACATGCATTCCCTTCTTACACATGTGACCAAGCCTACAAAGCCACATCTCTACAACAGAAGGTGAATCAGTAATATAAGTAGATAGATAAAGGATACCTACTTTCTTACCACCGTCTAATTCAAGTGCATCCACTGTGAGAGTTACTGTGCATCTTTCATCACCCAAATTTTCTGAAGAAATTAGACTCATCTCCAAGATTAGAACCTGCATGACCTCCTTCAACACCCGTGTGTTCCCTGTTTGCAATTTCAGCTTCACTTCCCTTTTGCCAACAATCTGACAAGGCTCACCAACCCCTAAATAAATCTCTCCAAAGTCTCCTTGGACATACCCATGAAAAGATGCTCTATTTCGGGCTGCATGGAAAGATGCAACAGAATCTATAATCCAAGATTATATTTTATCCAGAGCATCATGTGCAACAACACCTGCAACATCTACTTCTTCATGTTGATCTTCTACTAACCAACAATCTTTCTTTACCTGCTCTTTCTTTCCATCAATCTGACCATTCGTGCTATTTAGTTTCTCCATTTGTAGCTTACTTTCTTCTGTCATTGCTATACTCCCACTCAATCTGAAACCCCTGAGAGTGACCTGTAATCAATAAAACACTTAACACGCTCTGACCACCTGTTAGTGTACTTAACCACGCTTTGATACCATTTATCAAGATTGGTACCAACCTGGTCAACCTGGCTCTGATACCAACTGTCACGATCCTACTGCCCACTAAGGGCACACTTGATTACCTTTGTATTAGCAACTAAACACGGAATTTAACCAGAATGATAAGTAACTAGAAATATGAAACAACACAGAATATGAGAGACAATACCCAATTGTATTAATACTCATTTAGAAGAAAATACAATAAAGAAGATGCCACACTTCTTCTCACACCTCTAGAGCTCCCACACTTCTAGGGTTCACCAGTAATTCTCCTTCAACAGTTCTCTCTCTCAATTACGGTCACAACAATCAACTCAAACACATAGTTGTTCACCTCCACCAGTCAGTAACAACGCTGCCAGTACACCAAGTACACAACCGTACTCCAAGTAGATCTCCCTGCTCTTGCAACAACCTGCAAATCACCAGACCTTACTTACCACGTAGATATCTCTACACCTTGAAGAACCCTTGTCCTTACCTCACCAAGTCCTTATGATTCTTCAACCAGTACCTTGGTGGATCTTCTACCAAAACTTGCACAACCTGCAACTCTCTCTGATCATACACACTCAGCACCCCTTTGGAACTAGGAGGAGCTACTTTTGCTCTCTCTACAAACACAATGGATTTCTAGCACACTTTACAATACAACCCATGAGTTTATTATATAAATCTCATGCATACAATAATTAGACTTTCTTAATTACAATAATTAGACTCGCAACTCAAGACCAAAAATAGTCTTTACATGCAAACTACCTGTCCAAAAATAGACCAGTCCGAAACCCGCATGCAAACTGCATGCACACACAGGTTGCTGACGTCGGTTCCTTCATGACCGATGTCGGCCGACTCATAACCGACATCGGTTGCTTCTGCACTGTAATATGACCGACGTCGGTTGGCCTAATCGACATCGGTTCCTCTGCAACTCGCTCTGCAACTCAGCAACCCAGCAACCTCCTCCATGTTTGCATCAGTGAAGCTTTTAGCTCCACAACCTAACAGATATTGTGGATCAGTTGAGAAACACACCGATGAAGATATCCATATCGAAATTACTTCAAAAGGCAACTATTTTCAAAGATATTTTTTTTCAAACACTCAATCATACATCTTTGCCTCGTGACACAGAGCCAACCTACTTTGCATCTATCATGAACACTATCAAGGACATTGAAGACATTATATCTTTTTCCAATGAGGATTTGCCAACACATTCAGTTATTGTTCAGAATTTATCACTTTTCATTCAAAGCACAAATCAATACCACCACTATTAACAAGTTTTAATTGATAGTGGTTCATGACTTAATATATGCAACCTCACATTTCTACAAACTATGGGGGTTGATATAACATCCATTTAGAAGACATAAAAATATCAGGGCTTTTGATGACATTCCTAGACATACATTGGGTTCTATTACATTAAATATTATGGGAGGGCCAAAAATCCTACCTACACATTTTTAGGTGATGCCTAATCATTAGCACTACAACTTATTACTTGGGAGACCTTGGATACATGCTATGGAGGTCATACCCTCTACTTTACATAGATGCGTCAAGTTTTTACATGTCAGATGCTTATACACTTGTCAAATAGATAATCAACCCTTCAGATATTGTAGGCTCACTGAGCCTACTACTTCAAGTACATCTTCAGATGGGACACCTCATGTTCTCATAAGGTCCTCACTTCACAAATCCAAATTGAGTATATGCATACATATGAGGTTGGGGAATCTAGAAAAACTATTCCTACACCTCTTCCAGAGTTCTTCACCCATGAAGAAGGAGCAACCTCTCACAGTTCAAATATCCCCACCTAGGGCAAATGATGAGATTTTCATAGCACCGTTACCATTAATTGTTAACTTAGAAGAAGTATACATCCATAACTCCGATATAAATTCTCAAGCCACCATAGAGGATAATCCAACACCTATTGACATTGATGACTATTTATGTGGATTAAGTTTCACACTAGTGGGCCCAATGGAGTACAAAGATGATTCTAAAATGCTTATACCTCTTCCTACATCGACAACACCACTAATTCATAATCATATAGCTACATGTTCCCCTACTTGGTTACATTCAGTGACAGATCCCTCTATTCATTCAATGCATATGGTTACGTCTGTGGATATAGACCCAATTATACAGATTCAAGCAACGAGTTCACAAGGTAGACTGCACCAGATTCTATAGATATTACTTGTTAGAGGATCGATGATATTACCTACAGTTCGTCACAGATCCATCAATGGGTTGTCACAACATGAAGGTTAACACTTTTGTCATTTTTACAGACTTATAGGACATGATACTGATACATGCTCAACATTACAACATAAGTTGAATAAATTCAAGTCTCATGGCACTATTCAAATTATATAACCTCCACCTCCACAAATACAGGGACCACAACAAAGTCATTGTTGACACATATATTCACAGAATGATCCATTGACTATCCAGATTTTTGTTATAGACAGATACATCCTCCATGTGGCTATAGATGAGGATTTCAATCCTAATACTTGCACTTTGGCATTTTTACAACACATAGGCTATCACGAAAACGAGCTACAACATGCCATACATTGCCAGGGTTCCATTGGACATATCACACTACCAGTTGCATGTGGCCCCAAGGTGGCCAACCCATTATTCTTTATCATGAGTAGGGGCACTCATCTACGAGTTACACTTGGAAGTACATGGTTATAGGGGATGGATGCCATAATTGATTTATCATACAAATGTTTTGTTGGGTGAATATTTTGTCGACCAGCTAACTGGCGTTCAAAATAGTTCCTATCACCACAGCATAGGGAGATTGGTCGTCCAGATGTGCATGTTTACTGCATCACAAGGGGACAAATCTCTCCTCTCATCAAGGGGAGGTTCCCTATTAAATATGTGGAGGCTATATACTATATAAATAAGTTGAAAGTAAGATACAAGGGTGGGATAAACCATCCATCTCTCTTCTTTCAGAGATGATGCTAACAAACAGAGGATAAAATCTTGGTGGAAACACTGAAGGCACTTCTCTTCTTTCAGAAGTGTTCTTGCAGGAAACAACATGAGTTCTTTCAGGTAAGATAAGAAACCAGTAACAAAAGGGTGCAGTAACAATAGGATGAAACAGAATGCAAACTTTCCACCTCAACTACCCAAAGAGTGAGATACGAAGAACAATGGGGGCACAAAGTCGTCCCAAGGTCCTTTACACAGAAACGAAAAAGAAAAACACACATTGAAGACAACTATGACAGCGCAAAGTCTGAAAGTAGTTGGCTTCAGGACACCTTCCTTATCGCCTCCACTAGTTCTACTTGTTAAATCAAATAAACAAAAATGCTTTCAAAAGACAGACATAAGAACAATCTCCTAAAGTAGCATAGGCTATCACAACACAAAGTCTGCAAGTAACTTGCTTTCTCATTCAATCAAAGAAATATGAACCACAATCTGATCTCAAAGTCTCAGTAATGCCTTTCAATTTGGGCAGGGTTTTGCTTCTGGTAAGGAGAAGATCTCCTTTACAAATGAGAGAAAATCCAAACTTATAGCAACTACCCAAGGATTGGCACCTTTTTCCATGGGACGGCCCATGCTGCAGTTAACATCTTCAATGCATCTCTAGTTTTGTCTGTAGAGACCATGCTGAGAACAATGCACTGTCATAACTATGGCATGTCTCTTCATCTGATATGTCTCCTCTTAATATGGACCGTCTTGTCCTTTGCATATTTGTCTTTACTTCATGGAAAAAAATAGGTCGCGTCTTTGGTTTGGTGCGCTCAGAGGTCTACTTGATCCACTGTTTCACCTACTGAAAATAACTCTTTCGAAGATATTTCTGATCCTTTGGTCTCGCTCCTCTCTTCACTGCTTAAGCGCTTCTTTGCTCTTTATAGCCCTTCTTGCCTAAGTCTTTGGGGGGGTCCTTTCTGTGTCTTTGACAAGTGGCAAGTTCCGTTGTTATGAAACTCATTAGAAACTTATGGAAAATGGGGTCCACGACACGTTTTCCTTGAGCAACTCCAAAAGGGGAACACAGATGCAAACACTTGTCACGTTCCGCTGAGTCATAATAGGACACATGACATATCCCTCTTAACTTATAGAATCTTTAGAAACCTTTGGGGGTCCTGCAGAAGATGACACATGGCGGCTTCTGCTCTGCTTTATAATGGACACGTGGCGGCTTCCGCTGCACTTTGTCTTTTTCCATCGAGCATTTTTCTCGCGGGCCTTTCTCTTCAGTTGGGCTTTTCCTTCAAACAAAAGTCCAAAGGAATTCCTTTGGGCTCTACCTTAGTCATTTTCCCACAGAAAATACTTCTGAGAGAATTCTAATGGCTCTTTCTCTTAATAATTTCCTTCGGACAAAAAGTCCGAAGAAAATGTTCTCTGTCGGCCTTTGAACAAACCTGAAGGAATTATATATTTTCGGTCAGTCGGTTGGTTCTTCCTTTGAGTTCTGCGCTTTATTTGAATTTCAACAGATATTCCCTTACTTTAAATTTGACGTACGTGGGGCTGTCAATGGTCGCTAGCCGCTTGAACCATGTTGAACCTTAAACCTTTGAACCCACTGAAAGTACATTGGTTCATTGGTTCATTCTGTCTCTTTTGTTCCATCGCTCCCTCTTTCAATCACTTTCCCGCTCCTTGGTTGAACCATCCGTTGAACCACCTATTTGCTGCTTCTCTCTTTGACAGAGGCTGCCTTTGAACATTTGAACCCATGAACCATTGAACTTTGAACTCTTTGGTTCAAGGTTCAATCGATTTATTGGTTCATCTGTTCATTCTGTCTCTTTTGTTCTATTTGAACCAAGCACATTGAACTAATTGGTCGTTGAACCCGTTGAATCGATGAACCAAAATGGTTCAAGGTTCAACGGTTCAAGCCTTTGAAACTAGTTAAGTGCTCGGAGCCATGGAACCTTTGAAACGGTTGAACTTTGAACCTCTTAGAAAGCGTGGCTAGCTCTTGCAGATGACGTTGAACCTCTGAACCCACTGAACTCGTCGAACCAAAATGGTTCAAGGTTCAACGGTTCAATAGTTCAATGGTTCAATCCTTGCTTTGATGCTTGCCGATGGACATTTTTGATTGAACCAAGGCGCCAACCCAATCCTGAAGATGGCCAAGTATTGGAAACTAGTTTTTTTGATTGAACTCGCCTGCAGAAGCCTCTGAACCTATTGAACCTGCTAATCCCTTTACTGAAAAAGTTTGAAAAAAGAGAAATTTGAAAGCTCAAAACAAATTTTGAGAAGGGAAGAGAGAAATTTTGGTCTTGTAGGACCAAGATAGCTCATATGTTGTTCCAAAAATGAGTAACATTTTTGGGGACCAATAGCTGGTTCCAATTGGGGAACTTCTTTCAAGGGAAAATTTGAAACACAGCTGAGGGGAGTAGAAACCAAAATCTCCAGTGCCTTGAAGTGTGCCATTGGGCTACGGAGTCATGCTACCCAAAAAGAAAGGCTCCAAAAATGAAAATGAAAAGAACAAAATAGAACTAAAGACTATACAGATATACATATGTACAGATGATCTTATTTGATGCTTCAAGATTTGAAGCGCTTCAGATGCTGCCCACTGTGAGACAGTAAAAATGGTGTGCCATCTTGATAAACCAGCAGGAAACTATTTTGTCCCCAGAAACGGTGACGGGCGAATGGAACTCTCTATCAGGAAACCAATTTTTTGCATCTTCCTCTTGGCCTTTTCTTCTTTTTATCCCATGACAGGATGTGGTCTTTAAACTGAAAACCATAACTCCTTGCTCTCTTGGCGAAGAGTTCCTTTTGCTGACTTTGGAGTACGTCAGTATAGTCCACCACCATAGCTTTCTATTCTACTGGTCCAGTCCAGCACATGCTTTGATTGTCAACATCAAACTCCTGACAAACCATCAGCTCAACATCTCCTTTGGTGTGAAGGAGTTTGATATCTTCATCCTGAGCAGTCTTCAATCCGAGCAACATAGATCCGCATCCAGTCGTGGAAGAATTGCTACCATCGAATTCCAAGATCCAAGCATCATCAGACGCTGATCTTCTATCAAATTTCTCTTCATGGGAGATGGAAGATCCTTCTTGATTTGTACTGCGCCCTACCAATTTTTTTGATGCCTTGTTTGGATGAAATCCTGGATTGCCAGCTATAGGACTTTCATCAGCTAGGACATGAGCATCCTCTGTGGTCAAGTAATTACCCCTGCCTGAAGGTTCAAATAGAATTTGAGCAAGAGGGGCTGACGTTTGGGTAACCACAATCTTTGCCTTAGATAGGTCCGCCCCTGGTTCTCCACCAATGTTTAAATGCTCAGGATTGGCTTGCAGGGATTCAAACTCAGTCTTTTGAATTTTGGATTTCTTGACATGATCAATCATGTCAAATGACTGAGATGGACTTGGAAGAGAGGATGGGAGTTCATCCTTTTGGTTTTTGGGAGGGGAGGACTGATCTACGAAGTAGAAGGTGCAGAGATGTTTGATGTACTTACTTCTTCAGCAATCACCGGGTCCTTTGACTGGAAAGGAAGAGGGGTTCTCTGCTCAGCAATTTAAATTGTTGGTTAGGGTCGCTCCTCTATCTTCTCTTTGTCGGCCTGCTGGGCTGACTGATTCTCAGATTTGGTGAATAATGCGTATGATCATTCGACTGCTTCACCTTCACTGTACTTACTTTTTTGGCAATCACCGGGTCCTTTGACTAGAAAGGAAGAGGGGTTCTCTGCTCAGCAATTTAAATTGCTGGTTAGGGTCGCTCCTCTATCTTCTCTTTGTCGGCCTGCTGGGCTGACTGATTCTCGGATTTGGTGAATAATGTGTATGATCCTTCGACTGCTTCACCTTCACTTCTAGGTTCATCCTGGTAATTCAGTAAACCAATGTGGGAGTTGTCAGCTGATTCTTCTTGATCCTCCGTGAAGAGATCAACGTCATTTTCTTGCTCGAACTCAGGTTGGAAATAAGAAACATGCTCTGTTTCCAGATACCCCATTGCTGAGTTGGTTGGAGGTGCTTCAAGGGTAAGGTTCCTCTGTGGGGGAGGAAGACGATTTGGTTGCCTTTGACTTCTGGTAGCGTTGCCTTGATATGACTGATTAGGGAATGTCCTCCTTGGTATATCTTTATATAGAGGAGCAAAAGACATACCTTGTGCCATTTGCCTTTTCAAGGCTAGCAATTCATTTTCCAGCTTTTGTACCATTGGGTCAATGGTGGCTGTGGGTAAGTATTTAGAAGATGAAGAGGGTTTACCTCTATTAGGATCTCTCCTTATATTTCTTGTCAAGATAAGGTCATCTTCTAGCTCAGTAGCTAAGTCTTGAGCAGCCTCAAGGTCTATGTGTCTAGCCCGTCTCAATAGAAAACTCACTTCAGGCAGCTGTGAGTTGATGAAGAAGCACATGAGATTCTGAGGTGTCGGCTGGGCGACCATGGGAATCCCGTGCCTCAGCTTATTGAACTTGGAAATAAAATCCCTCATAGGCTCATGAGGTTCCTTGTTCATGTGAGTGAGTTGGGCCAGCAAAGCATGCACATCCTCTGTAGGCTTGAACCTGGCTTCAAATTTTGCTTTGAGTGTATCCCAGTCAGTCACTGATCCAGCTTGCAGGTGGTAGAATCAGTTTGCAGCAGCACCTTGCAGTGTCTTCACAAAAACTCTGACTGCCACGTCTTCGAATTCCACCCTTATCACACCACAGGCTATGCTGAACGCTGCAATGTGTTCATTAGGATGAACCTTTCCATCACCAAAGAATTTGGAAAAATTCTTTCTTGAACTACGTGAGAGTTCATGCAGAGGTGGAGTCAAGTTGAGTGGGCCAAAAGAGTTACCCCAGGGGCCTTGAACTGCCATGATTTAATTATGAAAAACATGGATAACAAATCTAGGTGAAGTGCCAGATTGCAGAACAAAAAATAGAAAAAAACTGGCCCTGCTTCAGCTTGAGGATTCAAACTGTAGACTCTTTTCCAGCAGCTCTGGTTTTGCAGACCAGATAAAATAACGGAAGTAGAGAAAGATGGTAAGGCTATAATGATAATGGGTAAGACACGGAACGGAGTTGCCAGAGTCTGTAATGGATAAGAGTTATAATGATTATGGGTAAGACACATGGGATGTTTCAATCTGAAACTTGAGGTTTCAAATTGTACAAAATTGCTGTGTCCCCAGTGGAGTCGCCAAAAACTATTGGGTGAATATTTTGTCGACCAACTATTCAAAATAGTTTCTATCACCACATCATAAGGAGATTGGTCGTCTAGATGTGCAGGTTTACTGCATCACAAGGGGACAAATCTCTCCTCTCATCAAGGGGAGGTTCCCTATTAAATATGCGGAGGCTATATACTATATAAATAAGCTGAAAGTAAGACATAGGGGTGGGATAAACCATCCATCTCTCTTCTTTCAAAGATGATGCTAACAAATAGAGGAGAAAATCTTGGTGGAAACACTGAAGACACTTTTCTTCTTTCAGAAGTGTTCTTACAGGAAACAACAGGAGTTCTTTCAGGTAAGATAAGAAACCAGTAACAAAAGTGCGCAGTAACAACAAGATGAAACAGAATGCAAAGTTTCCACCTCAACTACCCAAAGAATGAGATACGAAGAACAATGGGGGCACAAAGCCGTCCCAAGGTCCTTTACACATAAATGAAAAAGAAAAACACACATTGAAGACAACTATGACAGCGCAAAGTCTGAAAGTAGTTGGCTTCAGGACAACTTCCTTATCGCCTCCACTAGTTCTGCTTGTTAAATCAAATAAACAAGAATGCTTTCAAAAGACAGACATAAGAACAATCTCCTAAAGTAGCACAGGTTATCACAGCACAAAGTCTGCAAGTAACTTGCTTTCTCATTCAATCAAAGAAATATGAACTATAATCTGAGCTCAAAGTCTCAGTAATGCCTTTCAATTTGGGCAGAGTTTCGCTTCTGGTAAGGGGATGATCTCCTTTACAAATGAGAGAAAATCCAAACTTATAGCAACTACCCAAAGATTGATGCCTTTTTCCATGGGACGGCCCATGCTGTAGTCAACGTCTTCAATGCGTCTCTAGTTTTGTTTGGAGAGACCATGTTGAGAATAGTGCGCTGCCATAACTATGGCGTGTCCCTTCATCTGATATGTCTCCTCCTTAATATAGACCGTCTTATCCTTTGCATATTTGTCTTTAGTTCATGGAATAAAATAGGCCGCATCCTTGGTTTGGTGCGCTCAAAAATCTACTCGATCCACTGTTTCCCTACTAGAAATAACTCTTTCGAAGATATTTCTGATCCTTTGGTCTCGCTCCTCTCTTCACTGCTTAAGCGCTTCTTTGCTCTTTATAGCCTTTCTTGCCTAAGTCTTTGGGGGGTCTTTTCTGTGTCTTTGACAAGTGGCAAGTTCTACTGTTATGAAACTCATTAGAAACTTACAGAAAATGGGGTCCACGACACGTTTTGCCCAAGCAACTCCATAAGGGAAACACGGATGCAAACACTTGTCACATTCTGCTGAGTCATAACAGGACACGTGACGTATTCTGCTTAACTTATAGAAGCTTTAGAAACCTTTGGGGGTCCTACAGAAGATGACACGTGGCGGCTTCTGCTCTGCTTTATAATGGACACGTGGCGGCTTTCGCTGCACTTTGTCTTTTTCCATCGGGCATTTTTTTCATGGGCCTTTCTCTTCAGTCGGGCTTTTCCTTCAGACAAAAGTCTGAAGGAATTCCTTTGGGCTCTGCCTTAGTCATTTTCACACAGAAAATACTTCTGAAAGAATTCTAACGGCTCTTTCTCTTAATAATTTCCTTCGGACAAAAAGTCTGAAGGAAATGTTCTCTGTTGGCCTTTGAACAAACCCGAAGGAATTATATCTTTTCGGTCAGTCACTTGGTTCTTCCTTTGAGTTCTGTGCTTTATTTGAATTTCAATGGATATTCCCTTACTTTAAATTTGACGTCTGCGGGGCTGTCAATGGTCGCTAGCCTCTTGAACCATGTTGAACCTTAAACTGTTGAACCCGCTGAAAGTACATTGGTTCATTGGTTCATCAGTTCATTTTGTCTCTTTTGTTTTATCACTCCCTAGTTCAATCATTTTCTCGCTCTTTGGTTGAACCATCTATTGAACCACCTGTTTGCTGCTTCTCTCTTTGATAGAGGCTGCCTTTGAACCTTTGAACCCATGAACCATTGAACTCTTTCGGTTCAAGGTTCAATCGGTTCATTGGTTCATCTCTTCATTCTGTCTCTTTTGTTCCATTTGAACCAAGCACGTTGAACCAATTGGTCATTGAACCCGTTGAACCGATGAACCAAAATGGTTCGAGGTTCAACGGTTCAAGCCTTTGAAACTAGTTAAGTGCTTGGAGCCGTGGAACCTTTGAAATGGTTGAACTTTGAACCTCTTACAAAGTGCGGCTAGCTCTTGCAGATGACGATGAACCTCTGAACCCACTGAACCCGTCGAACCAAAATGGTTCAAGGTTCAACGGTTCAATGGTTCAATCCTTGCTTAGATGCTTGGCGATGGACATTTTTGATTGAACCAAGGCGCCTACCCAATCCTGAAGATGGCCAAGTATTGGAAACTGGTTCTTTTGATTGAACTCGCTTGCAAAAGCCTCTGAACCTGCTAATCCCTTTACTGAAAAAGCTTGAAAAAAGAGGAATTTGAAAGCTCAGAACAAATTTTGAGAAGGGAAGAGAATTTTGGTCCTGTAGGACCAAGATAGCTCATATGTTGTTCCAAAAATGAGTGACATTTTTGGGGACCAACATGTTTGACATTCAGTCACGAGGGACACATGGTTCACATTTTACATGGTGGCACAGATGAGAACCATAAGTTTTATACAAATACTCTATAGTCCAATGTGGTTTACCTTGGGATTGAATGGGAGGCATCTTACACATTAAAGCAACACATTATTTGGATGCGCAAAGTCCAGACTAATGCCAAGGATAAGGCTCCAATAATACATACATAATGGTATGACGATTGCGATGATGACTTATTTGAGTTCGGATAGATCCAATATACGACACTAGATAACCTCCCACTTGATTCACCATTTGATTATTCACATCCCATGGATGTGCTCTCGGGTTTGTAGAGACATTGCACTTTAATTGTACACTATCTCATTTATTTCTAGTATTTACTTAGACATACTTTCCTTGTCTCTTGCTCCTTGTATATGGTTTCATTTTCATGTTGCTTGTAAATAACTTAAATCAAAAAATACAAAAATAATACATGTCAAAAACACTAAAACTTTAAAATATTTACTCAGAAAACACAAAATCATAGATTGTATGCATTTCCATGTTTACATCTCTTATATTTACCAGACACTACATATACTAGCTATCTTAGTATAGTTGGTTTTATCATACATACATGTTTCACTTGTTCTTGTTGAGTGTTTACAGATTGCTACAGGACTCAGGTCCACTGCATTGATCTAGATTTTTTATTATCTACCCAGTGTGGGCATATACACCGATACACGAGGTCTTCACTTGACACATTCGCCCATTTGGGGCACCCTATACATAGTTCCAATTACCAAGTTCTATCTTTCTATACTCCATATCATAGCTTTAACATTGTTATATCTTGATATTGATCATGTTACACTTATATTTTTTGTCGGCTATTACTACTTTAAACTCATCATATGTACATCCTAGCTCTTACACATATTTTAATTACATAGTCATGCATACTTTCATTTTTAGCATTTCTACTTTAGATTTGGTTGTATCTCTATGCTTATTCTATTCGAAGGCATTTGAATATGCCATTGCTCTTTGGCTCTACGCCACTTTTATTCATAGTATATATGCTTTGGACATGTGTCGATGTCATTGTGTATGCCTTCCTAATTGTGTATGCGAACATTTGAACATGTCTTATGTAGCTCTAAGCCAACTTGCTTGTTACTTGCGTATGTGGACATTTAAACATGTAATGTCTTGTTTTCTTAGATTTAGTGACATGTGCCCATGTCCCTTGTATTGTGGCCCCTTGGCCTACTTTGCGTGCCTCATGTGTGTTGTATGTATGCTTTCTTGTATGCATCATGGCCATGACACTTGTCGCTTACTTGTCACACACTCTAGTTTTAGATGTCATGAGGGACCTCATACATCTCCCCTTCCCACTTGGGTACTATGATGGACATCTTTTCGACACCGATCACACATTTGCCTCCCTTATACTTCCTGATTTCCCATTATTTACAGGGGCAACCAAATTTCTTGGTGATTCTTGAGGTTATTGATACTCTAGCAAATATTCTTTAAGATATTTTCATCATTTCAATTATGTCATTGCCTTGATCAAATATTTTTCCTTCATCAAAGTTTTCTAGGGTTTCTTTGCGAGCATGAAGAGGATTTTTCTTCCTAGATTTGATACAGTCATTGTTGATGTTATACTTGTAGGGTTTTCTTCTTTCCATCCCAACACATCTTCCTAACAAGGGAGAGACATGTTTTCTACTTGCTCATGTATTTTATTTCAATCTGGGATTATCCCAATCTTTGACTAATTCAAAGTCAAGATTTGTAGGGTGTTGAAAACTCATGGCCATTATGGAATATTCAACATTCCAGGGTCTTTTCTAAAATAAGCTGGAATATTTCAAAGTTATGGACTATAGGTGACACCGATTTTCTCTATCAGAGCCAAGGACACAACTAGATAGATTTTTCATAGTGGAATTTGGGTTTCCATGACCAATGTTCTCCAATCAACTTTTCTTCACTAGTATTTTCTTCTGCTAGATTCTCTATGTCGAACATTTACAAATTTTTTCCATATTATGTCTGCACAAGCTAGCGATTCTAGGATGAAGTACAAGTACACAAGTGTATACCCCATCTCTAGCCTTGAAACAAATATTCCTAATATCTAAGATATAGATATGGGGCATATTGATATGGAGGTTCTGGAATATCATAATTGATCCCCACCACCCTGTGTTGACTCCAATGGTGTATAACAATGATGTCATGTCCAATTTATTCTAAAAAATTATGTAAGCATTAAATAGTGGATTATGAGACTAATGATTTATATTTTTGATATTTATTTTTGAGATGGATATATATATGTTGTATTGATCCGTAAACATGGATATTTTCTACTCTAAAAATTTTACTTATTGGATTTTTATAGGCAGATTAGTTTTAATGCCAAAATTTAACTACAAAAATATAATAAACTACAAAGAATTCAATGCAAGTAATAATGAACATTGCACATAAGTTGATAATAGAGTTCGGTAGATGCCTACGTCTCTGGGTTCTCTAAATGACGAACCAATTCATTATAAAAACGCATTTGCAAGTACAAATTTACAACTTACAGAACTATAATAAATTTGTCATGAACTCAAGTGCCAATCAGTCCTACGGAGACCCAAACTGGTCTTGGAAAGCTTGCACAATGTTCTGGCGTGACCTCCTTACTCCACACCTCCCTGTTGACTTCTCCTCTATACGATCTCCAAGAGCATCTACAAAGAGCTAAGTCGGAATAGGCGTCAGTCATTAACTCCATAAAACGATCCTCCTCCATGGCCTCCAAGAAGTGCTGACTCCTCCAATAGATCTATTATTACAATACTTGGCTTAATAACACCATGTGAATAATAGAAAATCGAAGCTTCCCTAGTCTTGTACAATGCTCCTCCAATGTTCCAAAAAAAACCCTTCTGCTCTTTTCCCAAACTTCGAGTAATAAAGATCAGAATTAGGCTTTATAAGCCTTTACAAAGCAATTGTAATAGTAAGAAAAATCAAAATGTCTTTTAATACACTTGGAATGCCTTCACAATCTCACTTAAGGCTTGCAAATTTGAATTCAGCTCAAATGACTTTGCATGAATTAGGCTTGAGTGACATGAGTGTGAATTCCTAGAATTCCAATCAAGTTCTCTTTTCTCAAATGAAGTTCCACCCCTTTTATATACTTATGAAGGGTCCACTTTTTGAGGTTTGGATAGTAATCCCTTTACAATATTTGTGGGATTTAAAATTATCCCCCCAGTTATCCCATATATATGGGATTCACCATTATCTATGCCTTTAAATAAGGCTCATATGTGGGATGGAGGGAAATAATAATTTATTTATTTATTTAATTGATCCACATTTTGATTAGTCTATGCCATGTGTCACATGCAAATTTGTCCACATGTCCTATGTTAATTTTTCCATGTGCCAGCATTTAATTGGTCCATGTTGCCACATCATCACTTTTATCGGGTTTGACCACAATTTTGACTGGCCATAACTTTCACATACAAACTCAGAATTGGTTTGTTCAAAATGCATCAGAAAGCTTGTGATGAGTTCTACACATGAAACTGGTTTATAAACATTTCAAGACCATCAATGTTTTTAGTTTGACCATCTTTGACCACTTTTTGACCAAACTTTGACCAATGATAACTGGAGCATACAATGTCCCTTTTTTGCATTCTAATAGTTACCGGAAAGCTCTTGATGATCTCTACATAATGAACCACATTTAAATAAAATCAAGGAACATCTAAAAATATCCTCCAGATCACACCTCCCCACTGAGAAGGCTTTTGTTCCACCAAAAGTTGAAACATTCATTTTCTCGGTACTGGATTTGGTTCTTTGCAATGCCTTATCGAGATCTTTGCAGTGGACTTTGTGGCCTCTAAAACTGTTATTATGATATGGTCAGGCTACGCCATTCCTTTCCTATGAAAAATTATTAGTTCACTGTAAGCACAACATCACACAAAATGATTAGTATTTTAGGTGGATGAGCTTAAAACATTAAACACTTACAATTAGGTTTATATTGTTGAATAAAGACTTCTTAAAAACCATAGAAGGGAGAACACATATCTGTGTATGGTTTTATTTTAATAGTATTGCAATGTTGGATGAGATCCATAGTTGAAGGAAACTAGATAAGACTGATGCATGCTTATATTTGTCCTTCGAACTTGAGTGACCCATTATCCTTTTAAAGTCTACATAAACTTATTATATATATACATTTACTTCTAATAATACTTGTTTTGGTTCATTAATGGCCTAGGTTTAAGAGTTGATTTGCATATATATATATATATATATATATATATGTATATATATATATATATATATATGTATATATATATATATATATATATGTATGAGAGAGAGAGAGAGAGAGAGAGAGAGAGAGAGAGAGAGAGAGAGAGAGAGAGAGAGAGAGAGAGAGAGAGAGAATGAAATTTTTACCTATATATGTACATACTTGAGAGAATGAAATCTGTGTATTCATGCATATAACATAGCATTTGGTATCACTGTAAGTAATAATGAGAGTTTAGAGTTAATGCTATAAGTTACCATTTGGATTGAGGAAATACTTTCAAGAATATAAAACCAAGTATAAACTAGTTATCTCCAAGATGATTGTGAGTAGCTGTAGGATATGATACCCAACTGTGTATGCAATTTATATTCATCTGACATAAGAGATATTAGACCCGAGCATTTACTTGTCTCTTTCTTGATGATTTTGAATGACTATAGGATAGATTGTGCGTTTTGTTATGAGTTACTAGGTCTTAAATTACACTTGAATGTATTAATAAACTTAGGTGATATTCTTCAGTTAATTTATATTTATAATAGTAAAGCAACATGAAGTTGTTACATAGTTGTTATAGATAGATATACACGTATCCCACTATTGGAATGACTCTTTATTATGCGGGATAGATATTGTTTGAAACATTTATACGCCGTGACCTTGTAACAATTACAATAGGAGAGCTATATGTATGTACACATAGGTCAAACCAAGTATAAACTTGACCCATGTCATAGTGTTAAAGAGCCATAGTTTATATGAGTTTTAAGAGTAAACTTATATATCTTATATAAACATATTCAGATATTTTAATAACCCTTAGTTATATGTGAACAAAGGGCAGATCTAGCTATAAAGTGTGAACACGTTGAAACCTTGTATCAATGAGATTTTCCCACACAATAGAACTTGATGAAATAAATAGGGAAATGATATATAAAGGAAACCTATAGACTTAATCTTGTTATGCGTTATTTTGAGATACATAGGTTAAATTGTTCATTGAGTGTTATCATCAATTATATATATATGTATAAACATGAATTGTGATTGAAAGATGTTTGAAAAGGGAGTTAGAATGATTTGATTTTTATTCTAATTTCTTATACATATCTGGTTTGAATACAGTCCATTTGATAAACCTATGTTGTCAAATTTATGGGTAAGTGAATGGAAAACAAAGAGATTCATGCTTTATAATTACCTGTAGCTTATATCATAGTTTCTGCCAAGTGTACGTTGTATTGTATGCTATTCTACTTTTGAATCTTATGTGAATATTATTAGACTATATTTTTGGATAACATGTCATAGTTATATGATGATATCAGCATACAACTCATATACATATCCCCTTATATCATATGATAGTCATGATTCAATAGCAGAGAGTTTTGTGTGAGTGAAATTGACTCGGATTCTTAGATCTGATTTCTGTAATGAAAATTTTGATCAAACTAATGTATTATCTAAGACATTGTCATTCCATTGTACTTTCAAATTTACACGTATATATTGATGTCATAGTAGATAGAGGATTGGATTCCATGGTGTACATTATTGTTGTATGTTTTAGTGATTGCACACATAGGTTTTAGTTGACCTCTTGATATCCATATTGTTCTTATCTTCCTCTCTATGAAGGGTAGAACCACTCCTAATGAGGAGGTGTGTGGGAGACCATTGGTCTATAGTTGGAGGTAAAACATTCAAATTATGTTCTCCCTCTGTCAACTATTTTAATTATTAGATATCTTAATTAGGTTAAATCTATGGATCAATGAGCTGTTTGTGAAGTTTTTTATACTGTTGTACACATTGTATTGTATATTTGACTTTATACTAAAATGTAACATATCTCACATTATTATTTGATGGATATTCAACATAGAAATGGTTGTGAGACTTATAATTAATTTTGAATATTATGATAACAATGGCTATAAACTTATTTATGGTTGAAATATGGATTATATCAATATTTTATTGTACTTGATTCTTTCCATTGTACATTTAATATGAGTTATTGATCTTGTAATTTGATTTAGACTATTTAAAAACTAAATGAATAATATTGTTAGTCAATGGGTTCATGTATTTCTGTAATTAATACTTTATATGCATTTAATAGCCAAACAATAATCTTATAGACAATTAAAGATGATTTTATAAGTGTATTTTATGTATAACAATTTTTTTTATGTAACTATTGATTACCCTAGTGGGGTTATAACATTTTGGCATTAGAGTTAGGTTTAATGTTCAAACCTAATGAGTCCACTAATGTAAATCTATTTCCCTAATTTTTAGAGAGGAGAATGACATAAGGTAGATCGGTTGGTGAGGGAACTTCTAATACAAACCCTTAAGCTGATCCTAATTAGCAATCAATAAAACAAGTAGTAAAACTTGAGCAGATACTTGCTGTCATGAATGAGACTAGAGACATAATAGCAATATGAATAAGAGGTTCTAGAAGAACAATCTCCAGAAGACGAAGTGCTTCAGGATCAGGGACAAAAAGAAGGCCAGCTAGTGTCTAGAACTCAAGTAGTTACAGAGCTTGGACATGACATGAAGAAAGTCAACCCACCCAAATTTGATGGTACAATTTTAGGTGATGGATCTAAAATTTGGCTGATAGAAATAGAATGTATTTTGAGATTAAAAATTATTTTGAGGTGAATAAGGTTGTGCGGGGAACTTACCAATTGGCTAGTGAAACAATAACTTGGTGGGATAATAAGAAGCTTGAGATGAACCTCGATTCCAATACCACAACATGGGAGCAGTTTGTGACTCTTTTTACAACACAATAGTAATCTCAGTTGTATTTTGATCAAAAATTGATATATTTTTAGAATCTGAAGCAAGGGGTTTTGTCAGTAAATAAATCTTGGAATCAATTCACAAAACTCTTGAATTATGTTTCACAGTATCAAAAAGATGAATGTTTCCATATTAGAAAGTTTATTATGAATTTAAAACCTTAAATTGGGTGTGAAGTGGATATACATGGACCATCCACCATGGATTAGGTCTTTGAAAAAGTAGTTAAGTAAGAGCAAAAGTTGAAATCACTTGCAGAAGTCAAAGAAAAATTTAAAAATAAGTTTGGTAGTTGCAAGACGTCCTTAAAAAAGAAGAACTAGAAATGGAATGGGAATTCCAAGAATTGGTTCAATAGCCAAAATACAAGATTGAATAATACTTCAAGGAATAAGAAACAAAGAGATAGTTTCAGAGAAGGATTCCAGGGTACTAATTAGGTTGTGAGAAAAGGACCAATTGATGGATGTTTTACATGTGGAGAATATCATTATGCCAATGCCTGTCCTTGGTAGAAGACAAATGGTAGAAATAAGAATACATCCACCTTTACATGTTAGCAGTGAACCTTTTAACAATGTATTCATGCAATGTGGATAATTGCCAAGCAACATTTTAAACCTCTCCCATCGAAGTATCAATTACTTTGTTTGAACATCCTATTACTATTTTGATAGATACATGCGCTATTAAATAGTTTCTCTCTCCTAAAATGCTAAGTAAAATATCTAAGAAAGTTGGTTTTATAGCAAATACTTGGTCAGTGTAGTATCATAATGAATCCAAGGCCAAGGTTGACATATGTCTTATTAAGACTGAAATAAAATTATCAAAATTAACCATAGTTATTGATCTTTATGCAACACTACTAAGGTCATATGATGTGATCCTAGCAGTAATTGACTCACTAAACACACAATCAAAGTTGACTATTCCCTTAAAAATATTGAGTGTTTAGATTATTTGGGAAACAAAACCTAAATCCAAGAAGATCAGAGAGAGTTGAAGCGTAGGTAAATTTTAACCATTCAGTTGAATAAGGCTCAATGAAAGAGATGCCAAACATTCCTAGTCATGATGGATGAAATTGGTGAAGCTAAGGAACCCACTTTATAAGACTATCCTTTTCTGCGAGAGTTTCAAGATGTTTTTTTAGAAGAATTATCTGGTTTGCCTCCCAAAAAAAATTTGATTTCAACATAGAAATCATTCTAGGGTCAGAACTGCAGTCTAAGGCTCCCTACATGATGACAACAACTGAGTTAATTGAGTTAGAGGCATAACTTCAGGAGATGTTGGCCAAAAAATTGATTCGACCAAATGTTTCACCATGGTGTGCACCTGTAGTCTTTGTTAAGAAGAAAGACAAAACCCTTCATCTCTGTATTGACTACTGAATACTTAATAAGGCTATGATCAAGAACATGTATCCATTACCTTGCATTGACGATATTTTTGATCAAATGTGTGGTGCAACAATCTTTTCAAATATTGATCTTCGCACTGGGTACCATCAGTTGAGAATTTGAGAGGAAGATATTCCAAAAACAACTTTCACGACTTATTATTAACATTATGTGATCACAATAATTCCTTTTGGATTAATGAATGCACTTGCAACATTCATGAATCTCATGAACAATATGTTCAAGGATTATTTTGATCAGTTTGTGCTAGTCTTTTTAGATAATATTCTAATCTATTATAAAAGTAAAGAAGAATGTGTTGAGCACTTGCACTTAGTCTTATAATGATTACAAAATCATAAACTTTATGGAAAATTATCTAAGTATGTTTTATTCCATATAAGAGTACAATACTTGGACATATTATCTCTATAGAAATAATTTTAGTGGATCCAGTTAAGATTAGATTCATTATGGATTGATCGACACCTACAAATGTGTATGAGGTGCGTAGTTTTATGGGTTTAGCAAGGTAGTATAGGAAGTTTATACCAAATCTATCTAAAATAGCTAATCCAATCACCTTTATTTAGCGAAAAGAACAATATTTTGTTTGGTTCAACAAGTGTGAAGAAAATTTTTAAATTTTGAAACAGAAGGTTACTTCCGCATCAGTATTATGAATTCTGAATTCTAAATGGCATTTTATAGTTATAATAGATACATCAGGGAAGGGTTTAGAAAGATTTCTTATGCAGGATGGTTTAGTTGTGGCGTAAAAATCAAAGAAATTGAAGCCTTATGAGGTAAATTATGCTTCTAATGACCTAGAATTAGTTGTCATAGTTCATGCTTTATATGTTTAGAGGCATTATTTATTAGGTAAGTTATTTAAGCTTAAAATTGATAACTTGGGTCTCAAGTATATATTTACCCAACCTAGCCTTAATGCTCGTTAAAGACGGTGGTTAATTTTTTTTTTATCATATTATGATTTTGATATTAACTACATTGAGGGTAAAGAGAATAGAGTTACCAATGCCCTTATTCATAGGAGGTACATTGTATCTTTGACCACAATAAGTACTTTTCAAGATCAATTAGTAAAATTTTCTCTTGAAGATGAATTATACAAATAGGTTAAGAAGACATTGAGAATTTTTAAGATCGTAGATACCAAGGTTTTTAATTTGAGAATGATGGGCTTTTGAGGTAGAATGACAAAATATATATGCTTGATAGATAAAATTTGAAGAATATTATGTTAAAAGAATTGTACAATGCTTCTTATTCAGGGCATCCTGGAGTGATTAAACTTTTAGTAGAATTAAGACAATTGTATTTCTAGAAGGGAATTAAAAAAAATGAAGCTAATTTTGTATCTAGATTCTTGGAGTGTCAATGAGTTAAAGCTTAACATGTGCATCTTATTGGGTTATACTCACATTCCATACTGTTGCACCCCAAATTCCTTGTTAAGCAAACTATTTGACTATTTAAAGATGGTTATAGTAGACACACATGATATTGATTAAGCTTGAGATTTATGCTATTTTAAGATAATAGAATGTTGCTTAGTTAGATGATAATACATGATTGCTTACTATGAATTAGTTAATATATACGTTTATATTTTAAACATATTAATGTATTGTTTCAGTTATATATTATTGATTTATGATTATTATGTGATATGATTTAATTATCTGCATATTATGATATGGACGTAGGGGAATTCATTCTTCGAGAATGTCAAAGGGAGAGCATCATTGGAGAGAGTGATGTAGATGGAGACATCGAAGGTTTACAGAGAGCTAGTGAAACCTTACACACACATCACAGTAGTTAATCATGGTATAAATACATTTAAAAATAGTTACTTTTGATACTTGTTTGAAATGTTATTTTTTGTGATTTTCTTGAGTAAGTAAAATTATAGAAGTGAATTTTTTGTGTGTTTAGCATGTCTTACCATTAATACACGTAAGAGCAATTTTAATAAAGGTAAAATTAATATACGTATTATTATTTATTAATTTTAAAATTTATCATTAAATTACTTAAATATTAATTTGATTTAATTAAAAATATGAAATCGGACATTTTATATTAAAATATAAAAAAAAGAATTATTTTGAAATAAAATAAAATAATGAAATTAAAAAAAAGAGAAATAAATAAAAAATATTAAAAAAAAAGGAATTAGAGGTTTTAGATTTAGCAAAAACAAAAGATTAAAAAAAAAGAAAAAAGAAAACAAAAACAAAAATCTGGAAAAAGAAGGTAGTGCCTATTTTCTATTTAAGGGAAAGCATTGAGGAGGATTTTTTAGTTTTATGCATTAAGAAAGAAAGAGGAAAGGGCGCAACATTGGGGAGAAGAAATATAGGAGATCAACAGATAAATTTTTTGGTAGGTGGTGTCTTTAATTTCATATATTATTGATTTTTAGTGTGTTCTTGATAAGAAATTGTCCTGAAAACTGTATGGTGTGAATAGTTTTTTTAAGAATCTCTATGGTTTTGGGAATTCTTTATGGAAATATCATACCACTTATATATTATGAAAATATATAAACAATAACAGATTGAACAATAGACATGAAAAAGTAAAACTAGGACAAATTCTTGATTTGTTATAATTTTGTTGTCCCTGAATTATTTGATTTACTATAACCAACAAGTAGGAAAACAATTCATATAGATAGTAACCAACATGTAGAAAAATTAAATGGAGTGACCAACATATCCAAATTTGGTTGCTATCTCAATGGCGTCACTTAAGCCAAAAAAAACCAGCTTATGTCTTTAACCCTATATTGGTTGATTGGTTCAAATTGATTGTTTAGTTGCTGCAAATAAAATTTAATATATATAAGGCATCGATATAGTATTTAACTCAGCCAAACAGTTTAAGAATTAGTTTTTATGTGGCATAACTTATCTAAGCTAGGCATCTACATTAAAAAAAACTGAAGGCATCTTATATGGTGCATCTAGCATAACCAAACAGTTGATAAATACTGTTTCTTTATTTTTTTCAGCTATATAAACAATGACATTGAGATTTTAGGAATAAATTCTTATTGAGTAAAATTCACGCGCTGCTGGTATGGCGTCCCCCCTTACACATTACTGACCAGCTGAAACTACAAATAAATATTTACCTCTCAAAAGTGAGTTAACATAATTTAAGACGCCATATGATGATAGGAGTATTCTTAGACAAAAAAATAACCCATAAATATTATTTTTGTTATATAATATTCGCCCTGTGTAAATATTATATGTTGAAAGTTAATGCACAAAATGGTGACTTAGTTATTATGCCAACTAGGCATAGTGATTCACTATGGCGTCTTAATTAATCTAACTCTTCTTTAAGGCATCACCCTATTTGTCTTATTCCAACTTGTGTCTTTAACCCTCTATTGGATATTTGATGGGAATTGGTTGTTAGTTGATTTTTCAACATAATTATTATATATGGCATCGACTTACCCATTCATTTTCAGAGTATTTTATTGTTTTAGTAATTTTCTCTAGGTTGATCTAGGTAGGTTTTACGGTTGTTGAGAAAAGAATTTTTGTTTTTTAATCTTACATTGGCATTTATGCATCGCCTTATCCCAGGCAGTCGAGTATTTCATATTGTTTTAAGCATTATAGTGATGCTAGTTGGGTGCATAAAACAAATAAATAATAATAATTGAATCATTGAAAAATTACTCAGTGAGATTCTCCTAACAAACTACAGTTTTGGTTAAAAATAAAATATTGTTCTATAAACTAAAAGCATTAGTAAAGTGTTTAAAATGACATCCAAGGCGTTAGTTAAATAGAACTAGTTAATAAAGCTATGTTATCCCTAATATGGAATTATTATTTGAATCTTGAGGTATAAATCTTGAACGTAGGTAACATACTTCTTACGGTCAATGCCAATAGAAATTTTATTAGAGAAAATTTATAATTATCCATATTTTGTAGCAGGACTTGGATGGATTCTTTTAGCTTGATTTATATAAGAAATTAAATTTGATTTTTAATATAAATTTTCAAGTCTTGTATTAGGGTTTCGCTATAGCTACAATGACATTACTGTTATATTACTTGGTGGGTATAAATATTGAAATTAGTAACTATTGTATGAGTGTGATAATACAAAACCAGATCTTAGCCTTTATTATATAGTTAATCGTAGCAGTGGTAATTCCTAAACATAAACAATGTGTATGTGGAGTTGAACGGTTAAAACATAGCTACCTCTTATCATGAATAAAAACTTGTGAAACTTTTAGATTCTTTAATATATGAAAATTGGTCACATAGAATTTGACATTGTATTAGCATAATTAGAAAACTAGGGGTAGATTTCTTTAGTTAATTATTCTTGAGAGAAATATAAACTAAAAAGTGCAAAGATTGATTAAAATTAGTTTAACAAATGATTGCTTAAAAAAACTCCTAAATATAAACCGATTATTAAACCAAACATCTTGTGTTTTTAGGAAAATAAAGTTATGAGTTTTCTAGCTATTATATGCAATGTATGTTTCCATATATTTATAACTACTTCATTAGTTGATTTCCATGCTTAGTAGTTACGATTAAACACTGGACTGTGGTAATATATGTTGCCATAGGATGTAGCCATCTAAAAACAAATTATATTATTTGAATACTATAGTTAATTGTGTTTACTTAGGTGGTATATCTATAATCATTATTTCTAGTACAAGATAGAATATAATATAAGATTCATGCATATGTTTGATAGAATAAATGTATGCTGTTATTACTCTTATATTTAACATGTCATGTGATGCATTTGCTAGTAGGATGTAAGTTATTTGAATTTTATGATTGAATTATATTCGACCAATCTACATTGCTAACAGAGTAAGACATGAGATGGACTTTACTCGCTTATTGACATTGAAATGTCAGATGAAGTTAGTTCGATCAAGTGGTGTGTATGAAATTAATTTATCTATAGATCGCTTTTATATTACTTTTAATAAAACTTTGACCAAAGTATGTTTAGTGAAACATTATTATTTCATGATAATGGTTTACATGTATGTGTGATATCTTGCAATAAATTGAGTTTTATGTGATACACTGCATGTTTAGTTAGTTAGAAATCATACAACACATAAGTACTTATTTGTCTCTCCGGATTCCCATGTTGTCATTATCTACTCATTCATGAAGGGAGGACCATTCCCTGATGGGATTAGTGTGGAGGATAGCTAGTCCGTGGTTGGTGTAGAAAAGTGCTCGAATGATGCTCTCCCTCCTCACAACAGTATTACTTATTGAGACGACACTTGAGATTGCCATAGATACTTGAAGTTCAAGAACTATGCTTTGGGGAAGCCAAATATCTTATTTGTACATTATGCTATATTGTACTTGTTATTGAAAATTTTCATGAAGAGTTGTAATTATATTTGAAGCACATTGACAATGGTGATTATGTATTTAGATCAATTGAAATTGAAATGTTGTAATTACTTTCTATAGTACAATTGTCATTCTCTCATGATATTAGAGATTCATATTTTGTGATGTAATATAAATTGTTGTCATGATTGCACATGAATATTTTTATGATCTCTAATAGACTCTTGGGATGTAGTCTATTTATGTATGTGTTATTTAAAGATTTTTTTTTTTACGTATTTCTAGGTAGATCCCAATGAGAATGTTATATGTGGTATCAGAACTATGCTTTGAATTATAAGACATAATGAGTCCACTAACATTTTCATATCCTTTTGTTGATAAAAAAAGATGATGAAAGTGAGAGTTTCTAGAGAGGGTCCTTTGAATGTTGGTGACAACAACCCTACATTTGATTCTAATCACTTTATCGTTGAGAAGTCAACGAAGATGAATCAAATTCTCACAATCATGAATGAAACTAGAGATCAGATTACAGCTCTGGAGAAGGTGGTTCATGGTCACGAAAGAGAGGAACAACAAGACAAACCTAAAGAGCATCCGATTGAGTAGGATAATCCATAGGATGCTAGAGTACAGGGTGCTGTGGAGTTGATCCAATACATGAAAAAAGTGAACCCACCTAAGTCTGATGGAACTGTTCTGGGTGACAGAGCTGAGGCATGGTTGATAGAAATAGATAAATATATTAAAATTTGAAACTAATCTGAGGTCAGCAAGGCGGTTTGAGGAGCATACTAGTTGGATGGTGAGGCAACTACGTGGTGGGCCAATAAAAGGTTGAAAATGAATTTGAATTTGACCACCACCGCTTGGGATCAATTTATGGTTTTATTTAGATCATAGTGGCTCCCATAACTATATTTTGATCAAAATCTCACAAATTTTCAGAATCTAAATCATGGTGATATGTTAATGAACGAGTATTAAGAGTAGTTCACTAAAATACTAAATTATGTACCATAATGTCAGGGAGATGAGCGGTTCAAGATCAGGGAGTTTATCATGGGTTTGAGGTCGCATATTGGTGGAGAGATAGATGTTCATGGACCTTCCACCATGGACCAGGTCTTTGAAAAGGTGGTCAAATAGGGGTATAAGCTAAAGTCTCTTTCACAGTCTAAGGATAAATTTAAGAAGAGTTCAGAAGTTCTAAGTCAACCTTCAAGAAGAATTAGAAATAGAGGATTGGAGACTCCAAAAAATACTTTAAAAATTAGAATGCTAAGTTCAATAATGGATCAGACAATAATAAATAGGGCAATGAGTCCAAAGATGGTTTCAAGGGAAACCAATAAAATATCAGGAAAGGACCACCAAGAAGGTGTTTCATTTACAAAGAGGATCATTACGCTCATGATTGTCTATAGGATAAGTCAAAGGGAAAATGCCCTAATCCTCAGTAGGGTGGTTTTCAATAGTGGATTCATGCAGGAGTTGATAATCGATAGATTGAAAATCAAGCATTACCTATTGAGCTATTAGGTACTTTGTTTGACCATGTAGTTTTCATTTTGATAGATACAAGTGCCACTGAATATTTTATAACTCCTATGATGCTTAGTAAGTTTACTAGAAGAGCTGGTGTAATGGAAAATGCATGGTCAGTATAGTATGAAAATGATGCAAAAGTCATGATAGATATGTGCCTAGTCGAAGCAGAGTTTAGGTTGCTCGAATTCACAATAATTGTAGATTTGTATGTAGCACCTCTAGGATCATATGATGTGATCTTGGGAGTCAAATGGATCATAAAACATAAAGCCAAGGTTGATTGCTACTTGAAGAAGGTTGAGTGTCTTAATGATTTTGAAAATCAAAGACAAATTCAAGATGGGAAGAGAGAGTTAAAACTTAGGCAAATTTCAACTATGTAGTTTAAGAAAGCTTAGGGAAAAGGGTGTCAAGTGTTTATCATCAAGATAAACGAAATGGAGGAACACAATGAACAATCTCTCAAAGATTACCCATTTCTTAGATATTATCATGATATTTTTCTAGAAGAGTTACTAGGTTTGTCTCTTAGACGTGAGTTCAATTTTTTTATCGATATCATACTCGGTTCAGAACCATAGTCTAAAGCACTATACAAAATAACAACCATAGAGTTGGTTAAATTGAAGGCTCAACTTTAGGAGTTATTAGCTAAGGGGTTGATTAGGCCAAACATGTCATCATGGGCTGTACTGATTATCTTTGTCAAGAAGGATGGTACCCTTCGACTATGCATTGATTATATAATGTTGAACAAGGCAACCATAAAAAATAGGTATCCATTACCTCATATAGATAATCTTTTCGATCAAATGCAAGGAACAATAATATTTTATAAGATTGATATTCATGTGGGATATCGTTAGTTGAGGATTCAGGTTGTGGACATTTTGAAATCAATATTTAGAACTTGGTACGGGCACTGAGTTTACAGTGTTATGATTTGGACTAATTAATACTCTAGCAACATTCATGAATCTCATGAACAACATGTTCAGAGATTATCTTGACCACTTTATATTAGTTTTTCTAGATGACATTTTTATCTATTCAAAGAATGAAGAGAAGCAGCTTCAACATTTGGAATTGGTTCTACAATGGTTGTGGAAGCACAAGCTATATGGAATACTGTCCAAGTGTTCATTTTTTTAGAAAAGGGTGCATTATTTGGGATACATTATCTCTACAGATAGTATCTATGTAGATCAAGGAAATATTATGGCCATTATGGAATGGTTGGCATCAAAGAATGTGCATGAGCTTAGAAACTTCATGGGGTTGGAAGGCTATTATAGTAAGTTCATTCATAACTTTTCTAAGATACCTAACCCAATTACTTCCTTGTAGTAGAAGAATAACAAGTTTTTTTGGTCAGAGAAGTGCAAACTAGCTTTCAAAGAGTTGAAGAAAAGGCTCACGTCTGCACCGGTGTTGAGAGTTCTAGACCCCAATGGCCATTTTTCAGTAGTCACAGATGCATCAGGTTATGGAATAGATGGAATTCTTATGTAAGATGGAGTAGTAGTGGCTTATGAGTCACAAAAACTTAAGCCATATGAAGTGAATTATGCCCCTCATGCTTTAGAGCTTGCAATGATTGTACACGCTTTGTAAGTATGACAACATTGTTTGTTGGAAAAACCTTTCGAGCTCAAGACAAATAATTTAGGACTCAAGTATATTTTCACCCAACCTAATTTGAATGCTTGCCAGAGACGCTGGCTTGAGTTTTTATTTAACTATGATTTTGATATCAGTTACATCAAAGGCAAAGAGAATAGAGTAGCTGATGCCCTTAATCGCAAAAGGTATATAGAAGCTATAGCTACTATCAAGAGTACCTTTAAAAATTGGGTGATTGAGTTATCTCTAGGAGACAAATTTTATGATCAAGTCAGAAAGACATTATCTAAAAATGCTCAGAAACCTTGGTACAAAGGATTCAATTTGGAGAGTGATGTTCTTTTTTGTTATAATGGATTGATGTATGTGTCAGACTGAGAGAATCTTTAGATCATAGTGCTTAAAGAATTGCATGATGCCCCTTATTCAGGACATCCAAATGTAACTAAGCTCATGGTAGATCTTAGACTACTATATTTTTAGAAGGGAATCAAGAAATATGTAGTAGATTATGTGTCACATTGTCTAGAGTGTCAGTGAATGAAAGCTGAGCATGTGCATCAAGCTGAATTGTTATATCCATATGATATCCCAAAATGAAAATGGTAAGTGATCAGTAAAAACTTTGTCCAAGGATTGCCAATGTTGTGGAATAGGCATGGTATGATTTTGGTAGTTGTTGACAAACTAACCAAGGTGGCTTACTTCATATCAAACAACTTGGCGGATGATGCACCTACCCTTGCAAAGAGATTCATAAAGAAGGTATACAAGTTGCATGGGTTTTCAAAGAAGATCATTTTGGATCATGATCTGAAGATGACTTCAAAGTTTTAGATGAATCTAAATTCATCTTTGGGTATGTAATTTAATTTTAGTACAACTTATCACATAAAGATTGATGATCATATTGAGAGAGTTAATTAGGTGCTTAAGGATCTTCTTTGAATGTATTGCATGGATCAATAGTTTAAGTGGACATATTATCTTCCATTGGTTGAGTTTGTATATAACAACTCATACTAGTCAGCTTTGAAGATGGCACCATTTGAGACACTTTATAGAAGAAGGTGCATGACACCCATTAGTTGAGACAGGTTAGATGACACGGTAGTCTTCGGACCCAAGATGATTTTAGAGATAGAAGAGCAAGTTAGACTAATCAGGTAGATATTAGTCAAGACCAATGATAGACAAAAGAGTTATGCAAATCTAAAGAAAATAGAAATGCACTTTGCAGTTGGTGATAGTGTTTTATGGGTAAAACTATATAAGAGATCGATTAAATTTTAGAAGTCTGCAAAATTGTCACCAAGATATATGGGACCCTTCAAGGTGTTAGAAGTGGTCAATCTTATTGCATATAGGTTTGCGTTGCCACTAGCCTTAGCTCTTTTACATAATGTCTTCCATGTTTCATATCTTAATAAATATATAACTTATCCTACACATGTTTTTGATTGGAATGCTTTGCAATATCTAGATCTCGGGGTGGTCACAGTAGAACTAATCAAGGTAATTGATATATGCAAACTTCATTTGTGTAACAGTAGAACCAATAATCTGAGGATAGTGTTACATAAAAGGACTATGATGAGTTCTTCAAGATATTTTCATATTTATTTTCTTTATTAGAACTATTATACTATGTTATTTCAGTTAAACAATATTTTTATTTCAAAATATATGTTTGAATAAGAGTCATTTGGGATGATGACTAGCTTTAGGGGGGAAGGATGTTGTATCCTGATTCCTCGCTAAAAAAATTATTTAACTATTTATATATGGTTATAGTAGACACACATGATATTGGTTATAATTTTGATTAAGCTTGAGATTTATGCTATTTCGAGATAATAAAGTATTTCTTAGTTAGATGATAATACATGATTGCTTACTATGAATTGGTTAATGTATATATTTATATTTTAAGCATATTAATGTATTATTACATTTATATATTATTTATTTATAATTATTATGTGATATGATTTAATTATTTGCATGTTGTGAGGTGAATGCATGAGAATTCATCTTTCAAATGTGTCAGAGGGAAAGCATCATCAAAGAGGATGATATCGATGGAGACATTGGAGGTCTACAAAGAGTTGATGAAACCCTACACATACACCACAGTAGTTAATCATGGTAAAAATGTATTTAAAAATAATTACTTTTGGTGCTTGTTTGAAGTATTATTTTCTATGATTTGCTTGAGTAGGTAAAATTATAGAAATAAATTATTTTGTGTATTTAACATGTCGTGCCATTAATACACATAGGAGCAAATTTAATAAAGATAAAATTAATATATGAATTATTATTTATTAATTTTGGAGTTTATCATTAAATTACTTAAATGCTAATTTGATATAATTAAAAATATGAAATTGGGCATTGTATATTAAAATATATTAAAAAAAAATTATTTTGTAAAAATAAAAAACAATGAAATTAAAAAAAAAAAGAAATAAATTAAAAATCTAGAAAAACAAAAAAAAAAAAAAAAGAATTAGAGGTTTTAGATTTAGCGAAAAAAAAAGATAAAGAAAAAGGAAAACAAAAAACAAAAATTTGGGAAAAGAAAGTAGCACTTATTTTCTATTTAAAGGAAAACATTGAGGAGGATTTTTTTAGTTTTATGTATTGGGGAAGAAAGAGGAAAGAATGCAACACTGAGTAGAAACACATAAGATCAAAAAAAAAAATTTATTGGTAGGTGGTGTCTTTAATTTCATATATTATTGATCTTTAGTGTGTTTTTTTATAAGAAATTGTGCTAAAACTGTATGGTATGAATAGTTTTGTTTTAGAATCTCTATAGTTTTGAGAATTATTTATGGAAATATCACACCACTTATATATTATAAAAATATATAAATAATAACGGATTGAATAATAGACATGAAAAAGTAAAACCAAGACAAATTCTTGATTTGCTATTATCCTGTTGTCCTTGAATTCTTTGATTTATTGTAACCAAGTAGGAAAACAATTCATACAGATAGTAACCAACATGTGAGAAAAATAAATGGAGCGACCATCATATCAAAATTTAGTTGATATCTCAGTGGCATCGCTCAAGCAAAATAAAATCAGCGTATGTCTTTAACCTTGTATTGGTTGATTGGTTCGAATTGATTGTTTAGTTGCTATTGTAAATATAATTTAATATATATAAGACGTCAATATAGTATTTAACTCAGTCAAACAGTTTAAGGATTACTTTCTCTATGGCATCACTTATCTAAGCTAGGTGTCTTAAGTTAAAAAAATTGAAGGTGTCTTATATGGTGCATCTAGCATAACCAAACAATTGATAAATATTGTTACTTTGTTTTCTTCTAGCCATGTAAACAATGATGTTGAAATTTTAAGAATAAATTCTTACTGAGTAAAGTTCATGGGCTACTGGTATGGCGTTGCCCCATACACATTATTGACCAGTTGAAACTACAAATAAATATTTACCTCTCAAAAGTGAGTTAGCAAAATTTAAGTCACCGTACGACGATAGGAGTATTATTAGGCATAAAAAATAAGCCATAAATATTATTTTTGTTATATAATATTCAGCCAGTGTAAATATTGTATGCGAAAAGTTAATGCAAAAAAGGGTGACTTAGTTTGGTATGCGAGCTAGGTGTAGTGATTCATTACAACATCTTAATTAATCTAACTATTCTTTAAGGTGTCACCCTATTTGTCTTATTCCATCTTGTATGTTTAAACCTGTATTGGATATGTAATAAGGATTGGTTGTTAGTTACTTTTTGAATAGAATTTATTATATATGGCATCGACTTACCCATTCATTTTCAAAATATTTTATTGTTTTAGTAATTTTCTCTGGGGCGATTTGGATAAGATTTACAATTGTTGAGAAAAGAATTTTTGTTGTTTAATCTTACATTGGTATTTAAGCGTCACCCTAGCCCATCCAATCGAGTGTTTGAGAATATATATATATATATATATATATATATATATATATATATATATATATATATATATATATTTTAACATCTATTTCATATTGTTTTAAGCATCATAGTGACACTGGTTGGGTGCATAAAACAAGTAAATAATAATAATTGAATCGCTAAAAAATTAGTCAATGAGATTCCCATAACAAACTACAGTTTTGGCTGAAAATAGAATATTGTTCTATAAATTAAAAATATTAGTAAAGTGTTTAAAATGATAGCCAAGGTGTTAGCTAAATATAACTAGTTAATAAAGTTATGTTATCTGTAACACGAAATTATTATTTGAATCTTGAGATATAAATCTTGAACATAGGTAACATATCTCTTATATAGGCATTAGTCAATACCAATAGAAACTTTATAAGAGGAAATTTATAATTATCCATCTTTTGTAACAGGACTAAGATGGGTTCTTTTAGCTTGATTTATATAAGGAATTAGATCTGGTTTTTAATATAAACTTTTAAGTCTTGTAATAAATTTTCACTATAACTACAGTGACATTAGTGTTATATTGTTCGTTGGGCATAAATCTTGAAATTGGTAACTGTTGTATGAGTGTGGTAATACAAAACCAGATCTTAGTCCTTATTGCATAGTTAATCGTAGTGGTGGTAATTCCTAAACATAAACAATGTATATGTGGAGTTGAATGGATAAAAATTAGCTACTTCTTATCATGAGTAAAAACTTGCAGAACTTTTAGATTTCTTAATATATGAAAACCTGTCACATAGAATTTGACATTGTATTAGCATAATTAGAAAATTGGGGATAGATTTTTTTAGTTAATTATTCTTGGGATAAATATTAACTGAAAAGTGAAAAAATTGATTAAAATTAGTTTAGAAAATGATTACTAAAAAAACCTCTAAATATAATCGATTGTTAAACCAGACATCTTGTGTTTTTTGAAAAACAAAGTTCTAGGGTTTCTAACTATTCTATGCAATGTGTGTTTCCATGCATTTATAATTACTTTATTAGTTGATTTTCATGTTCAGTAGTTACAATTAAACACTAGACTGTGGTAATATGGGTTTTCATAAGGTGTAATCAGTTGAAAATAAATTATATTATTTGAATATTATAATTAATTATATGTTTATCTAGGTGGTATATCTGTAATCATTATTTCTAGTATGGGATAGAATATAATGTAAGATTCATGCATATGTTTGACATAATACATATAAGCTATTATTGCTCCTATGTTTAACATCTCATATGAAATATTTTTTAATAGGATGTAAGTTATTTGAATCTTGTGGTTGAATTGCATTTGACCAATCTGTATTGTTAATGTGGAGTAAGGAGTGAGATGGACTCTACTTGTTTATTGACATTTCAATGTCAGATGAAGGCAATCTGATCAAGTGGTGTGTATAAAATTGATTGATCTATATATCATTTTTATATTACTATTCATAAAGCTTTAGCCAAAGTATGTTTAGTGAGACATTATCATTTCATGAGTATGGTTTACATGTATGTGTGATATCTTGCAATAAATTGAGTTTTTTATGATATATTGCATGTTTAGTTAGTTAGAAATCATACAACACACGGGTACTTGCTTGTCTCTCTAAATTTTCATGCTATCACTATCTACTCATCCGTGAAGGGAGGGTCACCCCTTGATGGGATTAGTACGGGGGATTGTTAGTCCATGGTTGGTGTGGAAAAAACTTTAGATGATACTCTCCCTCCTCAAAATAGTACTATTTATCGAGATGACACTTAAAATTTCCACAGATACTTGAAGTTCGAAAAATTTGCTTTGGAAAAACCAAGTATTTTATTTGTACATTATGTTATATTGTACTTGTTATTGAAAATTGTCATGAAGAGTTGTAATTATATATTGAAGCACATTGATAGTCGTGATTGTGTATTTAGATCAAATGAGATTAAAATGTTATAAATACTTTCTATATTGTAATTTTTATTCTCTCATGATATTAGAGATTCGTATTTTGTGATGTAATATGAATTGTTGTCATGATTGCACATGAATACTTTTATGAAGTCTTATAGACTTTGGGGATGTAGTCTATTTATGTATATATGTTATCTACAAATTTTTTATATGTATTTTAAGGCATATCTCATTGGAGATGTTACATATACCAAAATGAAAGTTAGCATAGACTTTGTCCAAGGTTTGTCTATGTCCATAAATTTTCATGACATGATCTTAATAATTATGGATAAACTTAACAAGGTAGCTCACTCGATTACAAGTAATTTGACAGATGATGCATCGATGCTTGTCAAAATATTTTTGAAAGAGGTTTATATATTGCTTGAGTTTTTGAAAAATATCATTTCAGATAGGGAACCTACGATGCCATTTAGGTTTTGGCAAACTCAATTCAAATTTGGGAACACAAATGAACTTTAGTATAACTTATCATCCAAAAATAGATGGAAAAATAGAGAGAATAGATCAGGGCTTAGAAGATATTTTGAGGATGTATTATATGGACTAGCAATACAAATAAGAGAAATACTTACCATTAGTTGAGTTTGTTTATAAAAATCATGCCAATCAGTTATAAAAATAGTTCCTTTTGAGGCATTATATGGTAGGGGTGTAGAATACCAATATGTTAGGATATATTGGAAGATATAGTGGTTTTTGGGCTTGATATGTTTGTAAAATATAAGAATAAGTAAAATTAATAAGACAATGACTGACTGAAGTCAGTGATAGATAGAGAAGTTATGTTGATCTCAAAATAATAACGCAGTTTTCAGTTGGGGATACATTTTTTTTATGAGTTAAACTCCAAAAGAGTGCTATTAAGTTTATAAAACTAACTATATTATCACCAAGATATGTGAGACTCTTTAAGGTTATAGAAGTGATTAATCCTATAGCATATAGACTTAAAGTACCACCAATTTTATCTCAAATGTATAATATTTTTTAGGTATCTTATCTTAAGAAGTATATTATTGATTCTACACATGTTTTAGATTGAAATGTATTACATGTTCATGATCCAGGGGTAGTCACAGTAGAACCAATCAAAATAATTACTATTCACAAGCTTAATTTATGTAACAAAAATGTATCATAATGCAAGGTCCAGTAAGATTAATATTCTGAGAATAGTGCTACATGAGAAGACTATAAATAATTCTTAAAGTTGTTTCCTCTTTTATTCAAATAGAATTTTTATTGAACATTATTTATATTTATGTTGAACATTATTTTTATTTTTAAAATTATTGTTGAAATACATGTTATTGGGATGATGACCTATTAAGGGGGAAGGATATCACATCTAGTTTATTCTATAAAATTATTTAAAAATTAAATAGTGGATTATAAGACTAATGATTTATATTTTTGATATTTATTTCTAAGTATATATATATATATATATATATATATATATATATATATATATATTTTTTTTTTTTTTGTATGAGTGATAGTTATATTATTTGTTTCATGATCAATATTATGATTGGATAGCTATTGCATATGTCATATTATACTTTATAATCATGATAACTGATTTCATTTACATATTATTTGTATTTAAAAATTTATTTATGGCTATATATTGATGATTATTATGATTTCAGAGTAACTATCCATTCATTTGATTGAGGTGGTTGTAGGATTGCCTCACTCTCACAAGAAATATAAAGAGAGAGAGTATTATCAAAGAAGAGGGATACAAATACTAGCATTGTGGGTTGAGATAACTCTGCCAAACCCACACACCATATCTAGTTGCTTGAATGAAATGAACATTGCTTGCATTGATTGTTTGGCAACATATGAGTCTTGTTTGAATTAATGAGTTCATCACTTGTCATAGTTTGTTTAGCATGTGAAACCCTTGTATTGACTAGCTTTGTTCTTAAATCTTCTTAAGAATTAAATTGTGTTTGGATAATATTGACTGCGTTATGGTTAGTGAAGTTGAGTGTTAATTTTCTTGTTTAGTTGTTTGATTTATCTCGATTGGTTATTTGGCAACGTATAAGTCTTGTTTGCATTAATGAGTTCATCACTTGTCATAGTTTATTTATCATGTGACATACTTGTATTGACTAGTTGTGTTCTTAAATCTTCTTAAGAATTAAACTATGTTTGGATAATCTTGACTGCGTTATGGTTAGTGAAGGCATGAGTGTTAATTTTATTGTTTTATCTTGATTGGTCATATTATGAACCATTTTTGGTGACATTGCATAGGAGTTTAAAGAGGCAAAAACACTCCCAAAACAAATTGATTTAAATAGACTTCGAAGCTTTAGATGTTGTGGGTATCTACATCCTTTGGCATATTTACTATGTAGTTGAAAGGTAATAAAAAATAGCTTTTTATTTTGGGATTTTTTAGACTTTAATATTATGATGTTTTATTGATAAATGTCAAAAGTAAAAGGTAAACAAAGTTAGGATTTTTATTTTGTTTGGTTCCTATGATTAGGAGTTTGACCTCACCATTTGGAAGGATGAGGTTTCTTCTACCACCATTTGGATATAGAGCTCTTGATTGTGAGTTAAACAAAAATGGAGTGGTGCTTTGATGAAGGGAAGTTACATGATGGGTAGCTTGTAGGGTTGTAGGAGAACTACTGGGACATGCAAAACATGCATGGATGAGGGGAAATAATAAGAGAGAGAAAGAATGGAAATAAAATAACATGACATAGAGGAGAAAGAGATTTGATCTAGGTAGGAAGGAGAAAGGAACTTCCATTTTTTTATTCTAGACAACGCACATTTTATGATCAGGTCGATTGTATTTGATCTCATCCTTTGTTTATTTATTGTAGACTTTTATTTACGTAATAAAAATAATTCTTTGACATGTGTCTAGTATATACATTCTAAATGAGTAAAATGGTAGTTTTTGACAAAATAAAAATTAGGGAATTATGTATATAGACCTATGGATGGAACTGAGTTCCATCTGCATGTCTATACACATAATATCGACCCTATATGAGTCATTATCAGAAGAAAATTTGAGTATTTTAGGTGGGATGAGCTTAAAATATTAAACACTTAACTAAAGACTTCTTAAAAATCATATAAGGGAAAATATAAATACGTGTATGGTTTTATTTTAATAGTATTACAATGTTAGGTGAGATCCATAGTTGAAAGAAATTAGATAATACTGATGTAGGATTTGAGTATGCATAAACACACACACACACACACACACATATATATATATATATATATATATATATATAGTTGAAAGAAATTAGATAATACTGATGCACGATTTGAGTCTCCATAAACCTATTAAATAAATTAGATAATACTGATGCAGGATTTGAATCTGCATAAACCTATTATATATATATATATGTGTATATATATATATATATATATATATATATATATATGTTGAGTTGTGGAGCCAAAAGCTTCACCAATGAGCGAATGCAGAGGTTGCTAGTTTTACACAGTCACCGACATTGATCAGGAGTCGACTGGAAGTTGTCGGCGTCAGTTATGGATCGGCCGATGTCGGTCATATGCAGGCAGACAGGGACCGACGTTGGTCACTTGTACATTCCAGAAGTCTATTTTTGTGGATGAACAGATTGCTTGCATGATAAGTTTAACTATTAGTATTGAGTTCGCATTTCTATTTTTGGCAGGACTAATTTGAATCTTTGATTAGGAGGTGTATCTAACAGTAGAGAATGCATAGCTCATGATCCCTAATTCTATATAATAGGGATAGATCTTCATAGCTTGTGTGTAAGAAAAAGGGTGAATCAATTCAAGTAGCTGAATTGTGTTTGTAATTGTGAGAGAGAAATCTTGAGGAAAAGAGATCTATACATCTGAGAGGTGTGAAAGAAAGAGAGATTTTTTCAATTGTATTTCCTTATGAAAGATTTTAATACAAATTTTTATTATTTCTTGTATCTCTTATTCTTTGCTGATTCTAATTTCTAGTTACTTATTATTCTAGTTTAATTTCGTGTTTAGTTGCTTACACAAAAGTAACCAATTGTATCTGTAAGATCCTAACAAGTGGTATCAGAGCTTGGTTCACTAACATGTTGTATCAGATCAGGTTAGTGTGTGTTGATTACAGGTCACTCACAGGGGTTTCTGATTGAGTGGGAGTAAAGCAATGGCAGAAGAAAGTAAGCTAAGAATGGAGAAGTTTAACGGCAAGAATTATCAATTATGGAGGATGCAGATAGAAGATTATCTGTATCAGAAAGATTTGTACTTACCATTGGGTGGGGTTTCAAGCAAGCCCATAGATATGCAATATGAAGAATATAATGTTCTTGATAGAAAGGCTCTGGGATCTATAAGGTTGAGCTTGGCATCTTCTGTGAAAGGCTCTGGGATCTATAAGGTTGAGCTTGGCATCTTCTGTGATTTCCAACTTATCACAGGCAAAGACAAAGATAGAGTTAATAGATACTTTGGCAAATTTATATAAAAAGCCCTCAGCTTCGAATAAGGTATATCTTATGAAGCAATTATTTAATTTTTAAATGCAGGAAGGTGGATCTGTATCTAGTCATCTTAATGATTTCCATGCAATAGTAAATCAGTTAAATTCAGTCAAAATAGTTTTTGATGATGAAATTAAGGCTCTCTGAATTTTATGCTATTTACCTAAAAGTTTGCATAGTTTGGTAATGGCAATTAGTAATACTGCATCTGCTACAAATATCTTGAAAGTTGATGATGTTGTTAGTGTAATCTTGAATGAAGAAACTCGCAGGAAAAGCACAGAGGAATCATCAGGTAATGCTTTAAGTGTTGAAAGTAGGGGAAGGCAAAAAGAGAAGGGCAAGCAAGGGAGATCAAGGTGAAAGTCAAAGATGAGAAGTAGATCCAAATCCAAAAATGAAAAAAATATAATCTGCTGGAATTGTGGAAAGAAAGGGCATGCAAAGAAAGATTGCTGGTTGAAAGTTAAAGAAGAAAATCAACATGAAGGTAAAGAAGAAGCAAAAGTTGTAGGTATTGTTGCACAAGATGATCTTATATTTTCTTTGGATAATAAAATAGAATCTTGAATTTTAGATTCTGGTGCCTCTTTCCATGTAACCCTAAATAGAGAATTTTTCAATGATTATGTCCATAGAGATTTTGGAATAGTCTATTTAGGGGATGATGAGCCTTGTAAAATTGTTGGCAAAGGAAAAGTGTAGCTGAAATTATAGAATGTCAACACATGGGTGTTGAAGGATGTCATGCATATACCCATCCTGAAGAAGAATTTGATTTCTGCAGAAAAGTTAGGGGATGAGGGTTGCATAGTAACTCTCACAGCTGAATCTTGGAAAGTTTCCAAGGGTGCACTTATATTAGCCAGAGGTAAAAGAGTAGGTACTCTCTATTTATGTAATTGTATTACTGATTATTCTCCTTTTGTTTTATCTACTTTAGATGTAGATGCAAAGTTGTGGCACTGTAGGCTTGGCCACATGAGTGAGAAGGGAATGACTGTTCTTAAGTCAAAAGGTAAGCTTTCAGATTTGAAAAGCATAGATCTAGATTTCTGTGAGCATTATATTTTTGGGAAACAGAAGAGAGTGAGATTTCTCAAAACTGGGTCAACAAAAAAAAAGCATAAGTTGGAGCTTGTTTACACAGACGTGTGGAGACCAGCTCAGGTAGCTTCTATTGGAAGATCACAGTATTATGTTTTTTTCATTGATGATGCTACAAAAAAGGTATGGGTTTATTGCATAAAGAAGAAATATGATGTTTTTGACACATTTAAAAAATAAAAAGCTTTGGTTGAGAATGAAATAGGTTTGAGATTGAAGTGACTTAGATCTAACAATGGTGGTGAGTATTGCAGCTATAAATTCAATAGTTACTGTTTTATAAGTGGAATACGCAGGGAAAGGACGGTTCCAAGGACACCTCAACAAAATGGATTCACTGAAAGGATTAATAGAATAATAATGGAGCGTGCATAGAGTATGAGGTTGCATGCTGGTTTGCCCTTATAGTTTTGGGTAGAAGCTGTAGATACTATAGTTTATTTAATTAACAGAGGACCCTCTACTGCTCTAGATGGTGGAATTCCAGAAGAGTCATGGACAGGTAAAAATATAGATCTTTCATTTCTTAGAGTTTTTGGTTTTAAAGCTTTTATGCACGTTGATAAAGAAAATAGAAAGAAGTTGGATGCTAAATCTATGCGATGCACTTTTATTAGTTATGGCTTTGGAGATTTTGGATTCTGATTGTGGAATCTAGGAACTAAGAAAATTATTAGAAGCCGTGATGTTGTTTTCAATGAGAAGGTGATGTACAGTGATCAGCTCAAGAAGCTGAATAATTTTGAGTAGGGCAATGTTGATTTGGACGAGGTGATGATCCAAAATGAGCTCACAGGGAAGAATTTTCACACACATAAAAACACAGACACTGACGTCAGTCAGGTAGGAACCGATGTCAGTCAGAAAAGAACCGACATCAATCAGACAGTAGCTGACGTCGGTCAGATAGGGACCGATGTCGGTTAGGTGGAAGTGACATCGGTCAGGTATAGACCAAGAGATGACCAAGATCGGTCACTAACAGAGAATTTGGGTGGACAACAAGTAGTGAATGAGTCTCAAACACCCATGAGGAGGTCAGAAAGGGTAAGTAAACCTCCAATTCATTATTCTCCTTTATTAAACTACTTGTTGCTCACTGAAGGTGGAGAACCAGAAAGTTTTGATGAGGCAATGCAGGTAGAATCCCAAAAATAGTGGGAGCTTGGCATGAAAGAAGAATTGATTCCTTAAAGGAGAACCAAACGTGGGATTTAGTTGAATTGCTAGCTGGAAAGAAAACACTAAAAAAAAATGGGTTTACAGGTTAAAAGAAGGTGAGAATGGACAAATGAGACATAAGGCCAGGTTGGTAATAAAGAGATTTGCACAGAAACTAGGTATTGATTTTGGTAAATTTTTTTTTGCCATAGTAAAGATGATTTCTATTCGGACTGTATTGTCTTTAGTTGCTATTGAGGATTTGCATCTTGAGCAGCTTGATGTTAAGACATCATTTCTTCATGGAGATTTGGATGAAGAAATATATATGGATCAGCTGGAAGGTTTTGAGGTCAAAGGTAAGGAGAAGCTTGTGTGCAGGTTGAAGAAAAGATTATATGGTCTTAAGCAGGCTCCAAGACAATTGTATTTGAGATTTGACAGGTTTATAACAGAGCATGGCTTTAATAGATGTCAATCTGACCATTATGTTTATTTTAACAGATTGGATAATGATAGATATATTATCCTGTTATTGTATGTAGATGATATGCTTGTTGCAGGTTCACACATGCAGGCTATTACTGAGCTTAAGGTAAAATTAGCTCACACATTTGCCATGAAAGATTTAGGAGTAGCAAAGAAAAACCTTGGCATGACTATTAAGAGAGACAGAAAAAATCATAGTTTGATTTTGTCTCAAGAGGATTATGTGAACAAGGTGTTGGAGAGGTTTAATATGTAGGATGCAAAATCGGTAAGCACACTTATGGCTGGACACTTCAAGTTGAGCAAAAAATAGTGTCCTAAATCACATGATGAGGTGGAGTACATGAGTAGAGTTCCATATGCTTCCGCAGTTGGGAGCTTGATGTATGCAATGGTATGTACTAGACCTGATATTGCCCAAGCAGTGGGAGTTGTCAGTAAGTTTATGGCCAATCTAGGGAAGGAACACTGAAAATTAGTTTAGTGGATTTTCAGATATCTGAGAGGGACCAACAATAGGCATTTATGCTATGGAGGGTCAAACACTTCTCTACATGAGTATGTAGATGCGGATATGGCAGGTGACTTGGATGGCAGGAGAAGCACCACAGGTTATGTGTTCACTGTTGGTGGTACGACAGTTAGTTGAATTTCAAAGTTGTAGAAGGTTGTTGCCTTGTCTATTACAGAGGCATAATACATTGTAATCACAGAGGCTAGCAAGGAGATGCTATGGATGACACGGTTCATGGAAGAGTTGGGAAAGGAGCAAGAGAGTTGCAGATTGTACAGTGATAGTCAAAGTGCAATTCATTTGGCAAAAAATTCAGCCTTTCATTCAAGAACCAAACATATACAACCTAGGTACCACTTCATTAGACAGGTATTGGAGGATGGTGAGTTGAAGCTGGAAAAGATCCATATAGATAAGAACCCTGTTGATATATTAACAAAATCGGTAACAAAAGAGAAGTTAAATCTTCATTCAACTTTTGTTGGTCTTCAAGATTGAGCTTGAAGATGAAGAAACAAGCTAGAGGATGTTGTTGTATAGGTACAGGTGTAGCTGTTTATCTCCAAGTGGGAGATTGTTGAGTTGTGGAGCTAAAAGCTTCACCAATGAGCGAATGCAGAGGTTGCTGGTTTTACACAATCACTGACATCGGTCAGGAGTCGACTAGAAGCTGTCGGCATCGGTTATGGATCGGCCAACATCGGTCATATGCAGGTAGATAGGGACTGATGTCGGTCACCTATGCATTCTAAAAGTCTATTTTCGTGGATGAATAGATTGTTTGCATGATAAGTTTAACTATTAGTATTGAGTCTGCGTTTCTCTTTTTGGCAGGACTAATTTGAACCTTTGATTAGGAGGTGTATCTAACAGTGGAGAATGCATAGCTCATGATCCCTAATTCTATATAATAGGGATAGATCTTCATAGCTTTTGTATGAGAAAAAGGGTGAATCAATTCAAGTAGTTGAATTGTGTTTGTAATTGTGAGAGAGAACTCTTGAGGGAAAGAGATCTGTACATCTAAGAGGTGTGGAAGAAAGAGAGATTTCTTCAATTGTATTTCATTCTAGAAGAGTTTAATACAAGTTTTCATTGTTTCTTGTATCTCTTATTCTTTGCTGATTCTGATTTTTAGTTACTTATTATTCTAGTTTAATTCCGTGTTTAGTTGCTTACACAAAAGTAATCAATTGTATCTGTAAGATCCTAACAATATATATATATATATATATATATATATATATATATATATATATATATATATATATATATATATATATATATATATATATATATGCAAATCAAATCTTAAACCTAAGCCATTAACAAGTTGATTTGCATATTATAAGAGTTGCTTTGCATATTATAAACTTGATATATATATATATATATATATATATATATATATATATATATATATGTTTAGTAATACTTGTTTTGGTTCATTAATGGCTTAGGTTTAAGAGTTGATTTGCATATTATAAACTTGATGTATATATTTTTATTTATATTAACAAATTCTATAGTTGTACACACACACACATGAGAGAATGAAATATGTATATTCATGCATATAATAGAGGATTTGATATAGATATAAGTAGTAATGAAAGTTCTGAGTCATATATGTATATGAGAAAACATAAAGTTGTAAGTTACCATTTGTTTTAAGGAACTAATTCCAAGAATATAAAACTAATTATAAATTAGTTATGTGTGTGTGTGTGTTTAGTAATACTTGTTTTGGTTCATTAATGGCTTAGGTTTAAGAGTTGATTTGCATATTATAAACTTGATGTATAAATTTTTATGTATATGCACAAATTCTATAGTTGTACACACACACACATGAGAGAATAAAATATGTATATTCATGCATATAATAGAGGATTTGATATAGATATAAGTAATAATGAAAGTTCTGAGTCATATATGTATATGAGAAAACACAAAGTTGTAAGTTACCATTTGTTTTAAGGAACTAATTCCAAGAATATAAAACTAATTATAAATTAGTTATCTCTAGGTTGATTGTGAGTAGTTGTAGGATATGATACCCAGTTGTGTATGTAATTCTTAGTCATCTGACATAAGAGATATTAGACTTGAGCATTTGTCTTTTTATTAATGATTTTGAATGACTATAAGATATATTATGAGTTATGTTATGAGTTACCAGGGCTTAAATTACACTTGAATGTAATGACATTGGTTCAAATCTGCATAAAGAAAATACAAAAAATAATGGAGCTGAACATAGAGATAATAAAATAATTCTTCACACTAATACTATTTCCTCTCTTCTATTACATATTCATTCGGGTGTTACAAATATATAGAAAAAGCCTTTCCTATAAGCAGGGTGACCCGTATCACCATAAATCTCTCCCATAATATCTCCTCATATGTTATGTATATGCATAAACCTATAATCTCTCATAGTTAAATACCAACTAACCTATTTATGTACTATTGTTGTAACTCACAAAAATAACACAACTGACAATATATTCTAACCAAATATATCTAACAAGCTAATATATTCTAACAAATAACTAAATATATGTAATAGTAAATTATTACTCTCATAATTATTCATATTGCAATATACACAAATTAATGTGAGGACTAATTATTTTCCAACATTCCCTCCCTAAGGTCTTACATGATAATTTATGTTTCACATGACTTAATGAAATTAAAGAAGGAACACATCAATGTCTTATCAATCATTCACTATCAAGAACACATCAATCAAATTAGTGTGAAAATTTTGAATAGGTACATCTTCCATCAACCATTCATTGAAGGAATTGCATCAACTTATAAAGTTTGAGAACCATGATTAAGAACCATCTATTCAACTTTCACTCTTGTATCTCCAAGAATTGGCTTGAACAGAATTGTATGTTAATGCATACTCTTAGGTCTGCATACTACTATCTGAATCTTGTTGTACATGACCACTACTATATGAAGAATGCATCTCACATTTACTCCATGTGAACACAATGGATGTTTCACTCGCTGATCATCTTTATAAATAAGACAGTTAGAGGATCTCTATAGTTAGCTTCTCTCCTAACTGTTTCCATATTATTATATCTCCTAAACACCTTTTTTATGTAGTACACTATGTGGAAAATTAAGAAATACACCTCTTATTCGTTACACATACCAACAAGTGCTACAAATAAAAACTATATATGTGCCACTATAACAGAAGTGCCAATTCATTAGTGGCTAATGAGAGGTATAGAAATCTTCCATTCCCTAGTGTCCTCCAACCTCCAATAGGTTCACTACTCACTCAACAAAAATTTCAATGAAGCTCATTCTATTTTTTTCAATAATACAACCCCTCCATAAGACTGACACTTTTGACATTTAACTCAGGATGCCAGGGTCACCTAAAAATGCATCCTTGTACAAACAATTGATAATATAATGACACACTTATACATGGCTCTTTTGAAATTTTAAAGAATTTATGAAACTGACATATCTGTAACCACTTCAAAAACACTTATGACAAAAGATACTTTGAATTTTTCAATTTTTTAAAAACTATGACACATAAAATACTATAGACTTCTTATGAGATAAAAGAGGACTATAATAAAGTATTAACATAAGTGGAAACTCTATTTCAAACTAATGACTCTAAAAACATTAATCTAAAAGCTTATATGAAAAGCATAACTAAACTCAAATAATAAACAAAGACTAAATCTTGTTAACTATTCAATCTTCTAAAACTATTTAGTAAACCCACAATTATTACTATACACTACATCATATACTAAATATGACATAACTAATCCAAAAACAATTGATTAGCTATACCTACAATAATGAGCCATTGATCATGAATAGAGTATGATAATGCATACGATGTTGACAGCTAAATGAATTGATTCTATGCACTTGAAGATGAAAGATCGAAACTGTGTTTGGTGAAGCTCATGGATAGGTGAATGCAGATCTTAGAAAAGCTTATGGATGATAAAGATATAATGTCATTAAAAATGGACTAAAGATGGCATTATTTTTTGGTGAATACAACTGTCAGGTCTTAGATTTTCAAGAGTAATTCTTCACTAATATGAATGCACAACTTTAACAATATGATTTCACAATGATTGTAATGCCACGACACTTGACATAGAATCGATATGAAGACTGGCAAATTTTATTTTTGATTGGACTCAATTGATTAAAATATGAATATGTTGATCTTCAAATTAGCATTGACTGCTAAATAATTGAATGCATATGAATGTAGATCTTTTACCATAACTGTATAGTGTAGCTATCAAAATGGAACATCGCTTGAATTATAGATGATAATGCTATAGGGGACCAAAAAATATGAACCACTAGGCATGAATGTTAGGATAACATTGATGCTTTTTAATGGACAATGATAAAATTAGATTCGAATAGGCCGTGATACAAATATAAATAGCTCCAAACAAAAATCAGAATAAAAATAAATAAAAACTATGAAAAAACACGCATTCTTTTATGATTATCTACAAACTCTTCAATAATTAGTCTTTCTTCATCTACAGGGGTAAATAAAGAATCAACTACCTCTATTTTTCTTTTATCCTTCTATCAAATAAAACTGCTCTGATACCAGATAATAAGACTGGTTCAGATCTACATAAAGAAAACACAAAAAATAATGGAGCCAAACATAGTCATAATAAAATAATTTTTCACAATGATAATATTTTCTCTCTTCTATTACATATTCATTCGGGTGTTACAAATATATAGGAAAAGCCTTTCCTATAAACAGGGTGATCTGTATCACCATAAATCTCTCTCATAATATCTCTTCACACCCTATGTTTATATATAAACCTATAATCTCTCATAGGTAAATAAAAACTAAACTATTTACGTACTATTATTGTAACTTACAACAATAACACAACCAATAATATATTCTAACCAAATATATCTAACTAATATATTCTAACAACTAACTAAATATATGTAATAGTGAATTATTACTCTCATAACTATTCACATTACAATATACACATATTAATGTGAGGACTAATTATTTTCTAATAGAATGGATTAATAAACTTAGGTGATATTCTTTAGTTAATTTATATCTATAACAGTAAAGCAACAAGAAGTTGTTATAGATAGATATACACACATTCTACTATTGGAATGACATTTTATTATGTAGGTTATATCTTGTTTGAAACATTTATAGGCTGTGACCCTATAACAATTACAATAGGAGAGCTATATGTATGTATAAATAGGTCAAACTAAGTATAGAATTGACCCATGTCAAAGTGTGAAAGAGCAATAGGTTATATGAGTTTTAAGATTAAATTTATGTATCTTATATATACATATTTAGATATTATAATAATTATAATAACCCTTAGTTATATGTGAACAAAGGGTAGATCTAGTTACAAAGTGTGAACAAGATGAAACCTTGTATTAATGAGGTTTTACCATATAATAGAATGTGATAAAATAAATAAGGAAATGAGATATAAATGAAACTTATAAACTTAATCCTATTATAAGTTATTTTGAGATACATAGGTTATATTGTTAACTAAGTGTTATCATCAGTTTTATCAATGTATTAACATGAATTGTTATTGAATGATGTTTGAAAAGGGACTTAAAATGATTTGATTCTTGTTCTAATAGATTATGCATATCTTGTTCTGAATACATTTCATTTGATAAACTTATATTATCACTTTTGTGGTTAAGTGAATGGAAAATAAAGAGGTTCATATTTTATAGTTACTTGTAACTTATATCACAATTTGGGTTGAGTGTATACTGCATTCTGTGTTACTCTGATTTTGAATCTTATGTGAAAATTATTAAATTTTATTTTGAATAAAAAGTGATATTTATATGAGGATGCCAACATGCAACTCATATACATATCCCCTTATATCATATGATAGTCATGATTTAGTAGTAGAGAGTTTTGTTTGAGTGGAATTGACTTAGATCCTTAGATCTAATTTTTGTAATGAAAGTTTTTACCAAAGTAATGTATTAGCTGAGACATTGTCATTCCATTGTACTTTTTAGTTTACATGTGTGTGTTAATGTCATAGTAGACAGAGGATTAAATTTCAGGGTCTACATAATTGCTACATGTTTGGTGATTGTACACACATGGGTTTCAATTGACTTATTGATATCTGCACTGTTCTTATCTGCCTCTCCGTGAAGGTTAGGGCCACTCCCAATGGGGAGGTGTGTAAGAGTCAGTCAATTTATGATTAGAGGTAAATCATTTAGATGATGCTCTCCCTTTATCAACTATTTCAACTATTGGAGATCTTACTCAGGCTATATCTATAAATCATTGGCTATTTGTGAAGCTCTTTTTGTACTTTTGTACAAAATATATTGTATATTTGAATTTATATTAAAATGTAACATATTGTACATTATTATTTGATGGATATTCAACACAATAGTGGATGTGACACTTGTATTTAATTTTGAATATTATGACAGTAGTGCTGTAAGCTTATTTATGGTTTGAAATATGGATTATATCAATGTTTTATTATACTTGATTCTTTTCACTATACATTTAATATGAGTTATTCATCTTGTAATATGATTTAAACTATTTGAAAACTAAATTAATCATATATTTATCTAGTGGGTTAATGAATTTATGTTAGTAATGCTTTAGATGCATTTAGTAGCCAAACAATAATCTTATAAACAATTAAAGATGGTTTTATAAATGTGATTTATGTATAAGAATTTTTTTTGGTGTGTAACTATGGGTTAGCCTAGTGGGGTTATTACAAATGAGTTTCCTCAAGGGGTTGCCTTCCCCGTGTCTACTCAATGCACATATCTTTCATTACTTATGTGAATAACAAACCTAAGAGTCACTTGGTTCATAGTTTAAATGATGAAGTGGTTGCTCATTTGGGTTCATATTTTATTGATGAATTTATAGCAATTCCATCACATGAAATATATGTGGATGTATGTCTTGAATGAGGAAGGGACTTTTGGCATGGGAACATAGAAAAATGCCTCATGATTATCAATAAAGGTTGGCTGAAAACTAAGAGGCAAGGGATTAAAAAAATCCCCAAAACATTGTTTGGGTTAAATTTGAAATAAGACCTCTCCAAAATGATAACTTTGTTGAGTTAAATTGTATGTAATAAATCAGCCTTTGAGTTCCATTCATAGATGTTCGAGATGATGTAGACCATTTGTGCAAGAAAACACTTCATTAATTGGGGTACTTTGATTAGTGACTCCATTCATAAGCCATTGAGTGAGCTAAATAAAATGAGTTATTTCTCAATGACCTCATACCTGGTGTATGTTGTTTCTCATAGAATGTTATTCACTATTTTTCATAAGGAAGCCTAAATACTTTGTATAGAGTTTAAATTTTTTATCCCCAAGTAGCCTTCAATTAAAGTTTGCTGAATTTTAAACATGTCAACAACACATTTTCTATGTTCACTATTAGATTGTTAGAGGGAGAGTTTTCTAAAAGGATTTTAAATGAAGGGGGAAACCAAAGTTGGTAAATATGGTAGTTGTTTCATATATTTACCAAAGTTCAAATACATCCAAGTTGGTAGATTCAACGCGAGGCTATATTGCCTACCTAGGTATGTCACTTATGAGCTTCTACTTATGGAACTATGTAGGAAACTAACTGAAAGATAGGTTTTTGGATTTCAAACACAAGATGAGTGTCTCTTTTCCCATCACTATTAGCTATTATATGTACATATGTTATCCCAATACATGAGCAATTGAAAAATATATGGTATGATTCACCTTGTAACTACACGACAATAAATTATTATTTGATAGTAAATAGTTTGCTAAACGTATTCTTGGATAAACTCACATACATATTCCTTCTAATGAGGATTACTGAATGGATTATGCAAATGATGATGAGGTTAGGTGAATGGATTACAATCGGATGACCTTGGAGCAAATTATTGATTACAAGATCACAAATATTATGAGAGGATTGACTGATGATGATAGTGGCTTCAAGCTCCAATTTATATACAAAATAAAATAATTTTGGAATCTCTCATATATATTGATAGGGTATCTCCTGAAGTTATTGGTTTAAATTTTCATTTTAAAGGGGTTATTGATAGAACTATGACATGTTTGCTAAATGGTGAAGGAATTTATTGCAAAAGGGAGTTCAAAAGGGCATGAATATTTATGTAACTCATCAAAAAAATAAGCACAAACTCATCATAATTCCTTGGGTTCTACTATTCCTATAACCACTTCACACCCTCTGAGTGATATTGAAGGTGGTGGAGATGGAGGAGACCTAAACTAGGAAAATTTTATAGAAAAGGCATTACGGGTGTGGAAATTACTCAAAGTGGAAATTAATAAAAAATCCATAATCTCTTAAGTAGACTATTATGCAAGGATCAATAACTTCTCCTTCTCTTATGTCTTCTGCTCCTCTATTTTGATTGGCAACATTGTACAACAACTCATTGCATTCGACCATGGCTAGGGTCACATATCCCCAGTTTTAAAAGCTTCTAAGATAGATCCTACTACACATCAATCTCATTTGCCTCCTCCACCTCTTGCCTCATCTCCAGTATAGACTCCTCCTCATGTTTCTCCTACACTTACTCAAACATGTTTGGCAACTCATTCATCAACAATATCTTTGTCTAAGTATGGGACTCACATTATTTATGTTGAAGGTGGTGGAAATTATGAGTAGGCCAAGGAAAAGAGAGTATTTAAGTCCATTTTTCTCAATTAAAACATTTTTATTGTAATTAAAAAAAAACCACCCCCAAAGAAACCCAAAAATACTTCTAGAATTATCATGGATACTCCGAGTACTTAGTTCCTTGAAGTGGAAGCCCCTATTGGAGATATAAATAAAGAGGATATGACAATGGCTGATTATAACTTGAAGATAATATCAATGGGGAAACCAAATTTCAAGGGTGATGTTCATAGCTGATGCAGAGGTTACACAAACTTTTCCAAACTTGTGTTTAATCTGACACTTTGTTTTATTTCAATATTCACTTTCTTGACAATGGCTCTTTGGTTTACTCTTCATGTAATGGATCTTATATTCATTTGATTAGTTTATGAATTTGGAAACATATAAAGATGATCTTTACAACCATTTAGAGTTCCTCATTCAATGTACACACTTTTCAGAGTATCATCTCACTACCAAACCCAACTCTGCATACCTTAAAACATAGTTAGTATCCTTTTTTTGGCTAAATTACATTATACAGACTAGTACTTGTTCATCTTGGAAAACTAAACCTAACTACCCTTTATCATCTTTTCTCTGTTCAAAATGTTTTAGCCTTTAAATTGAGTGTTAAGTCACTTTTCTAGGCTTGTTTTGCCCATTATTAGGTCTCTAGGTTACTTTATACCACTACTTTATATACAAACTACTATACTTATACGGATACATACACAACTATTTATAAAACCTTGAAATATCTTTACTGACATTAATATATTGCTAATGACAAGTTTCCATAAATTTCCATCAGTTATAAAGTCTTATTCATGCATTTTATTATCAAAACCCTAGAAATAGGGTTTGCTATAGTCTACATGGCCGATAAGAGTTTTAATTCATTCCTAAACGTTCTAAGGATTTTATTTGGAATGTGATTGATGAAAAAGGTCTGTGATATGTTCCCACACCTTTTAAAATACTCAAAAAACTATCTAAATGATTCTATACAAGTTTTTTTTATCATGTTCTTAGATACACAGACTACATATACTACACTATTACAACCTACATGTTATAGAGAGCAAATAATTTATGGTTTTAAATAACTATAAATTATTTATTATCCTTATAAAAATATATATGGATTGGTTCCAATCTTTAGACAACTATCCAAAACATTAGTTCTCCATCAAGGCTCCTTTATAACTTCTTTTATAACTTATTTTCTCCTCTATATGCACAGACCCAGTCTATGGGTTCTATGGGTTTTGAATTAAGGGTCTCAATTCCCAAAAGGGGATTCAAATTTTTTTCAAAGGTTGATACAGATCCAAAAAAAATACTCTCACCTTATTATAGTCAAATTCCACCCCAATCTAGTACTTTCTCCTAGTTTACAAAACACATAATGTATGCATACAGGGTTGTTTGATTGTTTAAAGACTATGTTAAGTTTTCTACCAATAAAAATGAAAGCATTGATACATAATGATTAAGGAACCTTAAAGGATAAAGGACACACTAACCAATGTATTAAAAAGTACCATAAACCATCTTTATTGATATTTCTTTGTTGTGACACATTATACACTGTTCATCTCAAATATTCATACACAAGAAAAATAGGGCACACAATGTCCTTTCAAAAATTTTGAGGAATTATTTTATTGGTTCCTTGGGAATTGAACTCTTATCTTGTCATAAATAAAACCCCTCCTTATTGCATTTAGATTACACATTCGAAAAAGCTTTTCATAGTTATTCTCATAGATCATAGTTTACAACCTTGTGATAGAATTAAGAAAACAAGATTACTCTTCCTTGTTATAGAACTTATACACCATATTAATTTGTAAAAATATTTGAAACTTAATTACATTATCATTTGAAAATAATATAATTTAACTCCATAAGGTTCAAAATTACTCTTTACTCTTTTATATGAAGGATTCTTGAGCAATATTTACATGATAAAAACTATTGGGTAGAGTTTCCAATTTCCTGAGTTTTCCTCTTTCTCCTTTAAAAACTCCTCTACCATTCTTCAATTCACACTTTTTTCATACTATAATGACTCACTAGATAAATCACTATCTATTTAAGAAGGCTTTAACTACCATAACTGACTGTCTAACTCCTTTTGTACGTTGAAAGGATGTAACTACCTTAAACTTTTCTAACATGAACATCAATGTGACTCATCACTTGAACAACATATGGAATTAGATTCCCTTGATTTCCTTGAGGGTCTAAAAAAAACACCACAATATAGAAACTCCTACCAACATGAAAATTGTTCACAACCTAAGGCCAAAAGATTCAAACATTCAAATTAAAGAATTGGTAGGAAAATACCAATGTATCTCAAATTCAAAATTGACACTACTCTAACACCTTGTATTTATTCCTATAGACTTGTCATGACTAGACTGACTCCATAATGACTCTAAACATGAAAATAGACTAATATGTACAGAGGTAGCGATGCTCTTGCATCAATAGCATTAGGGAGGAGACTAAATAAATAACTAAGAGAGTTGAAACAGATGAAGAATCCAAAGATGGATTGAAAAAGATGATTCATCAACTCTCTTTATATGTTCAACATCTTATCAGCCTAGTGGAACTCTGATTGTTCTAGTTCCTGATTTAATACAAAACCCTAGGCTTGAAAAGGACTTCATCATAATAATTGGTGAACTCAACAACATTAGAAAAATAACTAGAGTTTTGGTAGATAAATTAATTTTGAAATGATTTAATTACAATGGCAAGGTGTTGAAATCCTATGAAAATATGTCCACTGAGTGTAATTGGGGAATCACAGGCGAGGAAAGGGGGAGGGGGGTTGGGAATGATGAAATCCAATCATACTAAGAGGAGATAGTCATTTGGACTAATATGGTGGATGATCTATAAAAAATGTTTGTGGTTAATGTAAATTTTTTGCTATTTGAAAAAGTGTTTGAGAAAGCTAAAGATGATGACTCATACGAGTGGTATGAAGGGGTCAAATGGAGAATTAAAGTTTTGAATGTTGTTTTGAAGGTATTTTATGATATCTAGAGGCATAATAAGGACAATTTTTGTGAGATACAATTTCATATTATATTTGTTGGTACTCCAAGGCCCATGAATGATATTAAGGAATAATTCACTAAGATAATAAGGAATAGCTATTCAAGCCTAGTGTTTTCAATGTAAATGACATGCATAAGTTGCACCCGATCCAAAATGTGTTTGATGAGGTAAATAAGTCTTTTACTGAATTATTTAGGTTTATATATATAAATATGTAGCTTCAACCACCATGGGCCACTTGTACTAAGGCTAGAAAACTCCAAATGAAGATATTTTGATAATAACATTGAAGAAATTCATAGAATTCAAGATGAGGAAAGATGAACATAAGAATAAAGCTATTGATCTAACTGATTATGACAAGTCACGACCCAACAAGGATGACTTTCTAATTGGAAAATCCCATTAAGTGTGGGGACAACTTTAGTTTGATCTTATTTTTATTTATTAAATCTTCATGTTTATATTTTTTCAAAAAGTGTAGTATTTCATAATATCAAACCACTTTTTGAAGTGACTTGAAAAGTAACTTAAAATTTGGTTATAGTTAATTACTTACCTCCCAGAGTTTATAAATAAGTTTGAAAGATATTGTATAAGGAATGTTGACATAACAACAATTTTTTGATAGAGAATAAGTTAACAAATTATACTTTTTATTTCATTTTTGGAGAAAAATATGAGAAACATTTTAGGAATTTCATGTTATTATTATCTTGTGTATTTAATAGTGCATATGTATAATGTTGATGGTAAATAACTCTTTCCATTTATTTCATGTATACAAAACCTAAACTATTGAGTATGTTGCAAATTTTGACAATTGATTGTTAATGTTATAATTAGTTTTATTTGTATTTTATTATTTTAGGAGGGTTATTTAATTTAGTTGTCTTAGGTTAATTATTTTTTCAATTATAAACTTTTTCATGAAGTTCCTAAAGAATGACTACAAGTGCTAGTTAGAGTCTAATTCACTGAATGTGTAATTAACAAAACTCAAATCCTTATTGATTCATTCTAAAGAGGTAGAACACACTTTATAAATCTTAGTTAACTAAATTTAATATTATTTTAGTCAATTTTATATTTATAGAGGTTTTGCGGTGCTTAACTTGTCTAGTGTACATGTTTCACTTATATGTTGGAGAGTCATTTTGTATGATGACCATATCTTATCAGTGAGTAAACTTATTCTCTCAAGTCTAATTTTAATTATCATAATCTAATTTTAGTTATATTAGGTGTTCTATTTATAACGTTCACTTATCATGCAAGTCCTTAAAATTGGCTAATTTTATCCTTCTTTGTTAATAAAAGATGGTACAAAAGTGTGGCACTATATTTTATTTTGAAAATTCTTTTTTCATATTATTATTTTATGATATTAATTTCAGGTATTCAAAAGGTAAAACTAATATACTTAAGAAGTTTAATTTGAAGTTATTCAGTGGATATTTTGCATCAATCACACTTAAAACAATACTAGATTAACAACTAGTAATTCTAAACCTGATTAGATGATTATTAGCTTCATTTTCGGATTAATTTAGAGTTGATTTTTACTCCCTGCATATTTAAAACTTTTATTTGGTATCATAGCTTCATTAAATAAAAATTTCTAAGAATTTTAAGCTATTATTAAGAGAATCATGGCTTCTATGAATTTTGTTTCTATGAATATTCTCATTTTTAGAGGTGACAAATTAGAGAAATCAGTTGAAGATAATACTTGTATGGAATTGAGTTTAAGAGAATGTTCTCTATGGATACATATAAATTAAAAATTAGATGATATATAAATTTATTTTCAGATTAAATTAGAGCTAATTTGCACTCTCTTCATATATTCAAAACCTTCATTTGGAACACTTTGCAAAACTCAAGATCAAAAGAAAGTAAAAAATGAAGAAGAAAACACTTATGCACAAGCTTTCTTCTATGTTCAAAGTGCTATAGACCCAAGCATATCCAAAAAATATTAGACGTAAAAATGCTTGTGAGACAAGGAATACCTTAGAAAATTCATATCAATGCTCTATTAAGGTAAGAGAAGCAAAAACCCAAAGTCATAAAATAAATTTTGAAAATTGAAAATGTCAATGAAGGAATTAGAGAATATTGCATAAAAATAAATGACTTAGTATATAGAATTAAAGTTTAAAAAAAAACCATAGAAGATAGGGTCATAGTAAGAAAAGTTTTGAGCTCTTTGATTAAAAATTAACTTAATAGTGTGATTACTACTGAGAAATGTAAGGACATGACCACTATAAGTGTTGATGAGTTACTGAGTTATCTCTTGTCCCATGAGGATAAGATGAGACTATATGTATGAGATGTAGAACAAACATTTGAAACCAAGAGAACACTTTTAAAGCTCAAAGAGAAAAATAAAAATAAGAATTAAGGGATTTAAATAAATTTAAATTTAAAAGAAAAGATCAAGCTAAATTCATAGGTAAAATTAAGAGAAAACTTTTCATTATTGTAAAAAATTAGGACATTTTATAAAAGATTGCGTAATACTGACAATGAAGAATCAAGCTGATCAAGAGAGTGAAATTCTAAACTGAACAAAATGAGGAGCAAGAACACTTAGATTATTATTTTCCATGTATTTTTGGAACAAAGGATGAAAATAATTTATTGTTTCTTGATTTACGTTTCTCAAATCACATATCATGTCACAAATATGGTTTCAACAAGTTAGATGATTCATTCAAAATCAAAATACAATTGAAAGATAGAAAGTCTATCCAAGTTGAAGAAAATGATAACAAGCAAATCACCATAAGTCGAGGTAAGGGTGAAATAAAATATGTTTTTATATTCAAATATGAAAGATAAGAATATTGATCATAATTTTATGGGATATAGTGATAAAATCAAAGTATATAAGTTTTATAATCCTACTAATAAATCCATATATTTGTTTCTAGAGATTATAATGTTTTTGAAAATGAGATGTATGTTGGTTTTGATCATATAGTTAATAAATTCATAAGTGAATGAGAGAATCCTATTTAAGTTAATTTTTAGGGTTTTCAAAGTCTTACACATATTTTTAATTCAACAGGAAATAATATTAGTTTTTCTCAAGATACTAGCCATCAATCTTCATCAACTCCAAACAAGTACGAGTATTTTATGAATCCATATCTAACCAATTAGATGTTATGTCAAAATTATGACAGAAGAATCATAGGACATAAACATCATGAATATAATTTATTTGATGATGTTCATGAATAAAATACTATTTACATTGTCATCTATAACTAGTAAACATAGAAGTTATGCATAAACTAGTCAAATGAAAGAGTGGGTTGATGCTATGAAAATTAAGATAGATTAAATTGAGAAGAATGATACATAGAATCTTATTCAAAATCTAGTTTATAAATATGTCATTGGAACCAAGTGGGTCTAATAAAATCAAAGTCAAAAGTGATGTTACAATTTATAAGCTAAAAGGTAGATTAGTTGTAAAAGGGTCTGCACAAAAATATAAGGTTGAGTATGAGGAAACTTATGCACATGTGATACGTCAAGACAATATAAAATTAATGCTTGTTTATAGGTGTCATCAATCATTTAATGAACTAAGTTTATTTAATATCATATCAATTCAGGGCCAGTTTCTAACTACAATCTATAATAAGGTATAAATAAAATAAATAACGATTATTTGTTTGGGGGTGGTTTAGATCACTTCATCCTAAATATCTAATCTACTTGCATGAATGAAAATATAATTTAATTATTTTTAAATAAACACTCTTACTATAATTGAAAATACTTAAAAAATAAACACTCTATTTGATGAAAAGAACACACATCAATTTATTTGTAGAAATGTAAATTACATAAAATAGAAATTGCTTTAAAAGAAAAATACTAAAATTCAAATGATGGAGACACACATGAAACATAAATACTTATAGGTTAAACACATAACATAATACATTGTATAAAATAATAAATAATATAATTTAAAATATACAACAATAAGTAATAAACATAAATATTACAAAAACAATCTTTATTCCTTAGTTGAGTGGGCCCTTACTCTCCGTTGAAATAGATGGTAGTTCAACACTTAAATCTTTAAAAACATAATTTTTTTATTTAATTTTGAAAATGATTACAATTTTTTTCTACTTAAAATCTGAAAATACTTAATTCACATTTAGTCTAACTCTCTACTAACTCCCTACTAACTCCCTATTAACTCTCACAATGAATAAGAAGGTTATATTTATAATACAACTTATTTAACAAATTATTTTTAGAGAGTAACAACTTGATTTTCTAATTCTAAAAACCTAACAATTCATATTACTATTCTAAAAAAATAACAAATTTATTTTAAATTTATTTACTAATCTTAACAACCTAACAAATCAGCTTAAAAATTGATTCATATTCTATTATAACAAATAAATTTTTTAATTTCCTCCAACAACTTTGATGTGTGAGATATTCATAGTATTTGAAGTATTATAAATATCTTGCCTTATTTAAGAATACTTATTTTTAGAAACACTATAAATATATGTCTAAAAATAGGTAGTAATTATCTTTTAATTGCATGCTTTCACAATTGTAGACATTTGTAGTGTTGATGCTTATTTTTGGAGGTTTCTTATTTTGATATTTTATAAATAGAAACACTGTAAAACAAGTTCCAAGACATGCATTAATGCCTATTTTAGTCTATAAAACTTCAAATTCCATTCTTTGCATCTTCAAACTCAAATATGGGTAATTATATAACTCAACTAATGTACCTTAGAATTTGACTGTTGACCTCTAGAGCTAGAATGCTAAACTCTAGAGATTCACTATTATGCTTATAACTTTTGCATACTAGATCAGATTAAGACGATTAATTTTTTAAACTCATCTATTTTTTTTAGAGAAATATAAATATAAAATTAGATTCATAATAAAAAATGATATTTATGACTATTTTTATTATTTTATGGATCTTGTTTATTTTGTCCTTACACCTTCATATCCAAAACATCAAGCAAATCAACACACAAACACAAAAAATATTTTTGTTTGATACAAAGATGTTTGTATGCCTTATATGATCTTATATAAATAGTAAATACATATCAATTTCAATTGAAGAACCTTGAAAATAATTTATATTAGTCTCCAAAGCTAGTGAGGATTTCTAGGGCTATATGAATATTATTCCTAATTTTGTATTTGAGAAGTTCAAACTTTACCATCTTCCTTGATGACTCATTTCAATCTGCATGTATAAAAATTGACATATTTTATCCAATAATTTTTTATAAAATAATAACAATGTAAATTTAAATGACTTCTAAAAAATAGACTAGATACATATCCTATATTCCATTATAAAATAAGTACAAGTTCTTAAACTACATCTAAATTCATTCTTCAAACATGATTTATGAAATATAAAATAGTGTCATTTGCAACTCATTATTATCCCACAATTAACTCATGAATGTCCTCATACATACTAATTTTTTAAATGTATATATAACTCATTCAATCATTCAGTTTAGTATAAATCAATCCACTTGATCTATTAAAAAACTAACATTTTCTTTCAATATTCATAAGCTTGTTCTATTTTGGTATCCTATGATGGAGTAGTGTAGATTTTCATTTTATTTTGATCTATTCTTTTTTTGATCATTTTAATAATGATCTTATATATATATATATATATATATATATATATATATATATATATATATATATATATATGTATATGTATGAGAAGATTGACTCCTCTTTTTCAAGGAGTATCTCATTTCTTATTAAAAATCATATACGTTGAACTGAAGTATACCAATGAATATTATTTTTAATTCAAAAATATATTTATGAAATGTTTGAGAAGATCCTTTTGAAATCAACAATACAATCCCTTAAAAAGAGCCATCATTTACTTATTTTCAACTCTTTTTTTTCTTCTTTCCCACACTTAAACTGATTCATGTCCTCATATATGGAGATAATTTTTATTCTTTATTTTGTTTATTTATTTATTTTTATTTTTGCAAACCATTTCTATTATCTACTTAAAAATTATTTCAAGTGGACCTATTTATAATTAAAAAAATTATAACTATATTTAGAAATAAAATAATTAAAAGCTCAATCATACTCTTAGTTGTCAGTTGCTTCTTTCATGTTGATGTGGTCAAAGTTTTGTGATGCTAAAAAAGAGTAAAAAGACAAAGTGAATATGGTACAACTATATTACTAATTGGAAAAAGTAGCCATTTACTGGTTTTCGACTTTTTCTTTTATTTTTTCTTTCATTTTTTCTTTTCTTATTTTTACCTTTGATCAACCATTTGTTGGTTTTATGATCAACAATGTTTTGTTATATAGTACATGGCCAACCAATAAGTTAATTTTTAAAACATGAATGCCAATAATCCTTGAAGATTTTCATTATTAAATTCTATATTTTTTTCTTTTTTGACTTTTCAAGAAATGATAACATGATGAAATAATGAGAAATCAAGAAGTGGTTGTTCCATTTTCTCTACAACACTGAAATCAATTAGAAAGCTGATTTTACTTGTAAACTTATTTTTATGAGCAATCTACATCAAAATCAACTTGTGTAAAAACATGAATAATAGTTTAATATTAGTCTTTAAATATATTTACATTATTCTTGTAATGATTCATAGGCTCTAACATATCTTTTGTCAAGCTCCTATACTGGTTTGTGCAACTCTAGAGCCAGACTAATGGACTTCGGAGCTAGTTTGAGTCAGTCTGTGATGGCTTGAGATTATACTCTAAAGTCTTTTATCTTCTCAAAATATATGTATCTCATTGCAACCAAGATGCTTTAACAAACTAAAAATAATGACCAATGAGACTTGTAGACTATACTTATATATCAAAAGTTAGTTCCAAAAGATTAACAAACTTTCCAAAAATATGGAATGTTTTAAAATCTTTTGTTTGATATTTTAATATCCTAATATCACATGTTTACTAAGGTTACTTGATTAAGTATGCATTAAAAAAAAATGGAAAAATACTAAAACAACGTTTCTTATGAATGGATGGAAGTCAAGAGGTAGAAACAATTATCATTTAATTATTATATAATAGTTATTTTAAAAATTCCTATATATAACATATTATTAATGGTGTGGTGGAGGCCACCATGAATGAGTTTGATATTTCAACAATTGGATAAATGGTTTATGAAAATGATTTGATAAATATTGATATGGTAGAGATCGATTGGTCCAAATATGAAATACATGTTTATAAAAAATATATTCATATTTATATGAAAAGTAGTAATAAGTACCTTAAATTTCTTGATTTAGTGGTCATGGTTATTTCTAGATAACAAGTATCACTTTCATGCTTCCTTTTTCATCCATTGATTATTTATGTATGTTGGTTATGTTTGTACAATCAACCTAATATTCACACTAAAAAAACTATTTAGTTTAATCATTTTTCTCTTTAAATATTATTTCTAAGAATTTTGAAATTATGATTTCTTATTCATCAATCAACCAAAAATTTATGCTTAATGCTTTTCCTAGTTGGGCTATAATTTTTTTAAAAAATCTCTAGATGGATTGAATTTACCTCTTAAGATTTACTTATGAGATATTTTAATGGGTCATTATGAGGTTTCAATATGTGGTAGGTAATTATGATGTTGAAGGATGCTTTTTTAAATGGTTTGAAAATTTTTAGTTGAGGTCTACACATCTCCAAAACCAAACTGGTGAACTCTAGAGTCATACTGATGGACTTCAGAGCTAGACTAGGCCTTTCAATGTAACTTGTCAACTCCTCTTTTAATTTTTGAATGTGCTCTTTTCCATTGAATTGCTCATTGAGAGGGTCTAAACTTTAATTTAGCTTGAGAATTTTTATGATGGTGAGTGGTGAATTAGTCAATTTTTTTTCTAAACATAACTGAACATTACAACAATTAATAACATTGATTCCAATAGTTATTTCTTGTTTAATTTATGAAGGATGGCTAGTGGGAATAGGAATCAATACTGATTTAGGTAGAAAAATTCTTTATTGATTGAATATATTATTGTTTCCTTTCATTGTTTTCATCTTTCTAACAGTTGTTATTGAACTTTTCATATACACTTCAGTAATTTCATATAAATTTAGTATATTTGCATCACCTTTTCCCATTAGGTTCAATGAATCTTGAGCATAATTATCTAATATTTTAAAAAAAATATCTTATTGAGGTCTTCATCAAACTCATATATACATTTTCAGTAGATAAATTAGAATCTATCTAGATAATTTTTTATAATTTCATCTTCTTTTTGTATTATATATAAGAATTCCTCCTTTACCCTAAAAAAGTCTTTGATATTTTTTCAAAAATATATTTTCTATTTCATCCCATGAATGAATGAAATGTGGTTGAAAACCCATAAACCACCTAATAGTTGATTCATTAAGTGTAAAAGGAAATAGTTTCAACTTTTGATTATTTGTTTGATAGTCATATGCTTGACATAATATTCTGAAATCAAATAATAACTGATTAGGTACTTATTTTGGCATCCTCCTAAAATTAGGAATTATGGATGGAGATATAGTCTTTATTGGAGCAATATCATCTTAGTTTAGGACAATAGGGTAGGTAAATGTTCTTCCTCCTAGTTGAGCTTTATCTATCCTAAGCCTATTTTGGGATTCATCAAATTTTCTCTCATGTTTAACTTAATTTTTCTTAAAGGTTCTTATGAATATTTCTTCTATATGAATCTCTTGCTATATTACAAAAGTTCCTTTAATTTATGAAAATTTATTGGAATCAATTATTAACTTATGATTTATACCTTACTAATACCTTGAAGTCCTCAACAATAGTACCAAAAATGATGATTATCATCAATCCTTTTATTTAATCAACAAAGTTTAGTTGATGTCATATTAAATCAAGACTAGTGTTTAATGACAGTTTACAATAAGGTATAATAGACAAGGGATAATAGTTGTCTATTTGGGAGTGGTTTGGATCACTTAATCTTAAAGATCTAATCTACTTGCATAAATGAAAATGTCTTTTAATGCTTGTAAAATAAACATTCTTGATGTAATTAAAAATTATTGAAAATTAAACACTTTTTAATGAAGTGAAACACACATTAATCTATTTGTATAAATGTAAATTGCAAAAAATATAAATTGCTTTGAAAAGAAAATACTAAAATTCAAATGGTAAGAATCTACATAAAACCAAAATACCTATAGGTTAAACACATAACATAATAGGTTACATAAAATAATAAATAACAAACTTTAAAACAAACAACAATAAGTAATAATCATAAAAACCATAACAAAAATCTTGATTCCTTGGTTAAGTGGGTCCTAGTTCTCCCTCAGAATAAGTGGTAGATCAACACTTAAATCTTCAAAAATATAAAAATCTTCAATAAATTATGAAAATGATTACAATTCAACTCTCTAAAATAAAAAAATTATAATATGGAAATGTTTAATCCATGATAAATCTTTAAAATTATTACAATACATCTTTAAAATTTCAATATGGAAATGTTTAATCCATGCTTAGTCTAATTCTCTACATACTCCTTATTAACTCTCACAATAAATAAAAAAGTTGTATTTATAATATAACTTTTTTAACAAATTATTGTTGGAGAGTAACAACTTGATTTTATAATTATAACGACTTAAAAATTCAAATTCTTATTCTATCAAACTAATAAAATAGTTTGAAACTGATTTATTAACCTCAACAACCTAACAAATTAGTCTAGAAATTGATTATTATTCTAGGATGATAAATAACAAATAATAATTTTAATTTCATCTAACAACTTTGACGTGTAATATATTCATAATAGTTTAAGTAATATAAATATCTTACCTTATTTAAAAATATCTATTTTTAAAAACACTATAAATATATGTCTAAAAATAGGTAAAAAAAAATATTTTGCTTACATGTTTTCATAGTTACAGACCTTTGTAGTGTTGATGTTTATTTTTGAAAGTTTCTATTTTTGACATTATATAAATAGAAACACTATAAAACAAGTTCCAAGACATGATTTCATGTCTCTTTTAGCCTTATAAACTTAAAAAAATCATTCTTTGCATCTTTAGACTCAAATCTGAGTAACTATGAAGCTTGGTTGATGTACTTCGAAGCTTGACTATTAAACTCTGGATCTAGATTGATGAACTATAGAGCTTCACTATTATGCTTATAACTTTTGCATACTAACTTAGATCAAGATGATTGTTTTTTTGAACTTGTTTATTTTTTGAGAGGAATATGAATACAAAATTATATTAATAATTAGAGATGTTCTTGATAACTATTCTTACTATTTTAGAGAGCTTGTCTATTTTGTCATTACACCTTCATAGACAAAACATCAAGCAAACCAACACAAAAATATAATTTTTTATTTTTATTTTTAAAAATGTATTTTTATACCTTATATGATCTTATATAAATAGTAAATCCATATCAATATCAATTAAATAACCTTGAAAATTATTTATATTAGTTTTCGAAGCTAGTGAGGATCTTTGAGGCTACATGAAGATTGTTCCTAATTTTGTATTTGAGAAGTTTAAACTTTTCCATCTTCCTTGATGACTCATTTTAAAATTCACGTACAAAATTTGACATATTTTATTTAAAACTTTGTTAGAAAACAAAAAAAATGTAAACTGTAATGGCTTCTAAAGAATAGACAAGATACATATCTTATATTTCATTCTAAAACAAGTACAAGTTTTTGAACTACATCTAAGTCCACTTTTAGAACATGATTTATGAAATAAAAAATGGTATCATTTATTGATATGATGATCCATTTTATGGATTCATCACTATTTATAGATATTCATAAAGTATAAAAAATCTATTAAATGGATGTCAAAAATGCATTATTCAATGAAGTGATTGAAAAAGAGATATATGTGGGTCATCCATAGTGTTTTGAGGAAAAGGGTAAATAGTTTCAGGTACATAAGTTGAAGAAGACTCTTTATATATTGAAACAAGTTCCAAGAGATTGTTACTTAAAAATTGTAGATAGTTATTAGATCAAGGATTTGTAAGAAGTCAAAATGAACCAATTTTTTACATACAAGAATTTGGTTCTAAAGTGTTATATATTTTTCTTTAAGTATATGCTTTGATATTTATAGGTAACTCTATGTAAATATTGAATAACTTCAAGAAAGATGTGAAATCAAAATTTGAGATGACTGATCTTGAACTTATGAATTATTTTCTTGGTATGAAAGTTTATAAAAAAAAGTATTTAATAGAATGATTTTTAAGAGAAATAACTGTGTGTATGATTTTATATCGATATATTTATAGTCACTATCTATAATTCATCATCATGATTTATTATTTTCTAATGATGAATAACCGATGATAATTCTAAATGTATTGATCTAAAACCATACCCACGGTTATTTATCCTAGAAATAATGCTATCAAATATTACATACTGTGAAAGTGTAAAATCTCTTTATGAAGTATTCATTTTTCAAACAAGATATGTTCAAGACATGTTAAAGAAGTACAATCTTCAATACTCTTAGCCCATAGACACTCAAATTACAAGTGGAGAAAAGTGAATGAGAGAGGATGAGAGTCTTTTAGTTGATGAAAAGACTTTTAGGAGCATGGTGAGAGGTTTGATGTATTTCACTATGACAAGACCCAATATTAGTTATGGGATTTCACTAGTTTTTAGATTTTTTAAAAATTTGTCACTCAAATATTTGTTGGTAAAAGTAATTTTTAGTTATGTAAGAGATATTTATAATTATATATTCATTTCAGACCAACAATTTCATTATGTTTAATTAGATACATAGATTCAGATTGAAAATGATCTCTTGATGATAATAAATGAACTTCAGGGTATTGCTTCACATTGGATGGTGGGTTGGTTTCATGGTTATCAGATAGAATGATATAATTGCATTATTCTTTAATGAATTTGAATATACAACCTTTACATTAGCTTGCATACAAAGATTATGGTTGAAAATATTTTTAGTTGATTTCATAGAGGCTAAAATTGAGTCAATATTTTTTTTTTGTGATAACAATGAGGAAATGTTATTGTCCAAGAATCTAGTGTTTCATGCTAGAACCAAACACATTGAACTCAAATATAATTTTTTTAGAGTCTTAATCAATGATAATTATTATTTTATTGAGTATGTGAGAATTGGAGATCAATTTACTAATAATTTCACCATGGTATTATTCAAGAAGATTCATAGAAGACTTAAATAAATGATATACATTTTTTCTCTTTACATTAAAGGAGGGAATGTTGAGTATGATGTCAATATCGAAACTTGATTGTTAATGTTAGAATTAGTTTTATTAGTTTGGGGAGGCTATCTAATTAAGTTATGTTCTAGATTAATTATTTTTTAATTATAAACACTTTCTAAGAACTTCAAAAATAACTAGAAGTGCTAGTTAGAGTCCAATTCATTGAATGTGTACTTAATTGAGCTCAAATACTTATCCATTCATATTTAAAAGGTGGAACACACTTTTAAAAGTTTAATTAACTAAATTTAATATTATTTTAGTCAATCTTATATTTATATGGGTTTTGGGGCACCTAACTTATTTAGTGTGCATGTTTCACTTATTTATTGGAAAGGCATCTTGCATTATGATCATATCTTATCAGTGAGTTAAACTTGTTATCTTGAGTCTATTTTTAGATATCTTATTATACTTTTAGTTAACTTAGGTATTCTATGAGTTTTATTTATAGCTTTCACTTATCATGCTTTGTCATACAAGTTATTTGTAATTGGCTAGTTTTAGCTTTATTTGTTAATAAAAGAAGTATAAAAGTGTGGCACCATAATTATTTTTCTGCATATCATTATTCTCTAATCTTAATTTTAAGTATTTATAAATAAAAATTAACACACTTAATAAGCTTGATTTGAAGCTATTCAATGCATATTTTATCATCAATCACACTTACAATAATACTAAATTAACAATTAATAATTCTATCATTTTTAGATTAAATCAGAGCTAATTTGTCCTTTCTATATACTCAAAACCTTCATAAATTATGAGTTTATTCAATTTTATATGTGCTCATATTCCATTTATTTTATTTTATATCAATGTGCAATGTTCTCTTTTGAATACAATTTTAATTGTATATTCTTATATATCCTATTCCAAAATTTTCTTGTTGTTAATAAAGGGAACCTTCTCATATAATTGAGGAGGGTCTTTGTCTCTTGAAAAAATATTTTACGTAAAGATATGGACAAATATTAATGTTTTATAAAGCTCCACTATAAGGTTTGAATATAAGTAGGTCTGGAAGACCTTTTTTTTAAAAATCGAAAGGCTTCAAACAATATTTATAAGGGTCCCATTATGAGTGGGTAATATTTGAGGATACAATATGTTATGCATAAGTATTATTTTGACATGATAATGCTTATTTTTAATTTTGGGAAGAATTCAAAACATGAGGGGACTATGAATTAAAGAAGACTATAGATGAAATTTTAAAATGCTTTTTGATCTTGGCTCTGGTTTAATATGTTAAAATAAATCACATGTTTACTTAATAACCTAGTAATTTGATTTTATACAAATGTTGGAAAGTTTAATATGTTGTGAGATTTCATACTACGTTGTTTAGTTTTATATTATATCTCATTGAAACATTCAAATTGGTCTTGAATGTGTGCCCTATACAACATGTAATTTCTTAGATGGCATAAATTTAAATTTGTATTCTTCTTATTAGTTGTATATTTGACATTAGAATCCAAGATAAGCTATATATTTTATTTCAAATAAATATATAATTTTATCTTGTTATTATGCTTTAGTGAATACAATAAATTTATTAACATACCTCTAATTTATAACAAATCATTCTATAATGATAATTATTAATTTCAAAACATCTTGACATATCATTTAAACTTATTTTTAGTGATAAATTATTTTCATATGTATTGGTGATTAGTTGTTCTATTTATGAATTATTCCTATAATAACTTACTTTCAATAATATAATGCTAAAATTCTTATGTCTTTACTAGCTTATATTTAGTAACTTAGATTTTTTTTGGAAAAGTCATTTTGAAACATAATGAGTAATGAAAACATTTGGCAGTCTATTTGAAAAAAAAATGTAAATTGAAAAAAAGTTACAAGATCCAATAGTCATGAAATTTACATTTGAAATGTATAATTCCATGCTTCACCTAGATTATAAATTATAATGGACTTCTACGAAGATCCTTAGATGAAATGGAACTAACTACTACGAAATAATAAAATCTTTCCACTTATTACATTTAGGGTTGCCACCTCCATGGCTTTTGACACCTACACCTGAATGGGCCTCAAAACCAGCTCTACCATGGCCTTTACTATGTTAATTGTTTATGCCTAGTGGGTAAAAAAAGTGTTGCTAGATTTATGGATAATAAATGGTCATCACCCTTAACATTTTCCTTATTCTACACCCTCAAGTAGCAGGAAAAAGTGTCGTGCATCAGAGTAACAGGGTTGATAAAGGCATGGGTGGTTACTCAAGGAGTTCGTAAATAAAGATGGAGACTGGACTCATGTCATTGACCTAAAAAAAAATATCTATAACTTTTGTGTTCCTTGAGTTGTAATTCTGCATGCTATCCTCACTTTTACCCACCTTATTTGGATCCTTGTATCCACCCCATCAAGGTGATTATTTCCTTTTAGAGGATTGAAACATATTTTAATATAAATAAAATTAAAAACCAAGGGGATATTATGAAAGATAAGTGCCACGTGGGGAGGAGGATGGAAATTAGGCACACTTGAGTACTAAAGGTTTTTACTACCATTTTGGAAGATCCATGTATTCAAAGGCACCTCACAATTATTGGATGACTCTCCATTGTATATGTATCTCAACCACCATGTGATTCATACGTGAGGCACATGATGTTGATGTGGGGGATAATTCCATGCTTGGTGAAAAGTTATGGATTGTAAAATGCATAGAAGTACACTTAAAAACAACTGCAAACCAAGAAAACACTTGAATGCAAAATATTGATATGTATAATAATTAAACTTATATTCAATACACAAAATACAAAAAATTACATGTGTACACTATTTAATAAGACTAGTAATGCTAGTTATTATTATAAGAAGATGAATGCTTCCTTGCTAATTTGTCTAGATTTAATGAAAGAATCCAAAGTTATAGATGTGTTTGAATCCTAGATACATAAAGCATACTAAGAAAATCCTATATTGTTTGTGTGTGATCTCTACATATGCATCATTGAAATAAGTAATTACAATAGATAATAATTATAGAAAGGTGGTAGTTCATATTCTACCTGAGTGACATTTAGAATTCTTTTAGGCACACTGTTGGACTTGAAGCTATGTGGTTACACTGACATATATATTGATGTGTCATAGACCTATATGATTCTTGTTGGCATTCAACGAAGTGAATAGTATGTGCCTTGGTGTTAGTAAGTCATGAAGGTATCATGTGATAGAACATGTTATGTGCATGTACCAAAAGGGGATGTGTTGCATGCAGAGTTTAAAAGTGTGTGCACAGAAGTAAAATTTCATGCAAAAAGTAACAATGTGATGCAAAAACTCAGAGAGGTATCATGAAGTTGCATGAAAACCATGATATTTCACATGTGTGTAAAATTTAAAGTCCAAGTGAGAAGTGCACAGACTCACATAAAAACTATGCATGATCACCATATGAATTTGACATCGAGCATTTAATGATACATGTGATTAATCAAGGTTAGCCTCAAACACTTGATGTGAGCTTGTAAAATGCTAAAGGTTACTAACTAACATTCAAGGTTATCATAAAAATATTCAGGGTGACCCAATAAAATTTTGAGTAATCCCTACTAGTAGTTGAGGCTTTGCTCACTCCATAAGTTAAATTTGGTATATGTGTGACACGATTATGTAACCATGGGTAGATACATTGCATGAATGATATAAGGAAAATAAAGTTTAATCACATAATCTATGAGGGGAAAGAGAATTATATATTTGATGCTTCCATAATCCATGATAATGGGAACAATGCTTTTATGGAAACGAAATATTTTCCTATAAGTCTCATAGATATATTATATTGGTGGTCAGTTGTTTACAATTTATCTTAGGGACATCAATGAAAAGGGTATGATATTATCTAAGAGGATAAGGGAAGTAGGTATGAAGTTTGAATTACATGTGCACGACCATGTGATGATGGTTTATTTTAATTGGTAATCACAAACTTGAATCCAAAAAATTAACACTATTAATGATCCATATGATTTAATTCAAGACAAAAACCCTAGTATGGATTCCACCATTTTTCAATCAACCATGCTTGATGAGAGTCTATTTGAATTGGAGTTTAAGTTAGGGATCAAACTTAAACATGTAAGGATAGATTTGGAGTTTAACTGAGAAGACACATAGCCAAATAGTCATGTATGGTGATTGAAATAAACCATACAATATCCTATTATATAACAAGAATATGGGTAAATTTACATCTTTGAATATTTTCACCCAAAGAAAACATTGTAAAAAACCATTAGTAGTATATATATATAAGGCTAGGAGTCACACTTTAAAAAAAAAAATTTAGTTCACGGAGTTTAAAAATCATTACTAAATGGAGGACAAGGGTGACCAATGTGGTATATATTCCAAGCATATTTAAAGCAAGTACAATAATCATTGTCACTCTTTTGGGTAGAAGATGTGTGGTGGCAAGTACAACCATGATGGGTGGAATGGAATGTGTTAGCGGTGGGATTATGAGTCAAAATAGAAATAAGGTAAGTGATATCCAAAGTAGAGGGAAAAAGCAGGGTATAAAGTTTGAAAACCTTATTATCTAGTTCATTGAAATGAGCCTCGCTAGGAAATCAAGATTTAGCATGGGTTCAACTTCATTCTCCTCCTCCATCTAAAACCATATACCCTAGGAATATAATAAGAATACATTTAGCTCCATTTTAATTTCATGGATAATTTGAGAAAGGAAGCTTCTAACTCTTATAGCATTCTCCTATAGGCTTCATAGATAAACTTACTATCCTTTAGGAGTGGCAATGAAAAATGCCTTGAAAATGAAGGGCATGACCATTCTTCTCATTACCCCAAGAATTAAAAGTAGAGGGGTTGGTAGGGCATGCTATTATTTTCAAGTTTATGGTTTTTCCATTTAGTTTGATACCTTTAACTTTAATCTTCCTTTTTGATGGAAGTAAGACTTAAAACTATCGCATGGTTTCAATGTTCTGATGACATCAAAAGCATTTTAATTCTTAATATGTCAAATGATTTATGCTTTTTTTCTTTTTTCATTTTTTATATATACTAGATTGAATTATTTATTGCTATTGATGGGGTTTTTATTATTAATGTAAAAAATCTAGGGCAAGGTTTAAATGTTGCAATGACATTTAACCTTTTTTAATAATGATTTTAACTTCATGCTTATTTTTTATATCTATTATTTATGTAAGAATATTGTTTTGCAATATAAATTTGGTTTTTTGACTCCTTTTATTTTAATTTATTATTATTATTATTATTATCATTAACGTAAGGGTTAGAGAGTCCCTCACCCAAAACTTCTTTAAAAAGTATTTGATGTACATTAAACACTATTCATAAACCATTCATCAAAACAAACTCATTGTAATCAACTTCTACTACCAATAATATATATTTCATAATAATACAATAGAATTACTAATGCCTAGATTTCAAAACTTCTTGAAAAAAGTAAGTCATACATGTCATACTATTAAAAAACCATAGATCAACACAAAGTCATTATAACTAATTTTTACTACTAATAATACATGTTCTGTAGCTATACAATAGTACTAAAAAATTATAACTTTCAAAAGTTAACCAAAAATAAATTAGGGGAGACAATAAATATAAGGAGATTTATGACATATTCACAAAAAAACCCTTCCTTGTAAATTAAACACAAGTATAACTTCTACAACTATAATAACCCCTAACAACCTCAAAGACCTTCCATCTATTAAACTCTCATTCACAAATAGGAATTTTACCCTTCAATCTGAGATTTAATACCAATATGATGGAAATTGAAACCTTAAACCAATTGACTTAATTCCTTATTTCCTTACTACCTCTATGTAGAGTTTCATTCTAAAAATAACAATGTTAAAGTTGTAAGGAGGGTTCCTCACCTTCTTGCTTAAGACAACCAACATAACATATCCTTAGTCCATAAAACCTTGTAGTTCCCTATATATCTCTTCATATATATAATTTTATCTATAGGTGGACCATTCTCGATATACACAACCAAAAACACTTGTTCTTAAATGAACACACTCTTATCCTTCATATCCATAGCCATTCTTGCCAAGGTACCTCAAATATCCTCTATTTCCATATTATTATATTCCACTATAGCTCTTAGGTATTATAACTCAAAGTTCTAAGACTTTATTACCTTGAGATCCTCCTATAAATAAATAGAATATCCCTAATTTCTCATACCTATCTCTACATTCTCCCTGACCATAGTCCCACCAGAATTCAAATTTTCCTAGAAATAAGCCACTGCATCACTATACAAAAACTCACCACCCTTGATGCTAATGTTATTAATCCTAATTAATTCATGGAAATATACCATCTTTCCCTTTAGATAATTTTTTTTAGTTTTAATTATAGCTGACCTATGACACATTAGTTCTTCTAGTGTCATCTGAATAAGAACCCTAACACTAGATTCCTCAAAGGATGAAGGAAATATTAGTTTTTTACTCATTCTCCTAAAAGGAGCCTATTTTTTAGCCTTCCTTTTATTCAAAATAAAATACTCCCAAGAAATTCCTAGTTTATTATCCTTTAAATCTTATAAAATTATCATCTTAATTAGCCCATGATGAGCTAAGGCTTTTACCCTATCACCTTGTACTTCAACAACCAATATTTCCAAAACTTTTATCAATAATGAAGGTGAATTGATTTTCACATGGTGTCTTAAACGTAAAATAAACTTAAAGTGATAGGACAATAATAGAGAGAGCACATTCATAAGTGATATACTTTTAAATAAACAATCACCTTTGGCTAGAGATCAAGAAATTTATTCCTCATCACCCATTTTCCTATGTCCACAACTAGTTCTCCAGATATAAAAAAATGTTCATTTACTGAGCCCCATTGATTTTTACTCTTAACATTTCTCCCCCTCTAATGGAAACCCAATTTGTCTAGCCATAATTCTTCTGTTAATTCAATCATCAAACCTCTTAGTAGTAGAAATCCATTTTTCAAACTCTCATAAAAATATAAAGCCACTACTTATCATGGGCTTGATATTTTCAAAAAATATACCCAAAAACTTGTTTTAAAATACTCAAACCATGCATGATTATCCCTTGAAAGGGAGTGATCATATGGTTCCCAATGGTCTGGGTCTCCTTCACCCATGGCAAAGATAAACTTTAAAATACTTCTTTTTCTTCCACAGAGATCAAAATCTCACTGCCCTTCTATCTTTAGGAATAAACAACAATTTTCAAAAATAAAGAGAAAATTAAATTATAAATTTTGGAGCAATTTATTTATCCTACTTACATCCTCACTGTGCACACTTACAAATTCCAAAGCCTTTCTATATGACATTCATTAATCTTAATCATGGCCTTCACACACTTCATTCATTAAATACATAATCCATCTCACATTCTTTACACAATCACCCCCGTGCATTAAATAGTAAATATATTTCTTCTCATATATTAAGCTTCATGACCCCTGAGGCTTCCACCGTACTTAATGCCACCACTTGCTATTCACTATCCATACTAAAATTAATTTTGCCAAATCCACCACCTGTACCTCCATGATTTTAGCTCATCATCACTTGAACGTAAATCCCAAATGTCCCATCCATAATGAAATTATTTATACCTCTTCTAATCATTATTTTGTAAAGTCTTGTAATACAACATCCTTACTTATTACCATAAATATTTCCTTTTCCTCAACCACCATATAGGAATTTCACCTTGAGAAATAAAAGTGTCAGTAATATTCTTTTCCAACACATATTAATCTTTCTCCTCTAACATTGATTCCATCCCAATCTTAAAATGTAAAATCATTTTAAATCTTATCTTTGAAGAGAGTCCCCCCAAAATTATTATTATTTAAATAAAACATTCAAAAATATACATTGAATCACATATATACCAAATACTACAACCTCAAACTTTACCCTAACTCCATTTATTCATTTGACATTAAAAATTCCATAGTTAAACTTTTTCATACCTTAAAGAGCCAAAAATCTGATTCCAATTAACATAACCTTTTTACCATATCTTATACCTCTTAGTCATTTTGCTTCTTTTCTTAACTATAAACAACTTCCTTTTATATTTTTGAAGCAAATACTTATAACATGCAACCCACCCTATGTTCTACATCCACCCTGAGTTACACAACCTAATTTAAATCAAACAAACCTATGAGCATCACAAACTCCTTATGTTTCACATTCTCCCTATATTATACATCCTCCCTCAATTCCACACCCTCATTACATTCCAAAAATTTCTTGAGTTCCAGATTTCCCCTATTTTCCATACCCTCCATGTATTCTGCATCCTCCCTATGTTTAATAACATCTCTCTATTATGTATTCTCCCTTTGTTTTTCAACCTCCCTTTATTCCCCAACCATCCCAATTTATTATTTTTCTACTACTCCCAACATAATAAAAATTCATACAAATAATACATATTCCCCCATAATTTACTAATGATATGCATACACTTACCTTTAGCCACCGATATTCCAAAAAACCTTTAAATATGTTTTAAAACTATTTATATCTTATAGTATAATAATACCTAGTCTCCTTGAGATAAGTAGGTGATTTGCCAAGCATGTCTTATTAGGGGATTTCAAAACCTTAACAATTCATAAGATTATCATAACAACTATGGAAGGACTTCCCCCCTCTATTGAGTAAATATATCAGAAAATTTTATTTAACATCTAAATCTGATAGACTCCATTGATTTTTCTTGAATTCTTTCTAACTCTATTTTCCTAGCTCTTTTTTTTCTTGTTTAGAGTCACAAGATTTGGAGTTCCAAAATTTGATTTGAGTTCTTGCACACTATATTTTCCTCATCCAATATTTTTTTCTTAGTTTTCCTCTACTCTACCACCTCCTCATCCTAATCTACATTTAATCCCTCCACATCACCCACTTTATTTCTATTTTAAAACTTTCTCAAAAACTCCCTGACCTTTCCCCTTTATATCTTTCACTAACTTCACCTCAATTTCTTCCCCTTCTACCATCTCCTTCTTCTGCCTCCTATTTTCACCTCCCTCCTCTGTTAGAATAAATCTACCATAATATTATTATTATGTAAAAGTGAGGTTGTTATTTATAAAATAACTCACTTAGTTTTTAGATTAGTTTGTTAGTTTTTAAATTAAGTTAGTTGAATACGTCTATTATGGACCTATTTTGTAATATAGTATATTTTGGATTGTTAATAGGTTATGTGCTTATCCTATTTTGTAGGACTATTATGATCATATGTAAAGCTATTAATATGTTTCTATAATTTATAATGTGTAAGCTCAATAAATATTATTGGATTTATGCTCAAAGTTGGTATCAGAGCAGAGCATTTTTAGAGTAAGACTTTGTTAAAAATTCTATTGTGTAAGTTAAATTTCATTTGTAGAGATTGTGGTGTGTTTTAATAGCTTTGAAACAAAGAAATTCAAGCTAGACATATGCATTTTCTTCTACTATAAGCTGTACACACTCCACAGGCAAGGAAACCATTCTAAACTTATTTGGTTCATTCTAGACTTGGTCTTACTACTTTTTTGGCCATTAGAATCTATTCGGTTTGTGTCACCCACATAACCTATAATAGGTCATTTTTTCGCCATGCTTGACCATATGAGCATCCTTAGAATCTAAATTTTTCTATAGACACTATTTATTCCTCTATGTAGACTTTGATAATAGGCTGTATAGTTTTGCAGTAGGCTGTATAACTATTTGGGTGCCTGCAATCTATTCTTGGTCAATTTGTACTGCAAAATGGTTTTTATTCATTTTAGGTTGTATGAAGCATTTTTTTGAAATATAATTTTTGAATGGTGTTCAATACTCAAACCACCATCTTCTCAAATTCATTTGTACACCCTTGCATTAGGATGTACCATATTTTGGTAGCACCAATGCCATTTTTGTCCAATAGTAAAAATAGATTGGTTTTCTTACTGTATGAACTGTACGGAGCAAATTTATAAGATATGATTTTTGTAGACCTATCTTTGTTCAGTGTTGCATCATATCAAAATTTGTATTACACATGTGCAATTCAATGTACATCCATTTGGGGAACTCATAGGTACAACATTCATTTGATTAATAATTTGAGTAGTAGTTCATTTTTTCTTCATAGATTTCTGTACGGACCTAATTTTCTAGAATTGTTTATTGGACATTATTTTATGCTACATATTTCCCCCTCTTAAAATTTTCCATATATGTAGAACTATAGCCATATAGATATTTGAGTGTTTTAAAGTTGGCATGTTTTCAAAACCTACTAATTGGAACATATAGAGGCATTTAAATCTAGTTTCTTTTGCCAACTAAGCCTTCCAACATGGATTTCACTTCATGGTGGTATAATTTACATTTGAAACACCCATTTTATTCAGCTTCAAATATAAATTTATCCTTTCAAGGTTCTTAATTAGTGCATAGAGGAGATGGTAGATTTGTTTTTTGCTAAAATCTAGCCATAAGAGGTCTAGAGTTCAAATCACAAACAAGTGTAAAAGACAAAACTACAAAAGGAAAAAATTGGAAGGATTATTTTAATTATATCCATTTACAAAATTTTATTTTCCACTTTATTAATTGAAAATTATATTTTGAAAACATTTTTAAAACTTTTTTATTTCTAAAAAATCATATCAATGCAAAAATAATGAGATTGTAAAAATATCATTCATAGTGTTCGATATTAACGATGACTCTAATTCATGTTTATGGTTAATGCCATCATACTTTGAACTAGTACATTTATACCATAATATAGCTACAATAATGACATATGGGCATTGAACCTTTAAATCATTGGGAGTAAAAAAAGTTCATAAATATTCATAAAACATCCTTCCAGTACCCATTCATTACTTTTGATAGACATAAATATTGAGAATTGGAATTTCCAAGTATATAGGGAAATTACGCCGACATATGCATAATTACTTCTAAGTTGGTGTTAGTAGGAGAATTAATCTCTTTCACATAATGTCTAGGTACCCAATACTATTATACTCTCACATGTGTTAAAGTCTCTTTCATGTACTGATAGGTATATCGAAAGGATGAGGTCTTCCAATACCGACGGGTATATAGAAAGGTGTGCATATAGAGAGGTCTATTATATATTTTTTATAGTATATATAAATAGAAACCTTTTGGATTTATAAAGAACCAATCCATATGCTTTATACCATTTGATTAGTTTTGCACACATGGTCAGAAATAGACTGCATTTTGTTCTGCTAAACACTCACCTTCTTCGAGGTAACAACTATGCAACATAGAAAACTAAGGTTAAAACCCACTTGGAATTTGAGGATATATGGATATTTTTTTATGGCACATGCACTCTATATGATACTAACACTAATAAACATAGAAAAAATGTAGAGTTAATTGGAAGGCTAAGCTCATATCCATAATGTCACTACAACTCATGATGTTTGGGATAAGCTTTAAATAATATTTGAGGCAAAGAATCAAAACCAAATTATTCATCTACAAAGTCAAATCCATAGTCTAAATTTGAAACACAAGGAAAAAGTAGAGGCTTTTCTTCATAGAGTTGTAACCTTATAGGATTCGCTTGAAGCATTGGGCGAATCAATGGAAGATGAATCTTTGGTTCCTATTATCCTAGGAGCTCTGACCTCTACATATAAAATTTTGTGGCTAGAATTTCACAGGTTATAAACTAATTTGTCTCATTGGTTAACATGTTATAATAGTAATAAGCCATGTAAAATATAGAGGAACTTGATAAAGAGCATGTACTTGCCTCCTTTCAGAAAGGGAAGAAGCTCATGAAGGATTATAAACATAACCCTAAGTAGAATAATCAACAACACTAGAAGGGGAATAAATCCTATTCATAGAAGGCTTGTCTTATTTTTGGAATGACAGGGCATGACCTCAAACATTGATAGTTTAATATTCACACAGGGCATTAAGAAGCCCACTTCATAAAATACACTTGAGTCACTAAATCCTAAACACAATTCCAAAAAGCATTAGAATAGGAAACAACAAGATGAGAATCTTACCAGGGTTTTCATTCTTAAAAAGATGATCATGTCTTTACTACATAGACACATGAGGAACCTTGTTCTTAAAAATTCATTTAGTATGTTGATTCTATCACTACAAGGCACATAATAAGACAAAAAGAATGGTTTTCCACTTTACACCAATAAGGATCTTGGGGCAATGTTTCTATTGGTGATGACTCATCATACACTATTTAGGGTAGAGGTGATGTTTTTTTACAACTTGGTAATTGTACTACCATGATCACAAATGTCTTATATGTTTTAGGACTCACTAAGAACTTGTATGTAAATCAAATTTTTGATCATAATCTCAAAGTTGAGTTTGATCACAACCATGGTGAGAAGTTTTTCATTATCAATAACAAGTCTCAAGTCTCTCAAAATATTTTATGAGCTTCGAATATAGGCAAGATGTTTCAGCTTGATCTTGTACACAATGACCATCAAACACTTGTTGTGAAGGGCACAAACAAATATCAATGATGGCATTAAAGATATGGTCATTTGATTTATGGGTATCTTATTGAATTAAGCAAACACAACATGGTCAAAAGTCTTGCCACACTCAACCAATCTTTTGATATTTATTCTAGTTGCTTAACTAGTAAACAACAAAGAGCTCCTTTTGGAAAAAGTGAATATCACTCTCTTTATCCACTAGATCTAGTGTATATCAACCTATGTGGACCTATGACTTCTAGCCTAAAAGGATATAAGCATTTCCAACTCTTTATTTATGATCATTCCCATAAGATGTGGGTTTATTTATTGAATACTAAGGATCAAACCTTCCAAACCTTCAAATAATTCAAATCTTCTATTGAAAATGAAACTAGTCACAAAAATAAGGCCCTCCACTCAAGTTATGGGTGGAATATACTAGAAAAACATTTAGTGCATACCTTTAAAAACATGCAATATGTTGTCAATATACTACTCATTATACACCAAAATAGATAGATGTTATATAAAGGTGTAACCATGTCATTATAGAGATATTTCAAAGCATGGTTAAGGATGCATAACTGCCTTATTCATATTGGGTAGAAGGTTGTCTCAAAACTATATACATGCTAAATAAGTCACCCATCAAAGATCTTAATGGAATTACACCACAAGAATCATAGATTGGGACAAAGCCAAAAGTATCTCATCTTTGAGTTTTTGGTTTTAAGGCATACATGCATTTCCAAAATAAGAAAATGAAGAAATTGGATAAGAAAACCTAACAATGCATTTTTGTGGGATATAATAATGAGTCAAAAGCATATCAGCTCATTGATCCAAAGACTATGAATATACTTATCAACAGGGATGTAGTATTTGATGAGAAAGGTAAAATCAATTCATCTTTCACACATACATCTAATACATGCATTAGACATGTAAAATTTCCATATGAAAATAGTGGTGATGGTTAGTCAAAAGCTCTAGCACCACCAATTACTAGTCGATGTATGCCTAAATGGTATATGAGTACAATTCAAGATGCAAAACTAGATGGACCTCTAAACACTTAATTTACAAGACTGAGGACTCATAGTATGGTTCGTATAGAGGTAAATTTAGCCTTAATGAGAATTTTTATAGAAACATTTGAGCCCTGTACAATCCATGAAGCCTTAGATTTCAAACCTTGGAAAGATTCCATGGATGCTTAATATCAGTCTCTCATGAAGAAGGAAACATGGTAAATTGTTGATCTTCCACCAAGGAAGAGACCTATCAGATGTAAATGGGTCTTTAAAACCAAATACAAAGTAGATGGTAGTATAAACAATCACAAGGCAAGACTCTTAGCAAAGGGCTATGCATAGAAAGAAGGTATAGACTATGAGAAGACTTTTGATCCTACAACTAAGATAAATACAATTAGAATGATATTTGAAATGGATGAAGAGTTTGGGTGAAATGTTCATTAGATGGATGTTAAAAGTTCCTTCTTAAATGGAGATCTATAGGAAGAGGTTTACATGACTCAACTAGAAGGTTATGGCATACCAGGGCAAGATTAGAAGGTGTGCAAACTCATAAAATCTATGTATGATCCTAAATTGGCTCATAGAGACTGGTATATAAAAATTGATGAGCATATAGTAAAGCATGGATTTTAGATGAATCCATATGATCCCAATTTCTACCTCAAAACTCAAGGGGGAGATTTTTTTTTTAATTATTATTTATGTCAACAATCTAGTCATCACTGGTAGCTCAGTGAAGATGATTGATGCAATAAATAGAGATCTTAACTGATCATTTGACATGACATATCTCAAGATACTGCTCTACTATCTTGGATTAGAATTATGGAAAAAAGAGTACCAAATATTTGTGTCTCAGATGAAGTATACCAAGACATTTATTAAGAGGTTTCAGATGATGTATTATAAACCAATGGATACACCTATGGAGATAAGACTTCAGTTTTCTCACTCATATCCATCACCACTTGTAGATGCCACTCTTTATCATCATTTTATTGGGACTCTCATCTACCTTACATATACTAGGTAATATATTAGCTATATTATAAGCTATCTTTCTCAGTTCATGCATGAACCAAATATAAGCCACTAGAAAGTAGCTAAGTAAGTATTGTGATATATTAGAGGAACAATGGATTATGGCCTAATATACAAGAAGAATGATAAGTTCTTATTGATAGGATACATGGATCCATATCATACAGTTTCAATTGATGACAAAAAATCCACTTTTAGATATGTATTCTTTTTAGGATCTGGTATGATATCATGGGGGATCAAGAATTAGAAATTCGTTTCTCATTCTTCTACTAAGGCAATCACACTATATGAAGACCTATATGTGAGGTGATATGGATACATCACATACTATCAGGATTGGGAATTCCACAGACTCAACCAATAATTTTGAACTGTAATAATCAGGGTGTTCTTAAACTTATTTTCAATCTAGTTTCTAATGAACAGACTAAGCACATTGAATTTCAAGTCTATTTCATACTTGAACATGTTCAACAACATAATATATAGCTCCAATATTACCCTATTCAAGATTAATGTGTATATGTCTTCATGAAGTTAATTGCACGTGATAAGTTTGAGGAATTCATAAGTTCTCTCTCTTTTACTTTCCAAGCTATGATAAATTAAGGGGGAAATGTTAAAATAAATTTACAATAGTAACATTCTTATGTAAAAGTGAGATTGTTATCTATAAAAAAACTCACATAGTTTTTAGATTAGTTTGTTAGTTGTTAAACTAATTTAGTTGAATAAGTCTATTATGGACCTATTTCATAATATAGTATATTTCATATTGTTAATAGGTTATATGCTCATCTTATTTTGTAGGACTATTGTGAGCATATGTATGGTTATTAATACATCTATGTAATTGATAATATGTAAGCTCAATAAATATTATTGGATTTATGCTCAAATCCTATACCTTCCATTTTTTTCTTACATCACTTATCCATTAATAATACCTCCCTTTCACATACCCCCTGTGTGTTCCATTTTTCCTTCCCCCTCTCCTTCCCCTCCTTTTTCCATCCCATCTTACCATCTTTCTCTTTAACTATTTAGTATCTTGTATTTAAAAATAAATTAATGTTTATGCCCAAATTTTAGTATTGTGTATTAGATTATTTATTATTTAGTAATTAAGGATTCTAGGTGAATATGAAAATTATTATTAATTTAAACTATCAAAATATATCATGTTTTGAATATGCAATTATAATGTTGTTTACAATGTTTTCTTGTACACTATTACCTGGTGTTTTAGACACTCAATTTTGGTAGAATTTTCCTTATTAAAATGTTCTTACTATTTTTTTGTGTGAATATGAGTCATCGCCTTGAATTAAATACTTATTGGTGCTTGCTTGTCCTTTTTCTTCACTATGTGATCCCATAGTCTTCTTTTATTTTGTTGTTATTATGTCATGTTTCTATTGTGCTCATTATTGGTTGAATATTTTGTTGATCAGTGTACTGATAAACAAAATAGGTCTAATTAGCCAAAGTAGGAAGATTGGTCATCCAAATGTGTAGGTTTACCACATCAAAAAGGGACTAATCTCTCCTCTCATCAAGGGGAGGTTCCCTATAGATATGCTATATATATATATAAATAGAAAATAATAGGATAAACCATGCATCTCTCTTTTTTCAGAGATGATGTGTGCAAATCAGAGGAAAAATCTCAAGGAAAATGACAGAAATGACTCGTCTTCTTTTAGAAGTACTATTCAGCAAACCACAAGAATATTCCTGGTAGTAATTGAAAAATGTTACCAAGGACGTAGTAACCAACAAATTGAGATGTAACACAAAGTCTCCACCTGAATTGCCCAAGAGTGAGATACGAAGGACAATGAGGGCACAAATTCATCACAAGGTCCTTTACATAGAAATAAAAAAACACACTAAAGGCAATTATGGGGGCACAAAGTCTCTCCACAGTTGACTTTAGGACACCTTCCTGACTACTTTCACTAATTCTGCTTGTTGAATTAAAGGAACATAAAATATATTAAGGAAAAAGACATAAGAACAGTTTCCCCAACAACAAAGATATCACAACACAAAGTCTGAAAAGTCACTTGCTTTCTTATTCCAATAACAAAATATGATCAACAATCTGAGCTCAAAGTCTTAGTAATGCCTTCTAATTTGGGCAGAGTTTTGTTTCTGATTGTTAGAGAGAGATCTTTCTACACTAACAAGAGAGTCCCTTATATAGCTTGTTCAAGACAGACTTGGGAATAGTAACACATCATGTTGCATTGAACTTTGTTAAGAAGACATGCTGGAAGTTAGGGGCATCTACCCATTTGCTTTTCTCAATGCAGAGAAATAAGTCACGCTATTGAAAGTTTACATCTTTCAATGTCCACCTAGCAATCTGATCCTTCATCGTTCCTCCTTTTTTGGTTAATTGAATCGGGTTCTTGATTCAATTTGATGTTCTGTTCCTTAGTCACTCCCTGCTGATCTTGGCCTTAAAGCCTTTGAATGCATTCGAGTTCATAGATTTAAACCTACAAGACAGCTATTTTATTGTCACAACTTTGACATCTGTGGGCATGTCACTTTTCTTGGCAATTCCTTCGGCTTTGTCGTTTGAGCTTTCCTGGAGGGAACCTGCCCTTTGAGCTTTGAGAAATGATCCACTTTGGGTCAGGAAGAGCCCCCCCACAAGGGTATTTTCCCTTTGGGCGGTCTTCGGATGGCCTTCGGGCTAAATTCTTTGGCTCTTCTTTAAGACTTTTCAAAATCAATGGCTATTTTACGAACCTTAAAATTGACGTTCGTGCACCCGTCAATACATTTGAATTCCCAATGGCTAGTTCACCGTTCTTGACTTTGACGTCTTTGGGCACATCACCCCTTGGACTTCCTTTGACTTTCTCATTTTTCATCCTTCAAATTTCTTGTTTTACATCCTCCCAAAGGGAAGGTGACCCTTCGATTTCGAGGAAGTGTCCTTCAATTTGGTAGTCGAGAGTCCCCCGCAAGGGCACCTACCCTTCGGGGTCCTTCGACGGCCTTTTATCTTTGGAGTCCTTTGGAGCTTTTCTATAGACATTTTCTTGTAGACTTTTTCCCACAGACAAAAAGTCCACAGACATTTTCCTGCGGACAAAAAGTCTGCAAGAATTGTTTTGTCTTTGGCCTTTGGAAATTCCTTCGGGCTTTCCTCCCACAACTTCTTTCCCAAATTCCTTATAACTTTTTGTCCAAAGGAATTCCTTTGGACAAAAAGTCTAAAGGAATTATGACTTTGACTTTTGACTACCTTAAACAAAATTTTGAAAGTTCTTACCTTTGCGGCTTCCTTGAAAATGACTCTTTCGAAGGGTACTTTTGTCAACTAAGTGCCCTCCGCAAGGGCACTTGTCCTTTGGGAGGCTCTCTTGCACTTTTGCATTGAACCGCTCCTTTGAACCAACTGTTGAACCATTTGATTGAACCAAAAGATGTTGAATTGTTTGATGAACCGACTTTGAGATCACCTAAGTGTTGAAAGCTTGCTTCTTTCCTACAAAGTCCGTAGAAATCAACCAGTGAAGCCTGTTGAGCTTGGCCTACAGAGTCCATAGATTTTCTTTTCCTATAGAGTCCATATATTTCTCTTCTCTAGAGTTCATAGATTTAAACCTGCAGAGTCTGTAGATTTCTGAGAAGCTTGAAAAATGAGGAATTTGAATGCCCAAGACAAATTTTGAAAAGGGAAGAGATGATTTTGGTTTGTAGGACCAAAATATTTCAAATGTTGTCCCAAAAATGAGTGATATTTTTGGGGGACAACAGCTAGCTCCAGTTGGGGAACTTCTATCAATTGTAAAAAAGAATTGAAGGGAGTAGAATCCAGAATCTCCAGTGTCTTCATGTGTACCATTGGGCTACGGAGTCATGTTACCCAGAAATGAAAGGCACCAAAAATGAAAAAAAACAAAACAAAATAGAACTAAAAACTATACAAATATACATATGTACAGATGCAATAATCTAATACTTCAAGAGTTGAAGTGTTTCAGATGTTATTTCTTGAGAGGCAGTGAAAATAGTGTGCCATCTTGGTAAACCAGTAGGAAACCATTTTTCCCCCAGAAGCGGTGATGGGCGAATGAAGCTCTCCACTAGGAAACCATTTTTTTACATCTTCCTCTTGGTCATTTCTTCTTCTTGCCCCGTGATAGGATGTGGTCTTCAAACTGAAAACCATAACTCCTTGCTCTCTCTGTTAAGAGTTCCTTTTGCTGACTTTGGAATATAGCAGTATGGTCCACCACCATAGCTTGCTATTCTGCTGGTCTAGTCTAGCACATGCTTTGATTGTCAGCATCAGAACCCTGACAAACCATGAGCTCAGCACCTCCTTTGGTGTGAAGGAGTTTGATCTCTTCATCTTGAGTAGTCTTCAATCCGAGCAATAGAGATCTGTATCCAGTTGTGAAAGAATTGCTGCCATCGGATTCCAAGATCCAAGCATCATCAAAAACTAATCTTCTATCAGATTTCTCTTCATCAGAGATGAAAGATCCTTCTTGATTTGTGCTATGCCCTACCAATTTTTTTGATGCCTTGTTTGGATGAAATCCTGGATTGTCAGCTATGAGACTTTCATCAACTGAGACATGATCATCCTCTATGGTCAAGAAGTAATTACCCCTACCTGAAGGCTCAAACATAATTTGAGCTGTAGGGGCCGATGTTTGAGTGACCACAATTTTTGCCTTAGATAGGTCCACACTTAGTTCTCCACCAATGTTTAATTGCTTAGGATTGTCTTGCAGGGATTCAAACTCAGTCATCTAAGTTTTGGATTTCTTGACATGATCAATCATGGCAATGACTGAGATGGACTTGGAAGAGAGGATGGGAGTTCATCCTTTTGGTTTTGGGAAGGGAAGGACTGATCTATGAATTTGAAGTAGAAGGTGCAGAGATATTTAATGTACTTCTTTGGCAATCATCGGGTCCTCTGATTAGAAAGGAAGAGGGGTTCTCTACTCAACGATTGAAATTGTTGGTTGGGGTCGCTCCTCTATTTTCTCTTTGTTGGCCTGCTGGGCTAACTAATTCTGGGACTTGGTGAATACTGCATATGATCCATTAATAGCTTCTCCTTTGTTTTTGAGTTCATCTTGGTAATTCAGGAAACCAATGTGGGAGTCGCCAGCTAATTTTTCTTGATCCTCCCTGAAGATATCAATGCCATTTTCTTGTTCAAACTCAGGTTGGAAATAGAAAACATGCTCTATTTCTAAATATCCAACTACTAAGTTGGTTAGAGGTGCTTCAAGGGCAAGGTTCCTCTATGGGGGAGGAAGACAATTTTGTTGCCCTTGACTTCTGGCAGTGTTACCTTGATATGGATGATTAGGGAATGTCCTCCTTGGTATATCTTTATATAGAGGAGCAGAAGACATACCTTGTGCCATTTGCCTTTTCAAGGCTAGCAATTCATTTGCCAGCTTTTGTGCCATTGGGTCAGTGGTGACTATGGGTGAATATTCATAAGATGAAGAGGGTTTGCCTCTGTTTAGGCCTCTTCTTATCTTCCCTGCTAAGATGAGATCATCTTCTACCTCAGTGGCCAAAAGTTGAGTTGTAGCAAGATCTATGTGGCCAGCTCATCTCAGCAAAAAACTCACTTCAGGTAGTTGTGAATTGATGAAGAAGCATTTGAGGTTCTGAGGTGTTAGCTAGGTGACCATGGGAATCCTGTGCCTCAGCTTGTCGAACTTGGCAATAAAATCCCTCATAGGCTCATGAGGCTCTTTCTTCATCTGAGTGAGCTAGGCCAGCAAGGCATGTGCATCTTCTATGGGCTTGAACCTTGCTTCAAACTTGGCTTTGAGTGTATCCTAGTCAGTCACTGATCTAGCTTGTAGATGGTAGAACTAGTCTGTAGCAGCACCTTGTAGCGTCTCCACAAAAAGCCTGACTGCCATGTCTTCAAATTCCACCCCTATAACACCACAGGCTATGCTGAAGGCTACAATGTGTTCATTAGGGTGAACTATCCCATCACCAAAAAAATTGGGGAAATTCTTTCTTGAACTACGTGGGAGTTCATGCAGAGGTGGAGTCAAGTTGCTGGGCCAAAAGAGTTACCCCAGGGGCCTCAAACTACCATGATTTAATTAAGAAAAATAGAGATAACAAATCTAGATAGAGTAGCCAGATTACAAAACAAAAATTAAAAGGACTGGTTTAGCTTCAGCTTGAGGCTTCAAACTATGCACTCTTTCCCAACAACTCTAGTTTTATAGACCAGATAAAATAATGGAGGTGGAGGAAGATGGTAATGCTATAAATGGATAATGGGTAAGACATGAAATAGAGTCACTAGAGTCTGTAATGGATAAGGGTTATAATGATAATGGGTAAGACATAGGTGAAGGTTCCAAATTGCACAAAATTATGTAGATCCCTAGTGGAGTCGCCAAAAATTATTGCGTGAGGCTGGGAGGAAAATTTTAACAATGGGAAAACACTGGAGTAGTTCGCTCTTCCATAGCAGAGTACAATGGATAGGTTATAACAATAAAGGGTTATATCCCTAGTGGAGTCGCCAAAAACTATTGGTTGAATATTTTGTCGATCAGCGTACTGATAAACAAAATAGGTCTGATCAGCCAAAGTAGGAAGATTGGTCATCCAAATGTATAGGTTTACCACATAAAAAGGGGACTAATCTCTCCTATCATCAAGGGGAGGTTCCCTATATATATATAAATAGAAAAAAATACTCAGGTGTAGGATAAACCATCCATCTCTCTTTTTTTAGAGATGATGTGTGCAAATCAGAGGAAAAATCTCAAGGAAAATGATAGAAAGCACTCCTCTTCTTTCAGAAGTACTATTCATCAAACCACAAGAATATTCCTAGTAGTAATTGAAAAATGTAACTAAAGACATAGTAACCAGCAAATTGAGATGTAGCACAAAGTCTCCACCTGAATTTCCCAAGAGTGAGATACGAAGGACAATGAGGGCACAAAGTCATCCCAAGGTCCTTTACACAGAAATAAAAAGAAAACACACTAAAGGAAATTATGAGGGCACAAAGTCTCTCCATAGTTGACTTCAGGACACCTTCCTGACTACTTTCACTAATTTTTCTTGTTGAATTAAAGGAACAAAAAATATATTAAGGAAAAAGACATAAGAACAATTTCCCCAACAACAAAGATATCACAACACAAAGTCTGAAAAGTCACTTTCTTTCTTATTCCAATAAAAAAATATGATAAAAAATCTAAGCTCAAAGTCTTAATAATGCCTTCCAATTTGGGTAGAGTTTTGTTTCTAATTATCAGAGAGAGATCTTTTTACACTAACAAGAGAGTCCCTTATATAGCCTCTTCAAGACGGACTTGGGAATAGTAACACATCATGTTGCATTGAAATTTGTTAAGAAGACATGCTATAACTTATGGGCATCTACCCATTTGCTTTTCTCAATGGAGAGAAACAAGTCACACTATTGAAAGTTTACATCTTTCAATGTCCACCTGGTGATCTAATCCTTCTTCATCATTCCTCCTTTTCTAGTTAATTGAATCGGGTCCTTGATTCAATTTGATGTTATGTTCCTTAGTCACTCCCTACTGATCTTGGCCTTAAAGCCTTTGAATGCATTTAGGTCCATAGATTTAAACCTACAAGGATCAACGGCTATTTTATTGTCACAACTTTGACGTTCGCGGGCATGTCACTTTTCTTGGCAATTCCTTCGACTTTGTCATTTGAGCTTTCTTGGAGGGAACCTACCCTTCGAGCCTTGAGAAATGATCCAATTTGGGTTGGGAAGATCCCCCCTGCAAGGGTATCTTCCCTTTGGGTGGTATTCAAATGGCCTTCAAGCTAAATTCTTTGGCTCTTCTTTAAGACTTTTCAAAATCAATGGCTATTTTACAAACCTTAAAATTGACGTTCGTGCACCCATCAATACATTTGAATTTCTAATGGCTAGTTCACCATTCTTGACTTTGACATCTTCAAGCACGTCACCCCTTGGACTTCCTTTGGCTTTCTCATTTTGCATCCTTCAGATTTCTTGTTTTACATCCTCTCAAAGGGAAGGTGACCCTTCGGCTTCGAGGAAGTGTCCTTCAATTTGGCAGCTGAGAGTCCCTCGCAAGGGCACCTGCCCTTTGGGATCCTTCAGTGGCCTTTTATCTTTGGATTCCTTTAGATATTTCCTATAGACATTTTCCCATAGATAAAAAGTCAGCAAGAATTGTTTTGTCTTTGGCCTTTATAAATTCCTTTGGGCTTTCCTCCCGCAGCTTCTTTCCTAAATTCCTTCAGATTTTTTGTTTGAAGGAATTCCTTCGGACAAAAAGTCCAAAGGAATTATGCCTTTGACTTTTGACTGCCTTAAATTTTTTTTTGAAAGTTCTTACCTTTGCGGCTTCCTTGAAAATGACCCTTTCGAAGGGTGCTTTTGTCAACCAAGTGCCCTCCGCAAGGGCACTTATCCTTCGGGAGGCTCTCTTGAACTTTTGCATTGAACTGCTCCTTTGAACCAACCGTCGAACCAAGATTTGAACCAAAAGACGTTGAACTATTTGATGAACCGACTTTGAGATCGCCTAAGTGTTGAAAGCTTGCTTCTTTCCTGCAGATTCCGTAGAAATCAACCAGTGAAGCCCATTGAACTTGGCCTGCAGAGTCCATAGATTTTCTTTTCCTATAGAGTCCATATATTTCTCTTCCTGTAGAGTCCATGATTTAAGCTTGAAGAGTCTGTAGATTATTGAGAAGCTTGAAAAATGAGGAATTTGAATGTCCAGGACAAATTTTGAAAAGGGAAGAGAGAATTTTGGTCTGTAGGACCAAAATAGTTCAAATGTTGTCCCAAAAATGAGTGATATTTTTTGAGTTACAACACTCATGAGCCTATTTTATCTCTCCTTTGTTTGTTTATGCTTGTTTTTTGATCTAATATAGGAACAAAAATCCATTGATCATGTCCTCTATGTTTTTGTGGTCCCTTTTTCATGTGGTCATGTATAGTTAGTGTTTGGATCCATTTGTTGATTTTTACCCTTTAATTTTGTTGCCTTTTATGCCCCAATAAATATTCAACTAAAATCATGAGAAGACTATATATACATATCATATACGAATATTATAATGATCCATATATCCTTACACAATTATAAAATGTATCTAAAAATCTATTAGAAAAAGAGTCATTGAGGTTTCATACAATTTTCCAACTATTTGTTTATTTTCAAGTCTAGGAAAAACCTACATTAATTTATCTCTGCTCAAAGAATTGCATCTTGTAATTAAATTAACCTAGGAGAATGTGCATATAGTTTCATCTCACTCTTAGGGAGAGAATGAAAAGATTATTCTCTTAAATTATCCATTCACACTCACATGAACTATGATAAGTCTAATTTTGACATGTAAGACATGCAGTTGCAACTCCACCTAATGGTTTCCTGACCCAACTAGTTCATCCTTCCTTTTTTTCTCTTACATATTATGGAAAGCTAGGTAAAAGACATTGAAAGAGTAAAAATAGAAATTTTGGTCCACTAATATAGTGAGGTGTATGTATAGGAAGGTAGAACATACAATAGTGCAAGAGTAAAAAAATTTATAGAACCCATAGAGTAGCACAAGACACGATCAACATAGAAAGATAGGTAAAATGGTAAAAATTATTGATCAATGATCGATCCCAAGGCATAATCAACACAGTCACTAAGATAATTCATAAACGTTTAGAGGCTTAAGTTTTACATAAAGGTAGACACGAGCCTACACAGCTCATATCCACTCTCAAAAATTTAGAAAACATCAAGGTGTGACTATTCCAATAATTTTTATTTCATAATGGTCATTGCTTGTTTAAAATTATCAAATTGGATAAATTCAATAATTTTAGCCACTAGAGTAGATATGAAAATATTGTTTTACACTATTAAATAATATATCTCTTTAGTTCATTAGTTTCACCTTATTTGATTATGGTATTACATCCAAAAACCAAAATCAAGTGAATTATATTGGTCAACCCAACATTATTACACCCAACCCAGGGTTTTTTACGCTCTTACCCCTTAGGGTTTGTTATTTTAGATTCATATCAGATTATGATTTTAGGTCTTGTCCATCCCTTAGGGTTTTTTTTCCTTTGGATGTGGCTTTTTTTAATCATAAATCATGATTTATATTAACAAAATTGATGAAAATATTTTTTTGGTACTTGTAAAAATTCAGGGTTTCAAATGATGAAATAATTAATCAATGTGTGTTGAAAACTATTAGATCGCATTTTATTTTAAAACTTAAAATTTTTAATGAAATATTACAAATGGTTAAGGAATTAAATTTTTTTAATGTTTCTCATGTAGACACCCCTATGATCTATACTTGTAATCATACATACACTATGCTTTGTAGTGAATGTTTGACCCATATACACATGGAAAATAGTGTTCCTATAACTCGACATTTGAAATAATTGTTGATAATACCACCATTCCTACACATCAAATAATGACTATGATGCCTAGCATTATAATCTTACAAAGATAAATGCATATTATGTTGCTTCATTGAAAACATTCCTATGCTAGGGTTTGGGATAATGTAATGCCTTCCAATCCTATTCATAAGGATTTTATTGACACTCCTATTTATCATGATTTGTAGATTCCAACATTCCAATTATTTGATGGTCATGGAGACCCTCAAGTGTACCTTCATACCATTTTTATCTAAATATTGTGAAAATATAAAAATGGTCTTCCTTAAGTTTTCTCCCAGTAAATTAAGTGGTAAAGCATTAGATTGATTCTTTGATTTACTTATTGTGTCCCTACATTAATTCCTATGGATACAAGAGGCATTTATAGATAAATATATTACCAACAATGGACTTAAGAAAGGATATGAGAGCATTAGACATCTTAAACAAGTCCAAGTGGAGGATATGCATGATTAAATTTATATTTTGCTATCATATGCACTCGATTTATCAACCATGTGATCTTGAAAATCAATACTTCTTTATCAATGGTATTATAAACCCTATCAAAGAGAAGTTAATTTGTACAATGTGCAAATCATTTAATCATCTAACTTGCATGACTATGGAATTTGTGGAAAAGGCCATACCTCACTTCTTAAGGATTCCAATATTACCAATGCCTATGTGGATACCATAGACACATTTACTATTTAACCCAAGAAATAAAAAATTCCTATAATAAAACCTATCCTGATTCAACCCAAGAAGTTTTCCAATAATAAATATTACATACTAAAAATATTATTGGATAACAATTTAATTGAGCTACATCCTATGCATAAAGACAACTCAACATTCATAACAAGGTTTTACAATGAAAAGGTCATTTGGTGCTTGTTATGATCCACACCTATAATAATTTAAAATATGTAGGATATAATGTAGATCAACACAACACAATAGATACTGGTGGGCCAATATGCCTAAATATTCAATATATGTAAAAATAAAATAAATTAGCTTAAATTAGGGCAACACCATAAAATACTCCTTTAAGAAGGAATAACTCCACAATGTCTCTTCGAGGGGAAAACCTCCAATATCATATTAAAATAGTAGACTAAATGCTTACTTTACATTGATATTCACCTCATTTATATACACCTCTATATAACTAACAATGGATGGTTAACCTCGTAATCTCAATATAGGTTGACCATTACCCAATGCACTAATTACATAAGTTACTCATTTATCCTTATATATTGGACCCATATAACTAACTAAGGGGGATGTGTGATACATGTCGACATATCCATCACCCATATACACTAATATATCATATACCTATGTACACAACATTCCTTCCCTCTTTTGTTAGGATCTTAGAGTACAATTGATTACTTTTGTATAAGCAACTAAACATAGAATTGAAACCAGAAGTAATAAGTAACTAGAAATCAGAAACAACAAATAATAAGAGATACAAGAAATAGCCAATCTATATTAAACTCTTCCAGAAGGAAATACAATGAAGAAATCTCTCTCTCCTCACACCTTGAAGATGTACATTAATTCTCCCTCAAGAGTTCTCTCTCTCTCTCTCTCAATCAATTACAATCAACTCAATTACTGAATTGTTCATGCTATGAGGATCTAACCTTACTATATAGTATACTACAACACTAGGGTTCATGAGCCATGCATTCACCACCCTTAGATCCACCTCTTAAATCAAAGGCTCAAATTTTTTCTTTTAAAAATAGAAAAGCTGGAAACGCATTGAAGTCGGTGTTGGTCTGAAGATGACCGATGCCAGTCAACTCCTAACCGATGTCAGTTGGTTCTGACCAATGCCGATCGACCCCTAACCAATGTCTGTTGGTTCTGACTAATTCCAGTTATTGTGTAATCCCAACAACCTCCACATTAGCTCATTAGTGAAGCTTTTAGCTCCACAAGTCAACATATTTGACATGTTTCATCCCCAAAACATAAGAAGAAACCAAATAATGAGTGTGCTTCAAATCATTGCACACTTGTTTCCAATGTTGATCATCTAACCATCTATATGTGATCTTGGTAGGTGATATCTCTCTAATCTTATTTATAAATTTCATTATACTACTCTGATTTCATTCTTGATCATAACTATACCACCTTGGTGTCCATGCATAATTATTCCTCCTTTGATTTCATGTACCATATTTTATTGCACTACTCTGATTCCACTCATGACCATAGTAGTTCTTCTTCCATGCACAATCATAGTGATTTCCTAATTGATTCCATGTTCCATAGGCTACTACACTACTCTGATTCCATACTTGACCATAGTATTTATTTATTGGCTTCCATGCATAGCCATAGTGATTGGTACTCTGATTTCTTGTATATCCAAAGTGATTGTTGTGATGACACTCCCTCACATGGATCCATGATTATTTTCTCTCATGATGATGTGGGTGTCTATATACCTCAATTTTTTTACCTTATAAACCTTTTATTTTACCTCTTCTACCATTTCATTTGGTGGTTCCTTTGCCTTTTGATTAAATGAAGTGTTTTACTTTTGTTACACTATTTCTTTATCTAAATATTCTTCATGCTCTTCTTCACTTGTTTAAATATCATCCTCATGTTCTACCTTGAATTTTATTTGTGCCTTTCCATCTATGATATCCTATAAATTAACCTTCCTTTTATTATACTAAAACTTCATGAGCTTTTTCTAGACATTAATATTGAACATTACCAAAGTATCTAACCATGTATATCTAAAAACCATATCCACACCATACATATCTAAAGCATAAAAATTTGAATGCAAAACATATTTGTCCATCGTGAGCTTTAAATATTCAAACAATAGAATATTATTCTTTGAAAGACCATTACTCCTTCCATTGTGTCCACTCACAATACCCTTTCAAAGAGGGGCAATAAAAACCCATCGTGGTTGCCAATGTTTGAATGTATTTTGGATTATTCATTGTATTACTATTTTTAGAAATAAAAACTTAATGTAAACAACATCAAAAAAAGGAATAAAAGAACAATCAAGTACTTACAGTGGGATTTATTACCATCTTTTTGTCCCTTAGAGCTCCTCTCCAAGATTTCCAATCTGATTTGAGTGAAAAATGATTGGATTATTGGATTGCTTGATTGAGCTTGATAATGGATTCAATGGATTCTTTATTTGTTGATGGCTTTGATAAGGCTATGGGAGTGCTTTAATGATAGATATTAATGCAAGTATAGTGGATGCTTATGGCTCTCAAGGTTCTCCTCATTAGTTGGTCATGGAAGTATGGCTTGTATATATAAGACAAGGGAGGGAAAATCAATGGCTCATATTTAATCTTGGGATATTGAGATCAATGGTTGAGGAATTTCTAAGGAATTAAAAATTCCCTGGAAACCTCTAAAATAAAGGATTCTAGAGGCGAAAGGTTAAATTAGAGGATATTCTAGAATTATCCAATTCTAGAATCTCCATTAGGGAGTAGGGATGTAGGAAAGGCTAAGTTATTAGGGTGGAAAATGGGTAGGTAAATAAAAAGGAATTTTAAATTATCAAGTGGGTTAATAGGTAGATTAGTAGGTAACTAAGATAGTTAATGGGTTAATGAGGGTGATTAATTGGTTGTAAGGGTGTATTAAGGTTTATTGGATGTAAGGAATTTTATGTAGGAATTAGGATATTAATTAATTGGATAGGTAATATTATTATGGGTTAAATTGGTGGGTTTAATAGAATTATTAGGGGGAGCAGATTTAGGTGTATAAAATTCTTATCATCTACTTGAACCTCATTGATATTCTTTACTTGAACCGTGCTATGTACCTAGGGATATGATATATTATTGTATATGGGTTGATGGAGATGCCAACATGTGGCACACATCCCCTTAGTTAGTTATATGGGTACAATATATAAGGATAATAGAGTAACTTGTGGAAGTAGTAAATTCGGTAATGGTTGGCCTACATTGGGATTAGGGGGTTACCCATCTATGGGTTAGATAGATGTATATATATAGGAGATGATTATCATGGTAAAGATATCAAGTAAGCATTGAGTCTTCTATTGTAAGAGGATATTGGAGGTTGTCCCCTCGAAGAGACATTATGAAGTTATTAATTCATAAAGGAGTATTATATGGTGTTTCCCTACCTTAAGGGTATTTATGCATATATTGAATATCAAGATCTTATCAAGTGGTATCAGAGCTTCTATTTGGGCAATTTGTGTGGATTGAAACCCTAATTTCACTATATCTTTTGAAATATAGTGAATTTTTATTCAAAATTTTTATTGGAGATGTAAGAAGATATAATAGAAGCACAATAAAAAATTTCAAAATTTTTTGAGTTGTTTTGAGTGAATTGTTGTGATTTTATGTTTTTTTGTATATTCAATCTATAGGTCTAAATTTGTGATATTTTTTCACAAAATTTTTAATAGAGTTCCAATATCATAAGAGGAAGCTACAGTAAAAATTTGGAACTTTTTTGATTAGTTTTGTATGAGTTATTGACATTTTAGGGTTTCATGAACCCTAATTTTTTTGTGGATCATGGAGTTGCAAAAATTTTCAAGGGAAGATGATGTTGATACTAGAGAATGGTGGCTAAATTTTAAGGAGAATAATATTAAAGATATTTTATGGCAAAAAAAATTATCTCTTTCTTTGTCTGGGCCTACACAACATTGGTGGTTTAATCAATTGAGCTTGGCACAAAAATATTCTTCATGGGAAGCAATGGAACAAACCTTCCTAGATCGATGGGATATAAAAGAAAAAGAGGAGGTAGAAATGGAAGAAAATAATGATGGTAAAGAAGAAGAAGAAGAAGAAGAAGAAGAAGAAGAAGAAGAAGAAGAAGAAGAAGAAGAAAAAGAAGAAGAAAAAGAAAAGAAGGGTTCAAATAATTTGGCTCCAAAGAAATCCGAGTCAATTTTTCAATTTCATGGATGAATTCAAAAGAAGGTGGTTGTGTCCATAAACCCTAATAGCAAGTATAACTTCATTAACATGAATTTGGCTAAGCATCTACATGTTCAATTAAATAATATCAAGGAGGTTTAAGTAGATGGTAATAATATTTCACTATTTAAAGATTTGAAGCTCATTATGGAAAAATATGTTTTGCATTCAGATTTTTATGCTTTGGATATGGATGATATGGATATAGTTCTTTGATATCCATGGTTGGAGACTTTGGGAACAATGAATATTAATGTTCAAAAAAATTTCATGAAGTTTTGGTATAAGAAAAGGAAGATCACTTTACAAGATATTATAGTGAAAAAGGCACCAATATTAATCCAGGTAGATCATAAGGATGAGATTGAAACATGTGATGAAGATCATGATGAAGATTCAGATGATATAGATAAAGACACACTAAAAATGAACACTTCATCTACTCAAGAGATAAAGAAGGAAAAGGTGGAAGAGGTAGAAGCAAAGGTTGATAAGGTCAAGGTATTGGAAAAAGTTGAGATATATAGACACCCACATCATCATGAGAGGAAACAATCATGGAACCAGGTGAGAAAGTGTCATAACAACAATCATTTTGTCTATACAGGAAATAAAATTTCCAATCAATATGGATATGCATAGTTACCAAAGAAAAAATACTATGGCACATGGAATGAATGGGAAAATCACTATGACTATGCATGGAAGAATACCTACTATGGTCATGGTTGGAATCAAAGAAGCACAACATAATATGGTACATGGAATAAAAAGAGGAATAATTATGTTGGGACACCAAAGCAATATAATTATGATCATGAAAAAAATCAGAGGAGCACAATGGATTTTGGAAACAAGCTTGGAGAAATATCACCTGCCAAGATCACATATGGATGGTTAGATGATCAAGATTGGAGACAAGTGTGCAATGATTTGAAGCACACTCATTATTTGGTTTCTTCCTATGTTTTAGGGATGAAACGTGTCAAGAGGGAAGTAATTCTATGTACCTAGAGATATGATATATTATTTTATATGGGTTGATGGAGATGCTGACATGTGGTGCACATCCCCTTAGTTAGTTATATGGGTACAATATATTAGGATAATAGAGTAACTTGTGGAAGTAGTACATTGGGTAATGGTCAGCCTACATTGGGATTAGGAGGTTACCCATCCATGGGTTAGATATATGTATATATATAGTAGATGATTATCATGGTAAAGATATCAAGTTAGCATTGAGTCTTCTATTGTAAGAGGATATTGGAGGTTTTCCCCTCGAAGAGACATTATGGAGTTATTCCTTCCTAAAGGAGTATTATATGGTGTTTCCCTACCTTAAGGGTATTTCTACATATATTAAATATCAAGATTTTATCAAAACTATAGATTTTGGGCCATATCTATGTTGATGAATTTATACGTCTTATTAGGGTTTATGGACACAATACCCCTCTTCTTTTGAATGCATCCATGAAAGTGAAAATTTGACTATGATTTCTTTGGAGTCAAATTTTATTTAACCCTTATCTTCCAATACTTCTTCAACCTCTTCAAGATCCTTTACCTCTCTTTCTGAACCATTTATAGCCTCTTTTTCATCATTATTATGATCTATTTCTTCTTCTTCATAAACACTTACATGATCTAACTCATTGTCATCATCAAAATTATTTTCTTCCTCTTTTTTACCTCATTATCCTCAACCTCTCCTCCTGAATCATATGTAGCTCCTTCATCATCATCATTATGACCATGTTTTCTTATTATTGTTCATCTTCTTCATCATCTACTCTCTCTTCTTGGTTATCATCATTGGTCTCTTCTTCCTCCACATGCACATTTTTTCTAGAACATACTTATACAAAATATTTTGAATTTTTTAAAAACTCTCCAAAAAATGTTCATACTATTTGTAGTCAATGTGACCCATGATTTAGAAGATAAATAAAACAAAACTAGGGTTAATGAGAAAACCCTAAAATTTCAATAACTCATAAAAAAATGATTCAAATAGTCAAAATTATTTACTATATCTTCCATGTATGATATTGTAACTTTAAAGAAAAATTTGTGAAAAAATTCCAACAATTTTGGTTTGTAGAGTGAATCTATGAAAGTTCATAAAATCACAATAACTATCACAAAACTTGTCCAAAAATTTTAAATTTTTAAATTTATATTTTTGTATACTGATACTAAATTATTAAAAAATTCACTAAAAATTTCCTTATATTTCAAAAGATATGACTTAAAAACCCTAAAATATCAATATCTCCCTTTAAATTACTCATAAAACCTTAATTATTTTACTATGACTTCCTTAAAATTGTCATTAGCTCTAGTAAAAATTTACAAAAAATTTCAAGATCTAATTGATTATCTATAATTAGGGTTTTGCCCTTAATGTTTGTCTAGATCGATGATCTGGTACCACTTGTTATGATACATGTTGTCACTTGGATTTTCACCCTTTGAGGAGATGTCTCAGCTTTCCTCATCCAAGTAGCACAATTGAAACACCTTTAGGCTATGGGTAGCCTAAGAATGAGGTGTATCTCTAGATAGGGATAGCTCCCTTGATGTACCACTTTTTGGATCACTAATACACCTATACTTACAAGGGAAAAGTGAGATAAAATTAAAAGTAAACTATCATAAAGGAGGTGATACACCAAATTGATTGATGACTACCAACCAGCTACATGTCACACATGAGACCAAGAGACTAACTAAGCATACACTTCTCTAATCTGAATCTTCTCCCATTAGTATTTCATTATGAGGTTGTGATGAATGTTTAGGCTAGTAGGACTAGATAGGAGGCCTATAATGGAACTATTTGAATGGAATAACTCACTCAACCTTGACACTTTATAGAACACTTCACATGACCTGCAAGAAGAAGCTTTCAAGTTGTAAATAGGTGGGAGAATGAGACAATAATGTTAAGAAATAATAGTCATCACTAAGTAACATAAATAATTCAAGAGAAAACACTATGAATAGTCATATAAGAGGTAAAATCAATAGTATTTATTGATCCATGGTATGCAAATGATCAGATCTTCACCATACTCAGGTGGAGCATATTTTACAAAGACCAAAATGGCTAGTTCTTATAGAACTTGAGAGAGATAAGAGAAGAGAGAAGTCCAAATGTCACAAGTACACTTGTCAAGCTGATAAAATGAGTTACATGTGCATGAGGAGGGAATGTGAAACTTATCATGTAAATTAAGGAAGCACAAGTGTCACCCCAAGTCATGAAACTCTTGAAATATGGTGTAAGAGTTCTCATTCTACACAAGGAAACTACCTTCATCATTCACCCCTATTTGAAGGTCCTAAAACTAACTAAGTATAGGTATAATGATTTTAATTATAGGTAAGGGTTGTATACATGCTTCTTCATTTATTGGTTGTATTCTTAATCACCTAGATTCCTCTGAAAGTGAGCCATCACTACTTGCACTCAAAGAAAACTCTTCTTTCACACACCCCTCACACTTAGCCTCAAAATTTGATTTAGTTTTCCATGAAAATATAGGAAAGGGAGTGGATAACACTTGGAAAGACTCTCTATAGCCTTAGACTACTTAGGTAGACCTTAAAAATCCATCCAATAGAAGTTTTCACCCTTCTCACTATCATGGTCACTATGCCAGTTTTGATTGGTTGAGATGAGAGCTATGGTAGGTAAACTTAAGATTTTTTATGAATTATAAAATGGACATAGGGAGTTATATTAGGTCTCTATCTTCCTCTTAAATCTGATTTCATCTCTTGAAACCTCCTAAAACCTATACAATGCACAAAATAGTAAAGAAAAGTAATTTTATACCTTGTTCGTATAGGTATGAAACACCTCAAGTGGATAGGAAGAATAACTGGGGAGTTTCCTATAATTTTAATTCATTTTCATTCCCATTTCATATTATTTGGATATCCCTCCAACTTTGTTTTCTCAATCAGGTCATTAACTAAGGTTTGTGAGGTTTTTAGACCACTTTTACTCTTAAGGTTTGTTCATAAAGATTTGACATTAAAGTTGTAATTTTTTTTCATAATATAACTATTAAATACCTCCATTAAACTCCATAAACTCATTATATATCCATTCAAGGTGTCAAGGGAGATATGAGCACTCAAAGTTACCTTTTTGAGCTTTTCCTTCCATTTCCTACAAGCTTGGATTGTCTCTGAGCCAAAAGTGGATTTCTCTATGGTTTATTTTCATACCAAGAGTTTTGTCACATCTGATTTCATCCCATAAAAATTATCTAATAGGGTATAAATCTCACTAATAGCTGGAAGTGATGTTGGACCCCTAATTGGGCTTTAGGCCTCCCTAAGGCTTAATAGACTTGTCTACATATTTGAGGTTTTGGAATACCCTGTTAAGTTCCATACTTATGTGAGATATTTATCATGTTTTATTTTGTGTGTTTAAAATTACCACATCTCCTTTAAAATTTCACCTAATCTCCCAGTCCACCCTTCTATCCTTATTCTCTAAAACCTGCTCGTTTACACTCAAGGGAAGTGCCCTCTGTTTGAGACAAAATAGAGGGAACTTACCCTATTTTTATAGACCAAGTAAATATTTTATGGGATTATTTAAGTCCTATATATTATTTTTACCAATTTTTAGCCTTTTATCAGGTCGTTTGACCCCCAAACTCTTTCAAATTACAAGACAAACTTGTGGAGTGGACTGTATGCAAGGTTTAAAAAAATGGACTATGTAATGCTTGTTGAAAAGGGGTTTTTATGATATAATTACTTAAATAGGGTTCTAATGAGATTTAAAAACCACTTTCAAACCCATTCAAATCACTTTCTCATTGTAACCCTTGTTAAAATCCCTCAATCATGCACCTTGTCTGACTGATCAAGGTACTTGATTGTATTTCTTGTTTGGATAAGGCACCTATAGGTGTAGTTACATGGGTTAGACTTTGGAAATAATGAATAATAATTTAATTAAAGATTAAAGTTAATTTAAAATATGTTTGGACCTATATATCTTGATCCTATGCAATAGTAACACCAAAGCATCATCCTTCAGCCGCCTGTCACCGTAATCAAACACAATCAACTGTGTTGGAATGATTAAGGTCTTATAGGCATAAATTTATATTGTAAAATATAGCACATCACCTTGATATCATATGAGGGATTTTAAATCATCTTCTACTATCCAAAATTTATATCTATTCCATGCTTAATACCTTTCCATGAATGATGTAGAGGTCAATAGTCTACTGTAGGTGCACATTTTTAGAGGAAGGGACACTTATACGTGTGAATAGGATAAAAAATCAATGTATCATAAATTTTAAATGATTACTAGAGAATAATTTTTATTTATAACTACTTGAAACAATTTATACATGGTTTCATGATCTAGTTTTTTACCTTGGGTGCTAGAGTTATCCAAAAGTGAATTCCTATAAATGTAAATACAGGGATTTAGTGTTTAAATAGGCATCTTTAAGCCTTCCAACAACCAAAATCCACTATTCAAATGATTCATTAATTTTTCAAGGCTCCTCTTCTATGTGAGATATACAAGGTATGCTCATTTAGATGCTCCAAATCTCTTGACATCCCTGTTATATGATTTCCATAAAAAGACTAGGTGTTTTGTTTTACACATTTTTGGGATTTGATCCTTAAATCTACAGTCCTTATCTTTGAAAGTGATTTTTAACTTTGCTTAGCCATCTAGCTTTACAAATAGGTCCACTATGATCAAAACCAATGCTATTAATCCTAATAAGGATTCCATATCATGCTTCAACCTTTCTATAAGGCTCATTAGCTCTTTGTTATCACCACCTGTAGGTGACTTTTGCACATACAAGTAGTGAGGTTGAGTATGGACAATGTGTAGTGTTTTGACAATTTAATGAGTTTTAAACTTATCTAAATACCTTAAAATTAACTCTTCACACTTTAAAGGGTTTGAAACCACCACTAAGTCTCTCATTCTATCATGACATCATCATGAGATACCTATATGTGCACCTTGAATGGTATGCAGGCAGTAGTGAGTTTAAGTAGTGAAGATAAGTCTGACCTTATGAACAACTCCTTGCCCTTAAAAAGTCTCAAATAATATACTATGACATAAAATATCTTGAGGCAAACTTCCATACCTCATTTTAACGTTTGAAACCCTTTAAACACATGTAAGTGCACATTCCAATGGTATACTATATGAAGGTGTTGTATATGACTGTAATAGTCATTTTTTACACTCTTTTGGGGGTCTAACTTATTTTTTCCTACTTATAAATACATTTAAACATCTTTATACCTCTAATACACCTCTATAAACATGCTAAATAGGTTCTACATACATGATTCAACATGGCTACAAGTGAGAATGGGCAAGGAGTTGACTAAGTATGATAATGGACTGAAAGTTTGATCCAAGCATGATGTTATGAGACTAAAAATTAAGTTAAGATGATAAATATTTCATTAATACATGGTAAACCCCATATCCTCTTCACATGAGACCCTTGTAGAGAATGAAACATTCTGCAAACAAGGAAACCTAAATGAGACTTCACATGGTGGCACCTTCTTGCAACATGAGATGATTTGCATATCAAAACGCCTTGAAACACTAAACAAATAATAAAGGTAATTTTAGGAGAGATATAAAATCATCTAGAATCAACATCTTCAATTAGATTGTATAGACTTCTCCAAACTAAAGCAAAACCTATAGGGTGTAGGAAATAGTGAACAAAAAAACACAGTGAACTTGTTAGAGATGGTTCATAAAGCACAATTGAAAAATATTATAAATATTGTTATTAAAATGAATATATATAATTTTAAGTTCACCTACCAAAGGCATTTTACCTAGAAGTCCTCCAACTGGTCCTACTAAACACAAACCTATTGACTGGTTCTATGTGTCTAAAAGGGTGAGGAAGGAGCATAATATTTTTGGACCCTTTTTAGAAATTAAAAAGCATGTAAATCACTAAAATGAGTTTTATAAAGATGAAGAGACATTCCATGACCTTCACCCATGTGTGACCTTCTCTCATGGGCTATACAAGTGCCAAACTCCTCCCTTTCTAGTTGGTTTCTTGATTTTTAGTTAGATAAACTACAATATTCAGGTTGGACTGACATTCCTAATAGGGAATATGACTTATTGAATATTATAAAGGAAAACAAGACACTTATATACCTTGAAAACTATACCACTTGCATTTATGACTCCTAAAATGACTCTAAAAGACATAAGGATTAAAATGACTAATGACCAAGGATAATATGACATAACATTACATCAAATGGACTATAACATACCCCATGACAAAATATTAGACCCATAAAACATCTAAAAATCAAGTTTTTACCTATAGGGGGCCTAAATTGACCTATAGGGTCAAATTTGGTTAGCGACACACACTTATAACAATTGAAAATATGAAAAATATAATGTAGGACAACACAACACAATATATATTAGTGATTCAAGATGCCCAAATATTAAATATATGCATAAATATAATAATTAATCTTAAGGCAAGGTAACTCCATACAATACTCCTTTAGGAAGGAATAACTCCACAATGTTTCTTTGAGGGGACAACTCCAATATACTCTTAAAATATAAAACTCAATTGTTACTTGATTGATTCCTTTAAAATGATATTCACCTCCTTTATATAGACCTCTATATAACTAACAATGTATGGGTAACCTCCTAATCTTAATGTAGGTCGACCATTACCCAATGCAATAGTTCCACAAGTTACTCATTTATTCTAATATATTAAACCCATATAACTAACCAAGGGGGATGTATGCTACATGTCAACATATCCATCAACCAATAGAAATTAATATATCATATTCTTAGGTACATAGTAATGAGTGGTGGGATGGATAATCTTGTAACCATTAACACCCTCAGGATATCCAACAAAGATGCAAGGTTGAATACGAGGTTCCATTACCTTACATTTCTTATTAAGAATGTGTGCTATAAAAAAATATCCAAAAACTCTGAAGTACTTTATTATGGGTTTTTAACTACTCTAAGATTCAAAATGAGTGACTCCCTTTAATGCTTAATGAGGAACTTAGTTCTAGAAATAAAAAACATAGTTGATGTCCTTGGCCCAATACTAAGGTGTAAAAGACTTGGAGTGTAGCATAAAATAGTCCATTTTCTTCAAGGACCTATTATTGTGATCTAAAACACCATTCTACTGAGGACTATATGGAAATTTATAGTATGATTCAGTCCCCTCTAAAGTGTATAATTATTCAAAATGGTTACTGACATACTCACCACCATTATCGGTGCATAGAAAATTGATGTCTTTATCTGACTATTTTTTACAAGCACCTTGAAATATTTAAAAAATCAAAGACCTCATATTTTTTCTTAAAAAAATACACTTAAATATACCTCAAAAAGTCATCGATGAAAGTAAGCATGTATTTAGTCATGTTGAATGAAGGAGCTAGAAATGGTCCAACAATGTCACTGTGAAATAGCTTTAATATTTGTATGGCTATCCATAATTTGATTTTTTCATACTTCTCCTCAATATGCTTACCAAGTATGTAACCTTGACAAATTAAATCATAAAACTTGACTCATGACAACCCTAAAACCATGTCATGATGACTTGTTAGTTCAGGTAGCGATAGTCAAGATGACTAAATCACTCATGCCATAACTTACTCACTCCATCTGAATGAGTGAGTAGTGCAGTAAAGAGTTGATTTAAGAGAAAATTTGAGAAAGTATATAATCATGATTGGTGATCTACTTTTACAAATAAAACTATGGAGTCACTATCTACTTGCCTAATAACCATTGAACTAGATGTGAACTCAACTCTTTTTCCTGAACTAATGTGAGTGATCTAATAAGCATATAGTAGATTAATGGATAATGAGGGAAAATATAGAACATAATGAAATTTTCTATCATTCACTTCAACATATCTTATCCTACTTAATTCTATATAAGTATCATCACCCAACAAGATGAAAGGCATAGAATAAGTCTCTAAAGATGATAATATGTCTTCTGATAAATCTATGTGGTGAGATGAACCAAAATAAATTACCCATGTGAAAGGTTGGGATGCACCTATAACAAGTGTTTTACCCTTATATTTTCTCTTTTTACTAACTAGTGTCATCAACCCATTCATTTAATCGATTAATTTGGTTGATGTCATTACAACTAGGGTTGGTGTCTAATTATTGTATGCAATAATGTGTGAAATCTATTGTTAACAGTTGTGATTTGGTGGGTTTTATGAATCAAATAACTCTAAAGTATTAAAATAATAAATTCTTAACTAAAACCTATACAATTTTTTTAAACAAATACACTTTCAAAATTGAAATACTAAAAATTAACACTCTTGCTTGTAAGAAACATTTTTAATGTAAAAAAACTACTATTAAACACACTTTGCTTATCCAAGGAAAATACTTTCTAAGATATGTACTAAATTAAATTTTATTTTAAGTTAAATTATTTTATAAAAGGAAATGATTGAAAAGTAACTTAAAATAAATATTCACATAAGAGACCTGTAGGTTAAACAAAATCACGCTTTGTAATACAAAAACTCTTAAATAAATCAAGCAAATACTAGCATAAACATAAATAAAAATACCAAATAAGAATCATGCCTCCTTGAGTGATGGGACCTTGCTTTCCCTTGGTACATGATTTAAATCAATCTTATACTTTTAGTAATATTCAAAGCTTCATGGTCTATTGTATAATAATATCAATAGAATATTGAAAAATGGGAGCGACACTGGAGGAACAGAGCACTGCTCACATAGGTAGGGCAAAATTTGAGGAGCAGGAGTGAGAGTATGGTGAGGGAGATGATTTCAAGGGTGAGCTTATTAATTATCTATTTGAGGAGGAGCATGAGGTACTGATAGAGGAAGCCATGAAAGATATGTTGGAAGAGATTAGGGTTTTGATAGGTTTAGAGGTGGAACTTGGAAAATGCCCTTTTTTGTTTGTTGATCTAAGAAGGAATGTTGATTTGGAAATGTTTAAAAACAATAATATAAAGGCATATGTGGATCCTTAGTGAAAATCATGGGTGGCAAGAGAGTTAGGGCTGGATCTACCTTCCCCCACCCATGAACTGCATTTAGAAGCTAAGTGTCTTTCTTTATCTCCTAATCTAGATTTTCCTTCACGTGCTTCCTTATGTTTTTCCTTATCGGTGGAGCCCTTGGCTGAGATGGGAGTAGAGGATAGATCTGAGATTGGTGAAGGGTCTAAGCTAGAAGGAAAGCTACCATAACCTATTTATACTTTGGTTTAGGAGGCTACCATTGATGGTGTTTTGGTTTTTTCCATGTTTGGATATATGGATGAGAAATAGAAGTTTCATTTTGGTTCAAAAGTTTCAAATATGGATTCAAGTGTTGAATTTAGTTTAGGTTTATTTATCTCCTCATGTCAGTGATCTAGTTTTTTTTGGATGAAGTGAACTATGTGAAGGGATCTAGGTTATTGGTAGTTTGGTTGGATACTGGGGTGGCCATAGTAGATTGGGCACCAAATGTTTCTTTATGGATTTTATTAAGGAATATGCTCTTTTTAACATGTGCCCTTTGTAGATTTAAATGTAAATTAGGGTTTTCTTTGAGCCCTGATTCTTAGGGCATTTTTTTATGTAGAGGGCTTGATCAAGGTAACCATGGTTTGCTTTGATGGCATGGTAAGATAAATGGTCTTACAGACTCTTTTAGCATTGTAGATGTGTGTAGTTGATTTAGATCCTAGTGGAACTTCTTGGTGGTTGATAATTTGTCTTGATAAGGGTTTCATTAGTAATACTTGGTAGTTTTAGTTGGTGGATTTATTTGATTTTTTCTTAGCAGTTTTAGCTATGGGTTTTATGGTTTAATTGGATGGTCCAATTAATTTATTGATGTTTTGTTCTTTTCTTAGTGGAAAATCCAAGGAATAAAATTGGAAGTTCAATTTGTTTTTAGTTTTTTTGGGTAGTGTTGAAGAAGGTGAGATGGTAAAGAAGCAACAATAGTTATGTTTATTACTCCCTATTATGATCTGTGCATTCTATTTTTAGATTATTTATTGGTCCTCTGTGGGTTTCTATTTGTGTCTTTGGGTTTATGGTGCTGGGTTATGTTTCCCCTAATGTTCTCAGGGTTTCTTGTTGGCCGTTATATGTAAGTATTTTTAAGGTATGTTCTAGTTTTTGGTATCTGCCTATGGTGGCTGCTCTTTTATAATACTTTTTTCTTTGTGTGGGGGCTTAATAAAAACCCGTATCTATAAAAAAATATATTCAAAGTTTCATTAATTTTTGAATAAAGATTACAATCTAGAAAATTCTCTTACTAATTTCTCTTATTTGCTACTAACACTCTATTTTTTATATAAATTATCTCTCTTACAAATAGTAGGAGGATGTTCTGATATAACATTCCTAATACTATTATTTAAACAAACTAATAAACTAACTAATACAATCTAACTTATTTTTAAAATATAAACTAAGTTACAAACATTTCCCATGTTTCAAGGTGTAACGATAGAAAAGCTGATGTAATAATTTACACAGATCCAAAAACTTACAATATTTTTGAGGTTACAACATATTCTGATCTAGTAACTAAAAAGGCTATAATATACATAGTGGTGCTTTTATAAAATATTAATATAATTATCATTTCTAAAAATAGAATGTTATATAGGGTAAGTGTCTCAATGACCTATGAGTGTCTTGGAAAGGCTATGAACATTTTATGAAATATGCATATAATATTATATGATCAAAAATATTCCTTCCACGAGCTCTTTGCATAAATAGAATGATATGGAACTTTCCTGGTAAACTCCAAAAATCACGTGGAACTCATATGTTTTACTTTAGATCTCAATTGTTGTACTCTGGAGCTTCACTGTTGGACTCTAAAGTTTTACTATATGGATTTTTTGTGTATTGAACTTGCTTTCAAGGGTTTGATTACTTTCCAAAAACTGTAAAATTTGATCATGATGCATTCATATATATTGTACATACAAAGCTGTAGGCTAACCATGTAAAGAGTTAGAACATAGTGGTAAAAATAAGTAACATTGACTCACACTTACTAACTAATATATAAGTACCCATCCTCTACTTTAGACTAGAAATAATCCATAAATGCATATAATATCCATTTTAAAAAGGGAGATTAGTAACGAATGACATGGTTATTACTTGGTTAGAATGAGCCATATAATGGACTCATCATTTCTCGCATACTTTATTTCTTGTAAGTCCTCTTACAAGCTACTATACTCTTTATTCATGATCAATAACACTGCTTTCCAATCTCTGATTGAGATCATATATATCCTGATAGGTTATCCAATTTTTTATTTTGGGACTGGTAAATATCATATACACTTGAACTAATGTTCTCCATCTTTCAAATTGCTCAGGGATCTTATTTGATGTGTTTTACCAAGGTGACATGGGAGTGAGAATGAGAGGGGGTATACTCCTCATATCAACCCATTATTGGTCCCATGTCTAATTAATCTAGGGAATTATTTTAATCATGGATTGAGCTCTTGAGATACACTAATAGATATTTGTGTGGGCGATTATTTCCCTTCTCTTTAAAGGAATGTTTAATGTATCCCACTATTTATCATAGGTTGATAAAGCTTCACCAAAATTTAGCTGGGTATATACTTCAAAATCCGTGATACTCTTATGCAAGATGTGTAATAGGTGTTCTTTGATGGCTCTATGGTGAAAAAAAACCCAAAATTCTCTAATGAATGTGCCCCCAATAGGAAATTGAGGTATCATATAGAGTCTTACTATTTTTTTTCATGAAAATATTCATTGGTCCTATCATTCTATGCAATTTGATTTTGTATAGTGGAAATGAAAGATCTAAGTTGAGATTCTCCTACAAAGAGGTTAATCATGAACTCATACATGTGTTCTAGAAGGTAACTATATAAATAGAAATCATACAAGAGATTTTTTTGTTTTAGGTTGCTACTTATATAGGCCTCCATGATTTCTTTCTCATCTTCAAGATCATAGGGCAAACCACAAGAAATCCTTAATAACTACCACCTTTGAAATTATTCTTTGAGAAAAATACTAGATGCAAAAGAAGGTCTCCTACATGCCAAATTTTTTTTTCCTAGTTCACATGATATTTGAAGGAAATTTTTTGATTTCTCTTGTTTTTTTCTTGGATTCTTCAAGATGTTTATGTAATTTCTTATTTTCTACTTTTATCCTTCTCAACTCTTGGCAAGTTTCATCCCAAAGGGTCATAATGTCTTGATAAGACAATTGTGTTTGGACCCCTTGATCTTCTTAAATTTGAGGCTCAACCACCTTCTCTTTTAATAATACTATCTCATTATATTTTTCTAAAGACTTATTCTTTACTTCTTCTAATTATGTTTGTAGAGAGGAAATAATAGTGTCCTTACCTTGAAATTTCATTTTAAGGAAGGTAAATTATTCTTCTTGTTTCTTAATGGTAGCTTCAGCCTTTAAAAGGAGGGCTTATTGTACTTATAACTATTCATCATGTCTAGATAAGTAAAATTATTCTTCTATTGATTTTTTTCATATATCAAGTGGTGGCAGTGATGATTATGGTGGATGAGATGAAGGTGGAGGAGATTGTGCTGCAACTTCTTCAAATACCTTTGTCACAGTGGCCAAATATTCAATCTCTATTATAGATTCTTCTCAAATTTCTTCACATCTTACTTCTTCTATAGTTTCTTTATCTATAAGTTTCATTTGAACACTTGGAGTCTCCATAGGAGGTTCTTGGCTTAGATTCCCCAAGGTCCCAACAACATCCTTTCTTCATCCTCATCTACCTACAAGATCAACCTTCTTCTTCTCCGTGGTTGAGTTTTAGGTCTAGGTACCTCTTATAGATCTCTTTTTCTTTCAGAATATGTTAGAATCCTAGGTGAAGCTACCTCTAAATATGGTATTTATTCCTTAGAGATATCTATTAGTGTTTGAGTAGCATCTAGCTCTGCAGTGACTTTAGAGCTTGCCTTTGAAACCCCCATTCTCAAATTATTTATCTTTACTATCTTCGGAGATGGTTCTTCTATGAAGGTCCCCTCCTTTATGATAAAGCTTAGTGTCTGGGCCACATAAAGAGATATTTTCTTTGCCTTAAGATGATTTTTCAAAAAATTATTCAATAATGCTTCCCAAGTATCTTCTCTATCTTATTATTTTATAAAATGATTCTTATAAATGAGTTGAATCAATCCATGGTGCCTTATGGAAGCCATTCCTCTTCTATGCTTCAATGTCATAACTTGGATATCTCCTAGTAAAAATGAGGAAAGATTCAACTTATGTTTTATTTTATGAAGACCTTGTCTAAAATGTGTGATAATTCTCATGGAATCATAACCAAGAGACCCATATTTTCCATCACAAGTCAAGTACTTGATGACCCAAAAGGTATCTATCTTCTAAGGCTCAGGTAAGATTTCTCTTTTGATCCCTTTTAAAAATCCTTAATGGATGATAATTAACTATGATATTGTTTCCCATTCCTCATGGAATATTTGAATGAGGTTATTGAAGGTATACCACCCTAAAATATTAACTCTTTCATTTGGGATGCCTAAGAGTTCTATAATTGCTTGGATGGTTAAAGGAATTTGAACACCTTTCACTATGGTGTGGTCATCTTAGATATTGGAGATGAATTCCTTGACCATTAGTTCATCACATCTTTCAAATTTTTGTAGGAATTCTAACCATCCTACCTCCTCAAAAATGGTAGCCATTTCCACATCATCCAATACCAATTCTGTAGAATCAAGCTCAAAATTTTTCTTTTGACCCATCTCTAAAAGTTTCAAAGCTTTGTTTGAATGCAAAAGCATGGTATTAAAAAAGCTATTAATAAGGGAGAGATGAAATTCAAATCAATATAGAAGGTCTACGACACTAGAGTGAGTTTAAATAACATGTCACATTTGGTATTGGAGTATGTCATCATTGCTCTTAGCTTCAGGATATGCTTGAAGCTTTCATTAATTGATGAGACCATACCATTAGATGAAAAATGGTTAATTAGAATTTGTAAGGAAACTTAGGAAATATTATAAATGAGTCCCTTCATCCTTTCCACATGATGGGTTATATCTTCCACCTTTTAATTGATTACTCAAGGGTTTTGAGCTCACAACTTCCATCATTTATCCTTCTAATCATGTTATTCTCTCATGATTATCAATTATGTCATGAGTATGACATCATGCCTCCTTTTTAGAAGAGTATATCCTATTGGTATGTCATACCATGCCTTAGAAAATACACTTTTCAATTTTGAAATGACCTTTTCTTATGTACCCCTTCTCTTTTATGACACTATCTATTTTTAGACAAAGTCTTCCTTCAAGGATGGATAAATATGACATTTAACAACTTAAATATAACCCTATACATAGAAGAAGAAAGTAAAAAATACATCAATTTACTATGATGTTGTCTCTATTTTTTAGGTTTCCACTTATCTTATAATGATTATACCACATTAGTTAATTGAGGAGCATATATAGCATAGTAAAAACACCAATTTTATTGCTTTGTTCCTTTGAGAAGCTGCTATCATTAGTTTTCAACTTTTCATTTTCTCTTTTCTATCTTTATTTTTTATTTTTTATATATATTTTTTAATTTTTAAATTTTTGGGAGAAGGCCTATAATTTATGGTTTTCAATCCTTCCCCTTTATTGGGAAGAGGACCATCATTTCTAGTTTTTAATTCTCCCCCATACTTGGGCTTCAATCCTCATCCTTTGACTATGATGGAAGAACAAGGTTCTTCCCAACAGCCAACTTCATATTGAGACTAAATTTGTCTAAAAAACTCCTCATTGCTTGGACATTGTTGATAGGGTCTTAGTCTATGCCCATTGACTAAGAGTGGCTTCATATTTACCTCTATTCTAAAAATTTGAACTAACCCATTGTCAAAGATCTTATTTATTTGGTAGGGTCCCAACCATCTAATCCTAAGATTATCTTTGAAGTGTTGAAACATAAAATCAAAGAACAGAGCACATTATCCTTATTTGAATATTCTCTCCTTGATATGGGTATCATGCTACTACTTCCTCTGATGTTATATAAGTTATGTCTATTGCAAGGCTTCCATTCTCATCTCATCTAATTTACTAAGATAAATAATTCTTTCTCTATGCCCAATCATGATCTGTACCCATTTATGTTACTGTTATCAAATTATGCAATTCAAATTATATGGGGAGTAGAGGCTTATTTCCAAATACAAGTTCATAAGGTGAAAAACCTATGGTGAATTTACATATGGTATTGTAATCCCATACTACTTTAGGCAATTTTGTATTGATGTTGACTATTGTATTCAAGATATTCTCCAACTCTCTATTGGTAACTTCAACATATTCATTGGCCAATGGATGATATAGAGATAACTTACGATAGATGATTTTGTAGTGATATGTGAAGATTTAATCATATTAGACATGAATTGAAGCCTTTGGTCATATACTATGGCTCTGGGTGCTCCAAATCATTGTATAATTATGTAATACAAAAAATTTGAAACTAACTATTCTCTTACAAATGAGAGAACTTTAACCTCTACCCATTTGTTGATATAATATGTGCATACAAGCATGTATTCCTTCCTTTAAGATGGTAGGTCAACATGACCAATAAAATCTAGTCCCCATTTCTTAAAAGGTCATAAAACCACTTAAGGATTAAGAGACATTTCATTAGACAATGTAGGTTTTTTCATCCTTTGGCAAGGATCACACTACCATACATATATTTTCATATTTATGTGAAGTGAAAGCCAATAGCACCCAGCCCCAAGGATCTTATGGATAGTCATCTTGGCTAAGTAATGGACTCCTTTGGGTTTATCATGATATTCCTTATGATGTCATATGTCTCATCTTTTTTTACACACATGTAGAGCACATGATTAGGTCCACACTTAAACAAAACACCATTAATCCACTTAAAATGAACACTATTTCTAATTAAGTGTTTCCTTTCCTTATGATTAATTTTTTAAGGAAACTTCCCTATGGCCAAGTATTTTGCATGTCAACAAACCATGGTGAATATGTTAAAATTATGAATAGATGCTCATCAGAAAAATTATCTTCGACTCACTCTTATTCACCTAAAACATTCAACCTTGATAAAAATTTAGCAACCACATTAGATTTATTAGGTTTATAAATAATAGTAATGTCAAACTCCTATAAAATTAGTAACCATCTAATGATCCTACCTCATACAACTGGTTCATTCATTAAATATCTTATGGCTGAGTGATCTATGTAAACAAAGATCTTGTATCCATTTATGTAATGCCTAAATTTATTCATTGCATATATAACAACTAGGAATTATTTTTTAGTGGTGGTATAAAAATTTTTAGTGGGGGTGAGATTAATATTGATATAGTTGTTTCTATTCAAATTTTGTTTTAAGATTTCAAGGGAGAGAATTAAGAAACTTAAGAAAGAATGGTCAGGGCTTGATGTGTACCTGGATAAAGTCTGCGCACCGTAATCCAAACGCTGTGAGTACTCCTCTTTGGCTGTGGAGGAATGACACCTGCAAAGAGAAGAAGCTTGGACAAAAGAAGATGTTAAATGGATAGATGGTGGGTTGTCAAGCGAAAGCTTGATCCCAGAAGTATGAAAACTTCCTTAAGGGATATAAACCCACTAATCAACAGAAAGAAATGTCTGATAAATAGCTGAATAATGAAGAACTGAAAGTGATAAAAGATGGAAATGGAAAAGAGAAGCAAAGACTTACTTGAAAGAAGCTGTCGGATTGATTACAGTCGCCGGTGTCGGTAAACCTACCGGCGTCGGTTGTTCAAGGTGCCGACGTCGGTTGATATGCCGATGTCGGTTGGGGTAGTGACCGACGTCAGTCGGGGCAAAGGTCTTTAGACGAAGTCTGGTTAAGTCTGTGGTCTGTGGACAGAGTTTGGACAGGGTCTGGGTTTATTTGAATAGTCTATGGATAGAGTCTGATCAGGGTTTTGGTCTGTGGACAAAGTTTTGGGCTTGGTTGAATGGTCTGGGGTCTGAGTCTGAGAGTCGGGTTAAATGGGCAGAATGTATGATCCGAGAGAGGACGGGAGAAATAGGTAGGTGGATAAATCAAGATTCAGGTCTGGGTTGATTAACAGTCTAGTCTAGGGAGATATTGTTTGAAAGAAATAGCTGAAAAGAGAATAAAAACACAGACAGTATACTTACCTGTGCCTTGTGGAAGATGTGCTACCGATGATTCCCAAACCTGCTGTTGATGTAGCTTGTATGGAGAACCTGTTGCTGAGGGAGAACCTTGAAGCTGTTGCTGCACCTGAAGGAGAGAGTGGGAGGTTTGATTGAGAGATTTTGTAGATTGATGAATAGTCCAAGACTAGGATTCCTGATTCGCTTTCAGAGATTTGCTGATTTCTGATTCGGATCCTCAAAAGAGTTGGAAAGATTGGTTAAGTATAACCGACGTTGGCGATTCCGTCAGCGTCGGTCGACACTTGGCCGACATCGGCGTGGTTAGAACGGGCAAAAAGAGCCACCAAGCCTGTTTTTCATCCGCCAAGTGCCCTATCCATTGGAGAATGCTAAGGGTTGGGCTAAATACGCACGAGAGTTTGTTAGGCGGTTAGAAGAATTAGGAATAGATCTTGGGTGAGTCATAGGAGGAGAATTAGTCCAAGGTGAGGTGTCCCAGGCGAGGTGTCATGGGTGATGTGTCCAAGGAGGGGGGGTAATTCAAAATAAGTTAATTATTTTAAATTAGTAATTGTTAGGAATAGGTTAGAAATGGACTAAGGGGGAAAGTGACTAAGACACTTTTTAGGTGTCTACATTTGCCCCTTTTTGTCTTGTTGGTTGCTCAAAGTGAACTGCAAGACAAAAACAGGAGTCGGTTGCCCTAGATATGGGATAAGGTTGATCAAGTGAACTACAAGATGAAAATAGGTGAGAGTTAGTTGTCCCGATTATGGATGAGGTATCCCCCTCAAGGCAGGAGTCGAGAGAAGGGAACTGGGAATCGGGTGCTGATTTGACAGAGAGTGGATGAAAAGGGTGCAAGATAGAGTGAGAATGCTGTAAAAGTTATGATTGCACGGACACCACTTCACAAGGATGGTCAGGTCAAATTGTCACAGGTCAAAGGTCAAGGAGTGCCAAAATTAAAAGAACCGAGCCCCAGCATTAGTCGTAGCTGATTAGGTTATTCAATCGAGGCTGAAGCTCCAATGGTCATCGTGTTCCAGGTATCCCAGGCTTAGGAAGTGCTCCTGAAAACATGAAAAAGTCACAAGTAGTGCGGATCAACTGGCTTGCGATCTTATACTTGTGAAGGTCAAAAGTGTGCGCACAATTTTGCTAACCAGTCATGAGGTAGCATACATGCAAAAACAACCAAGGCAAAGTCACTTTGGAAGTAGTCGCGGTTTAGGAGATGGGCATGATCTCCAATGTCTGGTGGTGGATGGATGGATGCAAAAGTGATCCAAGTGTGCCCCAAGGGGCCAAAATGACATGGTTTGAAGGATTTGACTTGATTAGGGACATGATTTTGGTTATTTTAGAAGAGGTTTGAAGTTTTTAATGCCACCGACGTTGGTTATATAACTGATGTCAGTGTCCAAAAGTGACCGACGTCGGCAGAAATTGGCCGACGTCGACGGGTTAGGGCACGCCGATGCCGACGTCGGCGGCCTGCCAAATCTGACAAAACTGGATTGGTGGCCCACTAAAAGTCATTTGTGACATTTGACAAAGTGAAAAAGTGAGCTCTAGATTTGAGTTAGTGAAAGTGACTCAGAGTTGACCGAGGTGCTGTGCGAGGTGGCAAAGAGACATTGGTGGAGAGAAGAAGTTGATAGGACGCTACAGGGATGCGTGTGAGCCAGTAGGAGCGTGCAGAGCCATTGAGATAGAAGAGATGGCAGAGGGGAGTAGAGGACCCACGGGAGGTCCACCACCAGTGGCACCCATCGTGCCACCACGCCGGTGTCGTCGGGACGAGGTAGGAGGGCCCTGAACCTTCTTTTGATGCTTTTGGTTTTGAATTTTGTTTTTGAATTTTTTGTTATTTTAGGCAGAAATCGAGGGGGAGGGTAGCTAGGAAGGTGGGTAGGTTGTCTAGGATAGATTAGGAGTCATTTAGGGGGTTTTTGGGGGGGTATAGGGGGTAAAATGGGGAAGCCCTAAAAATTAGGGCTCGCCCCGTTCGGCCCTAGGGCCGAACCAGTCGCCGACGTCGGTGATCCCGTCGGCGTCGACCGACCAGCGACCGACATCGGTCACTAACCTACCGACGTCGGTCACTAAGTGACCGACGTCGATTAGGTGAGTGCCATCGTTGGCATGCTAACTGATGTCGGTGGCTACCTGGTCAGAAATGGTTCTGAAAAATGGTCAAGTCGAGAGGTCGAAGCTACGCCAAGGGCTTTCTAAGTGTTGGATTAGGTATAGATAGTCTGAATAGTTGATAGAATAGGAAAAGTAGGAACAATTTTAACATGAAATTGTCTGTGGATGGATGCAGGTGAGGTAGACTCTGATGCTGTGGGATCGCCTCCCGACCTTGCTGACGCAGATGTGCGGAGGCGTGTCTATCGAGGAGTGGGCGCAGATGAGCGCAGTCGGGCTAGACGGGCTGAGACGCTACTGCAGAGTGGTGAGGGATGTGAGCCTTATGGTGGCTTTGATCGAGCGGTGGGACCATGCCACCAACACCTTCCACCTGCCTACGGGCGAGATGATGGTCATGGTTGAGGACGTGTACCAGATTTTTCGGCTGTCGGTGCACGGAGCAGACCTGTATGCGTGCTCGAGAGAGGCACAAGATATTCACATGGTTACGCTGTTTAGAGAGCATGTCGTGGAGATGAGCTATCACTCAGCGAGTTTTGCATATGAGCCATTATATGTGGTGGATGAGGATGCACATTGGCTGGCCATCCTGATGATGATCGACATCACAGTGTATGCATTGTCGAATGCAGAGGGTGGCAGGTTTTCGGTTGCTATGACTAGAGTTTTACCGGAGATGATAGAGCAGCAGATAGTGTTCACTTGGGCACCAGTGTTTTTGGCCCAGGTATACAGAGAGCTATGGGGTATCAGCCGGTGGTGGCGGTACAGTCTATGTGTGGGCCACCTGCTACATTGTTGGGCTTACGAGCATATCATAGTCACACGACCTCTTGGCCTCCCAGTGGCGATTCAGGCTGGCTTCAGAGTTGGATTTAGGCGATGGCGTGAGGTTATGGCACAGACACGGGTGGATGGAGTGGTCAGAGACATTGACCACTATAGAGGGGTACTGGAGGCCCTGATTCCTGCAGACATCGTCTGGAGACCATACTTGGTCTATCCAGCATTCAGAGACTAGGGAGAGTAGCTGGTTGGTGTTCAGAGCATGCGATGGATCAGAGGTAGACGAGCTAGTGAGCTTGAGAGGATTCTAGCTGAGAGAGTGCGGTGCCAGTACAGGCTACTATAGGATGTACCTCCTGCCTTCCCACAGTATAGGTGGGATGACATAGAGGCACCACTCCCACTACCAGAGGAGATAGAGGAGCCTGATTTTGAGGAGTTGTCAGCAGGACCTGGGATAGCCAACCCAGGGTGTACAGAGGCCTACACGGCATGGTGGGCAAGACAGTATAGAGGCATACAGGTGGGTCCCCAGCTAGATCTATAGGCAGTCACGAGGGAGCAGGATACAGCTCGCACAGAGAGGGACACTGCACAGTAGGAGAGAGACGCGACTCAGGCCCAGGTCTCAGTTTTGCAAGGGAAGCTAGCCGAGGTTACAGGGCAGCTGACTGAGATGACAGGTCGGGTAGCAGCGCTGACAGGGCAGATCGCTCTACTACAGGGACAGCTGGCGGCAGCCCAGGCACAGGCAGTGGCAGGGCAGAGTTTTGGAGGGCAGGGCCCATGACAGCAGCCATCATTTTCATAGGGGGTAGGACCATCAGTATCAGTGCACCGAGGTCAGCCACAACCATAGGGGTCAGGACAGGCCACAGGAGCAGGGCAGATGGGTCCACCACAGACTGTATCTATGGTTAGATACACTGATGCGCTAGACGAGATCGCGTATTATGAGAGGGCCATTAGGGGGTTCCCTCAGATACAGTGATACTCGGAGATGAGGGCAGAGCAGAGCCGACAGAGATCGATGTCATGAGTGACGGCTTCAGGGTCACACAGACGGTAGAGATCAGAGGGAGGAGAGGATACAGCTTCTTCTCGGCCACCGCCACCACCACCACAGCCACAGCCTTGATAGCAGCCCTAGAGATGCAGTTTTGATGTATATACTGGCCTGCGAGCCGAAGACGAGAGATGTATGATGAGAGAGAGAGACGGACACATATTGTGTCTTTTTGTATAAAATTATTTTTGATATATATATGATGAGATTTTAGCTATTGATGTGTTATGGAGATATTGTAGATGTTTAATGTTTGCAGCATTTTTCATGTGTTTCATGATGCACGTTTTGATATGATATTTATGATGATTATGTTATGATGATGCTAATGATGAGAATGATGTAAATGATTATGTTATGTTTAATGATTATATGATGATGATACTTGATGAAAATGAATGTGATGATGACAATGTTTATGAAATGGTTATATGATGATGACTTTAGATTAAATGATGATAGATGTGATATTGAATATTTAACTTGTGGATTATATGATGCGAATGTTTAATGAGTTATGATGGATGAAATTTATGACTAATGACTTATGTTGTGATAATGAAAATGAGAGTATACTAATGGTTATGTGAATATGTGATTGACTGTGTTGTGATTGACAAGGGACGAGAGAAGGAGATGGAAGAAAGTGACGAGGAGAATGGCCGAGCTAACCCTAGAAGACCCCATGTCAACTGAGTGCTGCCTACATAGCCCTTGTTGATAGGGCCTCAGGCCAATGTAGTTCTCCCAAGAAGGGAGGAAAAAGATCTAAGTGGTTGATTTTGGTCATGAGAGTGATATAGCATTTCCCATATGTCCGAGGGTTCATGCTTGAAATGATGAGGAGGAGATGACGCTACAATCTTTTCCAAATGGTGTATTCTGTAACATTGGTCGTGGTTTTTCATCCCTAGCAACTATCCATATTCATGATGGATGTTGGCTAAGAATGAATTGAGGTCTATTTATGTTTCAACAAGTATTGGTTTATGCTTAACATAAATTGGGTGGTCGATAGTTTCCATGTGTATTGTTGTTCATGGAAACTAGAATGATTAGGCTTATGTGAATGGTTTAAAAAGAGTCGGTTTAAGTCGTTTTGACAAATGATGGGGTTGAATGTGACCAAAGTATAGGCAGAAAGTAAAAGGCATAAGTGCCCTTTTATTGACAAGGACAAAAAAAAAACAACATAGACAGGGGTTGTTAGAACGAAGGCCCCAGTTATGCGTTGTGTTATTGACCATAGTTATGTTAGAGCGGTAATCGAATCCCCTTTGACATTTAAAGTGAGCTCGAAGTCCCTTGAGTAGGTGATATGATAGGAGGAAAAGAGTAACCCATTTTTAGAGTATGGATAACCTTGCTCCTTTTTTATAGGAGACCCTGAGACAACTATAAGTCAAGTCCATGACCCGGGTTTTTTTTTTTTTATAGAGTGGACTGATCAATGCGGGAAGTTCACATAAAGATGTCATTTGTTTGGTGGTCATTTGTGAAGCTGATCAATGCGGAAAGCTTCTAAGAATGTGCTGTTTGTAGCAAGATTTAGGCATAGCCATCCTTCAAGGGAGTGGTCTATACTTTGCTTTATAGATTTAAGGGCTTTTGAATAGCTGTCCTTCGAGGGAGCAGTCTATTTAGCTACAGCAATGATAGTGCAGCTATCCTTCGAGGGAGCAGTCTGCTTTTTGATTTGATTTTGTGACCTTGGATATTTTGACATCTTGATTTAATTTTGACAGAAGGTTGAGTGATGGACAAGACTTATAGAAGATCAAGGGCTCCCTTTTATTAGGACGAAGCATCCGTACATCATAAAAGGGTTGTAGAGGATTTTGTTAAGGGAAAAAGGGTGAAATGAATTGAGCATTTAAAGGACAAGGATTGCTCAAGGGATGACCTCAAGTTAAATGTCAAGTGGATGAGTACTTGACTAACAGTAGAATGGTCGTAGATGCAAAGCATTAAGAGGCTCAGGTTTTGGTCGGCCTTCAAGAGAAGACAGATGATAAGTGCCTGATCCATACTTGTGCGTGATGATATAAGGTCTGAGCCAATTAGGAGCAAATTTACCTCTTTTACTCCGTTCCATATTGGTCACATGTTGGTTCTCTTTGAGGACGAGGTCTCCGATATTGAAATCTCGTTCTCTCAGAGTTTTATTATAGGCGCATTTGATGCAATTTTGATAGACATGGAGATGATTGAGGGCAGTGAGATGACGCTCATCGAGTAACTCAAGTTGAGCTAATCAATCTTGACGAAAGTCATCATTAGAAAGAATGTCATGGAGTGAAATGCGAAGAGACGGGATCTGTACTTTGAGAGGTAAGACAGCCTCTATTTCGTACACTAGAGAGAAAGGGGTAGCACCCGTAGAGGTTCAGATGATAGTGCGGTAGGCCCACAAAGCGAAGGGTATTTGAACGTGCCAATCCCTTCCAGTGTCGTTGACCACCTTCATGAGAATTTTGGTTAGGATTTTATTAGAAGCCTCGGCCTGCCCATTTGCTTGTGGGTAGTAAGGCGAAGAAAAGCTGAGTTTAATGCCGAATGAGTCGCAGAGTTTTTGGACGGTTTTGTTTTTAAAAGACTTGCCATTGTCGGTGATGATTTTGTGAGGTACACCGAAATGACAGATGATGTGGGTGTTGATGAAGTCGACAATCTTGTCAGCTTTTGTGGAGAAGAGAGGGATAGCTTCCACCCATTTAGTGAAATACTCGGTGTCAGCGATGATGGACTGATGACGAAGAGATGAATGAGGATTAATCTCGCCGATGAGATCTAAGCCCCATTGTGAAAAAGGCCAGAAATCCTGAGCGACTTGTAAGGCATGACTAGGGAGATGAAGCAAATTAGCATGCTGTTGACACTTGATGCAATGCCGAACATAATCGCTACAGTCTTGATGAAGAGTGGGCCAATAATAACCCAGGCGAAGGATGCGCTTGGCAACCGAGTTACCACTAAAGTGTCCACCACAAATCCCATCATGGGCTTGTTTGACAGCATGAGAAGCTTCAGTGGAGTTTAAACAGCGAAGAAGAAGGCCATCAAAACCTCTTTTATAGAGAAGGCCCCCTAACATGGTATAGCGAGCGGTGCGCTTGATGAAAGCCCGTCGCGCATTGCTAGAGAGGTTGGGAGGAACAAGAGAATGAGCCAAGTAGTCCTCAAGTTATTGATACCATACATCTTGTAAACTAGAGTCTATGGCATGGACGAGATTGATGTCAGTGGAAATGTATGAAGGCAATGGCACATGATGTATCATGACATAAATTCTTGATGAGGATGATGATGAAGAAGGAATATGAGAGGCAAGTGAAGCCATGGTGTCAGCAAACTTATTCGTCGATCAAGGAATAGTCTGCAATAAGTGATGGTCGAAAGATGCTAGAAGAGTGTCAACACGGTGCTTGTATCTTTGTAAAATTTCATTTTTACAAAAATATGAACCATTGATTTGATTGATGACAAGTTGAGAGTCACCAAAGATGCTGATGGTCTTGATGTTTAAAGAAAGGGCGGTTTGAAGTCCCAAAATTAAGGCTTCGTATTCGGCCATATTATTGGTACATTCAAAGTCAAGTTTGAAAGACAGGGGCATGGGTTCACCTTCATATGGAATGAGGATGACCCCCACACCCCCACTGAGTTGACATTTAGAGCCGTCAAAAAACATCGTCATTTGGTAGAATGTGTCATCAGTCGAGAGGGCGGCGATAGATTCATCGGGAAACTCGCACTGAGAAGGTTGATTGTCGGGAAGAGGGGCATCCGCTAGTTGGTCAGTGATTGTTTTCCCTTTGATAGATTTTTGCTGGACAAATTCTAAGTCAAATTTAGCAAGAAGTATGAGCCAACGAGCCCTACGCTGGTTTTGATATGGTTTAGAATGCATGTATTTGAGGGGATCAGTGTGGGTGACGACAAAGGTTTTGTGATTGAGAAGATAGTGACGGAGCTTAGTAGTGGCAAAGACTAATGCCAAACAGAGTTTCTCGGTATGAGTATACCGAGTTTCATAGTCAACAAGTGTTCGGCTTATGTAATAGACTGCTTGCTCACGGTGTTGCTCGTCTCGATGCGTGATCATGGCACCTAACGAATGATTGGTTGAGGAGATGTAGAGGTAGAAGGGTTGGTCGTCTTTTGGTGGAATAAGGACTGGTGGAGAGACCAAATAGTGTTTGAGGGCTTCAAAAGCCTCTTGGCTGGCAACGGTCAAAAAGCTGTGAAATGAAGCGGCGAATGGATTGGAGCTTTCCTTGTAGGCTGCGGAGTTGCTTGAGATTAGTTGGAGGTGGCATTTTGAGGATAGTGCAGATTTTGGCAGGATCTATCTCGATGCCACGAAAAGAGACAATGAATCCCAGGAGCTTTCCTGAGAGGACCCCAAAGACACATTTCTTGGGGTTAAGATGGACTTGGTAATGAAGAAGGCGAGAGAAGATGATTTTGAGGATAGTCAAATGGTCATGACGAAGCTTGGATTTGCCAAGCAGGTCATCGACATAGTCCTCCATGATTTTATGGAGGAGATCGTGAAAGATGTAAGTCATGGCACGCTGATATGTGGTGCCTGCATTTTTCAGACCAAAAGGCATGACTTGATAGCAGAAAGTTCCCCATGGTGTAATGAAGGTGGTTTTGTGCTGATCTTCCAGCGCAATCAGGATTTGGTTGTATCCTGAAAATCCATCCATGAGCGATAACATCTCATGGCCAGCTGTAAGATCAACAAGTTGGTCAATGTTTGGAAGAGGAAAGTCATCTTTAGGACAAGCTAGGTTAAGGTCATGATAGTCTGTGCAGATTTAGATCCCCCCAGTCGCCTTGGTGACAGGAATGATGTTAGAGACCCACTGTAGATAATCGATGGGTTGGATGAAGGAGACTGAAAGAAGGCGCTGAAGCTCTTCTTTGACAAGAAGCGCAACACGAGGATGCATTTTGTGAAGCTTTTGCCTAACAGGCTTAGCCTCTGGGTTTGTGACAATGTTATGAGTGGTAATGTTAGGGTCGATGCCAGGCATGTCGGCATAGGTCTAGGCAAAGGCTTTGCAATTGTCTGAGAGAAATGTGGTATAGTCGATTTGCTCCTGGACGTCTAAAGATTGACCAATCTTTAAGACTTGAGGAACATCAGAAGATGAAAGGTTAAAGTCGATGGTTGATTCATTTAACATAACCTGTGTTTCAGAAGGAAGGGAGCGCTGAATGAAAGAATCGTCAGCACCCATATATGTAAGAATGGCATCGTCATCTATGCAGTGGACTATGTTGATGGTTGTCGATTCATCGTCTATCATGCTGGGATAAACGAGAGGGAGAGACTTGGGAACCCCGTTGAGCTGATAGGTTAGGGGTTCCAAGCGGATGGTGTTTATGCAAAAAAAAAACTAGGAGGGATGGAAACCACCGACTCCGTAGGTGAGGATGGAAGAATAGGCGAGTCTAGAAGAAATTTGTCGATGTTTAGTTCAGGGGAAAGGTTTGTGGAAGCCTCGGTGGGTTCTTGGAAACCCAGTCCATACCGTTTCTTTGCATTATCGTCATTGGGTGTTTTGACAGGCTGATGGGAGCCTTGTTCGTAACGTCTAAAGCCAAAACCCTTCCATGCACACCTATAAAGATAGGTATGTGCAAAGGTGGGGTTGCTAAGAAAGGAGAAATCGGATGTGAATATTTGAGGCGAGGAGGAAGGATTCGATTCAGTAGGAGCTTGATCCAACCCCCCATAGACGAGATTGGTTCGTAGGCTAGGAGGACCATAAGGAATGACCATTCTGATCCGACAGTCATAGTTTGGGTTTTGATGAAGTTGTCCATACTCTTGAGGAGTTTGGAACATGTCTAGAGTAAGGAGACGATATTCTCCTAGTGAAAGTCTTTGGAAGATGTCGTCCATAGCGTCCTTGGTTGTTAGTTGAGAAGATGATGTGGTGGCAACCGCTGTTTGTGCACTAGTTGACACTTCTATGGATGGAGGCGATGTTTGGGTTGATGTCTTGAGCGACATAAGAACATCGTTTGGGCTATAGGTCGTGTTACAAGTCTTAAAAGGAGATGGGTCGATGGGAATGACATGGACTTGTTTGTCGTGTTGAAATTTGACACAACGGTGAAGTGTTGAAGGGACGCAAGCCATGGCGCGGATCCAGGGTCACCCTAAGAGGATGTTGTATTGGAATTCTCCTTCAATGATGTAGAAGAGCTCCGGGATTGTGCGTGGACCAACGCGGATGTGGAGGACAACAGTGCCGATAGTGTTAGCGGTTGTGTCATTAAAAGATCTAAGGATTGCGTCAGTTTTTGATACACAATTCTTGGGAAGGGCCAATTGGTCAAAGGCGTGGGAGGAAATGATATTAATGCTAGCACCCCCATCGATCATAACTCATTTAATATGGGTTTGATCAACGTAGGATGTGATGAAAAGGGCGGCGTCCTGATCTTCCTCGGTAGAGGTAGGAATCTCAGAATTACTGAAAGTGATGGAGGCGACAGAGGATAAAGAATGGACTAAGGCAGCAAGTGGTTGAGGGTCTTCAGGTTGAACCTCGCTACCTATAGGGCTTTGATTAGAGCCTGACAATGTTGGGGGGAGCTTTGGATAAGGTCATATAGGGTCATCTTCACAGGCGTTTGGTGAAGTTGTTTTATCATAGATTCTGTGATTGCCTCTGAAGAAGTGGGTTGGGATGCACCTAAGATGGAAATATTGGGTTTCGGTGGTTGAGGTGCTTGGACAAAAGGATAGGTCCAAGGAATAACGTCTTTTTCTTTTGCCTTGTCCTTTTGTGACCTAGTGGTTACATGAATGGCGTTGATTTCGAAGATAGTAGGTGAAGAAGGGGTTATGGTCTGTTTGCGAGATGTTGATGTGGTTGATGAGATTGGATGGGAAGGTGTCGAGGGTTGGTCAAGAGTGTCCTCAAGGAGAAGAGTGTCTTTCTCCATATAGCGGCAAACGACTGCCTTGAGGGCACAACAAGTCTCGGTATCGTGTCCTGGTGTGCGATGGTATAAACAAATCTTTGTATCATTGAACCAAGATGGTTTTGACCCGAGAGGTTGGAATGGCTTGATGGAAGGAAGGGTAATGCTAGAATTCTACAAAAGTTGGCGTAATATCAAAGCGTATGAACCTTCTAAGGGGTCCGCGCTTGTTGATGCATGACGCGCTGGTGACTTCTGCTTTGGGGATGCTGAAGAAGGTTTTCGTACCACCTTTTGGGTTGGTGGTGCGGTGACAGGTGAAGACGGCACTTTCTTTGTGAGTGGTGCCAAATTTTTGAGAGGGGGTTGGCTTGTTGTTGGCGAAGGAAGTAATGGAGGCAATTTGTGTTGGTTAAGAGATGGAGTAGGAAGCACACCGAGTAGGGTAGAAGGATGAGGACCTAGGATGGAGGGCAAAGTTGACGGTGGAGGAGGGGTTCGTCTTTGTGGTTTGGCAGTCTTCTTCAACTTGGTTGGAAGACTACTTTTGGTCGAGGTTTGGTTCAAGTCCACCTTCACTTGCGGGTGAGTGAGGGTAGAAACAGGATGAATGCCAAGTGGCTTGATTGGTTTGGATTGGGTAGATGCGGATTTAGAAGTGGGGATTTGGTCTTTGTTTGGAGTCTTGGGCGATTCTGCCTTGGGAGGATTGGCAGCATGAGATGAAAGGGCACGAGAATGTTGAAGAACTTTAAGATGTTCCCACAATCCCTGATGCTCCACTTTCCTTGAAGGGAGAAGTTCTTATTTCTCCACTAATCGGGAAAATGGCTGGGAGGATGTTGGATGAGGTTGGGATCTTGAGAAGATGTGTTAGGTGTGGTAATAGTTTCGGACCCAAGGTGTATGGGAGTTATAATTGGATTATCGTTGGTCGAGGAAGATGGAGAATCAGGTTCTTTTCTTGGTGGAGAAGGAACGGGAGAGTGTGACTCCTCAAGCGGGTAAAGGGTAGGGATTATGGTGCCCTCCACTTGCGGTCGAGGAGTGGGTAAGGTCAGGTCCTCCATAGGCAGAAGAAAGGAGGATGGTGAAACCGGTGGCACCGGTAAGGTTGAGGCGTCCTCCAGGATGAGAGAGGTTGATGGAGGACTGACCGGGGAAAGAGGTTCATCCACACGTGATGGACTGGTAGATGGGTTAACCTCTTGAGGTTGGTTGGTGATGAAGGGCGAGACCATATTGACCGTTCGAATATCGTGTTCATGCATGTTGTCAATTAAGGTCTGGACATTATTTTGGGTTGGTGGATGGTTGGGGAATGGTTGCTTGAATATGTCGATGCCCTGGTTTGGAGGTGCATTAGGATTATCTAGAATGAGCTCTCCCTTTTCAAGCATATCCTGGACTATGTTTTTGAAGGTTTTACAGTTTCCTGTGTCATGACCTTTGACACGGTGGAAATTACAGAATTCATTTTCCCTATACCACGCAGGGATGGCACGTGAGGGATCAAATTGTGGCGGTGGTCGAATTTGGGGAAGGTTGAGAATCCCCTGTTTAACAAGATTTTCCAGTATAGACGCGTAAGATTATCCAAGAGGAGTATATTGTCTTTGCACGTATCTCTGCTGGAATTGACGGGTGGCGCTCTGAGATGTGGATGGCTCAGGCTGATTGGATGAAGAGGATGACGGTCTAATGGCCACAACGTTAGCTAAAGCTTTAGACTTAGGATTTGACGATGAAGGCTTAGAAGAAGAAGAGTCATTAGTCTTGGAGTTGGGGTTCTTACTCCGTAACTTGACTTTGTTCTCCTCGATGGCATGTAATTCAAGTTTACGGGCCATCGTGAAGGCTTTGTCAAAGGTACGAAAGGTCTGAACCCTTAAAGTGGAAGAAATGTGTTTGGCGCAAGCTCGAGAGAATAGTTCAATAAGTTCAGGTTGAGGTAGGGAAAATGAGAGTTGATTGATAAGGCCTCTCCAGTGAGCAACGAAGTCAGCGATTGATTCGTCCTCAAATTGGTGGATAGTGTAAAGGTCTGTGATCGAAACCTTTTTGGTGATATTAATGGAGAAATGGTCAAGAAAGAGCTGAGCCAGTTGTGTAAATGTAAAGAGAGAATGGCTGGCAATGGAGCTATACCAGTCGAGTGCAGCACCAGAAAGGGACATAGGAAATGTGCGCAATAGTAATGCGTCATCATGGGCGATAAGGTAGCAAGCATGTCTAAATGCTTGTAAGTGTTGCTGTGGGTCTTCCTTACTTTGAAAGCGAGAAAATTTGGGAAGCTCCCACTGGTTGGGGTATGGTCTAATTGGAACAGAAGGATGAATAGGCTCATTGCAAATTTGCCCATATGAGAGAGCATTGCGTGAGTTGAAAATAGAAGTCTCTAAGCTAGACATCTTATCCATCAGCATTTTGATGATATCTGCTGACGGATTGGTGGGTGGAGCGCCCCCTAGATTATAAGGCGCTTGAAAAATATTTGGAGGGGCGTATGACGTGGATGGTTGCATAGACGCAACATATGGATAGCTGGTTATGGGAGCAAAAGTTGGGGCCAATGGCACTTGTGTTATGGGGTTGGCTGGCACAAGTTGGATAGGAGCCGTCAAGGATGGTTGAGGCGTGGCTACGCTTGTTGACGGGTAAACGGTTACTCTTGTGTTTATAGGTGCAAGAGTAGGGGGAATAGAGACTAGTAGATTTTGGAAAGGTGTGGGTTTTGGTTGAGTGATTTGAGGTTGAGGGAGTATCGGAACCCCCATGGAGGTAGGTTTAGATGGAGAGGCTACATTTTGGAGGTAAGACACGGTTGGGTTATTGGTGGAGGTGTTGTCTAATGGTTGAATTGTAGGGGCTGTTGATGTGATTCTTGTGTCAATTAAAGAAGTCGGCATGCCATAGATTGGGTTGCCTAGGGAGTCACGCATTTGGCTATTCACGAGATAGTGTTATAAGGCTTTGACATTAAGGTCCAAGAATTGTGCAAAGTCTTGGTCCCCTTCTGGGATGATAGGAGTTTGAGGCGGGGTTGGGCGAATGGGAGTTCTTTCAGTCTCCGAGTTGAACTCCATTATAGGACTAGTTATAGATGGTGAAGGTGGAAGCGATTGTTGGCTAGCGTGGTCAAGAAGGGCCTTGATTTGACTGCGTGTCAAAACCATTCAAGGCAAGAAAGGGTCAGGTTTCAGAAAACTGTGTTCTGTCAGTCTCAGAAAACTAGAATGGATATTTAGACAGTCAAAAAGTTGGATTTTAAGCTTGCTATTTTTTGGAAAAAGAAAATAGACAGAGACCGACGTCGGTATAAAAACTGATGTCGGTGAAGAAGTATGCCGATGTCGGTCAGATGACCGATGCCGGTTCAGAAAAGTTGCCGACGTCGGTTACAGGACCGATGTCGGTTACTATGTTTTCCAGAAACTCAGAAAAAAAGTTTTTGGAAATGGAGAAGACGTCCTTACCAGCTCAAAAAAGACAGATAAAAATAGAAAATATGATGATGACAGACAGAGCCTAGCGTTAAATCCCTAGAAACAATTTTATTAAGATCGTGTGGCTTATGCCTTAATATGATGTTTGAGGAAGTTGGCTGTAAGAAGGGTCCTAGAATAGGTAATCTAAAGATGGTTTTAGGTATGTTAAGGTGCTCAAAAATATATATTAGCTTCCGTACAGGCCTGGTGCTAAGGAGCAAGCTCCCCTCTCTTCACGATTCCAGTGGTTAGCTGGTTTCGCTTAGCCAAAATATACTTTCACTATAGTTTAGACTCTGCCAGAGAATAGAGTTGGCTTTCCCCTTGGTGGTGAAATCCAAGTAGGATTGCCGGGTTGGGTAAGGTTGTCCGCTGGGTGATGAAATCCCAGTCGGGCCTTGTCTCAAGTGAGTTTTATGTTTTATTGAGTGCACGTGGTCTGGTAGTGTAACATCAAGTGATCTACGGTTTATTCAATATGTGTTTTACTAATTACTAAGTGTGGACTAGAAAGATGCAAGAAAGCAAGAAATGGAATGCAATAAGTTTTAAAGTCCCAAATTGAAATATTGAATTAGAATGAAGACAAGTTGGAGAAAGGGTTGAAGAAAATGATTTTCTTACTAGACTAGAAATGCAAGAAAAAGAAAGAAAGAGTTCTTTTTATTTCCTGCTTATGATGTTTTTTTTTTTTAGAAAAGAAAAAGTGGTGAAGAGGAAGAAGCCTAATGCATCTAAATGAACAAAGAAGAAAGGGAACTCAAGGAAGGCCCTAAAGGGGTCCCACCGGGCGTGCCAGAATGTTTCTATTCAAATTTTGTTTTAAGATTTCAAGGGAGAGAATTAAGAAACTTAAGAAAGAATGGTCAGGGCTTGATGTGTACCTGGATAAAGTCTGCACACCGTAATCCAGACGCTGTGAGTACTCCTCTTTGGCTGTGGAGGAATGACACCTGCAAAGAGAAGAAGCTTGGACAAAAGAAGATGTTAAATGGACAGATGGTGGGTTGTCAAGCGAAAGCTTGATCCCAGAAGTATGAAAACTTCCTTAAGGGATATAAACCCACTAATCAACAGAAAGAAATGTCTGATAAATAGCTGAATAATGAAGAACTGAAAGTGATAAAAGATGGAAATGGAAAAGAGAAGCAAAGACTTACTTGAAAGAAGCTGTCGGATTGATTACAGTCGCCGGCGTCGGTAAACCTACCGGCGTCGGTTGTTCAAGGTGCCGACGTCGGTTAATATGCCGATGTCGGTTGGGGTAGTGACCGGCGTCGGTCGGGGCAAAGGTCTTTAGACGAAGTCTGGTTAAGTCTGTGGTTTGTGGATAGAGTTTGGTCAGGGTCTGGGTTTATTTGAATAGTCTGTGGATAGAGTCTGATTAGGGTTTTGGTCTGTGGACAAAGTTTTGGGCTTGGTTGAATGGTCTGGGGTCTGAGTCTGAGAGTCGGGTTAAATGGGCAGAATGTATGATCCGAGAGAGGACGGGAGAAACAGGGAGGTGGATAAATCAAGATTCGGGTTTGGGTTGATTAACAGTCTAGTCTAGGGAGATATTGTTTGAAAGAAATAGCTGAAAAGAGAATAAAAACACAGACAGTATACTTACCTGTGCCTTGTGGAAGATGTGCTACCGATGATTCCCGAACCTACTGTTGATGTAGCTTGTATGGAGAACCTGTTGCTGAGGGAGAACCTTGAAGCTGTTGCTACACCTGAGGGAGAGAGTGGGAGGTTTGATTGAGAGATTTCGCAGATTGATGGATAGTCCAAGACTAGGATTCCTGATTCGCTTTCAGAGATTTGCTGATTTTTGATTCGGATCCTCAAAAGAGTTGGAAAGATTGGCTAAGTATAACCGACGTCGGCGATTCCGCCGGCATCGATCGACACTTGGCCGACGTCGACGGGGTTAGAACGGGAAAAAAGAGCCACCAAGCCCGTTTTTCATCCGCCAAGTTCCCTATCCATTGGAGAATGCCGAGGGTTGGGCTAAATACGCACGAGAGTTTGTTAGGCGGTTAGAAAAATTAGGAATAGATCTTGGGTGAGTCATAGGAGGAGAATTAGTCCAAGGTGAGGTGTCCCAGGCGAGGTGTCATGGGTGATGTGTCCAAGGAGGGGGGGTAATTCAAAATAAGTTAATTATTTTAAATTAGTAATTGTTAGGAATAGGTTAGAAATGGACTAAGGGGGAAAGTGACTAAGACACTTTTTAGGTGTCTACAATAGTAGATAAAATACATTTTTCCATCTTCACCTTTTATCGAAGGACTTCCCCCATAGCATTATTAGAAGCATCTATATGAATGTGAAATGGTTACTCCCAGCTAGGCCTTCTTAGAATTAGATCATAAATTATTTTTTATTTTATAAATTTAAAGGTTTGTTTGAATTTGTCAATCCATATAAACTCACTATCTTTAGTAAGGAAAACATATGTGAAACTATTTTTATTAAGTCTTTTCTAAACATCTATAATATCTTGCATGTCCTAAGAAACTTTTGATATTAGTCTAAGTTTTAGGATCACGCATATTAGAAATGACTTCAATATTTTTAAGATCTACTTGTATCCCTTAGGCTGAGATGTGATGTCCTAGGACAATTACTTAGTCAAACATCATTAAACATTTTTCATGACTCAAATATAGTTGATATTATTCAAATATAGTTAGCACTTTATCTAGGTTACTTAAAGCTTCATCAAAATACCCACTATGCACAATAAAATCATTCATGTATACCTCTACAAAATCATTGGTTAGATAAATGAAGATGGCTAAGACTACCATTTGAAAGGTGGAAGGTGCATTACAAAGGCCAAAGTGTAACAATGTATATGCAAATGTTCCCCAAGGGCATGCAAAGGTTATATTATCTTGGTCTTATAGAGAGACCCTTATCTGATTATAACCACTAAACCCATATAATAAATAGAAATACTTCTTCTCGACTAGATTATCTAACACCTAGTCTATGAAAGGCAAGGAAAAGTAATCTTTCATGGTGGCTTTATTTAGTTATCGGTAGTATATACATATTATCCATTTTTTATTATTTTTAGGTACTATCAAAAGTGGTGAAACCCATTGAATGTATAATATGGGGTAAATGAATATCACCTATAATAACTTATCTATCTCCTATTTAACTATGTCTTTTAGTGATTGGTTGATACTTCTTTGAGGCAATCTAACAAGTCTAGTGTTTTAAGTATATATGTGATGAGTGAAAACACTTGGGTGGATACCCTTCATGTCATTGTAATCCCATACAAATGAATTTATATGGTTCTTCAATACATCAAACACCTTAGTTTCCTATTTTTCATCTAACCAACTATTTATGTTTAGGCATTTTTACAAGTTGGACACTTATTTGCTTAGTATCTGGATAGATGGAGTTGACCTACCTAAATTCACTCATGAAATATTTTAGAGGGTTGGGATGTGGTAACATCATATGGAAAGTGGTGACATATTTAAATAATTTTTCCCTTTAAGAAATTACATTTTCCAATGGATAACTAAAAGCTATAAAAAATGTATCCTAACTCTCTTGTGCACATGTGAGAATGTGATACTAAATGGGTGTATGGTAATACATGTCATCAAGAGTGGATGAGGTATTTGGTTATTATAAATAGGAAAGTGTCCCATACTCTAAAGCTATATTGATAGCCTCTGGAGATAGTCTAACAGTGTCTAGAGCCAAATTATCAAGATCTAGATCTAGTTTGTCAGACTTTAGAGCTATACTATTAGACTCCAAAGCTAGTTTGTCAGAATTTGGAGCTAAATTGTCAGACTCCAGAGCTAGACTAGGCTCTTGAATATTACTCATTAGTTTATCCTCTAACTCATTCACATGATATTTTATTATTACTATGGATAATTAGGAGAGACTATTATTTTTTTGCTTAGGTTCATCAACCCATAAGTGATCTTTAAGATCTGAATATGGTTTTCCACATGGATACAAGGAAATATATTTTGTTTTTATTCCATTTGAAATATTCATGTCTCCTGACCTACAATCTATTAATGCTACAACTATATCTAACCAAGGTCTACATAATATTAATGGATATCTAAGTTATTTTCTCTTAGGATGGAGTATCATGAAATATACAAGACACTCCTAAGATTCCGCTATAACAAAAACATCCTTAATTATTCCTTCAGGTTTAGTAATAGACTATTCTACAATTTAAAAGACTATAGAAGTAGTGTTGTCATCAAATTGTGCACCCTAGGACATTCTATGAAGCTCCTTTAATTTTATACAACATTGAATCATCCCTCAAGTTTGTGGGAACTTGTAAGAGAGATGAGTCTCTAGGATTGAAAAGGGATAGCTCCCTAAATTCTTCTCTAAGTGTTTATCACCTAATACCTAGTCTAATGCTTTTTCATGAAAAGAGTTAAGAGTTTGCATAAAATAGGAAACTATGCTAAAGAGGTGATCCACCAGGAATTTATCCCATCGACTATCACACTTCTACTAAATAACAATGTTTTCCAAGACTATTTACATGCATTGAAAGATACTAACATAGTGTTTAAATGTGAAGGTAACATGCTTGAAACAATAAACAAGATACTCAACCTAAGAGGTAGATTGCACACCATAAGTATAATTCCATACTTAAAAGAGAGTTTAATACATTCAATACACTTCACATGACCTATTAACATCAAAACCTTTGTTCAAACATGAAGGATAAAGGGAGTAAGGATGATGTTATCACTTAGATCTACTATACATAAATCATATACTCAGAAAGAAGTTCACAACTCAGAATTGGTCTTGTATTCAATGTTCAAAATCAAAGTGCAATGTCATTTTAGCAGGGCTTTACCATACCAAAAATGTGGTCATCTACAATAGTAAAAAATCACTCAATTTATAGAACTTTGGGGAAGAGAGAGAGAGAAGAGAAGATGAAGAGACACAAGGACATGTGTCCACATGTGAGAATCAATTACAGATGCATGAGAGAGATGGATGGGGTAAGCCATGCCATGGCAGGAGGTTTACTTGTCCAAAACAAGTCATGAGAATGGTGGCAAGTGGCATAAAACCTTTAGGAGTGGCACAAGAAACTACTTCTATCAAAGATCATCTATGAGAGTTCAAAACTAAAAATAAAGAAGTTGACACATAACACTATTGAGGGGGAATGGAACTCATGATGACAATTAGAAAGTGTTCTTTCTAACTGCTAGCTATCCTTTGGACACCTGTAGTTGTTGATTTCATGGAAGTAATGACTTGAATCATCAACCTATCCATTTTGATTGCTTTGTCTACACCAGATGCTTGGGATTCAACCATTTATTATCTCCATGACTGCTCTCATATTCTCACCAAGTCTTTTGAATAGCAATGCCTATTATTCATAGTTTAAAATTGACTTCCTATGGGTCATCATCCTTTTTTTGAATCCCAATAGCTATCTTTGGATAATCTTCCCCAATATTTCCTTCAGCTATTTTATTTGGTCCTCTTCATTGTGGAGGGGTACCTTTTAGAAAAACTATAGAGGACACTTCCTTGGAAAAGTACCCTTCAAGGAAATTATTTAAGGCACTCTCTCTGAAAGAATTCCTTTGAAAAAGTTACAAGTGTCCTTTGGGAAAGTTGAAATGATCTTTTATTTAGACTTTTTGTCTCTTACCTTTTTTATGAAAGAATTCATTAGCTTCTTTTTGGACCTTTGGACTTTGTGAAATAGACCATCTGGAAATGACACTTGTCTGAAAAATACTCTTCAAAACTTTGTAGAAGACCATTTCAGCTACAAGGTACCCTTTGAGAAAGTTACAAAGTACCCTTCAAAACTTTTGTTTGGTCCGTTTTTGCTGCAAAATAACCCTTTGGAATTTTTGAAATGTATCCTTTGGAAAAAGTGAAATGTACCCTTTGAAATTTTTGTAAAGGGCATCCTACTTGAAAAGTTCCCTTCAGAGAAGTTACAAAGTACCCTTCAAAAAAGTGAAATAATCCCTTCAAAAAAGTGAATTAGACTATTCGAAAGGAAAAAATACCCTTCAAAAAAAGTTGCAAAGTGCCCTTTGGCATTGAAAGGATATCTTTTGGAAAAAATGCGTAGGGTAACTTTTTAGATACTTATCCTTTGAGAAATTCAAAAACAAATTTTTTGAATGAAATACACTTAAGGAAAAAATATTTAGACAAAAAGTCTGAAAGAATTCGGTAAAGGCTTAAAATAAAAACCTAAAGGAATTTGGCATAGGGTTAGCAAAGACCAAAATGAACTTTTCAAAAGGAAAAGACTTGCATTTGTTATGGGATTTTTCAAGAAACATTTCTTTTGAAGAAAATCTAAGTACTGGACTTGGCCAAATTTGAAAAGTACAAACCTGGGGGTGGAATTTGACCAACAAGTAGGTTTTACCCCTATAAGGGACAAGGATTTTATATTTTTTATTGTCATCATATTGATGACATATCCTAAGTCCATAAGTACATTGGTATCTCTTTCCTTCCTATGGTTACAAAAATAATAGGACTTCCAAGATCCTCATACTTGGGTAGAAGGAGTTTACCTAATAATAAATTTACAAGTTTTCCATCCACATACATAGTTTTATGATATTGTATTTTCCTACCTAGAGTTTCTATACACAAACCCTTTATTATCCTATTGAGTTTAGGGATATATATTATAGCTTGTCATAATGGAATTTCAATGTTTAATTTCCTCTACTCTTGAACCAGATCAGATTCACTCTTGCTTCTAGTTTTTTGAAGCCTTTGTAGAAAAGGAATGATTAAACAAAATGTAATGGTTTCTTCAGGTCTCTCTTTTTCTTTGTTTGGTTTATCCTTGGTTAGTTTAATATGAGGGTTTGATTTTTCAATTGAAAATTTGGTTATGGTGATTGAAGGGTTATTTAATGTCTTACCAAATCTCAATTGTATATTCCCATAGTCTATGGTACCAACTCCCAAGGTTCATTCTTGATCAGTTCTATAGATAGGAGTTGCTTGTTTATTCTTTGGATTTGCTACTAGCTGTGAAGGTAGTTGAGACTACGCCACTCATTTATTTTGTGGTTTTTGAGTGGTAGGGGATGCATCAATAATTATTATTGTCAAATTCTTTTCTACTAATTAAAATTTTGATTAGGAACCCATTACTGGTTTACCCATGGTTGAAGATTACACTAGGCCATCCAAGATTATTGGTGAGTTTAAGTCATCTATGGATGTGGTGTCCACTCTTATGTATCCCATTATGGAGGTCCCCATGTATATGGAAGTGTATTCCTAGACATGGCATCATCCATAGGTTAGATGAAGCTCTAGGACCAAAATAGTTCTAATTTTAATTGTGGGAAAACTAGTTTCCCTATCTTTGTATGAAGTTGAAATCTTATATTAGTTGGGTTGCCTATTTCAGTTAGTTTTTAGGATATGTAGGAGGGAAAATTTCTTGGTATCATGATCACTTGCATCACAATTCCATATATATCAATTATATCCAAAGGATAATATTGAAGAGCATGCTTCAACTTACATTTAGGGTGATACATTACTAGTGACTCAGTGGTAGAATTCGCCTTGGATTGTAGGCCATCTATAATTGTGTTAAATTTCACTAAAATATATGTTTTGAGGTTGGATAATTCTTCTATGAGTTTTCCTACATCAATACCACTCTTCCATGTCTTCAACTTTTTAACACTTGCTCTTGTTCTTAATTAATTCCTACATAATTTAGCCATGTCATTGAGATCAAGCTTGTTTATGTCTACTTTACCCATAAGGTTAAGGGATTATCTAGCATCATCATCAAGACCTTTTAATAAAACTATTTTGTAGACTTACTCTCTTATTTCATATCCACATTTCTTGTAAGTACATTGGAAGTGGTCAAGGTAGTCTTCTATGTTTTCATTTTCATTTTGATTTAACTTCTAACTATCATTTCTATAATCATAAGTTTGACATATTACTTTGAATTCAAATAGGAATTTATTAGGACATTCCATAGGTTTACCTCTAAATGTGGGTAGGATAGATGGGGAAATATTCTTCATGGTAGTTGTATCATCATCTTCTAGTAAAATAGGGTAAATGAAGATCCTTTCAAGGGGATTATCCCTATTTTGTGTATTTCCATCAAGATTTAATACATTCCCTATGTTTTATGCCATTTATTCCCAATAAATGTTGTAAAGGGTATTCCTAAAAAGTGGCGAGTTATCAAAATTAGTTGGGAGGTTTCTTGATGGAGACTCATTATTTTGGTTTACAATATTTTTAGCCTTAATTTCAATTGGAATGATACACCTACTTCTAGAGAGTGATCCCAAGGTTCAAGTGGGGCTAATTTTATTTCTACTTCAAAAGATACAAAAGACTATTTGATTTCTTCTTGAAAATTTTCCACTTCTTCTAAGTTTGATTTTATTTTAGAACTTTTGGTATCCTACCGAGGGTTCTTTGGAATAAATCTTCCATGTGAATCTCTAGGTATGCTCATATATCTTTGTTAAATTCAGGTAAATTATTTTTCTATTATATTATGATCTAAACCTTACTAACCTAGAATTTTCCCAAAATTAGTGCCAAAAATTATTGGTGTCATCAATCCATTCATTTAATCAACTCATTTGGTTGATGTCATTATAACCAGGGCCATTGTTTAATGGTTATATGCAATAAGGTGTGTAATCTATTTTTTTAATTAAAAAAAGGGGTAAAAATAATATTAATAAGTAAAAAAAAGCATTACAGGAAAAATGGGGGGCAAAAACCCCCAGAAAAAAGCAGCAAAAACTAAAAAACTAGGCACACACCCAACTAGACAATATTATGAACCTCCCTATCAGCCTCCAGAATTCTTTCCCAATCAGAATGCAACATTAGGGAGAGAGACCCCCAATCCTCAATGTTTCCACCATCTAAATGGTCTGACGCCCATTTAGCCAAAAAATCTACTGCCCTATTCCATTCACGCAGAATGTGAGCAAAAGTAACGCTATTCATAAGCAAGCAAATCCACAAAATTTGTTGCACAATCAGAGATAGTTGCCAATTGATGATCACCACTTTCCTCTTAATGAGCAGGTTAATCAAGACTTGAGAGTTTGATTCATAGATAATCCTATGCCAACATAACGCCTAGGCCTTCTCAAGGGCATAAAAAATGGCCTGGCCTTCCATCATGTTAATGGTTTGCAGCCCCTCAAGAACCACAAAAAGAAAAATCACCGTACCTTCAAAATCCCTTCCTATCCCTCTAGTACCCATGGGTCCCAGATTACCTCTGGAGGAACCATCCATATTGATCTTGAGAATCCCACTAGGGGGGCATTGCCACTGACCAGTCTTGAGAATCTGCTCCTTGACCTGCTTGCTCCTCCTGACACACACTGACTTACCAGTTAACTACTGAAATCCAAGTCGCACCACCACCTGAGCATCTTGTTTGGTCAAAGTAAGGCAGATCACGCTCTTTTCTTGGATGATTTCTTGGATCATCCCCACCACTTTTTGCCATACTTGTTGCACCATGACCTCGCCCCCCAAAAAATTTGCCTATTTCTCTCAATCTAGATCTACCAGAATAGAAAAATGGGGCCACCTAGCCATGTGTCCTGTAGGAAGGGCATCCTTGAGGGGGGTTCTCCCATTCCATTCCAAAAATTGACCACAGATTGAGCATAAAAACATGGGTGCTGCCAAACATCCCACCAATAATGCCAGAGTTGTAAGGCAAAGGGGCATCACAAAAAAAGGTGTGCTTAATCCTCCTCGGCCACTCTGCACATAACACATACTGAAGGGCCTTGGAAACCTCTCTTCTAGAGATTGTCCTAGGTCAAGCACCTATTCCAAGCCAACATCCAAGCAAAATAGTTGCATTTAGGCCATGTGAATTTATTCTAGACCTGTCTCCACCAATGCACTTCCCCCTACCCAATCTCTGAAGAAGTAAAGCTTGATATCCAGATGAAACTGTGTAAGCTCCCTTGGGATTGGGAGACCAAGCTAGCTCATCCTCCTCCTGAAGAGGACTATAGTGATGCCTAGAAAGGATGCTCAATAGCTCCTCATTCTCTTCCTACATCCCATTAATAGGCCAAGTTTTGGGAGCTTTCCAACGAGCCACCTACACCTATCCTTATGTAATTTAAACTTTGAAGTCACTCACCTGAGACCAGCCAGCATCAAGGAATCTCTGACAAAGGTTCAACAAATTTGGAAACTGAGAAATGATGGGAGGATAACCAGCCCAAGAGTTAGACCAAAAGAGAGCCTTGGATCCTTGTTTACAAATCTAGAATAAGCCGTCCTTGATGAGAGCAACCCCTTTTTTGAGAGTACCCCATATTGCCAAACCTTTCCCAATAAGCAGATAGTGAGGAATGTCCCTCTGAGTGGTTCCAGAGTAGTACTTCTGTGAGAGAATTTTGGCTCAAGCCTTGTCTTGTTTGGTGCACCATCGCCAATAAAGTTTGGTTTCCAAAGCAATACCATTTAAGTCTGTCTACCTCAAACTGAGCCTGTCATATTGTTTGGGGCTACAGACAATCTCCCATCTAATAAGGCTCCATTTAGTGGAGTTCAAACTACCAGCCCATAAGAATTGTCTGGTAACCGAATCAAACTCCTTAATGATTCCCATCAAGGCAACCTGGAGCATACACCTGTAAATAGGTAAAGCCTGCACCACATATTAGATAAGTTGAACCTGGCCCACAAAGGATAACCACCTGTGTGTCCAATGATTCACTTTCACTTGAAATTTCTCCAAAATAGTCTGCCAAGATTCTTTGGATGTATGGCTAGCTGAGATAGGGATACCCAAGTAAATCAAGGGGGGAGTCCCAATCTAAAAATGCAGAGTCCTCACTATTCGTTGCTGAATAGGGCTCAGAGTGTTGAAGAAGAAGATGGATGATTTATCTTCATTAACCTTTTTTCCTGAGGCCATTAGATAAACATCTAACACCCTACGTAAATTAGCAGCTTTAGACATTGTGGCCATGCCCATAAGGGTAGTGTCATCAAAAAATTGTAGGTGTGATTGCTTTGGCAATTTCCCTCCCCATCGCCATCCTTTGACATGTCCTTCCTCTCTATTCTTACTGATCAACCTCCCCAAACCTTCAGTAAGGAGAAGAAAAAGGTATGAAGATAGAGGATCACCTTGTCACAGCCCTCTTGTAGCACCAAAAAGCTCCGTGTGTTCTCTATTGATAAGCACTGAGAAGAAAGCTGAGGAAATGCAGCTCATGACCCGTTGAGTCCATTCATCTGCAAAGCCAAAAGCACTAAGAACCTTCTGTAGGAATGACCATCTGACCCTATCAAAGGCTTTGGCCATGTCCAATTTAATGAACATCACCTTATCTTTTGAGTTAGCCATGGAGTGAATAGACTCAACAGCAATACCAATACCATCCAAGATTTGCTTGCCTTTCACAAAACCACTCTACTCTTCTGAGATCACAGCACTCAGCCCTCTTTTTAACCTATCTGCAATGATTTTAGATATAATTTTCTAAACAACATTCCAAAGGGATATAGGGTAGAATTGACTTAGCTTATCAGCACCTTCGCATTTAGGTATGAGAGCAAGATAGGTCACATTTGTAGCCTTAAGCATTTTCTTATTCCACTGAGATTCTTGGACAATAGCTAAAAGGTCAAGTTTGATGATATCCTAGAATTCTTGGTAGAATTCAGCTGGGAAGCTGTCAGGTCCAACCGCTTTCCCTTTTTTCATCTGAACAATGGTTTCCTCAAGCTCTCCAAGTGTAATTGGTTTCATTAAATTTTCATTCATTTCACGCATCACTAATAATGAAATGAAAAAGAGAACCTGAGCTTCTTCCGGTAATTCCCCATTAACATCTTCCCTAAAGAGAGTAGAGAAGTACTGCATAACCTCCTCTGAAATTGTCGAAAAGGAGTTAAGCTGCTCACCTCTTTCATTGACCAGGGCCGAAATAGAATTGCCATGTCTCCTAGATTTAGATGAATTGAAGAAAAAGGATGTATTTTTGTCCCCCTCTTAGAGCCATTTGACTTGATCTTTCTACTTCCAAAAAATTTCCTCTCGTAGCTTGCATTCCTCTAGGTCTTTCATAGCCTGTGTTTCTTCTTGTAGTAAGTCTTCAGTCAGTCCTTCTTCCCTTATTATTCTCATGATACCATCAAGCTTGGTTTGTGTAGCAGCCTTAGCATGGAAAATGTTCCCAAAACTTTGGTGATTCCACCACTTGAGCTTGTACTTCACATATTGTAGTGTTTTGGAAAAAATGTACATCACCATACCATGGGCAGGCCTTCCCCAACACCACCAATTGGCAACACACTCATGTAGAGATTGATCCCATAGCCACATGAGTTGAAATCTAAAGGAAGGAGAGCGTGGGTGATACTGTGAGACACTATTAAGCTTGATGGACCAATGGTCTGATCCTCTCCAGTCCAAAATTTCATACCTTGTAGACCACATACCTCCAACCCAAAAATCTGAGACTAGAAAATGGTCAAGTCTCTTAGCTATGTAATGTTTCCCACTCCTACGATTTTTCTAGGTAAACTATCCATTATTGGGCCTAATGTCAACTAAATTCAAATTTTCAATGTAGTTGTGCATTAGTAAAGCAGATGGGTCCAACCTTGATGTGCCACCACTCTTTTCAGTCAAATCAAGAATATCATTAAAATCACCTACCATAATCCAAGGGTGGAAGGGGGCCAGGATACAGACAAAACTTATGTGGCCCCATAAGGATTTTTTACCCCACCAATCATTGAGAGCATAGATATTGGAGAAGAGAATGACTTCCCCCATCTCAAAGCTAGAAGAAATCATAGTCATGGAGTACTTAAAAGTCAGCCAGCCTATGAGGCCAATCTTTCATGGGTTCCACAGACAAGCTAGTCCTCCTGAGTATCTAGTAGCACCAATGCATTGACATTCTCCTTGCCTCCACAACTTGGGCGCTAGTCTGGACATGTCTTCAGCTAAAAGCTTAGTCTCCTGCAAGAAAATGACATCCAGCCTATGACTTTTAATCAAGTTGTGAACATCATTTTGTTTGGGGTTGTTGTTTAAACCCCTTACATTCCAAGATATTATAGTCATTTCAGAGGGTTCAAAAAGTGTGCATCTAGAGTCTTTACAGACCCCGACTCCACCAAAGTCTCTCCCATTAGCTTAATCTTTTCTAGGTCCTTTTTTCTACCAGGCTTGCCAAATTTCTCTCCCCCTCCTTTATTAAGGTCTTTTTGTAGAAGTTCAAGATGAGGTGAAGATTTACTACTTCTTACTACCCCTGAGTCCCCAATTTTCCCAATAAGGGGCATATTTTTGTCTTCTTTAAGGGGAGCAACTGAGGAATTCATTCCTTCTAAAATTATCAGTTGCTGGTCCATATCCATATGACAATCTCTAGCATCCTATGTTTTAATTAAAGCCCCTGAAACATTGGTCTCCTATGCTGGTCCCTCAATCCCCTGGTCCAAAATCATCAACCCAAGATTCACCTCCTGCTGATTAAGGTCATCCAATATTTCAAATCTATTGAGCGAGTCATCTAATTGTCTTTCCTTCAAGGACCATTTTTGGCCTCTATTTCTATATCGACCTTTAACCGGCATAAAACCATCAATTTCAGGCATCTCACCTAGAATCAAACCCCTTTCCTTGTTAGTACCAGAAGGAGTGTGAGTAGATTGAGTTGGCTAAGGTACAGTGGATTTCAAGGTGGGACACTATCACTACAAATGCCCATAAACATGACAAAGATGACAACAAAAAGGGAGGGTTTCATAATCCAACTATTGTACCCATGAAAAAGGGCGTGCACTCATTTCAATAGCATCTGGTAATGGCTTACTAAGATCAATTTCAACACAAATGTAGGCATAAATTGTTACCTTTTTCCCTAGGAGTGACATTGAGGAATCGACTGGCCTTCTCAGCAAGGATGCAAGCAATTGGAGAGTGTCTTCTTAGTAGCATTCCACCAGCAAGCGAGGCAGATGCACCCACACCAAGACATGGTTTGGTAGTTCCTCTGAAGGTATGAAATTAGCATGCCAGGGCTTGATAAACAGTCCCACTTGATTATGGAAGTAAGGACCTCTAGCAAAAACTCTTTGACAATTTGTTATATAGGTAAAAGTGACCATGAAATAGCTATTGGCTAGCAATGTAATATCCATTTCTCCTTCTAGTGCCCATGTCCTCTGAGCCCATGCTTCCAGGAATAACAATGATGTCCTAAGCCCCATAAACTTGTAGTATAGGGAGTGATTGGAATAGTATTCAATGTCTTTAGCAATAATTTCCATTGGTATAACTAGCTTGGGCCTCTCCTTGCATCTTTACAGATAGCCATTGACTTTGGGGATGCACATACTTGGTTGCTCAAGAGTAGAAAAAGAACCTAAACCTTGCAAAAGTGGAGCCTTCCCACTGCTGTGCTCTCCCTAGGATGCCTCCTGCAGTCCAAGCGCTTCCCTGTAGCTGCACCCTGCTTTCTGCCCTATTGCACCCTGCCCTGTTGCACCCTCCTACTCACCTTCATCCATCGCGCCCAAGAAAAAATACTAAGGTGTGTAATATATTACTAATAGTTGTGATTTAGGGTTTTTTTTATGGATCAACTAACTCTAAAGTCTTAATATAGTCAATACTTAATTGAAACCTATCTAATTTCTTAAAAAAATACACTTACGTAATCAAAATACTGAATGTAACACTCTTGCTATCAAGAAACTACTATTAAACAAACACACTTTGCTTATCCAAGGAAAACACTTTCTAATATATGTATTAAGTTTAATTTGATTTTAAATGAAATGCTTTTGGAAAAATAAATGCTTGAAAAGTAATTTGAAATAAATATACACACAAAAAATCTTGCGGGTTAATAAAATCATAATTTGTAATACAAATGCTCTTAAAAGAATAAGACAACAATTGCCATAAACATAAAGGGAAAAATACCAAATAAGAATCCTACCTCCTTGGGTTAATGGGCCCTTGCTCTCCCTTGACACTATTTAAATCACTATTATAATTTTAGGAATATTCAAAACTTCATTAATTCTAGAATAATGATTACAATCAAGAAAATTCTCTTACTAATTTCTTTTATCTACTACTTACATTTTATTTTCTTTAAAACTTATCTCTTAAAAATAGCAGGAAGATGTTATTCTAATAAAAAATTCCTACTACTATTGTTTAAAAAAAATAATATACTAACTACTACAATATAACTTATTTGTAAAACATAAAAGAGATTACAACCATTTCCCATGTTTTAAGGTCAAATAGTGGAAACACTAACGTAATAATTTGCATGTATCTAACTGGTTACAATATGCTTGAGGTTACAATATTATGATATGGTAACCAAAAAGACTATAATACCCATAGTAGTGATTTTACAAAAAATTATTATAAGTATAATGTCTAAAAATAGAATGTTATATAGGGTAAGTGTCTCAATGACCTATGAGTGCCTTAGAAAGGCTATGACCATTCTATGTAATATATATACAATATTATATGATCAGAAAAATGCCTTCTACAAGCCCTGTGCATGGTTGAAATGATACTGTAACTCACTTGGTAAACTCTAGAACATGCCTAGAACTCATCTACTATACTCTAGAGTGTAACTATTGTACTTTAGAGCTTCACTAGTGGACTCTAGAGCTTCATTATTGGACTCGAGAGCTTCACTATTGGACTATATAATTTCACTAGATGGCTCTAACATGTGATGAACTTGTTTTCAAGGGTCTGATTACTTGTGAAAAATTATAACATTTGATCATGATGCATTCATATAGATTTTACATGTAAAACTAAGGGATAACCATGTAAAGAGTTAGAACAAAGTGGTAAACACAAGTAAAATTGACTCACCATGATAACTAAGATATAAGTATCCATTATCTACTTTAGACTAGAAATGAGCTATAAATGCATATCATATACATTTCAAGAAGGGAGATCATTATGGAATGACATGGTTATTATTTGGTTAGAATGATCCATATAATAGACTCATCATCTACTATATTTAGCCTTATAGGACTCTTATGCTAATGAGATTTTATTGGATGAATCAATAACATAAATATTGTGTTTCTCAAGCATCTTAATCAATTAGTCAATTTGATTCTTCATGCACTTGGTTTCATCATACCCAGATTTATTTCAGTAGGCATATGTGAGTCACTCTTCTTTGGGTTTCCCATCTAAAGAGGAGGAATATTTTGATGATGTAAACTTAACATTATATTTATGACCCTTTATTTTCTCTGGGTCCTTATTCTATTTCTTCTCCTTGCTACTAGAATCCTTTTATTTGTCATGACTCATAATTAAGGCATGTGATCTATATGACTTCAATTTTACCATTTGAATAAGTTTGTCTTGATTTTGAGTCAAGTCAACAACAAATTCATCAAGGATGACATAGTCCATGTAGTTCTAAGGGCATGTTTGGTGGAATAAAAGGTAGAAATGAAGGCATGATAGTCAAAATCTAATTTGGTAAGGATGTAAAAAATCATTTGATAACCTAAGTTATTTGATTTATTGAATAAGTTTCATATAGTATCAAGGTCATTTGGGCTTAAACTAATGAGTTCATTCTCCAAGTCATGGCCTCTCATTATGTTTTGATTCCCTAAGGGTTTTTCAATGTGGTCTATACTTCATTAGGAGTAGATACAGATTTAGTATTAAAGAGTAGGTCAAGAGATATAGACAAACACATAAGACTGTAGGCTTCATCACTTTTGTTAAACATCATTATTAGGTGTAAGAATTTTATCTTTAAGAGGATTTTCCCTTTGAATTTTAACTTGTGATAGTTAAACAACCTAAGAATCATAACTTGAATCTAACCCATGGTGTATAAAAAAAGTATGTGCTAAACTATGTGTGATGGAAGACTAGGAATGTGAACCCCCTCATGAATCTATAAAGGTTCAATTTTACAAGGCACAAGGATATCACCAATGTGTATAGGTCAAAAAAAATTTAAATTAAAAAAAAAAGGTTCTTGAAAAGGAGTTTTTAGCTAAAATTTATGAAAGTTTGAATACTTCTTACTCACAAAAAATAATAATCCCCACTTTGCATAGATTTGGGTGTGCACATGTTTGGCTCAACTTTTGTGAGGAAAAATTAATCCCCCTTAGGTTGGTTGTGACCAAAGGATAATTTATCATGTGACCATGGGGATAAGGGGTAGGATGAGTCCCCCATTGATCGATCAGATTTCATAAATTTTTAAATAAACTTTTGATGGAAATATTTATATTGGAATCAAATCCTTGATTATGCTAGCCTATAGGGTGAATATTTTTGTTAATGATTCCTAGCAAAAGTGAAATTAGGTGTTAGAGGAGAGATAAATAAAAATTGTATAAATCACAAGATACAAATAAGAAGGAAGACATGGATGAAGACTGAGGAAAGAGTAAATGGATAGTTCTTTTGGACTCTGGATAAAATCAATTAGGGACATGATAACTTGGTGAATCTCTTGGCACAATTGTTGCAATATTAAGATAAAAAAATCCCAAGCCCATAAAAGTATATCAAGGAGAAGGGAATAAATATACAAATAATTGATTTGTGATCAAACCATATATGCATATGTTTTTATAGAAAGAGGAAAAGAAACCGAAGGCCCTTCATGCTGAGGATATTGACACAATTTTTGAAGAATACCAAGGTAAATCTAAAACTTTTAGAAATATAATTAATTTTATGAATTACATATAAATCCTTAGAAGAAGAATTCATGGAGTAATAAACTTGAATGCAAGTAGAAATGATGATAAAAGGGGGTTGCAACAAAAGGTAAATAAATTAAATGTGCCTACCTTTGATGGTAGTAATAAGATATCTAATCGGGCTTGGCTACAAAAATTATAGACTTACTTTACTCTCAGCCCTATATAGGAGGAATATGCCATAAATTTTGCCACATTGCATGTAGATGCTATTGCAAATGATTGGTGGCACCATGTTTTGGTCACACAAGGGCATAACCTTATGAAATTTTTTGATGATTCTTTCCCAAAGATTCTGGACCACTTTGAGAAGAAATACAAGGATGAATACTTCAGGGAGATTACAAGGATCTAAAAACAAAACTCAATGGAATCATATGTTGCATAGTTATAACTTGTTTTAGTGATGGTAGAATATGCATATGAAAGGAGAATTACTTTTCTCTTTGTTAAGGGTTTGTTGGAACCCCTCAAAGATATTATCAAAGCTTTTACACCATCTTCACTCCAAGAAGCTATTAAAAGAGCTCTAACATTGGAGCCATATTTATTAAAAAGTAAGTATTTGTCTCAACCCAAAGCACCTAGCTTTGGTCATCATAAAGATAATTCTAATAAAGGGAAATTGGATCCATACTCCCAAAAATTCACATCACAATCACCTATGAGAAATAAGGTAAATGATCAGTCTAAGAATGAACTCAGAAGGAAGAAGTTATGTTTTCTTGTAAATATCCATGGGAACTAGGACATAGATGCTTTGATAAGGGCCAAGTTCACTATATTGAGGTAGTATCTAAAGATGACATAAATTTTGAAGAACTTGAATCACCACCTATCATGAAGGAGTATGAAGTTGATAATTTGAAGGATGATTATTTAGGCACACTAGAATCATTTTCTAGGGAACCTAGATATCATCCATTACGGGTTCGAGGAGTATTAGCTGGATAATAAATCATTATGCTTATTGATAGTGTGGTTACCCAAAATTTTATTAATGAGGGATTGATAATGATTAGGGGGATGAAATCTAAATATTTTGAAGGATTCAATGTAATTGTTGTTGATGGATTCACCATTCTATGCATTAAAATAATTTGACAACTCAATATAGTTATGGGTAATCATTAGGTATGTGATGAGTTTTATGTTGTTGGTTTAGGAAAAAATGACATGGTTTTATGTGTAAAATGGTTGCACTCTCTTGGTGAGTTCTCATAGAATTATCAATCCATGGAACTCAAGTTTAAATATGAAGGAATATATGTGGTGCTCAAAAGGATTTCTAATAGATCACCATAAGAAGTTATAGTTAAGAAAATGGAGAGGACCTTCCATAAAGGACAAGTTATTTGGGAAATAAGTTATTTAGTGATACCTTATAATTCATCCATGGGTAAGTAATATACTCATCATGATGAAATTTAGAATATTTTAGAGAAGCATAGTGTGGTATTCAATTACTTGCCTCTTAGATTACCACCTAATAGAGGATTCTAGCACATCATAGAATTGGAGTTAGAGCCAATCTTGTAATGACCATTGCTTACCACCACCCAATAATGTAAAAAGAGGAGATATAAAAGGCCATAAAGGAAATTTTGGAGATGGGTCACTTTAGTCCTAGCTCTAGCCTATTTACTTCATTAATGGTTCTTGTGAAGAAAAAGGATGGCACCATATGGATGTGCATTGACTATAGGGCCTTGAAAAAAAAATATCATAAAAAATAGATACCCTATTCCTATGATTGACGAGCTCATTGATGAGTTGCATGGGGAAGCATACTTTTCAAAGATTGATTTGAGGTTGGATTACCATCAGATCTACGTAGGGATGAGGATGTACATAAGACAACATTAAATTTTCACTTTGGACATTTTAAGTTCTTGGTCATGCCTTTTGGTTTAACAAATGCACCAACTACCTTCTAGTAATGTATGAATCAAGTCTTTAGAAATAAATCAATAAGATTTGGTTTGGTTTTCTTTGATGACATTTTGATCTATAGTAAGACTTAGGAGGATCATTTGAAGCATTATATGTGGTCCTTAAAATTATAAAGCAACATGATCTCTTTTTAAGAGAATCCAAATGTGAGTTTAGGGTGACAACAATAATGTACTTGGGACATGTAATTAGTGCTCAAGGTGTTCAGGTAGATCAATAGAAGATCTAAGCTACCCTAGATTGGCCTCTTCCCACCACACTAACATAGTTGATAGGATTCTTTGAATTATGTAGTTATTATAGAATATTATTTAAGGTATTTTCACACCTATTATCACCCTTGGTTGTTATGACAAAGAAATTAACTTTTTCATGGACATGAATAGTGTAAGAATATTTTGACAAGCTTAAAGAGGTAATGAGTTCATGCAATGTATTTACTATTCGATATTTTTCACTTCCATTTGTTATAGAGTGTGATGATTCAAAAGAAAAAAATGGAGCAGTATTAGTTCAGAAGGGGCATACCATAGAATTTGAAAGTAGGAAGTTGAAAGAATAAAATAAGGGATTCTAAATAAATGAAAAAGAAATGATGGACATCATGCATGCTTTGGCCAAGTTATGATAGTATTTGGTTTATGGAAAATTTTGGTGAAGATTGATCATAACAGCTTGAAGTTTTTCCTTGGCCAATGTGACTTTAATGATAGGCAAAAAAAATGGGTGAGTAATATCCAAGCCTATGATTTTAATATAGAATACATGAAATGGAAAAATAATATAGTAGTTGATGCTCTTTCTAGATGACTACTCTACATTCTACTTTGTTATTTCAATAGATTAGAAGGTTTCAATCATCGAAAAATATGTTAAAAACACATTTTATACTAACCTCCTTGATGGGAATGTGAGAGAAAACAAATTTTTAGTTATGGATGGCCTCATAATTTATAAAAATAGAATCTTCCTAGTTCTTAAATCCAAAATGAATGGGAGGATTTTGAGAGCCTTTCATGATGCATCACTAGTGGGACATCCAAGATTAGACAAGACCTAAAAATACATCCAAGAAACATTATCATGGAAGGGAATCAAGAAGGACATACTCAAACACATTAGAGAATGCAAAACCTATCAATAAAACAAGTTAGATCATGTATTTCTAGTAGGATTGCTACAACAATTACCTATTTTGAATCAGAAGTGGGAAATTATATCCATGTATTTCATTACAGGTCTTCCCAAGGTAGCTAGGAAATATTATATTTATGTTGTTGTGGATAGACTAACTAAGTATGCACATTTACTTCCTATTACTTATGAATTTAAATCACATCAAATAGTATATTTATTATTCAAATAAGTGTTCATCCTACATGGGTTGCCTATAAATATTGTCACTGATAGAGATGACATATTTAAAAGCTCTTTTTGGTAGGAATTATTTAATTTAATTGACACAAAACTCAACCCTAGCACAATCTATCACCCAAAAATAGATGGGAAAACATAAAATATGATTAAGTGGGTTGAAGGATATTTGAGGAATTATGTTTCCTATCATCAGTCAGAATGGGTTAAGTGGTTTCACTTGGGAGAATACTCTTACAACACTACCCACCATATGTCCATTAGTATTTATCTGTTTATGGATTTGTATGGAAATGATGAATTTATATTTGTTGAATTGGTATTTAAAAATAATATAGTGATAACAGATATTTATTTATTACAATAGAGTCAAGATATACTCATATCCCTCAAAATCATATCCAACAAGCCAAAGACCAAAAAAAGTTTTATGCAGATCATAAATGCATTGAGAGGTCATTTGAAGTTGGGGATATGGTATTCCTAAGATTTCATCCTTATAGGAAAACATACATCAAAATAAGTTGTGTTGAGAATCTTAAACCATAATTCTATGGGACCTACAAGATCATTAAGAGGGTTGGTGAAGTAGCCTGTAAACTAGAATTGCCAGAGAACAGTAGGATCCATAATGTTTTCCATGTGTCTCACTTAAAAAGGGAATTGTACAAAGTATCACATCCTTAGTATATTTTCCACCTTGGATGATGAAGGAAAGATGATATTGGAACTAGATGCCATTATTGAGATAGAGGAGAAGACACTGAGAAACAAGAGCATTACAAAATATTTGATTCGTTAGAAGAATATACCTATGGAAGATGCTACTTGGGAAGGACTAAAGATTTTGGAACACTTAAAATTGCATTGATTGAGGGAAAGTAATTTTAGGGAGGGAGGACTTGTGATGTACCCTTTTTAATTATTTCATTATAGTGGAATTGAAATCCCATTCTAATATTTTTTAGGAAACTTCAAGGGAAAGAATTGTTAATAATGTGGTAGTGGCATTAAGGATAATCTATGACAATGCATTAATGAGGGGGGGAGTTATAATGGGATATTTTTATAAATTTCATGTCCATTATGGCTAATCTATGACATGTTTTATGATGGACATGAGAGAGACTGGAAGTGGCACATCTTTGTGGGTTAATTTTAGCATGGTGTAATGAAAAATAGTTGGTGGGCCTATTTTTGTGGGAGAATATTACATGCATACCATTATTATTATTAGTTTTAAATATGGGGCATTGGGATTTATGACCCAACTCTTATTTATGTCATGTATCTTGACCAATTTGGGATATTTTGACAAATTCATCCATTATCTTCCATAGCTTGGGCATCTGTGTTTAACTACAATATTTAAAGACTAAACCCCTTGGGTTTTTGGAGATAAGAGGATGAAACCCCTTTGGTTTCTTGAGGGAAAGCTCATACAAAGGTTACATTTGCATGATAATCTTGGTTCAAGTTTTTAGTGTGTGTTTTGAGCTTTCAAACATAGTTTTTAGAGTGTGGCACCATAGTGGCCAGAGTGTGTGTTTCAGATTTATTAGTTGTGTGTGTGGATATAGATATTATTGTACTGTTAACCAAATTTGACCTTGGTCAAATTGGGACCCCTATAGGTAAAAATTTGACTTTTTAGATGTTTTATGGGTCTAATATTTTATCATGGGGTGTATTATAAGTTATATGATGTGATTTAATGCCATATTAGCCTTGGTCTTGATCTAATTAGTCAATATGTCATTTTGAGTCATTTTGAAGTCATTTAGGGGTCATAAATGAAAGTGGCATGGTTTTAAAGGTGCCCAAGTGTCTTGATTTCATTTGAAACATCCAAAAATTTAGATTCCTTATCAGTATTTTAGTCCCATCTAAATCTTATAGGTTATCTAATTAAAAATCAAGAAACCAACTGAAAAGAGGGAGTTTGGCACTTGTATAGCCTATGAGGAAAGATGACACATGGGATAAGGTCATGGAATGTATATTAATATTCCTTAGACTTATTTATATGATTTAAGTACTTTGGAAGTTATAAAAAATGCCCAAAACCATTTTTCTCCTTCTTCGCCCTTCTAGACACACAAAACCAATCAATAGGTTTGTGCTTCATACATATAGTTGAAGAGGTTTCAGGTCAAAAAAATTTGAGATGTGAAATTAAACTCATAGAGATACATTTACATAAAAATATTTTTAATATTTATCAATTGTGTTTTATGAACCATCTGTAACAATTTGACTATGTTTTTTTTCTCATTATTTCCTGCACCCTATAGGTTTTGCTCTATTTTGGACAGGTCCATACAACCCAGCTAGTGATTTTGACTCTAGAGGATGTTGGATTTATTCTCAAATTATATTCATTATTTTTTTCATATTTCATGGTGTTTTGATGAGTGAGTCATCTCATGTTGTAGGAAGGTGTCACCATGTGAGGTCTCAGTCAAAGTTTTCCTTGTTTGCAGAATGTTGGTTTTATGCAAAGGTCTCATGTAGATGGAATATGATGTTCCACATGTATTAATGAAATAATATTTCCATACTTATATTATTGGTATCATAACATCATGCTTAGATCAAACTCTCAGTCCATTATCATACTCAGTCAACTCTTTACCCACTTTTACTTGCAGTCATGGTGAAACACGTGTATGAAACCTGTATTGCATGTTCACAAAGGTGTGATGAAGGTTTTAAGGCATTATTTTATCCTTTATCATCATGATTTAATAATTTAATCTTACATATGGTGAAATGAAGAAGTATTGTTTTAGTCATGTGCAACATTTACATATAGTCTACCCTTGGAATGTGTACCTACAGGTACTTGAAAGGTTTTAAAATGTTGAAACATGATGTGGAAACCTTAATCAAGATTTTTATATCATCATATATTGTTTTATCCCTTTTAAATATCATGTATTTTATCATAATGTCAAATTCATGATATTATTTCTCATACCATTTCACACATACTTCTTGCATACAACTCAACATGCACCTACAAGTGCCCTCATAGGACTCATCATGTTGAGAAGGAAATTTTAAGATGAGATAGGTTATTGAATATTAAATGAGTTTGTTTTGTAATGTTTTATATTGGTCTAAAATTCATTAAAGGCCAAACACAATTCATACTACCCAAGTTTTTACCCACTACCTGTACATGAAAATGACCACCTATAGGTGGCACAAGCAGAAAACTGAAGATGTTGATTAGAGAAGTTTTGGCATGCTTGGGAGATTCCATGAGGTTTGTGGGATTTATTGTTAGTATAAAAAATATTCTTGAATCCTAAAGTTAATAGGTGAGGGTGGGAACCATGTTAAAATAAACAATGACTGTATTAAGGGACACTTTCCCTAAAAGAGTAAAACAACGGACCTGACCATTTTGTGGATGACATACAACAAGGTTGCCAATTCCCTTTATGCATATTGATGACCTTATATTGAAGATTATACATAGAGGTAATCCATTAAAATTTTGGAGTGAATGTGACTAAAGGAAAATGGTTATTAGAAGGCCTAAAGTCAAACTTTTATGCACTATTTACAAGCAGTAAAACCTATAGATTTTGAGCTCTAAAGAAGGTAGCCATCACCTAAGGTTGTAAATGAAAACATATCTCCATGACTAAATGATATTATCAAGTGAAAAGGGAATATAAAAGAGCATTTTTGATCTAGGGATCATCTAAATAGGTTATAACACTCTTTTTTTTCAGTCTCATTCATACCTACAAGTGTCTCACCTAAGATGTTGGTATTTAGTAGACTGTGAAGTCTTGCATATGCATATCTTGAGCTTGGATATAGAAACGTATGAACATAGAGACACTTGTTAGCTCAAAATGTTTTCTAAAACCCTAAATGGTTCTCATGAGTCTTATGATATAGGTTTCAAATAATAAAGCCACCTACAGGACCCCACATAATCAACTGTAGTTGATTGTGAGGGGTAAAGAGTAAATTTTGGGATTCTTGATGAGGATATATAATATAAATGAAATAAATGGGTAAAAACAGGTTTAAAATGAATTAAAGGGAATATAGGGATGTTGATAAACATCTTTATCAAGATAAATCATGCAAATCAACCTATGAGATTCATTGTTGAGGAAGACATGCAGGGTAACACAATCATACTTGATAAAGCAAAACATGATTGAAAATGCAGACATGGATGATTGATAAGGTTGGTAAGTATATAAAACACTTATAAAATGATAATTATCACCCAATTATGCACAAATAACATATAAATATTAGAGAATAGGAATCCAATCAAGCATACACAGTTCACACAAAAACCCTGTGCACAATACCCTTTTACACAGTTTATCTTGAGTTTTATAGAAGTTGGGGGGTCTATTAACCTATACCTATTAAAAGGCTCAAAATTAGTATAGATCACCTTTATAACATTAATAATCCTCTAAAACATTATTTTGGTTTGATGAAACAAGGGAAGTACCCTCTATTTTGTCTCAGATAGAGGGTACTTCCCTTTATGCACATACTAACCGTTTTGGAGAATGGAGACAAAAGGATGAGCCAAGAGCTGATTGAGAATTGAGGATAGGTTTGGAAAGTTTTATAACACATATTAAAACATAATATACCAAGCAATAAATGGTGAAATTTAACAGGTGGTCCAAACCCACAAGAGTTGTAGTCAAGCCTAATAGGCAATGTTTAGGCTCAGAGGTCAAATGGAGAGTCACTTCCAATTGTAATATGAGATGAGTATTCCAATGGTTTGTGTCAAATTTTTGAGGTTATTTCAGACATGTTAAAGATTTAACCTTGTAGGGGAAGGTATGAAAATACCATTTGTTACTTAAAGATAACTCAAGCCTACAGGAAATGGAAGAACAAGCTTGATAGGGTAACTTAAAATGCTCACATATTTATTGAGGATTTGCATGGAGATTCAAGGAGTTTATGGATGTCTTAAAATCTAAATTTGTGGATTTTTTTTGAAATTTCAATGTCTAACCTTCATCACAATCCTTAAGAGCAAAAGTGACTCAAAACCCTTACAAACCCTTAGGTAAGGACCCGATTGGGAGGATGAGGTTGGAAGGATATCCAAGTGGGGTGGAATGACAATAAAAATTATTTAACCTTGTATAATAATATCTAAGGATCCTCCCCATCCTTTTGAACTGTATGAAATTTTATGGATGGAGTATAAAATAGGGTATTTTTGACTATTTTATACATTGTATAAGTTTTAGGAGGTTTAAAGAGATAAAAATAAAATTTGGGAGGAATATAGAGAATTAATATAACTCAAAATGTCCATTTAATTATTCATAAAAACTCCTAAGTGTTCCTACCATATCTCTCATCTCAACCAATCAAAACTGGCATAGTGAACATGATGGTGAGAAGTGTGAAAACTTCAAGTGGATGGATTTTTAATGTCACCCTGAGAAGTATAAGGCCATGGAGGGTATTAACAAGTTTCATAAACTCCCTTTAATGTATTTTCATGATAAACTAAAGCCAATTTTGTGTCCAAGTGTGAAGGGTGACTGAAAAATGAGTTTCTTAGACTGCAGGTAGTGATGGCTCACTTCCAAGAGATTTTAGATGAGTAGGACTGCAACCAATGCATGGAGAATCATGTCTAAAAAATTTCCCTCTAAATATAATAATTATACATATCCATATTCAGTTTTGGGATGTTAAAATAAGGATAAATCATGAAAGAAATTTTTTGAGCTAGCAAAGAGAATTTCATGCCACATTTTAAGAGTTTCATGACTTGAAGTGACACTTGCACTTCCTGACTTTGCATGATTAATTTTATATTACATTATCATGCAAAAGTAACTAATTGTATCTACTTAAAAAGTGTCCTCATGAACTTTAGACTTATTTCTTGTCTGCTCTCTCTCATGTTCTATACGAACCAACCATTTTGGCCTTTGTAAACTATGCTCCACCTAAGTATGGCAAAACCCTACTCATTTGTATACCATGGATCAATAAATACAATTGATTTTTACCTATTACATGGATATTCATAGTGTTTTCACTTGAATTATAGATCTTACTTAGTGATTACTATGGTTTCCTTAGCCTTATTATCTCATTTTCACACCTATTTTCAACTTGAAAGCTTCTTCTTGTAGGTCATGTGAAGTGTTCTAGTAAAGTGTCAAGTTTGAGTGAGTTAGTCTATTAACTAGTTCAATTCAAGGCCTCTTATATAGTCCTCCTATCCTAAAAATTCATCACAACCTCATAATGAAACATTGATGTGAGAAGATTCAAATTGCAGAAGTGTATGTTTAGTTAGTCTCTTGGTCTCATGTGTGACTTACAATTGGTTAGTAGTCATCAAAAAATTTGGTGTATAACCTCATTTAGGATAGTTTAATTTTAGTTTTCTCTCCCTTTTCCCTCACAATCATAGGATTAGTAGTGATCTAAAAGTGGTACATCAAGGGAGTAGCCCTATCTAGAGATTCACCTCATTCTTAGGCTGCCCACAACCTTTAGGTGTTTCAATTATGCCTTTTAGATGAGGAGAGCTGAGACATCTCCTCAAAGGGTGAAAATCCAAGTGAAAAGATGTACTACAAAACATTTTTTCCTTTTCATAGATTAAAATCACATCTTTTAGTCGGGTATTATTTCCTTCTATGCATGTTCAATTTGAAAGGTTTTAGGGTCTAGTTGTGAAAAAATATGCATTATGTACTTTGCTAGTTTGATATAAAAAAGTGTGCATGTTATATAAAGTGTGTGCATGCACCATGATTGTTTTTTATTTGGTGAAATATTTTAGATTTCATATATTTTCAAATAAAAGTTTGGTGTAGGTCTATATAGGGATTATCTTTCACAATGATCTTTATTAAAAACCTAAGCAAGCTAACTAAACATGTGTAGGTAAAAACCATTAAATTAACTAAAAACTACACTAACAGTTGTTTCACCTCATATATAACTCACCTATATAACTCACTCTTTTAAAGTGGATCATCCAATAGAAATTAAATTTCATGCTCAATAGGCCTCACTGATGGCAATCCCATGGGCTCATGAAAGACTTCCTTGAAGTGTTGTACCAACTCTCATACACGCTTCTAATATTTTTAAGTAGAGTAACTACAAGAATTTGTATGTGTAACCACTTATTTTTATCAAATATCTCTTAAAATAGGTAAATAAAACTTCCCACTTACATTAATAATCCTTTTAGCTTGAGAATCACATACCAAAGAGATTTTAGAATCACCTTTGTAATATGAAATGATGTAGCTCTTTCCATACTTTACCGAATGGTATTGATTGGATCTCTTCATGAAGATAACATCCTGTATATACAGATAAGGGTTTCCAAACACTACACCACACACATAAAAATGCACAACATCCACTATAACTTCATCAATGTGATATGTATTAATACCAAACTTAATTTTACATTGCTTGGTCACCTTGATGTTTACACCTTTCTTCACCTAACCCAAATCATATAAGATTGTATGATTATAAGTCCTTATCTTCAATTTGTCTACTCAGTCCTTGCTTATCAAATTTTCTTGTGAATAAGTATCAAAAAGGGCAACCACTTTTTGTTTTCTTAATATAAATTTAAATATGGAAAAGCTTAGAACTTTCACTATATTGAGCACTAATACTACCCAAGCATGTATATCTATTGACTAATATACAACAAAAATTCTCATCCACATCAGAGATGTAATCAATGTCTTCACCTTTGAGAGAGGGCATATCCTTCTTATAATTGTTCTTGAACATGTGAAATTATGGATGTAGCTTACAAAATTTTTCTTTAGAATGATAATCAACATCACCATGCCCATAATGTGTTTGTGTAACCTTATTATAAATATAATTAACATCATGCTTAACTTTTCATTTCTCTTGACCCTTATGCTTATAACCACCTTGTTGGATTGGAGTTGTTTGAAAGGTAGATGGGGAATACTTCTTGTCTATTGAAAACTGGTTGAGATTTATCTCAAAAATATTTATAGGTATTCAAATTACACACTTCATTCATTATTAGAGTTTACAATATATATAAATTTTCACTCCTACAAATATGGAGTCAACAATAATTTGCAATCTCTTCAATCTATCTATCTTATCTCTAAAGTCTCTCTCTCAAGTCTATCTCCTAATGAGTTATCTAATCATATGTATATAACTCTTTTTATTCTCTGAACAAGTACATATTTGAGTTGTTATTAAAACTCATTATTTATGCACTAACATTATAATTACATGTGTGTGGATAATTCCTCAACATTACCCCCCTTAGTAAAAAAATGGGGATAGGAACTACAAGGACTCAAAAATTCTAAATTCCCCTACCTCCCCCTTGCTCCCCTCCCCAAATTTTAACATTGGGATATTTTGTTCAGTAACAAATGCATTCATAGGAGATTGATATATTGGAATACATTGTCATACATAGGAGAGTTTATTAAAAAGATAAGTCTTGTTTTATTTTCAAATGCCTTCATAGGCTTATTTGAGAACTTTCGACTCACTACAAAGACTATAAATGATAATTAATTTAAAATAATATAAATGACACTTACTTTAAAATATGACACAAATAAAAATACTAAACTCACAACTAATTAATGCAATTATAAAAATGACAATGACACTAAACTTATAGACTTTATTTTTTTTGATTTTGGACTAACGACACGTGACACTAAAAAATAACACTAGGACCTATTAACTATTAATTTATTGTCTATAAACCTAATTTAATGATAATGTGTCATTTAAATTATAATATGGCACTATATTTTAAATAAATTTAGTATAAAACTAAAAAAAACTATTACCACGTATTTAAAATTTTAAACCTAAAAACTTTAAATAAAAAAAATACCTGAAAGACTGACGATTAAAACCACTTTAAAAATATTAAAACTAAATTTTATAAATAAAAAAACCTCAAATATATACCTATAATCTTAAAACTAAAACATAACATTAAAAAAAAACCCACTAAGTTTGAACAAAACCATGACTTTGTTATGGTGAAAAACATGGTTGGAAACTAAAAAAAGATTCTAAAACGTTAACCACAAATTGAGTGGTTTTGGTGATTTTGGGAGAAATTAGTTGAGGATGTAATGATAGTGATGCAAAGGCATTAAGGATAATTCCTCTTTAGCATCATGGTTTGGTTCTTAATCCAACTAATCACTTGCACATGTTCAAAATTGTCCTTACTTAGCAATAATTTCCGCTTTATATTCCCTGTGATTTTTGGTTTATGTGGTCTATCCCTATTTGCTTGAATAATATGAATAAATCTTGGTGTCATTAATCTTGTCATCTAATGCAAAACTTAGTCCATACCTCATTACTGTTCTTCCTTTGACAAACACTCTCTTACTCCTTCACTAGTTTATCTAAGCATAACCCTTAGGTTCTAAACACCAAATATTAGTTTTTATTTAAGATTCTAATCCAACCCTTGATAACTATCAATTCACCCCTCATTGCTTATTTACACATTTTCTCTTGTTGGTAATGGTAGGCTAGTAGCCTTATTTGGTATTTTCTCATGAATCATCTTACATAGACACTTTTATCTAGGTGTAATCACTTTTGTTGGTGTTATTATATACCATTTAACATGTTAATAAAGTTTCATGACTTGATTTTTTCCTTAACTACCACTTCTTTTGGAAAATCCACTCCCTTTAAGGCCTAATTAGGCTTATTCCAAGACCCTTGAGTCAAATCCATACTTGTACAATTTGTACCAGTCTTAAACCAAAATAATATTTAAGGTAATGTTATATTAGACCAAATTACAAAGTTTCATGTATTTATCATGGTGGAATCTCCTTAAAAACACAAAACCCTAGTCCTAGGGTTTACACCTTCCTATACAGGCTAAGACCACTTAAAAATCAATATATTGAGGTGTATTACATTTCAAAGCATCAAAACACTTTTCAAAAATCTGTATTCACTTTCCATAGCTTTTCCAATTGATAGTATACCTCATCTTTAGCATTACATGCTTGGATTCTTCAAATCTCAATTTGACTGTGCTCAATGTTAACTGTGTGAGGCAGAGGGTGATAGTTTACTATTTGTTTCATTCAATGCCACTCTTAAATATTGTTGTAAATTTCATAAGGTATATAATAATCCTATCTTAACCCTTTCAATTATTATTAATCCTTTAATTTATTTTCAAGATGCTTCCATCAATGAAACATCAAACACTCACCAAACTGTGTCAACTATCATGGACTGTGTAATGTCCCTTTACTCTATATCTTCCCTTTTTTCTTGATAGGTAATCACTTGGAATCTTTTAAAATTTTCCACACCTATCTAAGTGTTAATTAACTACTAAATCAAATTCCCTTGCCTTAGGTTTTCAATCTTCACTCAGTCTACTTAATTGTTCCCTACAAAATAGGGGTCTATGTGTTGCTTAGCCAATTGTAGTCTCTCTTCAGATTATCAACCTATGTCAAAGGTTTATATTCATTAATTTATACATATTTATGTTTTTTCATGATCAACAAACCCTCATATTCCTTTTGCATCATGACTAACTTTATGTTTACCTAGTATTGATTTGACCAAAATAAGGTTTTGAGTTAAAAAATAGGGGATGCAGGTTAGCAAATGACTGAGCATTTATCATCTCTTTTACATAATTATTATTAGGTTTATCCCCAAGACTCCTAAATATTCAATAGAAATATTTAATCAATACTCAAGAGAATGAAACTCTAAATGTCCATTTAGTAAACTTCCTTTTGTAACTCTATTAATCAATCAATAATATACAAACCTTCACTAACACTGAGTTGTTACTCATCATTCATACACTCTAAAATGCCATTAACAACACATAAAGATTATATAAACCAATTAATGGTCTAAGGTAATTTTTAAAACTCTCCAACTATAATCAACTTCTCCAAATATAAGAGTTTCTCATCTCAATGAGACTATCGACTTCCTTGCAAGTTTCTGCCATGTAATGTCTGCCAAAATGTCTAGACCTGTAAATACAAGGAAATATTCAATACATATCAAAGTAATAAAACATTATTAATTAAAAAAATTTAATCATCAACAAAAAAATCTTCTCATTTATTCTTATTATCAATTTTAGCTACAAAATTTAGTTCGTGTTAGGACTTGTCAACCCTCATTGAGAGGTATATCAACTTTTCCATTGCTCCCTGTGTTTATACTTCTTGGAAATTATTATCCTCTCTCAATAATCCTCTCTTATTCCCTCTAACCTTAAAAATGACTCTTCTTTTTCCTTTTCAACGTAGGATCATAGGTTAGTTGGACAATCTTAGTTATCATAACTAACTTTTATGTATAAGAGTAATCTTGTATTGACTCAAAATGCCCTTTTCAATGTAATAAACATGAAAATGTGTTTAAAATCCTTAATCATGACTAAAATAGACTCCTAAACCAAATTATTCACTTAAACATCCCAAAATGTACAAAATGACCCTCTTAATCTCTTTTAAAATATTTGAATATTTGAATTCTTGTTTTTAGAGGGAAAACTTCAAACCCTTTAAAAATTCCACCTATGACTTTTATGGACCCCATATGACCTCATACACATGAAATTGACCTTGAAAGGTCTCTTGACACCTACTAATACTCAAAATTGACCATATTTTGACTCTTTAAGACCAAAATGCAAAATTGATAGCTTTGAAGCTTGATGTTTCTGCATTATATTCCCTAAGAGGGAGAAAAACTTGAACCTGCATCTTTATTCCTTGATTTCTAATTGATATTGTGAGGGTCCTTCATAATTATCATGATGCTAGTCCTTTGTTTTGGTTCCATTCTTCTTGCCAAATGTTTTCTCTTCTTCTTCTTGGTCTTGTCTATTCTTTGTGTCCATTCATCCTCCACTTCCATGAGGTACTCCCACTACTGTATTTTTGCATTGACTACACATTCCACCTTTTCCCAATAATTTTTAACCTCTTCACATTCAAATATAGCCAACTTGTATACATTTATCTTTTTCACTCTTGCTTCATGGCTTCTTTTCTCCTCAATCTCACTTGTGGTTTGCTTGTCTAGAGTATTTTGCTTCAAGTTCATGATTTATCCTTCTTCATGAGGCCCTATTGGCCTCTCTTTCATGTAGATATCTATCCTTTGTTCACCTATATGTTATTTTGCTTCCTCTTCTTCAAATTTCTTCATATTTTGATGCTCTTTTCTCTCATCTTACTCACTATACAAGAGTAACATCTCATTCCTCTCATCCTCACCATAGTACAACATGACATGATTAATATTGGGCTGCCCATATCCTTGTTTATCAAATACAAAATCAGTTTGAGGTTTAACCATTGTGTACTTCACCTTATTGGTCATTTCCTTCCTTATTTGCTTGTATGTTTGTATCTTTGTTTACACAACTTCTTATACATCTCTTTGTTGTTCCACTCTTGAGTTTTCTTGGAATTATTGCTTAACTTATACCTACTATAAGTCATCCATTTTCATCTCTTTTGATGGAATAAGTATCTTATCCAACATCTTCAATTACTCTTGTAACTTGAATGCATCGAATTCTTCAAATTCCTGATCAAACCATGGTTTGATTTGTTCTTCTTTGTCTTGGGAATATTTTTGTTTGCCTTATCTTTGGACTCACTCATTTTTGAGAGTCATATCATAATCATATTTCTATACATCATGCTTCTCAATCACTCTTTGAGGTTCTTCTTCCTCATCTTGCCAAACTATGCATTCTTCCATTAATGTCATGGTTTCTATGTACAATAAATCTTCACTATTGGAGTCAAAGTCAAACATACCATCATATATCACACTTTAAAACACATCTTGAAAATATTTATCTTCTCTTGTGCATTCATTTTATTGTTCACATTTTTGTACCTTTACCTTCTTGTCTTGGTTTGATTGCACCATTTTGCTTGTGTGCTTTTTAGGCTTGACATTTTCTTCAATCTTCATTCTTACTTGGAGTACACTTGCATCTTGCTTCTCTTGTGCTATTGTCATGATTTTCTCAACCCACTTTCTACCTTATATCTTCTTGGGCTACCACTTGCCTCTTTTTCCATCACTCTCATGCCTCATGCCTTGGTCATCTATCTTGCCAACTTGATGTACTTTGCCATCTGCCTTTTGTTTCCACATTTGTGCTTGTTTTCTACCTATACTCTTACTTTGTTTGACCTCTTATTTTAGGTTCAAATCCTTCTTCTCTTCACTTGTTTGTTTCATCCACTTAGGCCATACATACCCATGCCCTTGTTCACCTTTTGAGGGCTGAAATCTACAATGATTTCTTTCAACTAGCATATCATGCTTTTCCTCTTCACTTATGCAATTGAATTCATCATTCAAACATTCATTTACATCCAATAGAAACTAATGTAAGCTTATATTTTCCTATTTATCTTCATGAATGACCTTAAAATCTTCTTGGGTGACCTCCTTATCTTCTTGGTGCACCATCTGCTTTGTTTTAGTTGCTATGCATGACATTTCATCATAATATTCCTCTTTCTCTTCATTTTCAACATGTGATATCTCTTCAATCTCCTCCTCTTTATTTTCTTCAAGAGGTTCTTTTCTTTATCATTCTCTTTCCACTTGATGGGTATCATTCTTGACCCATTATTAATCCCTTTTGAGGCATCATGTTTTACCTTAACCAACTTCTTCTTCATACCTATAAACATAAACTCAAAAGTAATGTTAACATATAAAACTAGAGACCATATTATCTCTTTGAATGTCTTTGGCTTAGACATATTCCATCTTCTCTTATCTTCACCCTCATGTGCTCTTCTTGGAACTTATTTCTCCTTCCTTCAATGAGACCTATCTTCACTACCTCTCTTTCTTGTTGCTCACTTGGCAACATCTTCTTTCTCATTCTTCTTAGGGCTGCTCCCTCTTTCTTCTTCTCTTTATTCAAGACACCTTTCTTGTGACTTCTTCTCACAAGTGATTCTATGGGCCACTTTACCTTTCTTATCACATTTTAGCCTATCCATTGGCTATCTTGACTCTCCATGAGCTTCACCATGATCTCAATCCTCTCAAATCTCTGCCCCAATTCTTTTCTTATATCTGCTACTTCTTTTTCTATATCCGTCTTCCCCATTTCTCTTCACTTTCTTGGCCTATTTAGACCTTTCTCTTAGAAAGTCCATAAATATTTCCTCTTATATATTTTTTGGGCCTTTCCTCTTCTTGATTACTCTATGTAGGATCTCTTATTAACTCTCTTGACTCTCTTTTGGAGTCTTCTTTATTTCCTCTTCTCTCTTGGAGCTTCAATGCTCTCTTTTCCTCTTCTCTTTTCTAGTATTTTCCTTCTCAAAGGACTTTGGGGATTTTTCACTTTCATCTATAAATATTATTCTCCTCTATTCTGACCTAATGGATCAGACCTGCAACCTTATCTTCTCCCTCAACACCCTGCAAGTTACTCCTCATGCACATCTCATAGCATGTTATCTTTATCTCAAATCAACAAAATGGAAAGAATTCAAAACAAAAAATTTACCCAAGCATACCTTAATATATCTGATACCAAATGATGTATATTAATTAATGATAATTCCTTTGTATCATCATGGTTTGGTTCTTATTCCAACTAATCACTTGCATGTGTTCAAAATTGTCCTTACTTAGCAATAGTTTCCACTTTATATTCGTTGTGCTTATTGGTTTGTGTGGTATATCCATATTTTATTAACTAATATGAGGTAATATTTATGTTATTAATCTATAAAAATAATGCACAACTTATTCCATACCTCATTACTATCCTTCCTTTGATAAATAAATGCTTACTCCTTCACTAGTTTGTCTAAACATAACCCTTAGGTTCTAAACACCAAATATTGGTTTGTACTTAAGAGTCCAATACAACATTTGAATATTATTTAAACTATCTCCACATACCTATCTAAAACCCTTATAACTATAACTTCACCCCTCATTACTTCTTTACACATTTTCTCTTGTTGGCAATACTAGGCTAGTAGCCTTGTTTTGGTATTTTCTCATGAATAATATTAAAAAAAACAATTTTATCTATGTGTAATAACTTTTTTTGGTGTTATTATATCCCATTTAACATGTTTACAAAGTTTCATGACTTTATTCTTTCCTTAACTACCACTTCTTTTGGAAAATCCACTCCCTTTAAGGCCTAATTAGGCCTATTCCAAGACCCCTGAGTCAAATTCATAATTGTACAATTTGTACCAATATTAAAACAAAATAATATTTAATTTCATGTTTTATTTTAATAAATTACAAAGTTTCATGAATTTATCATGATGGAAACTCCTTAAAATCACAAAACCCTAGTCTTAGGGTTTACATCTTCCTGCATAGGTCGAGAACACTTAAAAATCAATATTTTGAGGTGTCTTACATTTAAAAGTGTCAAAACATTTAGAAAAAATATGTATTCAATTTTCATAGATTTTAAAATTGATAATATTCCTCATCTTGACCCTTACATGCTTGGAATCTTCAAATCTTAGTTTGACTGTGCTCAATGTTAACTGTGTAAGGCAGTAGGGTGATAGTTTGCTATTTGTTTCATTAAATGCCACTCTTCAAGATTGTTATAAATTAAATCAGGTTTATAATACTCCTATATTACCCCTTTCAATGATTATTAATCCTTTACTTTATTTTCAATATGCTTCCATGCATGAAACATCAAACACTTACCAAACTGTGTCAACTTTTATGGACTATGTAATGTCCCTTTACTTTGTATCTTCCCTTTTTGATTGCTAGGTAATCTCCTAGAATATTGTCCATTATTACACACCTATAAAATTGTTAATGAACTAATAAATCCACTACCCTTTCCCTAGGTTTTTAATCTTCACTCAGCCCACTTAACTATTCCCTACAAAATAGGGGTCTATATGTTGCTTAGCCGACTATAATCTCTCTTCAGATTATAAACCTATTTCAAAGGTTTATATTAATTAATTAATACATATTTATAATTTTTAATTATCATAAAACCCTCCTCTTCCTTCATCATCATGACTAACTTTATGTTTAACTAGTATTGATCTGACCAAAACAAGGTTTTGAGTCAAGAAATAGGGGATGCCAGTTAGCAAAGGATTGAGCATTTATCATATTTGTTACATAATTATTATTAGGTTTATCCCAAATAATCATAAATATTAAATAAAAATATTTAATAAATACTCAAGATAGTGAAACTCTAAATGTCCATTTAGTAAACTTCATTTTACAACTTTGTTAATCAATCAATAGTATATAAACCTTCACTAACATTGAGTTGTTACTCATCATTCATACACTCAAATGAAATTAATATCACATAAAGGTTATATAAACCAATTATTGTTCTAGGGTCATTTTTCAAACTCTCCCATTATAATCAACTTCTCCAAATACAAGAGTTTCTCATCTCAATGAGACTATTAGCTTCCTTGCAAGTTTTTGCCTTGTAATATATGCCAGAATGTCTAGACTTATAAATACAAGGAACTATTCAATCCATATAAAATCAAGAGAACATTATTAACTTGGGAAATTTAATAATAAACAAAAATCTTCTCATTTATTCTTATTATCAATTTCGACTACAAAATTCAGTCCATGAGAGGACTTGTCAACCCTCATTGAGAGGTATATCTAATTTTCCATTGCTCCCTGCCTTTCTACTTCTTGAAACTTCTTATCCTCTCTCACCCATCCTCTCCTATGCCATATAACCTTCAAAATGACTCTTATTTTTCCTTTTCAATGTAAGATCATAGGTTAGTTGGACAATCTTAGTTATCATAACTAACTCCTATATATAAGAGTAATCTTGTATTGACTCAAAATGCCCTTTTCAATGTAATAAACATGAAAATGTGTTTAAAATAATTACTTATGACTTAAATAACCCACTAAACCAAATTATTCACCTAAACATCATAAAACATACAAAATGACCCTCTTAATCTCTTTTACAATATTTGAATTCTTATTTTTAAAGGGAAAACTTTAAACCCTTTCAAAAATCCACCTATGACTTCTAGGGACACCATATGACTTCATACACATTAAATTGACATTTAAAGTCCTCTTAAAACCTAATAACACCCAAATTTACCATATTTTGACTCCTTAAGACAAAAATACAAAATTGATAGCTTTGAAGCTTGATGCTCCTGCATTAGTTAGCCAAGTCATGTGTTGAAGGCATAACAAAATAGATGGATGGAAGCTCACTTTAAAGTAAGATATTTGGGATGAGACATGATGACATGATCTTGGAAAGGATCTCAATTATAATCAGGTTCACTTTAGGTTGTGTGGAGGGCATCGATGTGTTGTAGGAGTTTAACAGTTGAGATGGCTAAAAAATGTATAAAAATTACAAAAATGTCTAGGTCTAAAAGCATATCTTTGATCAAATATTTAAAACTTTTGTATTATAAATGAGTGAATGGAATATTTTTTCTAGATCCTGCTAATCATGATCAATCAAAACACATGATAATCCCTCTCGACATAATAGAATTAGCATGACCAAGATCAATGTGAGGCTCAATGATTAGGTAGAATTCAAGTTGAGAACATAGTTAGTTGAGTTGTTGATGATATCCAAAGCTAAGGTGTGAAATTGGATACATAGTTTAATTTATAAATCCCTAATCAAAACAAATATTCCAAACCATAAATAGTATTTTTTAACCAAATAAATATTGTCAATCAGAATTTGTAGTGGTCTGTACTACACCACCTTTGACAAAAAGAGTGAAGGTATACCAATTGATAGATGATTGATAGATTAGTGGATGTGGTATTCACTCCAAGGCCCTTATTATGAACAAGATTGAATTTTAAATATCTCCCTAAGGAACGTGCTCTGATACCAATGTTGAAAATTGGTTGATATTTCTCTCAAAAATATTTTTAGTTAGTCAAATTACACACTTTATTCATTAATAGAGTTTATAATATATATAAACATTTTTTCATTCCTAAAAATATGTAGTCAACATTAATCTGCAATCCCTTCAATCTCTATATATTATCTTTAAAGTCTTTCTCTCAACTCTATCTCGTAATGAGTTATTTTATCATACGTATAACTCTTTTATTCTTCTTGACAAATACATATTTGAGTTTTTATTATAAATCATTATTTACACACTAATATTATAATTACCCATGTGAGGAGTAATTCCTAAACATCGTCCATCTCTAAGTAGTGAGTTTGAGAGCAAGGCTCATCTACATCCATAAGCTTTGGCTAAGATGATGGGTCTCTTCAAATGTCTATGAATTCTACCAACATACTTCATCAAAATGTAACCATTCATTATATCTTTACCCATTTAGACATATTTATAAAAAAACTCACTTGTGTACTCCTACATGCTTTGGCCTAAGATATTGCCAATACAGGGGCCTTTTTTCCTCATAAAAAATAGAATATAACTACTTCTTGATTAACATATTAAAACCATCCCACTTAGTAATAGGAGGAAGATGATAAAAAACTAAGGTATGAACATAAATTTTAAACACATTTAAAGCATGTTTGGTTAATTTTAACCTTGAAAAATAAATGTGTTGGCTCTTATTAATATGATGCAAAATGAAATAAATCTCTAATTGGGATAGCAATTGTCTAGCCTCTCCACATTCACATCTTTGTCATATTTTTGAGTCTCTATATTTACCTCAACATTTAATGGAGGTGGAATTTTTTTGGCATGAGGTTACTCTTCCACATTATCATGATTAGGAGCATCCTCTTTATTTGATTTTAGCATTTCCATAGAAACACCAAGCTTCTTCTTAAGAATCCACATGATGGACTCCAACCAAAAAAGCTTTCTCATAGAAAGAGATATGTTAGCCACTTCTTCAAGCTAGTGAAATATCTCTTCTATTATATGGGAATCTTATTCATTATAATGAACCATACTTCTAATATCTTGCTTCCACTTCCTTGTGGAAATGTCTCCTTTAAAGGGAATTTGAATACCTTGACCACTAGCACTACTTGCTCTAGTGATAGGCATATAATACAATGTTGTCACAAACATAAGAAGACCACACAAATGAATAAAACTAATACTAAATTAGATCCAATACCAATCTAATCTATAAACTAAGTGAATATTCTGCACTAAGCTTCATGAACATGGATCCTATACTCCTAGCTCGACAAATGATTGATAAATAATTATCCAGAGTAATTTCATTGATTAATCATATCTAATCAAGTGTTGGAAATGATATGTATATAAAATTAAACATAATAAATAATCATAAACTAATATAAATCATACATTGAACATTATTAAGATATCACCTAGAGAAACCTGGTGTGGGAAAAATTCTAGTGGATGAGGATTTTTCACTTCCCTTCCACTATGTAATTCAATAGTTGCACAAGTTACTTCCAACCATGTCCTTCATGTATAGAGTTTTCAATAGTACACTATCCAAATATTTCACATAAGACTAATTTATACGTATCAAACAATCCAAAATGATCCAACACAACTAAAATAATAATTAACAATTAGGAAATAATGAGGCAACATGAACAAGGACCCAAACTTGCAAATTATAATGTGAATCCAACTTCAAGACTTATCATTGACTTATCTAATGTTATCTACCTTCCATATAGGTTATATTTATTCCCTTACACCTAAGAAACCACCAAATAATCCAAAAGGATCTTTTCCAAGTACTAGAAGCATTTGAAACCATTCCCATTCCCATTTTTTGGATTGGTGCAAAACTATTGCTTTATACAAATTGATAGTTTCAAAAGTATTGGGGAAGTTTTGTAACCACCACCTATAGACACCAATGGTTTCATAATTATTGCATGTAGACACAAGTGGATATATAACCACCACCTATGTTAATTGGTAGTTTCATCATTCTTTATGAAACTGTTAGTTTTAAAGGATTCAAATTGTTGACTTCATCAATACATGTATAGACCATTATAACACTGATTATGCCACTAAAACTTAATTTAATGATTCAATTTACCCAAACTAAATAAGTGTTTTACATATTATTCTAATTACATGATTTACATAAATGTGTATAATGGAAATGAACTAGATGACATTTCTAGTAAACTAGATTCATGATTTAGATTAGTCATGCTCCCATAGGCAAATATAAGTATAGATGTAATAAATGAATCTCTTAAGTAGGAAAAATATAATGATGGTGAGGATGTATTTATTTACATAGGATATGTCAAATGAGTAAATCATTAATACCATCAATTATAATGACCTTATTGGTAGTATATAAATCAGGTACACTAATGTGTAAGATATAAACATGTATATGTAATTTATGAAAATTCATAATGTATTAGGATGCAAACAATGTGAAGGATCAAAGGTGTTAATTAGTGTCGTAATTCAAGGCACATAAATAATATGGATCCAAAAAGAGTGATATGGTAAGAATTATGCTCAAGTATAGATAATGTGATGCATGCCCCCTATGGTCATGAAGTTATATGTATAGATGTATAGGTATATAATATAGGATTACGTGAAATAATTTCAAATTTCCATCAAGGTGTCAAAGATAAAATAGTAGGCTCAAGGGTGACAGATAATGTGTCTCAATATACACTCCAAATGCACATAATATATAGATAAGCCTAAAGGAGAAATTTAGGTATATTTCCAAAAATATATAGGTGAAATATGTCTCCAATATAGGTGATGTGCCTCTAGGAATGCTAGGTACATAAATGAATCATATCCAAGAACTAAATCATAATGATGTGCAACTAAGATGATATATATATATATATATATATATATATATATATATATATATATATATTATCACAATGTTTGAGAAATAAGTATCCATGTATTAGTCACAGGTAGAACCCATGTATATACTCTAAATGTAACTGAAAACAATATATGTATGACCTATGTAAAGTAGATCTATATAGAAAATGCTAACCTAGAAATATGTCATCGTGTAAAACCCACTTGGGTGAATGTTTCCTTGTCTCATTTTATATATATCCATTAACCATATGTATCCTATATATCCAAAATTTCATCCATAAATGTATATCATGAGAATAAAAAATTAGAAAACATGAATATATAATCATCTATAATAGGAAAAATAATATGATATGTATCATATGACCAAGACAAAGGAAATTTTTTTTTTAAACTTTTTGTATTCTTATACTTTTTGGTACTTTTACAATTTATAAGGTGATATTACACAAGGAGCTATCTACAATATGTCACAATAATTATGTATCAATGAAGCACTAGAATTAGGCAAGCATGACTAATGTAAGGTCTTAGTCATGAATAGTCTTATGTGACACACTAAGTGTCTAATATATCAAACATAGGAGAGGATAACATAAATCACCAAATGAGGTGTTCACCATGTATATAGGACTAAGAAAGCCAATAACACTACTAAGGAAGTGAGGGTCATAGTCTAAATATATCATATGCAATGGAACATTAAAGGAACAATTTAAAGTAGCATATGATAGGGTATGAAGAGTCATAACATATGTAGAAATAAAAATAAACAAGGATAGTAATATAAATCAAAGAACATGTAATGTAAAAAAAATAATCAAAGGTGTCATAAAATGGAGACACCAAAAGATATATGATGAATCCACCATTATCTTTGGATCAAGTGCATGCACTAATTCAAAATCACGAGACAAGAAAATGCATTAAGATGTTGAAAGTGAATGAAACTACAAGTGTGAACAATTTCAAAAACACATAGGTGAATATACAACACTCCATAAACATCTCAATATCTCAGATGTACAAATAGGGAGTGAAATGTGTAACTCTGCCATGAAATTAGGTTAAATGTGATAAGAATAGAGTGTAACTCCCATACCCAAAATAATTGATCAAGAGTAAATGCATCTAGCTAATAATGAGTCAAACATGTAGCTCTTATGACAATGTACACATAAGAAAACATATCCCACAAGTGTAGGTAAAATCCAAGTAAGGTGAAATAACTCATTTGGCATGTGTACAAAATAATCCATAACATAAGAAATACAAGGAAAATAAACACCCTACATTAACACCCCCTCATAATCACAACTGAGGTGGGTAAAATGAAATGGGTTATGAAAAATAAGCGTAATGAGGTACTCAAGTAAAAATTGACTCTCATAAAGTGTATAAAAGGAAAAAACCTGTAGTAAATCCCCCCCCCCCCCCCCACCCGTGAAAAGAAGAAGAGGGTTAAAAAGAACATTTGAAGATGATGTTAAAGCATCTATCACTCTAATTACAAATAGCAAAATGACTAATGTCGATAATGATATCCTCTACCTAAACACTAAATAATTCCATATGTATTGAACAATGTTTATTCTTTTTGACAAAGGAAGAATATGATGTGTGTACTACAAGTTTACCCACTCCACAATGGAAGGTAAAGGCAATAGTATGAAGACTTTTGAATATGTTCAAAAGATAATGTGTGGTATAGGTATGTCAATATCATGCACATGATATGAATGTAATGTCACTAAATTAGACCTATCAAAATAAGGACATGAAACATTCACTAAAATAATTTCCATGTCCAATGAAGAGTATGACTAAATAACCCTCGAAACTGAATAATAGAGTACAAATGAAACATGCAGATTTATAGAATGAGTATCAATAGGAAGAGATGATTCATTGATGTTATAAATAGGTACACTCCTATCAATGGAGATAATATGATCCTCCAATGTAAAATAAATGATAGGATGGGGTGAATGTATAATCTCAAAGGAGATAATAGAAAGAGGAGGAAAAGAGATAATAATATCATACATATCTCTAAAAAATTATGTAGAATGCTCCAGACAATTTAAGGACATTATGTGATCCACATGGTGGTGTAGATCCATGGAAATGTACATCATTAAGTTACCAAGAACCATGTCACATGAGTTGGCCCAATCATTTTACTAAATTGGGTCTACAGGAATGGGAACTTGTTCATACACAAATGGTAGAAGGTCTAGTCTAGTGATCAACCATTTCATATACAATTGCCATAAATCATATTTAGTCCATACAAGAAGAACTAATAGATTATAACCTATCCTCATATATTATCTCTCAAATGGAGTCAACATGACTAGATTAGAGACACCAAGGTAGTGCAATGAGAAAACATTGCACAATACAACTTGTAATGACCCCTAGTTGTAAGAACAATGTAAAATTAATATGAGGGACACCAGATTTAGTCAAGAATGTGTCCATGAATGAACAATTTGTGTAGGATTCAATAAGTAATATTTCACACTCTATAAATTTAATTCAAACTAGGATAAAAAATGAGTCCACACAAGTGAGAGTAATTAGTGCACAAGTGATAATGCATGCTCATCATATGGACAATAAGATTAGCTGAAAATACATCTAAAAAATGCAAGATCAGTATGTTTAATTGACACTAAATGGGCACACATGAGTCATGTAAATTATGTGCACATAAAACATAAGCTAGCCCATAACAACCCCCCTAAGTTTATAAGTACATAATATGCTTGAGTATTAGACGTCAAACTCAGTTAAGAATCCATCCACAAGCAAATAGTGCTTGTGATGTCAAAAATAGAACAACACACATGATATAAATAAAACAAGCCAAGGAGGACATTAGGCTATACTAATAATGTATGTATAAAGAGAGAGAAGCAAATATATGAGAAAGCAAGGAGAAAGAAGAAAAGTTGGTTTTATTGTAAGGGAGTTTGGTTACTTGCTAATTAGGCCTCACCCTCTTTCTTTGAAAAGTGGGAAAATGAGGAATATGACTAGATAATGAGTTCAAATCTCCTAAAATCTCTCCAAAATAATATCTCTCAAATATAATATATTCATTTTATATAAAAATAACCAAAATTCTCCTAATATTGTTTTTATATAAAAAATAAGTAAAAAATATCCATCCACCATTACAATATATTGTTTTATATAAAAAAATAAAAAAATCCCACTCTGAAATACCAATCCCCTCCTCATAATGTTAAAAATTCACACCCACCTTAAACTTATACCATTACTCAGTCAAAAGGCTCCAAGAGCTTTTATGTCATTAAAAAAAAACTCAAATTAGATACCTTGGCCATTTTTAACCTTTCCAAAGTTCAAAAAATAATGAAATAAAGAATACCACAAATTAGGTGCACAATTGGTATTGTGTTTCAAAAAATATATTTACCAACATGAAAATAAGGAAGGTGATGATGAGGTATCAAGTTGTTGACTTGAAGGTCATTTTATGATGGAAGAGAGATTATGGAGGCAATTTACTAGTCAGGTCAAGCTAAGAATTGACCAATATTTGAGTGAAATATAGGATTATGAGGGTAGGCACAAAATATAAGTGGTTTTAAATACCATGGCCACTTTAAAATAAGGGCATGATAGCATGCATGATGTGGGATTCCTTTGTGAGGAGACAAACATGAATGACAAGTGATTTGACTAAGTGATGGCTATAAAATATTCTAAGAAGAGGCTAAGTTTTGGAGATCCATGTAGTATAGGTTTTTCTGAAAGGATATAATCTCATACAAGAGGATCTGTATGGGTGGAGAAATGAGATCAGGTTGACTTGCGAACAAAGGAAGGTTGCAAAAACTAGATGAAGCATCACCAAACACCAATATTTTAATTTATTAAAGTTGCCCACCATAAAATGCAAGGATGCAAATTAGTGGTTTGATAAAACCACTTACAACCACTTTTTGTCCATCAATACCTTGACTAAACATTCATAAATATTATGTTGAACAAGAAAAAACTATAAATCCAAGAGGAACTAAAATAACATAGCAAGATTGGGCTAAAAAGAAGCTAATACAGTAAAACTCAAGATTTCAAAAAACTTAACAACAAGAAATAAATTGGACACATGAATACTAGTGTGGCTCTGATACCATAATGGGGAGTCCACCAATATCTATGGATCAAGCACATGCACCACTTTGTAAGATTGAGATAATCAAATGCATTAAGATGTTGAAAACTAATGAAACCACAAGTGAGAACAATTACAAAAACACACATGAAAATCTACAACACTCCATAAATAACTTGATATATCATATGTAAAAATAGGGAGTGAAATGTGTAACTCCCCCATGAAAGTAGGTCAAATGTGCTAAGAATATAGTGTAACTCCCATACCTGAAATATCTAGTCAAGAGTAACTTTATCTAGCTATTAATGAGCTAAACATGTAACTCCTATGACAATGTATACCTAAACGAGCATATCCCAAAAGTGTACGGAAACTCCAAGTGAGGTGAAATAAACCATCTAGCATATGTAGGAAATAATCCTTAATATAATAAATATGAATAAAATAAACACCCTACACTAATAAAAGTAGCTCTATATAGAAAATAGTAAGCTATAAACATGTTACTGGATAAAACCCGCTTGGGTGTAGATTCCCTTATCACATTTTATATATCCATTAACCATACATAGCCTATCTATCCAAAATCTCATCCATAAATGTATATTGTGAGAATCAAATTTAGAAATATTAATAAATAATCCTCTATAATAGGAAAAATAACATGATATGTATCATATGACCAAGATAAAGGCAAATAATTTTTTGTATTTTTAAAATTTCTAAGGTGTATTACATAAGAAGTTATGTATAATATGTCACAATAGTGATGTATTAATGAATCACTAGAATTAGGTGAGAATGCCTATTATAAGGTCTTAGTCATGATTATTCTTATGCTACACACTAGTGTCAAATATATCAAACATAGGACAGGAGAACCTAAATCATCAAATGAGATGGTCACCATATAGATAGGGATAAGAAATCCAATAGCACTAATAAGGAAGTTAGGGTCATAATCTACATATATCATATGTAGTGGAACATTTTAGTAACAAATTCAAGTAGCAGATGATAAGGTATGAAGAATCATAACATGTGTGGAAACTAAAAATAAATAGGGTAGTGATATAAAGCAAAGAACATGTAATGTAAAGAAAATAATCAAAGGTGTTGTAGAAATGGAAACACCAAAAGATATATATGATGAAGCCCATGGTATGTTGCATGTATTACTAAGCCATATATTGGGGGTAATGAAAATCCCCAATGTATGTATCATCATGCATTAGATCAACATTGTCACCATTGAAATATTGAGTGCAGTGGTATTTGGCATTATTTTTAATTGTTATTGATTGTGAAAAATATGTAGGAAGTTTAATTAATTTATTAATGGTACCCTTTCATAGGGAAGATTGATAGTCTAGGATAATCTTGTTTTGATCAATAAGCTCTTGAATTTTTCCCTTAAATCAAAGCATCTATTTTTTGAATGACCTAAAATAGTATGACCTAGGGATATGATATATTAATATATATGGGTTTATGGAGATGTCAACATGTAGCACACATCCACCATAGTTAGTTTTATGGGTATAATTTATTAGGATAAATGAGTAACTTACGAAATTAGTGCATTGGCTAATGGTTGGCCTACATTGGGATTAGGAGGTTACCCATCCATTATTAGTTATATACAAGTCTATATAAAAGGGGTGAATATCATTATAAAGGAATCAATCAAGTATGCATTGAGTCTTATAATGTAATAATATATTGGAGGTTGTCCTATTGAAGAAACATTGTGTAGTTATTTTTTATTAAAGGAGTATTGTATGGTGTTGCCATAACTTAAGGTTAATTTTTATATTTCTGCATATATTGAATATTTAGGCATTTTGGCCCACTAATATATATTGTGTTGTGTTGATCTACATTATATTCTACATATTATAATTATTATAAGGGTGGATCATAACATTCATGAGTTGTTCTTTGAGATGAGTGTTTATTTTACAAAGAGTCCTTTAGATTCTACACTTGATGCCTCTCCCCCTTCTTTGGATGCACTGGGATTTGATGACATTTTTGATGATTCAAATCTTCCCGAGCAACTTCCCAATGATCCATATTATTCTTCTAGTTCTGAAGATGATATTAGTGATGAGGGTTCACCTCATCCTTCTCCTAGGATATCTTTAGAGGACAAGGAATATCCTCCCAACTCTCTGAACACTAGTCTCTTTGGGATAGATAGATATTAAAAAGTATTGTCCATGGGTTGTAGATCCATCAGACATGAGGTGAACCCATTCATAATACCATAATGCCCAACATACTTTCATTTCATTTTCTTCCATTCCATAATCATTTAATGATGCATCAAGCACTCTTAAGTGGGATACTGTTATAAAAGATGAACATGGTTTCTTGCAAAGGAAAAACACTTGGGATTTAGTCCCTCTTCCTAAGGGAAGAATTTTTTTTCAATGTAAGTGGATATACAAAATAAAATTTATAGCAGATGTGTTCATTTACAAGTTCAAAGGATGTTTGGTAGAAAATGGTTTTTCTCATGTACATGGAATTGACTATACTGAGACATTAACCCTAGTTTCCAAAATTAACTCAATCTAAATCACTCTTGATATAGCCTCAACACATTGCTACGATGTTTATTATATGGATGCGAAGAGTGAATTTCTTCATGGTGACCTCAAAGAGGAAATATAGATGGAGTAACCACAAGGATTTGTGGAAGATTTATTTTTAGTTTTCAAACATCAAAAATTTATCTATGGCTTCAAACAAGATCCTCGAGCTTGGTATGCCAAGATGGACTCCTTTTTTCTTTAAGATGGCTTCATTAGGTGCCATTCTGATCCAAATGTCTATATCTTGCTTCAAGATGATTTAATATTGATTTTATTTCTCTATGTGGATGAACTATTGATCACAAGGAGTTATTCATCCACCATCGTAACAGTGAAAAATACTTTGTCTAATAGGTTATCAATGAATGACTTGGGATTTTTGCATTACTTCCTTAGGATTGAAATTCCTTAGTTTGACTTTAGGATCACTTTTCACAATCCAAGTATGCTCTTGATTTTCTTGCACAGTTTAACATGGATGACTGTAATATAGCTCTATCTCCTTTTCTATTTGGTGTGAAGCTTGAGGCTAATTGTTCATATCCTTTGGTTGATTATACCTCATATAAATTATTGGCAGTCTCATCTACCTTATGCACACTAGACATGATATTTCATATATAGTGGGCATGGTCTCAATATTCATTAAAGAACCACATGAGATACACTATAAACTAGCTAAGCGAATTATCCACTACATTTAGGGTACACATAGTTTCAAGATTCACTATGGAACAGACATTGATATTGACTTAATTAGATAAACAAATTCAGAATAGCTTGGTGATATTAAGAATTGTAAGTCTACTTCAAGCTATAATTTTTCCCTTTGATTAATTAATCAAGCAAGAAATAAAATACTATTGCTTTATATTCTACAGAGAAAAATATATAGTAACTATTAATGCTGCCATTAAGGATATTTATCTTCAAGAAATTCTCTCTAAGTTTGGCATCAAGTTTTGATGTCCAACAATCATGTTCTACGATAATAAAAATACAATCTAGATCTACGAGAATCTGATCCTACATAAATGGACTAAGTATATCAAGATTTACATACATTTAATTTGAGAACTCATCCATGAACAAGTCATTGATCTCTACTACATCCATATAATGTAGTAAATTATTGATATATTCACCAAACCCTTCATTAAGAGAAAATATATTCATTTTAAGGCTCTTCTTGGGGTTTAGATAACTTTGGCATTCTCCTCTGAGGGGAATTTCTATGCACTTGGGTACCACATTAGGCCTTTGTGCCAATACATAATTCCACTACCCACCTAAGCTATGCTTAAGTAGGGGGTGTTATTTTAGGTTTTTATTCCATTTAATTATATTTACCTACACATATTTAGTTATCTTGCTTAGGTGTTTAATAAAGGTCATTATGAAGATAATCTCACATTTACGAGGATGTGATGACATGTTTATATTTCACCTATATAATGTACCTTGTTAAAACTTTTATGGGTAATGAGTAAATGCTACTAATACAATTTATTTATTGTGAAGACAAGCTTCTTCCATTTGAGTTATTTATTTGGATTTCACTACTCCATATAGGGTTTTCTTCATGCATTTGATCCTATCTAGACTGATCCTTGGTTATTGTTCACTCTGATAATAGCATTTATAGTGTTTAATTAAGGAAGGTGCAATCCATCCTTGTAATTTTTATGTAGTTCTCCTATTGTTTTAGTACCTAAGAAAGATGGTTCATGGAGAATGTGTATTTATTATAGATAACTTAACAAGATAACCATCAAGAATAAGTACCCTCTTCCATGGATTGATGATATTCTAGATCAAATTTGGCATAACAAGTATTTTACTAAGTTTTATTTGAAATTTGGGTATCACCAAGTGAGAATTAAAGAAGATGATATTTGAAAGTCAAAATTCAAGAGAAGGTAAGGGTTGTATGAATGGTTCATTCTACCTTTTGAGCTATGCAATACATCAAATACTTTCATGCAGTTGATGAATAAGGTAATGAGGACATTATTTTATTCCTTTATCATTTTATATTTAGATGATATTTTTATTTCTAGTAGAAATTTTGATGAGCATGTTGATCATATGAAATAATTTTTTCAAGTTTTTAAGGATAAAAAATTAGTGTTGAATGAGAATAAATGTGAGTTTTCTCAAAAATCACTTGTCTTCTTAAGTAATGTGGTTGGAGACATGGAATTAAGGATTGATATGAAAAAGATGGAGGGCATCATGAATTAGACAAATCCTTATAATGTGACCAAAACAATAATTTTTGTTGGTGCAGTTCAATATTTAAGGAAGGTCATCAAAAATTTATCTTCCATAGCCACACCTTTGCATGCCATTACAACAAGTGGGAATATTTTTATTTTGGGTAAAATATTTGATGCACTTAAACACAATATTATCCATTCTCTAGTACTATATTTTATTAACTTACAAATGCCTTTTGAGGTGGAAAAATATGCTAGTAACTATGTTATGGGGGTTATCCTACTATAAAGAGGTAAGCTCGTAGGTTACCATTCAGAGTTATTTCTTGGTGAAACAATGAATTATTATACATATGATAAGGAGTTGTATGTTCTTGTTCAATAAATAAATAAATTTAAATAGTATATTATGTATAAAGAAATGATTATGCAAATGGATAAAAAAACCTATCCAATATTTGTAAGCACAATAAAAATTTCTTCAAGCTAGACACTATAAATGGATAGGGATTTTACAATAATTTCATTTGATTATCAAATATAAGAAAGGTGTGAGTAAAAAACTCGCTGATATGTTCTCTAGATCTCATTTTCTTTCATCCATGGGCACTGATGAGTATGCACTAATTTATTATTCTATCATACATGAATATTAATGTAAATGAATCATGTATTCATTCTACACTTAATCCTTGTATAAACTCTTGATACAAACCATTCTAATTAACAATTCCCAATTTAGTACATGTTACAGTGGGTAAAAAAATAAAAGTATAATTATCAGTTTCCCTCCACAAAAATCCAATGTCAATATGAACCCGTCAATAGTGTAAGCCCATAAAATGGTTGCAGAACTAGAAAAATGGAAGAACCCATACCACTTTCTATGCTTTCAGGATGATGTTTAGAAATTTTTCATAGATCTGTCTTGGATGGGATAAGTTGGTTCAATGAAATTAAATAAAATACCTCTGGAAGATGAGTTGAAATTTTGAACTCAACTTGCACTGACCTGATTTTTAAAACTGTGCTTAAATTTCTTACAATACATCTCTATAAGAACTTTTCTGAATTGAATTTGTTCCAGGCCTCCTTTAAGAGATCAAAGACACTTTTTCAATAATATATTTATACTAGATAGTTTCACTTTTTGATTCACTTTGCATAGAATATATTTCCTATAAAGTTGTTTGATAGAAGCATCAGTGATAACATCCATCAATGATACTAGCTACCAACTAGTCTCGAGCCAAAGTACATATTGCAATGTTAAAAATAATGCTCTCAAATTTCCTTCTTTCCCTACTTCCCATTATTTGATTTCAGCATCCAAAGTTTCTATAAATCTATGTCTCTCACTTCCTTGGCCATTTTCTGTTTATTAAAATCCCATGAAGATATAAACACACAAGTTGATGCAAAAGGTGATGAGAGCAAACACAAAAATGTTATCCAATATGCAAAGGATGGACATATAATAGTATAAACTCATGGAACACAATTATCAATTCATATGCTACATCAATTCATGTATTTTACATATGTTGAAACTCACTTGACTCTTTATATAACATTTAAACAAAACCAATTAGTTTTTTCACATAAATTTTGGAGGTTAATAATTAGGTTGTCGACTCTTCTTAACAAATTTTATTAAATACAAACTATAATTCATCTTATCAAAAACATGTGTGGATGTGCTTTAACAATAAAAAAAATAATGTATTTGTCTATAGATATTTTCCTTCACTCGATCTTATGGATCTCCATTGAATGCTAATATAAAAATAATCAAAGACTAATCAGTCTAAATTAATCAATAAACAATTGATGGTAGTGACTTGACTTACCATAAAACTAATTAGATCTTCTTTATACTACTTACTTCCATTGAAGCGAGCTTAGTAACCCACCAAACACTTGACAACTTTATAATACTGATTAAAAATAAAACATCAAATTTATTATCTGACTAGGATGCTACCTCAGGCTTGTAGAACTAAGAGCATGTAAAATAACTTCAATTATCTTTCTTTTTAACTGATCAACTAAGATATATGATGTAAATATAGGATATTATTGCACAATGGAATACACATGCACTTCCTTATCAAAGGGTGTTCTCTTCTCGATGGATAATACCTCATTCAAAAGAGTTTATACAAATACTCCTTTTTACCATCATTATATTTAAACATCTATAGGAAAAATTCCACACAATCTTCTATAAAGGACTTTATAAAAAATTTATGCATAATATACTAATTGAATCACATCAGACATTATTGAATGAGGAAGTATACCTGAACATAATTAAAAAAGTAACAATGCCACATACATTAAAGGTTCTATGAATAGAATCTTCATTAGAATCAAATAGAAAAATATCAACAAATACTTAATTTATCATCAACCATCATCCTCTTGATACTTCTAATGCTTTACCATATATACACATACAATTTTCTGATTGTTATATAGGCCTAAAGGCCTTCTTTATTCCTCCTCCATTCACAGTCCTTATCCATCGCTCACTCACTCTATTCTATGTATTTTTATCTTTTATGCACATTCATTTGATTTATTAAGATCCTTACTTCCAGGCTTAAGAGCTATCTATTCTTTGACAATTTTAGATTGGTCTTTATCTAGACCAATATTCTTTCAACTAAATTCTTCCTTTACTTCTACATAGAAGACTAAAACCTAAGATAATTTTTTACCTTTTTTCATAAAAGTAAATACATTTACCCATGTGAACGGATCTTTTTACCATATCTCATTGACCCTCCTAAGACACCTAAATAGAAGTATTTACATTATAATTTATAAGTTTACAAATTATCTTTTTGATGCCCCTGCATCAGACTCCCCAGGTGGGAAAAGATTTGAGCTCTTACTCAAATGTAATGTCTTCTTCTTTTGTCTTTTCCAATTCTTCTGGATTTTCTTCTTCCTCAGTTCTTCATAATGTGTGAGTCCAAGTGGCTCAGTCTTCATTTCAACTTCTTCAATAAAGTCTAGTATATATAAGTACATTTTTTCTCCTTCAAAACTAAAAACATAATTAGATTTAAAAACTTGAGGAATTTTTACCTCTCCACTAGCATCTTATTCACTTAAGAGCTTCATTATGTCCATTTCAAATTCTTTGATAGCCTCTTCATATCCTATGAGGATTAGATCCTCTGACTCTAGCATGATTTGTTACCAAATCATGTCTTCATATTCATTGTATTCTACTAATTTGTTTTCAATTTATGTCACTAGAGACACTTATTCTTATTACATATTAGGCTATATAAGCACTTCAATAGGTGCTTCACTCTTGCATTCATTATTCATGAACCTATCTAGCAATTCAATTGTTTGACTATACTGAGCATCTTCATAAACATTTACATATTATTAATCAAATACAACATTATAATGAAAATTTTGTGGACTTTTAGCCTCTCTAAATGCTTCTTTTTCTTCACATTCATTTTCAATGAGCCTATACATAGACTCAACTTTTTATTCATCTCCATTCAACATCTCTCCTTTTTTAGGAAAACATATCTCTGCATCATCATATTTTGCTTTCCAATCAATCTCTTCAATCTCTTCATAATCATGTTGCTCATGATTTTTACATCAATGCCCTCAAAGTAGGCTTCACATTCATTCACTTTTGTACCTGTATTCACACATGACAAGAAAATGTCAGATTGAAAATTTGGAGGCTTATTTGTCTCTTTCATTTTCTCAGATTGCCTTGCTAGCAATCTCTGTATTTTTATTTTTCTCTTCTCCAAGATTTCTTTGAGAGGCCACTTGATCACCTTTCTAATCTTCACCAGGAATCTCTGCCTTGATTCCTCCAAAAATTCTTCCATCATTGCCAAGATCACTTTCATCTCAACAATCTCTTTCTGTATCTCTGTTTCAGTAATTTATCTATGGCAATTTACCTTATCTAATCCCACCATCTCTCTCTTTTCACTTTCCATCTTTTCTTTAGGCTTCACAAGACCTATCTTCTCTTATCAAATTTATCCTTCTTGATATCTCTATACAAGCACCTCACCTAGGTCTTTTTCACCCTTGTCTTTTGGTTACCTTCTAGTCCTTTCCCTTAGACTTATTCACCTTTTCTTTAAGCTCTCCTTGAGATTTTAACATCTCTCTTCTTTACCTTCAAATCCTTAATGGTTTCAGGGCTTTACCACTCAATCTCTTCTCACAAACTTCTCTGCCTCTTTACCAAATACTCATAAGCAAAAATGTACCATTTAGAAATAACTTTTACCAAGCTTCTCAAGTTCCCTAACCTTTTAAAATTGATCACTATTGACAAAATTATTAACCTTTTAAGAGCTTACCCAAAATTTTATCAATTTCCATCACTGTTTCCTTTAATTAGCAACTTGAATCCAACTCAAAACTTACTTATCCCAATTATCCAACTTAAAAAACATGAAAATATTGATCAAACAATTTAAACTAAAATTTGAACATCTTTTCCCAAGAGCTTATCTAAACTTTGATACCAAAAACTGATGAGCATGCACTAATTTATTCTTCTATCATGCATGAATATTAATGTAAATGAATAATATACTCATTCTACACTTAAGCCTTGTATAAATTCTTGATATAAACCATTATACTTAACAATCCCCAATTTAGTACATGTTACAATGGGGAAAAAAATAATATTAATTATCAATTGCCCTCCACAAAAATCCAAAGTCAACATGAACCCATCAATAGTGTAAGCCCATAAAATGGTTGCAGAACTAGGAAAATGGAAGAACCCATACCACTCTCTATGATTTTGGGTTGACATTCAAAAAAATTTCACAGATCTATCTTGAATGGGATAAGTTGGTTCACTGAAACTGAATAAAATACCTTTGGAAGATGAGTTGAACTTTTGAACTCAACTTGCACTGAGCTTGACTTTCAAAATTGTGCTTAAAGTTATTATAATACATCTCTAGAAGAGCTTTTTTGAATTGAATTTTTTCCAGGCCTCCTTTAGGAGATCAAACACACTTTTTTAGTAATATATTTCTATTATATAGTTGCACCTTTTCACTTCACTTTACATAGAATATATTTCCTATAAACTTATTTGATAGAAGCACCAGTGATAACATCCGTCAATGATACTACCTACCAACCAGTCTTGAGCCAAAGTACATATTGCAATGTCAAAAATAATTCTCTCAAATTTCCTTCTTTCCCTACTTCCCATTGTTTGATTTCAACATCCAAAGTTTCTATAAATCTATGTCTCTCACTTCCTTGGCCATTTTCTATTTATTAAAATCCCATGAAGAGATTAACACACAAGTTGATGCAAAAGGTGATGAGAGCAAACACAAAAATGCTATCCAATATGCAAAAGATGGACATATAATAGTATAAACTCATGGAACACAATTATCAATTCATATGCTCCATCGATTCATGTATTTTACATATGTTGAAACTCACTTGACTCTTTATATAACATTTAAATAAAACCAACTATTTTTTTCACATAAATTTTGGAGGTTAATAACTAGGTTGTCGACTCTTCTTAACAAATTTTATAAAATATAGACCAGAATTCATCTTATTAGAAACATGTATGGCTGTGATTTAACAATAAAAAATAATAATGTATTTATATATAGATATTTTACTTCACTCGATCCTATGAATCTCCATTGAATGCTAATACAAAAATAATCAAAGACTAATCAGTCTGAATTAATAAATAAACAATGGATGGCGTGATTCATCTTACCACAAAACTAATTAGATCTTCTTTCTACTACTTACTTCTATTCAAACGAGCTTAGTAACCCACCAAATACTTGAAAACTTTATAATGTTGATTAAAAAAAAACATTAAATTCATTATCCGACTAGGACACTACTTTAGGCTTCTAGAACTAAGAGCATGTTAGAGGATACCGTTGCACAATGGAATACACAAGCACTTCTTTATCAAAGGGTATTATCTCTCGATGGATAATACCTCATTCACAATAGATTATACAAATACTCCTTTTTACCATCATTCTATTTAAACATCTATAGGCAGAATTCCACATAATCTTCTATAAAGGACTTACAGAATTTTTATGCATAATGTATTAATTGAATCACATCGGACATCCTTGAAAGATGAAGTATACTTGAACGTACTTACAAAAGTAATAATGCCACATACCTTAAAGGTTATATGAATAGAATATTCATTAGAGTCATATGGAAAACTATCAACATATACTTAATTTATCATCAACCATCATCCTCTTGATACTTGTAATGTTTTACCATATATATACATACAATGTTTTGATTGTTATACATGCTTAAAGGCCTTCTTTATTCCTCTTCCATTCACACTTCTTATCCATCACTCACTCACTCTATTCTAAATACTTTTATCTTTTATGCACATTCATTTGATTTATTAAGCTCCTTACTTTAAGGGGTAAGAGCTATCTCTTCTTTGAAAATTTTAGATTGGTCTTTATCAAGACCAATATTCTCTCAAGTACATTCCTCCTTTACTTTTACGTAGAAGACTAAAACCTAAGATAGATTTTTACATTTTTGCATACAAGTAAATATATTTACCCATGTGAATGGACCTTTCTACCATATCTCGTTAACCTTCCTAAGACACATAAAAAGAAGTATTTACATTATAATTTATAAGTTTATAGATTGTCTTTCAGATGCTCCTGCATGAGGCACCATAACTCTCTTTGATCCTTTTTTGTGTGTCTTATGTAGAAGGATATGAGTTTGATGCATATTTTGGGGAGCCATTTATTTAAAACAAGAGGTTCCAAGGTGTAAAATTTGAACCCAAGGGGAATTATTACCTCCAAGATGGGTTGTTCTTCAAGTTGGGTAAGATTTATGCCTAAGGAAGGAAGAGTTATGTAAATGAGGGAATTACATATGTTAATCTATTTAGTGTTACAAAAAATGTTGCACATTTACAGAGGTATGTTTATTGGCCTAATATGTAGTTTTATGTTACAAAGTTCATAAGGGGATGTGTGTTATGTAGTATAAGCAAGCATAATAATGGGAATTCAAGTCTGAATATGTCATTACTGGTTCCTTCTAGGCTTTGAGAGAGTATTTCCATGCATTTTTTAGGTGGGTTGCCTATGTCAAGGAAGGGACATAACTTTCTCTTTGTGGTTGTGGATTAGTTTAATAAGGTGTGTACTCTTATTCTTTGTAAGAATACCTTCAAAGGTAGTGATGCAGTTGAGTTGTTTTTTTAATGTTTGGGTTCATTTTGGTTTGCCTAATTCTATTATTTTAGACTGATACTCCAAATTTGTTGGTAAGTTTTGGACCACATTATGGGAAAAGATGGATACCAAGATGAAATGGTCTACCACTTTTCACCCACAAACTGATGGATAGACAAAATTTGTGAATTAAGCATTGGTACAGATCTTGAGAGGATATAATAGGAAGCATCCTAAGACTTGGGATGAAAAGTTAGTGTATATTTATCAATTTTATAACATGGAAGTGTATTCTTATACTATAAAAATTACCTTTGAAACTCATTTTGGTTACTTACCTCCATGTGCATTGGATGTTTTTTTTGAGACAAACATACAAAGGAAATGGGAAAGTAGATCAAGAGGTCCAAAAGTTTGAAAGGCTCATTCAGAAGATTCAATTAAAAATACTTTTCTAATAAGACTTTCTCATATTAAAATATTTTCACATCCCTAAAGTGATAATATTTCATGTCAAGAGATTTGATTAAATCATTATTATCCTAGATTTGTAATACATTTTAATTCCACCAAGCTATTTCCCACCAAAAAAGGAAAACCATGAATTTTAAAGGAAACCACATATTTTTTATTAGTGGTTTTGAAAGAGAGACCTACCAGATCAATTTTAAATGAAGACATTAGTTGGGTGATCTTTTGAGGAAGGTGTCAATCTAGATCATATTGAGTGAAAAACCTAGAGGATTGGAAAATAACTATGTTGGTGTAGGCCGTTTTTCTATGGGTTTTGGCTACATGGATACATTAGCTTGTTTAGGGCTCTAAAGGTTATTTAGGAAGATTAGTACCCCATTAACTAGAATGTGGAGTTTTACTATCTCTCCAACCTATAAATACCTCTCTCCCTTTGTATTCTTAATTCAATAAGCCTAGATTCATCAAGCTTCTTAGTTGTGAGTTGTGATAGCTTTGAGAGTTATGAACTTCATCTCTTTGTATAAGTAGTTTATCTCCATTATTGAACACATTGTGTTCAATTTCTACTCTCTTATAGATTTCTTGATTCAACAATTATGTGTGTTCACTCTAAAGCCACTACCTAATGTCCATTTGAGCAAGCATTATCACTTGTGCACACATTGCTCTCATTTGATTGGACTCATTTTTGATGTTATCTGAAGTCCATCTATAGAGCATGCACTATTACTCTAGATGAGGAGAGTTATTTCATCTCCAGTGGTCCTTCTCGGTATGACTAATTATGCTTCATGGCGGTTGTACATGGAATGCTCACTTAAAGAATATCTTATTCCATTATTATATGGATAGATTCTTGCTCCTATTGACCCAAGTCAATATAATGACTGGGCCAAATCTTGTGACTGTGTCTATGGTCACTTGTTTCACGTTTCATGGGATCTACACCACCATGTGAGCACATAAAGTGTCCTTCCACTATTTGGATCACTCTACAGAGTCTTTTTGGGGATCTTATTGTGACTTATATCACTCTTCCTTTTCCTATTGTATCTACTGAGATTGTTGTACTCTCTCCTACATTTATTTTCTATAATGATACATCCATGGTGGATAGTGGTCTTCTTTCTATCAAGTCCCCATTATAGGATGAGATTCTACCAGACCCTTAGTTAACTTATTGTAGATTCTACTTCCATTTCAGTGCCATTTATTTTTCTTTCAGAGCCTTTAAAAACTTGCATTTTGGAGGACTTCACTAATTTTAGTGAGAGTATACACATTGAGAGTATCGATGACTCATATGTTTATATGGACATTCATCTTGTAAATTTGAGTGCTTCATCTACATTACTATCTTCAATTTTGACAATTGTTGAGCCTTGATCTCCTCTTCCCATGGAAATTATTTTAGTGAGTGTTTCATGTATATCTTCTTCTCTGTAAGTTCTCTCCTCTTCATTATATGCTTCTTCATTGCTATCTTCTACTATTAGGCTTATGATCCCTAATCAGACTTTGGCACATTCAAGAATTAGCTAGGAAACATTTGACCATTTTTTATATATCTACATCATGATTCCTACTTGTATTCCACTTGAGTGAGAATTATAAAATTTGACAGATCATAATTTATTTCTTTGAAAATTAAGAGACAACATTTATTGCATAAGAACCTAATACAACATTCACCATGCAACATTATGCACTTACCTTCTCTCTCTTCTTTGTGGAGGCACATATCCTTCATACTTTGTAGGATATTGGGGATCATCATTTTGTACTTGGATTATTGATTGATTTAGAATAATTATTTTTGGGACCATTCAGATATGTGATATAATATGGAAAACATTTTACATCATTTCATTCAGATATCCTTGGTGAAAATAGCCTTTATAGTGTAAAAATATGCCTTTTGAGGCATCTATTTTGGTTTTAAAAGGTTTTATATGATAAAATAACCATATGGGATTAATTAGGTTAGGAATTTAAAGTTGAAAAATTTTCAAAATCCAACTTCACTCCAATTTTGACCTTCCTTGCATGCCTAGAAGAGCAGTTTTCAAATGCTTGGTATGAGAAGAGGAGAGAGATTTAGGAGCTAAAATTTTGGAAATTTTTAGGGGTATTAGTAATATTTAAATAATTTTAATTGGTTTATGTATTGGTTTCATAATATTTATGAAAAATCACTAAGAGTGACAACAGGTCACTTTAGCCTATGCATCTGAGAGGGGTCTATTCTTGGACCTGTTTCTCAATATCAAAAAATAATGAAGATAAATGGTTTTGGGTAATGTTTTTATGGGTAATTATTCTAATTTTAATCATGTTAACATTTGATAAATCATTACAAGAAGGAATTTATAGCATAAAACCTCTTTCCATTTCACTACTTTTTTGAGTGGCTTTTTGGATCAGTCTTGAAGCAAAATATGTGTTTTTAATCATTTCCTTCATCTTTATATGTTATAAATTGATGTTATAAGTCATTATAAACCTTTTACATGTAAGTAAGAGTTCACAAGTTTCCATTTTGAGTGTTTCTCTTTGACAGAGTTCAATTTGAGTGTGTTTCTTCAACAAGGTACAATTACATCATTGATCTTGATTTTCATGTTCATATCTAATCACAATGGATGGGATATGTTAGAAAGTTATTTGAATTTAGAACCAATCTAGAAGGTGCATCATGAACCTCGAAAAAACCTCAAATTCCTCATACCATGTGGATTTTTGCTATAGTCCGTACATTCAAGAATAAGTACCTTCAAGTTGTAGAAGGTCCAATTGGTGTCATAGTCTCAAGGAGTAATAAATCTATAATGATTTTTTTTTCAATTTCAAACTTGAATGCATTTATTTTTGTGGACCATATCAAGGTCATTATAAGTCAATATTATACTCTCAAATTCAAGTACATAGTCACCCTTGCTATTCTTCAATTGTCACCATGGTGGTTGAAGAATAAGGTCCTATGAATGTTAATTAGAGGTCATTAAGATTTTTGGGAAGTTTAGAAGTTGTTCTGAACACAACATGATGAGTTAGTTTTTCAATGCCATATGTTGGACTATGTTGAGCTAGAAATTGCACCTTCAGACCGACAACCCTGAGTGTATACCTATAGGCACCTTAAAGGAAGATATTCAACTTAAGACAAGGTTTTGGTCTAGTCCATGTATCTTCATGATTAGAAGTTTCTTTTGAACATATTGGAAAAAAACAAGATGGATCAAAAGCCCACATAGGTTTGATGCACATGACTTTATCCATATTCACTACTTGGGTTTTCAATGCCAACCTATAGCTGGCCCCCATAGAGCTCTAAAGGTGTTGATTGACAGAGAGGGATAGGTTTTTAAAGATTTTATGATATGTGAAGTATTGGATGATAGCATGATATCTTTTTTTTAGGTTATGATCAACTTGAGAAGCCAAGGTTGAATGATTTTCTTTAAGAGGGGGATTTAGGAACAAGTTCCCTAAAAACATGAGAATAGAGCCATGAGTTCCCTAAAAACATGAGAATAGAGCCCTGTAGCTTTTTGGGAATTTTCATTAGATGATCAAAGGAGGGGTATCCCTCATGTTGGGGTTGAAAATTGATTTAAATAATAAATATGTGACTAAAACCATAGGGTAATAAAAAAGTATCTAAGTTTGATGTTTGATCACTACCAATTTTCAATGATTTTTACAACCTTAAAGATAACCCCACAGTCTAGGAAAGATACAGTTTCAAGCAAGGAAAACATGGTAGATGGCTTATGGAGGTGGCATATACTAGTGTTTTAGATAACATATCAATGGGTATATGGAGATCAGGGTCATGATCTACATAACCATATATAGGCCATTTTAGGCCCAAAATATGACATGATAGTACCAAATGATCTATACGGTCATATCAGTGGTGAGGAGTCCCATATGATTTGGTATATGAGGTGACCTTAGGTTCAAGATGTTGATATGAAAGGATGTTATAAAAGTACCAATGACTGTTTGTCATGAGATACTTTCAAAATGATATGGAACCTACATTAAGTAGCTATAGCCATGTTTGTAAAAGGTACACCTATAGTTGGGGTTAAGACCATTTGATTCATAGTCTCATTGAGTAAGCAACTAAGAACAAGAGTTAAAAGTTTCTTAAGTGTCAAAGTTCCTAGAATCATGATGAAAAATGAGGTACAAGGCTAAAGGAGGTCAAATTCAACCACCATGAACCCCTAAGGACACTACCATACTCCTCTTCTATCTATACAAGGTGACCTACAATTAGTCCAAGCAAGAGGTCTTAACAGGATTCTTAAAAGGTTGGCAAGGAGACTTGAAGGTGTGTTTTTGGTTTTAGTTTTCCATCATGCCAATTAAATTCAAGGCAAGTAAAATAGAATCATGATTATGGATCATGGTGGATCTTTCAAATAACCTATAGTACTAAAAGTACCTTACAAGAAAGTGAGGGTATGGTTATCTTTAAGGACTGTATAAGGCTCAAGAAGCTACTTTGATCTTCAAGTGAGTAGTTCTAGCTATCTAAATTATAATGAAAGATAAATAAAGGATAGGATTTAATAGGTTTCAAGAAGTATTTTAGTGGTAACATCACCTAAAACCAAATCTTGAATGGATTTTTCCACAGTCAAGTCATTAGTGACAATCAAGACTTCTTATGCAAGGAAGGGGATTTCAAGGTCTTATGGAGTTGAAAAAGTTTTAAGAATGGTCATAAGGTTTCCTATAGTGATTACCTTATTTTTTAACTCTATAAACACCTATAGTCTATACACCTATAGGTACCCCATCCCTTTAAGTCCTAAAGGGCCACCTACAATTTGGCTATGAGATGACAATATGGGTGTAAAGAACAAAAGGATGTTGGCCTAACTCCAATCATGATATAAGTGATATTCAATCATTCAATAAGATCAAGAGTCTTGGTAAGGAGATTAAACATGAAAGGAGGTAAAGCTTAAAATATACCATGAAGATATCCCTAGGTCATTCCATGAAGTCCATACTCAGGAAATTCACAAAAGACATGCCTACAAACCTCCTAGGGTCAATTTGAACTCTTAATTTCCAAACCCTATTTATGGAGATTAGAGGCATTATGAGAATAACCATATCATGAGGTTATAAAATGAGGTAAATAATAGTGTATGTTATATAAAATAATATTATGGGGGTTTTTATTCCATTAATCCACCTACAGTGCCCTCTAAAATCAAATTTTCATGTTCAAACACAATCGTCTAGTCTACAGGCAGTATATGATAACATTGAGAAAGAATGGCCATTTGATGGCCTTTTATACCTATTAAAGTCTTAAAAATTGATATATAAAGTCCTTTTTAGTGACCCAAGGTACTCATACTATTGTTTTGGTTAAAAAAATAATGGGTATACCCACTATTTTGTCAAAGATCGAGGCATGTCTAGGACAATCATTCAGTGGATTCGAGGTGCACTCATGCCATTTGGTGTCTCTAAAGTAGTTGTGGACTTGAATATGGTTTTTTATCATTTAAAAATGGTTATCATAGTTTCCAAATCTCCTCCAAGAGTTTTAAACTCAAAACTACAGCTAAACACCTTGATGATGAGCAAAACACAGTCAACATTTGCACTAATTCTTGCCATTTAGAAGGTCTATGAGGAAGAAAGAGATAGTTTGGGGGGATGTTTAGTTGTAAAAAATATTCACCATGCATATAATAATATTATCATGAAAATAGGGGCAGGATAGATTCAAACAAGACAACATACAATCCATATGCCAATTTTACACACAGTCAACTCTTAGAAAGTTTGCTTTCAGAATTTTGGAGTTTGAGGGAGATATAGGCATCATTTTGACTTAAATTTTGTAATGAGGGTCCAAATGAACTAAGGAAAATCCACATATAATTTTTTTTCAATGATAAATAGGGAACATATTTTATTTTTTGTCTCATAATTAGGCCACTTTCAAGCGTGCACAGAGACAAAGAATGGGGAAAAGGTGACCAAAATGAGTGTTTGGTGTCTTGGAAACAATTGGTTATGATTTGGGATGATTTAATAAGATGTTTTTATATGTAAATAACATGTATTGGGACCTCTGATGATGAAAAAACACTCATAAGTTTTGGTGGACAACCATATGCAGTCAAACCCCATGGGTCTCAACTAGGCCTTGTCCCTAATAGAAGGTAATTTTCACTTCCAAGGTATAATAAACATTAAAAATAATTGAAACATGTTTATTAGGATATATTAGATGTCTTAAATCTATTGGTTTGCATAAAAATTCACAAAGAATCCATTTTTGGCCCAAGCTCATCACAGGGTACATAGAATGCAAAAATCAACTTGAGCAGGCAATTCAGATGCTCATACCATCAAGGAGGTTTATCATGGGACATCAAGGATTTAGGGTATTTTTTATGGGGTCTTATAACTCAAATTTTTGTAATTTTTTCTTAGGTTGGACATCCCTTTTTTATGAATCATCCTTAAGGGTGAAAACTACCAAAAACCCTATTTTGAACCAGTTTGCAAGTTTTGAGTTGGAAACCACACCAAACCACATATTTGATAAATTAAACCTAAAAAATGTTGTATGGGACTCATATAGGGCCCTTAAAATAGTTTTTTATATACCTTCACTTGTATGGATTTGGACAAAAATAGTACTTTTTGAGTTTTTTAAGCTAAAATGATTGTTCTAAGGAGTGTAAAAAGATGCCAATTAATTAAAAAGGAATATTGAGACTTTTTATACCTTATTAAGTTAAAAAAATTATAATAAATCATCCAAAGGTTCCAAAACCATTCCATTATTTTGGACCAGTCAGAAAATGCCTTCAAAGGACAAGCCTTCCAAAGGCCATTTCATAGTTTTGGTACTTCCAGGTGGTTCCAAACCATAAAAATTCACATGTATCATGGTGGGTTCATGAGAAATTTGAATCAATTTTTTTTTAAATTTTAAAACATGTGTGATCTCCCAGATGCAAAAGTTCTCTTCTAGGCCTAAAAGGACTAATTAGGCCTAATTTGGCAAGCTAAATGGTCTAGAAAGCACATCAAATCTTGGATTTTGGCCATGAAATTTTGTATACAGATATGGGAGGATAATGGGTACCTATAAATTTTTTTTTGTATCATAACTTATAATTTATCCTAGACAAAGAGATTTTCAAGAAAATAGGGCTACAAGGAATACATGGAAAATACATGATTTGAGTGTCAAATCAAGATTTTTGGAGTAGATGGTGCTTTGAATAATATTTAAGCAGGTTTGGTATGTCATAAATAAGCCATAAATGGTTTAAAATTTCATGTTTGATGCAAGGATGAAGAAAACTCCTCCTTTTCCCTCTATGCCATAGTGCAAAATGAGCCTTTTGAGGGGGTTTGAAGGCTAAATAGGTGCATATAGCCTATTACAAAGACTTATAAAGTTAAATAAGGATATATAATTCTTTAGTAAAGGTAGGAAGAAGTCAAATAATATTTATAATGAAATAAGAATTTGGAAAAGGTCTCCAACAAGTACAAATAGGACTCTTTCTCTTCCAAAGCCCGTGTGCAAGACATAGTCAATTTATTGGAGTCTCATAACCAACTCTTTCCAAGTGTTATAGTATCATTAATGAGCCTATATAATTGTTAAAATAAAATAATTTAAGGTAATTTAATACCTACATCCATGGAGGAGACCCATTCATCAAGGGAGATAAGTAAGCTAAAATCTAGGGGTTGGTGCAAGAATATAGGCACTCTCCAAGTGCTCTAAGCTTGACCAAACATAATGATGAGTCTCATAAAATCCATAAAAATTAGAAAATTTATTTTCCATGCCACTTTATGATTGACAAATATTTGAGAAGGTGTAAATGCTATGTAGTAATTTTGGAGTTCTTTGAAAGGACATTTTCCTAGTTTTGAAGCTCTTGACTCCTCTCTGCTCTCTCCTCTCTCTCATTTATCTATATGTAAGCCAATTTTTCGAATTTAAAAGGATCCTTAACCTAATTTTTGGAAAGAACATGCTTATAAAACATTTTTACTTTACTATTTTGATGAATAAGATAGAATTCATACATCCTCAAAGCTAGATTTAGTATATTTACATGGTTTGTTGGGAGATGACAGTGATAGTTCTTAATTCCTCTCATATTATTATTTAATTAATAACTATTTTAAAGTGTTATTATAATCCTTATAGGTTTCATATTGTGCTATAATCATCTTGTTTGTGTGTCAAGTCCAAGCTTTCTTTAGTGTCTTTGAGAGACCTATTGAACAGGGGCCTTAGATCATGTATCAAGCTTGGGCCTCTATGTGAAATATTGATGTTTGGGGGCTGCCATTTTATAAGTTTAGTTAAGGTTATGTTATTGTCCATATTATTAGTGCATACAACATAAGTTGAGGTCATATTTTGGTGTATCACCCCAATTAGATAGGTTTTCCTTTCAGTTTTTCTTCTTCCCTTTTTCCCTTGCAAGTTAACAGTGTAGAGTAGGGATCCTAATTGATACATCAAGGGGAGCTAGCCCTTAGAATCCAGAGATTAAATCCACCTATTAGGCTACCCAAATATTATGATTATCTTCATGTTACTTCAGACTGTGAAGGCTTAAAACTATCTTCACAAGGGTGCAAGTCTAGAAGATAACATTTACCTTTCCTTATATTCTTCCCACTTCTAGTGGTTAGTGTGACTCATAAAAGTGAATCATTTTTTATGATATGGAGATCCTTTTTTTTTTGCCTCTCTTTTAGTTCTATTATTATTTCTTGGCATTGTCTAATTTGTTCTGACATTGTGATTCTTTGGGATGAACTTTCCTCTTCCTTTATTTTTTTCTTCTTCCTTTCTACGGTGAAATTCATTGTATTGCACTTTCATATCTTTTGCTTTTACCATTTTATTGATATGTTTATCTCTTTTATTGGGGAAATATTTTACCAATTCTTTTGTTTTTTATACCATTTTTTGTAAAATTTCACCGATGTAGGACTTGAAAATGAATCATGTGTACTTTTTTTCATCATACAATTCACAGTCCATTTGTGGTTATTCATCATAATTTTTAAAAATGTGCCCCACTTTGTTGTATTTGTAACACCTTGGTGGGGGTCTCTCTTGATTATACCTCAAGTTATAATTATAATTACATCCTCTTCAACCTTGGTAATTTCCCATTCCATGATACCCTCCCACCCTAGTTTCCTCCTTTATACACTCATTGATTTTTATTATAGTATTGGGGTTGGGTATTTTAAATTATCAGAGGTGCTTGATATTATTGACTAGGGTGCAGTATACTAGTATTGTTTATTGGTAATTGTGGTAATGGCATTTATAGTATTATTGCCGATTTTGTATGAATGGTGTCATGAACATACACAAGTGTATATATAGAAGTATAGTTATGATTATAGTGATTTAATGATCCAAAATTAGTGTAATTCATTATTTAATTAGTAGGGGGTGCCACTTACATCATAGGGCATAAATGTTGTGGATGTTAATCATACACTGCATATTTACTAGTAAATCCTTTCACCATATATAACTTGTTGATTATGTGGAGTTAACCCTATTGGTTGTTATAATGATCTTATTTCCACTAATCTTTTTGTTATATCAATATGGGGGAATTTTGTCCTAGTATGCCCTTATACACAATAAGTGGTACACCAAATTATTTCCCATGGTGGCGTGTATTTATTTTTCAATACCACATAATCATCCACCTTCATATGTATCTCATGTTTTATTATTAATTATTCCAACTCCAATTGTAATCTTTCAACATTGTCTTTTAATAAGGTATATGTATCTCTTCTCCAAGACTATGTTTCGAGCCTAGACATTATTTTTAATGTTTTGAATATCTTTGGATACATATTGGATCTAAGACATGGGATTAATCCAAATATGAACCATTTTACTCTTTATTTTTCATTCATAGGTTATTATAACTTACACTCTATGGATTTAAAGCATTAATCATAATCATTGACAATTTCATTTTCCTTTTAGATTAGTTCTCTCATCTTATTGATGCTTTCTGTCAAGGATTTATGGGTAGTGAAAATCACCCTTAAATCATTTTTTGATGTCATTCCATGCAGTGGCATGTCTAGAGTAAGTTTTTATATACCATTTTAATGCATCATCTCTTAGTGTTATAATAATATCAAATAACATTATTATTTCATCAATAATGTTATGGCTCCTCCAATATGATTCTAATACAAAAAAATTTTCTTCTACATCTTTTGTATCTTTGCCAAATAGTGACAATTTCATCATATTATATGGAATCTTAGTGTTCATAGGGTGGTTAGGAATCCCATTACAAGGATTTTTACTGTTGATTGCTTGATTGTATGATGTAATTACTCTTTTAGTACTAGTGAGATTTTGTTGTTTATCTCTATTGTTTTACCAAATTTTTATTACGACATTCATCTCTTTTCAACTATGTTTGGAAGTATCTTCTTCTTAATACCTCTGCTTGATTACTAAAAAATTTCCTCCTTTTATCAGTCTCTTCCTTATGACTTTAATATCTATTTTCTATTTACTCACCAATATGTGTGTGTGTGTGTGTCTAAAATATTGATGTACATGAATTTTGTGAAGCGGTTTTGGGATATAAATTGGTCCAAAGGGTTCATTTCTTCTCAGGGTCCCTTACGATTTGGGTTTAGGGGGTTGCATCACTTTGAATCTCTTCTTCTATATCTTCTATCTCTAATTGTATTTATTATATAATGTTTTCATTAAATAATCCTCTTTCTATTTAGGTTATATTCTTCCTTATCTTTGTTATGTATTTATCTACTAGGATTACTAACACTTATTTGAACCACTCATTTCTCCTTAAGTTTCATATTTCTTTCCTCCATTTGTTCTTCTATATCATTTATAACACTTTCCTCCTAATTACTTACTATTAAAATTCCTTATATTGATCAAATTCCTTCCCTTAGTTCTACTATGTAATTAACATCTCCTATCGTAATCATCATATCCTCACATTTTATTTTATGACTATCTAGACCTCTTCCACTATGGGCCAAACAACTCATGATTGGTTGGTATTTCACACCTAACATTTGGAATAGTTTGAGTGTTTTGAAAAGTGAAACTAGATATTTTAATCCTTGTTTCATGTTATTTATCACCTTATGGGGTGTATGATATAAAAATTCTTCTATTATACTTCTTTCACTTACCTTATGTGTGCCTTCTTGCGGTGTGAATACTAACTCACCTATTTCTGGTCGAGGGATAGTATCAAGATTTTTAATATTATGATATCCTTTGGTAGAGGATAGATCACATTTATCTACTATTTTAATTGTTCTCATCTTTTTTATTCTCTTTCCTTTTTATATATCTCTTTATTAATTTTTAAATGAATGATCTCATTCTCCATCTAATTTCTCATTTCCTAATTCATCATTTTCTTGTAACTATTTTTAATTTATCCTCTTACTATTATCTCCTCTTTTAATTAACTTACTTCTAAAAGATATTTATTTCACTATCTTGATGCATCTTATTTAACCTCTGCCAACCATTTATACTAGATATCTCAAGTAGTCACATTATTTGAGGATTTCTCTTCTTTCTACATGTCATCCCTTAAGTGTCAAGACCTAAAGTAATTGTTTACCTTATTTCACTAACCCCTGCTCCACAAGTAGCTTGAAAATGAGGAGTGGTACTTTTTTAAATAAATAATGCTTTGACCATTTAATAAACTCAACATCCTTAGTGTTGAATCTTTTTCAACCTTGTATAGCCTAGATAAATGAGTAAAGTGTCATCTTGAACCAGTAATTGATAGCCTAGGTTAATGATGTATCCATGAATTGAATTGAATTTTTTTGTAGTCCAATAAATAGGTATTTTAATGTGAATTCAATAAAATTTTGTATATTTTTCTTGTCTCAGTATCCAAGACTACAACAATTGTGCAAAGGTGACCCAAAATTATTTCTCTTGCAATCTAAAGAATGATGATTTTACTTTTGGTAATGTTTCACCTATTCACTTAACTTATGTGTGAAAAAATATTTAGTGTTTCTTCCCACCACTCTTATATTTAAATAAATTAGGCTTTCAAAACACCAAATGATACTTCCCCTATACATTAGTCTACTAAAGTTCGTTCAGTGCTACCAAATTTTGACATAAAATCTAAAGTTGCTAGCTAGAGGTAGTTTTATGTTGAAGAGGTTAACTTTAGTTAGATTAATGTACCACAAGGGTTAGTATTTATTATAAAAATTAACATTCAATTTAAAAATAATTAATTCCTATATTTATTTTAACTCATACATAATGCACAAAACATAGTATTTCCTAATCTACATCTTCTATTTTATATATTTATTATAACCTTCGAATATAATTAATCATATACTCTTTAATCTATATCAACTTAGTCCATTACATAGGTTACTCTACTTTTTAACCTCTTATAATTCCTATTTATATCTTATCTCTTATATGCTATATATAATCTATTACAATGTTACAGTATAAATACCAAGCCAATACAATATAACTTAAAGGTCATATATATGTGAGACATGCCCTTTCTCTAATTATTTCATCCTTTATCTTCATAAATCATTATTTCTTAACGCAATACCCATCTAGTAATATTATTTATTCTATCAATCTGAAGAAGTGTTATGTTGTTACTATAACAGAATCAACTCTGTAGTACCTACGATTTTATTCTTAGATGATAGATAAGCTTACCAAAAATCTTATGCTTCAATGTAAAAATTTTATTCATAGAATGCCCAGGGCCTTGGTGATAGTCAAAATAAGCATTTTCATCATACTTTTTGGGTAGAATTAAACTCATATCAACCTATATAGGAGGAGGGAGAGATATTAGGTGACAATCCACATGATTCAGAAGTAATGAATATGGAGACTCAGGTAAGTGTGAAAATTGTTTCCTTGGTGCATTGAATAAAATAAGTCAATTAAGTTGTTGTGACACTATATTAACTATAGTAGTTGTTTTATTTTTAAGTTATGCAGGTTTCATCTTGTAACTTAGTTTGTTATTAAACTTGATATTGGATGTAGTCAGTGTGTTTTTTGCATAATTTTTTTCAATAAATTCACAATCACAAACAATATGGTACAGGTCATCAAAATATTTGAGATTTTTTAAAATAATGGACTCATGTAATGGGGAAATAAAAAATTTATTTAATATGCCTTGAAGCCCTTTATCTACCATATATTCATTTATAGGTTCGTTGGTTCTTATTTGATCTTTGGAATTCGTGCATAGGAAACCTTTTTGGTAATGTTGATAGACATGTTTACCAAAAAATTATCCATCATAGCTAAAGGATCCTTTTAAATAATTTGGTCAAAATTTTATCATTAGAGGCATAATCAAGGCATGCCAAATAGAAAGATCAAAGATCTATTTAGGATCACCCTTGCCATCATAGAATGTGAACTTAGGTGCAAAAAACTAGTTGGTAATAGGTGTAAATATAGTTTAGGTGAAAGAGGGTTATGTAACACCTCTTTTGAATCAATAGCATAAGGTTCTTTCATATATTTTATTTGACATTTGTAATCTTAGCTTGCAAAAGTTGTATAGATTGGACAAGATCTTGCACATTTTGATCACTAGGGTTGTAATTTTGAGAAATTATTTTAGAATTGTAATAACATGGGAATATTAAGAATACATGATGTTTTATTAACCATATATATATATATATATATATATATATATATATATATATATATATATATATATATATATATATATATATATATATAGGCAAGTAACAATCTCTTATAATAAAGGAGGTTGGTATAATGATAAGAGAAAATAAACTTACCCGAGAAATAAATTAATAACAAATGGTAAAATAAACCATAACAAGAAGATTTGGAAGATGTTAATATTTTAACCAAGCTTAAATAATTATTCTAATACCCTCCCTAAATGAATAAGCCTAAAACAACTCCAAGCATATCTTGGAATTTTAAAAAAAAAATCTTTACACAAAGGTTTAGTTATTATATCAGTTGGTTGCTCATAGGTAGGACAACAATAAAAACATTTCTTCATTAAAAACCAACTATCAGATGTAGTGATGGTGAAATTCAATGTGTTTGTCCTAACATGAAATAATGGATTTTTCCAATCTTGCTATCATGTTAGATAGGTGTAGGTGATGATGAATCAAGTTGAATATCCTCCAATATTGTCGAAATCCACATCAACTCTCTACCTATACTAACAATTATTTTATAATTTTCTTTAGTGGAATACAAATCCATTATATTCTAAAGCTTGATCTAACATGAAAATGCTTCTGAACTAAGAGTTAATATATAACCTATTATAGACTTCCTAGAATCAACTAATCCTACCAAATCTAAATCAATATATCATGTTAGTGCAAACTCAACATATTGCTTATACATAATACCAAAGTTAAGGGTACATTTGACATATCCAAGAACATGATTTACAACATGCCAATGTTCTTCATGTGGTTTAGCCATGAAATGAGAGAGATAAATTATTGTAAAACTTAAATATAGTCTATTAGTATTAAGATAAATCAAACTACCTACTAATTTATAATACATTATTTCATTGACCATTGGTGAATCAGTGTTGGCTGAGAGTTTTGTCTCAACTTCCATAAGTGTAGCTATAGGATTACAGTCATTCATTCTGAATTTATATAACAAATATTTGGCATATTTTATTTGAGATATAAAATTAAAGTTCCCATAATTATAATACTAAAGAAACTCCACACCTAGATAATATTTAAGTATCCCTAGATCAATCATTTCAAACACATAGAAAATATTGACTTCCAACTATTTAATAAAATAATTTTTGCTTCTAGTGATAACAAGATCATCAACATATACAACTATAATTACTATGTTATCACTGATTATTCTAACATAGAGAGTAGATTGTACATCACATCTTTAATAACCAGAATCTCTAAGATATTTGTATATTTTGAAGTATCAGGGTCCAAGAGCTTACTTAAGTCCATATAAGGACTTCACTAAAACTAGATGTTCTTTATCATGAATCTTAAATCCCTATGTCTATACCATATAAAATTAATCCTCTAAGTCTCTATTTATAAAAGGAATATTTACATCCATCTAAAATACCTAGCAACCAAACTGAGTAGCATTGGATATAACTATTTTGAATGTTACCATTTTAGCTATAGGAGAAAACATTTCTTCATAATATACTCCTTATTTATACCCTTTTGCAACATGGTGAGATTTATATTTATCTAAAGAATCATCTAATTTACATTTTACCTTATAAATCTATTTGCAACAAATGGATTTATTACCTTGGGGTAGCTCAGATAAAACCCAAGTATCATTCTTTATGAGTGCATCATACTCTATTTTCATGGTAGATTCCATTTAACTTCTGTATAAGTATTGGGCTCAAATTTTCATGAAAATTTGGCATTGAGAGTAAAATTTACCTACTCAAGACTTTATACCACATTTTTCCCTTGATATTACAGATATAACTTACAAATAAACTAGAAGATACTTTTGTTGAATATACTACATTGTGATATGGTACCATTTTGATTATTTGGGTTGACTTGTGGAGCCACTTGTTGTGCCACTAGGACCTTCCATATAACTAGACTGTTCTGATGTTTACCTTTTTAAGTTCTTTTCCATTTTAGTACTAGAACTTGATTTATATTCACTATTATGAATACAAATATTACTAGTATTTTTATGTTTACCATCTTTTAAGAAATATGGATTTTTCTCATCTATCATGACATATATATGCAAAATGACTTGATTTGAAGAGATACCTAGTAGCTTATACACTTTAGAATTCTCATTGTATCCAAAAAACATGTACTTTTAACTTTTTGCATGTAAACTACTTATCTTCACTTTAGGGATTAATGACAAAGAAGCACAACCAAAAATGTGGAAATCACTTACATCAGGTTTTCTTCCTGATCATGCTTCTTCCTAGAGTAATATCCTATAATAGATTTATAGGGATTCATATTCGATATAAACACTACAGTGCTGACATATTAAACCCAGTATCAAAAATGTACATTCATATTTTTCACCATACATCATACCATTCATAATAGTCACATTCCTCCTTTCTGTATGCAATAAAAAATGCATTAGGGCTATAAATCAATCCTAGTTTAGAGAAGATAGATCATACCATACACTTCCAATTGGGGACACATTTTTTAAATGGGAGTACGACTAATATAGGGATCTACTAGATCTGATTAGGGGATATTTTACCACAATACACCATGATTAAGAGGGTTCTAAAGCCTCTAGTCTAACATAATCATGCAATAACCCTAATGGGGTCCTGAGTGTTGATATTTCACCTATACTAATAACAAGTAAAGTAAATCTAATCTAGTGCTCACCAAAGCTAGTAGCACAACATGAGGGCTTATTAAATGAACAAAACATGTATAAGATAATATCAATTAAACTAAGTATGAGTAAGACCCTAATACATGGAATATGAAGAGTAATATTATTCAAATCCAATACTTATGCTACTTCTATATACTAAAGAGAGGAGCAAAGTTAGAGAATACTTACCTAAATATGAACTTTTCGAGACTCAATATCTCCATTAGACAATGGGGCTTTGTAAAATATTATTTTGGTTTGTAACGATCACTAAGAAAGGCCAAAACATCTAAGACTTATCCACAAGACTAGATTCTCCAAGTAGAAAGCATAAGCTAAGACTCCTCAAGTAGAATGGTGGAAGAGCAGATTGTAAAGAAGTGTGATCAAATAATAACTCTTGATTTCATATTAATATAATGACAAAATTATTGTGTATTTATAGATGGATTTGACCCTTTACCCTTCTAAAAATCTTAGCTGATAGGGTTAACCCAATTAACCTAGCATAATTTTAGATAATTATTCACTAGGTTTTGAGCTAGGTCAACCAAAGGCCAACCTTATTCTTAAGTGAAAATATCTCAAAACTATACAGGGTTGACCTAGTTAACCTAGTACAACCAATTGACAAAAGGGGCTTAAGGCAAGGAAAAGAGGGATCAAAAGTGGAAAAGATTAGAGGAGTGTGTAAAGGAGGATTGATAGCTTAGGGAATGTTTTTAGGAGTTGGTTGGATTGGTAATAAGTGGAAATAAGGGAAAATAATCCTGCAAAGCACCAATGTTCTGCCCACCCCTTTCTTTGTGTACCCCTTAGGGCATGCACTCAGAGAGATTAAGTCTTGATGGGTTCTTGTAAGATGTAAAGCATCAGTATTTGATAAAAGTTGAAAATATTATGTGTATGCATATGCCCACTCAAATCTCAGCATGTGTCACTAAGATGCAATAGGGGATGGTGATTCGAGAAAGAACATAGGTACACATAATGGTGATGCTAAAAAAATGTTGTGGTATTTTAAAGCATAAAATGACTAAAAGTAAATGACTAAAAAGAGAAATAACTAAAAACTAAATGTGATGTGTAACTTGACTTACCTTTATATTTGGATGTTTTTTTGTTGTGTTATTAGTTTTGATTATGTAGGGAGCAGAAGCTATTTTCAACAAACCCAAAAATACAAAACTAAAGAGCAAAAATAAACAAATGCAAGAAAGCCAAGACAACTGGTACTATGTGGATGGGACATATTTGGGAATTTGGCAAGCTAGGGTGACAAGTGTTATGTTAGAATAAATGACCAAGTCAAAATAAGATTAAATTGGGTAATCAAAAATCCAAGGCTACTAAAGACCGAAAAACTCAAACAAGTAAACCTTGAGTAAGAAAGGAAAACTCACCAAGTCAAACCAAGGATACATGTCAAAAAGGATGGTAATAAAATAGTGATGTAAAAGTAGTAACAAAATGGTAAACAAACATTGATGAGTGAGTAGTAACAATGCTTATCTCACACAACATTGGAAAAAGGTGCATAAAAGGAAAAACAACATTAATGAGTGAGAAGTAGCAAGCCAACCTCACTCAACAATGGAAAAAGGGTATGGACTCAGCTGCCTATAATAGAAGGGTAGTAAAATAATGAAAAATGGTAAAAGTAAACAAAACAAGGAATGTAGTTTTATGGTGTAAATAAGGTAATCCATAGTTACTCAAACATTTTGTTTCACTTTAAGGATAGATAAAATTGAAAAAACGTAGTGCTAGCATGTTTTAAAGAGGTGAATAAGAAGGAAATAAAGAATAAGGGAAAATAGATTTGGAATCACAATTTATCTATCAAAGGGGGAAATGAAATGGGTGGAGGGGAGAATGAAGGAAAAACCAAGGTAGAGGAACTCTTTTATTGAAGTCAAGACACTCAAATTAGGTTTGTCAAAACAAGAGGACTTTCAACCTTAAGGACTCTAAAGAACTTCTCTTAGCTACATAAGTATTAGGTCAATAGATGTAGTATATAGATCAACCCATGAAGGATATATGCATGAAAATTAAAATGGACCTACCTTCCCATAATGTGTTCCCCATTCCTCTAGACCCATTATAGAGTCGTCAGTCTACTGTGAATATTGGGTACTTGTATGATAAATTAGGTATCACCATAGAGTTATTTTTTGAATTCTCTTATTCTAATCTACTGGCCTACTACACCCCAATGGACCTCGGCTCTATGTGAGGCCAAATATGGAGTTTAACATTTGATTAGAGATAGGATATGTGCTTGTAATCACATCTTTTGATGTGATTTTAACTTTAGAAATTTATATGTTTCCTTTTGTATATCATTGCCTTTTGGATGTCATTGTCTTTTGTTTCAAATGATTTGAATTTTAACTTTCTTGATGGATTTTTCTTGTTCCTCCTCCATCTAGATTTGGAAAATAAAAAATGGGTGTTAAAGATGATTTTCATTTGAATACTTGGGACTTGGTTTCTAAGAGAGATAACTTCAAAGAGCATGGGGTCTAAGAGTCTCATAAATCTAGGTGAAATTAAAGTGCTATCTTGACTTTAACCTTGTTTTATCCAATGGAGTGAAAGGAAAGAAAATCAAGAGGAGGGACACATGGAACAAATTGAATTTCTTCAAATCACAAAAAATGTGTTAAAGGGCAAAAAATAGATAACAAAAAAGTGTGATTATTTATCATAAGATGAAGGGAAATGGATGAAAACATGCTAACATAGATTATTGTGAAAATTCCATCTATTAAAAGAAGCAAAATCTAAAGTTGAGAACAAAGATCAAAAAGTTGTAACTATTATAAAACACATTTATAAAAAGAATGACAAGATGGTAATTTTATGAGGAAAGCAATGTTCTATCCATGGTCTTCCACTGCAACTCATAAAAGAGAAACCCATGAGGTTGCCAAAAAGCATGTGAAAAAAAAAAATGGGATAAGAAATATGATATTTTATGAGGAAGAGTGGGTCCTATTCATTGTTTTATAATGCAAATCACAAAAGATAAATAAAAGGGATGTAAAAAGTGTGTAAAAAGAACATGAAACTAAAGAAACCTATGGTACATCATGAGGAAGACCGGGTCCTATCCATAGTTTTACAATGCAACTCATGAGAGAAAGGGGAAACCAAAAAACCAAAAATGAAGGACTAAAGGTTTGTAATAAGAGAAAACTATTGTAGAGGGAGAGACTCATGTAAGTAACCTAAAAAAAGTGTTAGATAGATGTAGATAGAAAGTATGAAAAGAAGGAAATGTTTAAGTAAAGTAATTTTTGAGGAATTATGCATTGGTGGGCTCTTTTAAAGCATGGACTTCATTGGTTTGAAGGTGGTAGGTACTTAAACCAAGAATATATTTGACTAAATAGGGGCCCAACCATTTTTGGGTGTATTTACCTTCTTTGTTATGGGTTTAGTCTAATTTAAGGATAATATCATTGACATTAAATGTGGGAATTTTAACACGTTTATTATGTTGTTTGGAAATATGAACTTTTTATTGGAAATTATGTTGCAAGGTAGAAAGATGGTGTTCATCAAGGAGATAAATGACATGAAAGTGAGCATTACATAATTATTCATCGATAATGATACCATGAAGAGATATATGGAGAGAGAGAGAAGCTCAAATTCCAATGGGAAAAATAACTCAAAACCATAAACTAGAGAGAATGGTGTTGCCCCAATGGTAGTACATATTCTATTTTGATAGGCCCAAAGAGCAAGATAAACGTAAATGTGTCAATCCATGTGGGTTTCATGAATTATCTTTTAGAAAAAAAAATTGAGAATTTTATTATTATCCTCAGCTTGACCATTGCATTATGGATGATAAGGTATAGAAAATTTATGATTGATCTTGAATTTAGCACAAAGCTATTTCATGTTTTTATTTTTGAAGTTACCACCATTATCTAAAATGATAATATGGGGAAACCCAAAGTGGAAAATGATTTGATTAAGGATAAATTTTGCAATGGTGTTATTAGTGACATTAACAAGGGGCATGGCTTCAACCCATTTGGTAAAATATTTGGTAGTGGTGATGATAAAAACATACCCATCTTGGGACTGAGGTAATTTTCTAATGAGATCTAATCCCCACATGGAGAATGGCCAAGGAGATTTAAATATTTAAACCTTATATGGAGGTAAATGAATTAGATCATCATGAAGTTCGCAAGGAGTACAGTTTTTAATGAATTCAATTGCATCCTTTTCAAGAGTAGGCCAAAAGTAACTTGTACATAGGTATTTATAGACTGTAGCATGTTCACTATAGTGGCCACCAAAAATGCCCCCATGTGTTTGTTCAAGAAGAGGAGGGACCTAATATTTCATAACATAATAGATCAAGGTACCTTTATTATTATGATAATAAAGGATGTTCTGTTGAAATGTATACTTGAAAGCTTGTTTAAAAATGCATGTCTCTTCACAAGAGTCTAAGTTAGGAGGATAAGTTTGATGTTCTAGGAATTAAATGATGTCTTTGTACCATGGACTTTATTGAATAGTAATATCCTTGATGTGGAAAATAAGTGAATATAGTGGTTGAGTAAAAGATGGATATTTTCTTATTTTGATAAGAAAAGTGGGATAAAAAAGAACTTGGTATGGATGAAAGAGAGAAGTTGAAAAAGAGAGAGAATCAACAATGGAATTTTAATCTCTGGGAATAGGCTTGATGGTGAAAGAGATGAAATGCTTAGTAAAAGTAGTAGCAATATGATGATAGGAAATGATATTTTCACATTTACATTGGTAATCACCATTGACTTGGTGGCAAATAAGCTGAAAATAACCTAAAGCATGTAGGTATTGAATATATAAATCAAGAGCAACTCTCATGCCTAAGATTAGAGCTTCATATTCAACCATATTTTTGGTGACATCAAAGGTGAAGTGAAAAGCTAAAGGAATGATTTTTCTAAGAGGATTTGTAAGAATGCAACCTGCAGATTAGAGCTTCATATTCAACCATATTTTTGGTGACATCAAAGGTGAAGTGAAAATCTAAAGGAATAATTTTGCTAAGAGGACTTGTAAGAATGCAACCTGCCCCAACTCCTTGAAGGCATTTAACACCATAAAAGTGAAGGGTCCAATTATCTTCACGTAAGTCTACATTAATTTTAGGAAGCTCTTTGATAACTACTTTAGGTTTAGTAGTATTGGAGGGAATAGAGGATTCATCAAGATTATTTGCTTCAAGATCAATAGTAAAGTTATGAAAATAATCTTTAAGAGTAATAACTTGATTAAGACATTCAATATAGAAGATATTATCATCTAGAAGACTATCTTGAAGGTGATCGGTAGCAGGCACATAAGCTATGGTAAGTTGATCAGCTATGACTTACCCTTTGATAGTTTTTTGTGTTTCAATGTAGAGATCAAATTCCATAAGCCATCCATTTTCCAATTCTATAACTGGAAAGAAAGGATTTGGAGAAGAAGTGATGAAGGGGGTAAAAATGAATGATGACATAAGTAGCATGGTAAAACATTAATGGCAAAGATTTTCAAATCGAAAATAGATAGTGAGGGAATCCTGCTTTACTTTGGTATAACGTGTTTTATAATTGATGAGGCCTTGGCTAATGTAATAAATGAAATACTCTCTTCCAGTATCATCTTATTGGGCAAGCATTTCCCCAACTGATATAGGTGTGGAAGAAGTATATAAAATCAATGGTTGATCATTGGTAGAAGGATGAAGTGTGGGTGGGTGAATTAATGACTCTTTCATATTATCAAAGGATTTTTTACATGGGTCCATCCATTCTAAAGCATTAACTTTTTTAAGAATAGAATTTATGGAGTGGATGCGATGGGACATTTTAGGGATGAATTGTCTAATTTCCCTAAGTTTATCTAAGTACAAATGTTGGGAATGGAATGAGGAATGGGCATGTTGATGATAGAACTAATCTTAGCAGGGTCAACATTGATGCCACATATAAAGACTAAGAATCCTAACAATTTTTTGAATGTGACACCAAAGACATATTTATAAAGATTGAGTCTAACTTGATATTTAATAAGATGATTAAAGATGATAGAAAGATCTGATAGATGAGTCTTACAACTTTTGGATTTAGAAATGAGATCATCCATATAGGTTTCAAAAAAATTATGGATAAGATCATGAAAGATATAAGTCATTGCTCATTGGTAAGTGGCTTTGATATTTTTGAGGCTAAAAGGCATTTTGACATAGCAATAGGTGCCTCATTCCATGGTGAAAGTGATCTTATGTTGGTCCTGAGGGTTAATGTGAATCTAAATGTAACTCGAGAAGCCATCCATAAGAGATAGCATTTCATAACTAGCTACGAAATCAATAATGGCATATGTTGAAGGTAAAGGGAAGTTGTTCTTGGGAAAAGTGAGATTAAGATTGAAAAAATCAATACAAATGTGAATGACCATAGTGACCTTTTTCTAAATGAGAACCATGTTAGAAACCCATTCAAAAGAGTCCACTAGTTTGATAAATTTAGCATCAAGTAATTTGATGATTTCCTTGTGACATAAGGTAGAAACCTTGGGTGGAAATTTCCTTTGCTTTTGATGTAGAGGCTTAGCATCAAGATAAGTAATGATGTTGTGCACCATAATGTTAGGGTTAATACCAGGCATGTCCTCATAGGACTAGGAAAAAACCTCATGATAATTATCAAAGAATAAGCTAAAATTATCATGTTTAGTAGGCAAGAGTTCACAAAGATTGTAATTAGTTGAGGATAAGATGGAGTATCATATTCAATGCGAGTGGTTTCTTTAATAAGCATGGCATTATCATCTTGGATATGGTATGGTGCATTAGGTAAAGAATAGATTGGATTAGATTTAAGATTAATTATATAAATTAAGGTATTAAAACAAGGGGTTTTGGTTTTAAAATTCTACAAGTTAATGATGACAAGGAAGTTGAGGTTCTTGAGCATGAAGTAGTTCAAGAATAGCTTCATCACTATGCAAGGTAGGAAGAGGACCATAATACTAAACATATACTTTGATATCTAAAATTTGATTACCATGGTGATCATACTCAGAATGTATCTAATGAACATTGATTGCTTTGGCATCTAGTGTAATCTTGGGAGTAGGAGAAGTAGACGGATCACAAGAGATTGGAGTATTGGTGGGTTCGATGATGGGAGAAAGATTAAATTTAATGATTGGATCGAAAGGTGGTAAAGGAGATGTAGGTATTTCCAAAGATTCAAAAGGTATAATTTTCTCTACCACCCAAGGAATATCTAGAAGTGGAGAATTGGCAAGAGGCACATAACCTTTGAGATGTAAGTCATGATACATAGAAATGGTATGGGCATCCTAATTAAAGCATGAATTTGAGTTAAGGCTTTTTGATAATGTTGGACATGCAAGTCTCAAGATTGAGTTTGGGCCATTATGTAATTATCATCATATGTTGGAGAAATTGTACATGATTGAGAGTTAGGCGGATTTTTAGAAGGTGAAATCCCAATATTACTAAATGTATAAGGAGACATGATGAGAGGATCTTGAAATAATTTGGCCACTCCAAAATCATTACAAGTGAAGGCATCTTCAGGTAAAGAAGGCTCTTAAGCATTGCATGGAGGGAGAAAGTTAGTAATCTCATCAATAAGAGGAATAATATGGTCCTTAGGTAATAAATAAGGAGGAAGCCACTATGAAATGTATGGAGATAACTTGGTAGTATTGCAATTATGTTGTAAATCATTAGTTCATCATCATCTAAATTTTTAAGAGTGACTTATAAATTAGGATTCATGTTGATGAACTTGGGTAAAGAAGCAATATTGATCTTAGGAATGGTAGGAATATCATATTGAGATTTGGGATTAGGAAGTTGAATACTCCATGGGTTAGGATTGACTTCATGATTATATCATTTCTCATTGTGTAAGAATTTAATGCATTGGCTACTAAAAGAAGCAATAGCCCTCATTCAATGAGTCCAAGGGTGACCAAGGAGTATATTATAAGATAATGGTAAGTCAAATACCATAAGATTAGTTTGAATGGTCTTAGGTCTGATGGTTAATGGAATCTAAATACAACTAAATAGATTTTGATTTTTTTATCAAAACCATAACAAGTAAGACAAGTTTTCTTGAAATGATCCTTGTTATAACTGAGTTATTGGATAAGCCATAAAAATGTCACATTAATACCATAGCCTTCATCAACTAAAACTTTATGAATGAGGGTATTATTAATGGATATTTTAATAAAGAGTGGTGGATCATCAGTGCAAAAAATAATTTCATGATTGATCATGTCCTCTTCAAGAAATTCAATAAAAAGCTTGGAAGAAGGACACATAGTTTCAATGGTATTGACATTGGTAGGTTGAGATTCAGTATAAGGTGGTTATTCATCTATAGAAGATGGATCTTCAATTTCTTGGATTTTTTACAGAAGGAACTTTTGATGATAGGGTGAAGTAAAAACCAACTCCATGAATGAAATCTTACAAGGCATAGAGTTGAATTTTTCAAGAAAGTTCTAATGAGATTTAGAAGAAAAAACAGCACAAGGTTTATAAGGTAAAGTAAATTTTGAAGGAATAGATGTGGTTGGAGGTTCAGAAGGAGGAAGTGGTTCTTCATAGGCTTCCAAATCTAGATTAATAGTTGTAGTATCCTTGAGAAGTTGTTTTTCTAAGGATGGATTTTTGGTTTTGGTAATGGGATCTTTGTGAGCCGGCTTATGATGATAGTTGACCTTTGTGGTGTTAACATATTGAGAATTATTATAATATTAGTCATAGTTAACATCAATGGAATAAACATCCTTGATGTTTGGTTGATTGTTTGAAGAAGATTTTTGGTTATTTGAGGTAGAAACTTTGGAAGCCTATCATTTTTGAGAAGCAATGATATACTCTTGATGATGAAGGTTGATCATCGCTTCATGATTAAATGAATCATCAAGCATATAAGAGATAACAAATTTAGTGAGCCCTCTATAATACTGATGGGAATGAGCAATGTTGGCATGGAACCAAAAAAATTGATTAGGGTCATATCACTTAGGAAGATTGTTAGGATAGGTGAAAGGTCTAGAGGGTGGTAAGATTTATTTCATTTATTGCACAGAAAGTGGTGTGTGAGAAGATGAAGGGATGTCAGCTTTGGCAAATCTTGGTTTGGTTTATGGAGTATTAATAGTGATAACATTGGTATATTTTTGAAAATATCCTTTTAAAAGTTTAATATTAGGTTTGAATTGCTTCATGAGAAAGTCTTGACATTTAGCTTGGTTAAGATCTCTTCACTAAGTGTTTAGGGAGAAAAGGCTTAAACCTTATATTGAAGAGGAGTTAAAGTGTTTATAAAGATCTTGAATAAGTTATCATCAGTCATGTTATGGTTGGCTTTGTGGTCCAGTGATTTCCATCATTTGATAAAGTCATGAGTTGATTCAGTGGGATATTGCTTCGCATTGATGAAGTGGCTAAGATAATTTTTGGGAAGATCATTGTGTTGAAACTCTTTAACTAAAGGATTGACCAAATATTTAAGTTTTCAAATAAAATGTTGGGGTAATTAGTTGCACCATTCAAAAAAATCACTAGTAAAGGTTTTGACTAAGATTTGAGTTGTGGTGAATTTATTAGTTTGGATCTACTCTTTGTAAAGTTTGTCAAAGGCTTTGATAAATGAGGCAAGGTATTTAGTCCCATCATATTTGACAGTTGGAGATATGTTACCAATATTGATGGACACAATTAAGGGAGCTAAAGGCTCATTTTGAATATTTTAAGGCATCTTGTTATTCATTATGGGTTAAGGAATAACATTGCCTGAAGCATCTCTAAGATGTGGAGGAATGTAATTGGGATTGGCTTGAGGATGAATAGTCAAAGGTTGATTATCCATATTAATAAAACTATGTTGAAGTTGCATCATTTTATTGGTGTTAGAGTTTTTCATTATGTTCATTTGTTGGATAACTTGGGCAAGAATTTGAGTTGTATCAAGAGGTGCGTTGGTGTTGGTAGGAGCACTCCCCAAATTTGTAGTAGGGGGAGGGTTATTAGAATATGGATTGTTATTTGGATTATTGATTAAACTTGTATCAATTTCTCCCACATTAGTTTTAAGGTTTTAAATATGACAAGTATCTTGGTAAGTATAGAAAGGATAAGACCCATTAAATTCATCTTGAGGTGTGATTTACACCATGTTATAGGTCATGAATGAAGGAGGGGAATAAGTGCCCCAAGAGTGATGGTGCTCTTGAGAGGAAAAGATAGGGAGGAATGAACATCCCATATAGTATCTAAATAGATTCAAGCCATCCAAGAAGATTTTGATAAGAGACTTCATGATATATTAAGAGAAATGAATAGAATGCTAAGAATGATAAACAAGGCAAAAAATTATACATAGTCAACTGGGTCAACCTAGCATAGAGAATAGGGTCTAAAAAACTATATAGAGTTGACTGGGTCAACTTGACACAAAAAACAAGGGCTAAAAAAGTGTACAAGGTCAACTGGGTTGACCTAGAATCATAGATAGAGAAAAATAGATAGTTTGTAAGAGATTATGTCGATATAAATGATTATATACTGAAACAAGAAAGATTTTTTGCAAGTATTTTGAAAATCAAGAACTGAAGGGAAACACACAATCAATTAGATCAATGAGGTTGATCCAATTGAGACACATAGCATAAAACCTTTCACTAATGCTAGCTAGTGCAAGTTTTTGAAATACAACACATAATTGAGAAAAGAACAAGCAATCAACTTCAAAAGTAAAAGCTAACTAAGTGGTCAACCTAAAAGTTTTTAGATTATTAGAATATAATTTTAGATGTGATAGGAAGTTGGCTTTAAGCAAGAAATTAGAAAGCAATCTAAGGATGATTTTAGGATGTTTGGGCTGACAGGGATCTATATTGTTAATGGTATAGGCTTAGTATTAGGTCCTACCCCTTCACTTCACACACCATATTGATAAGGGTGTTAGGTGCTTAGCCAAAATATACCATCAACCACATGTTTATACTTGGACATAAAATAAATTTAGCTTCCCCCTTGGTGATGAGATCTAAGTAGGTAGACCTTGGGTAGATAATTATTAAAATGTTTGATAAGATTTTGTGATTTGGTCATGTGTGCATAAAAGATATAATAGTGAAACTAAATGATATATTTAAAACCACCTAATTAGATTATGTGATCTATTCTAAGCATACAATCAACAAGAGATAAATGTGTGAGCTAATTACTGGTATATAAAGGTTAATTCCAGCTTTGAAACATGATACAGTGTCAATTTAGCTGACAGTGTATGTAGAGAATATAGAATAGGGTCAATGGGGTCACCTCTATACTGTGAAATATAAAATTCTAAAAGATAACTACATCAATAGAGTTGACCTAGATTTTTAGACTATACACAAAATATAGAACTACATCGATAAGGTCAACCTAATTGACTGTATAGGGGTAGTTTTAAAGACTATAAATTATGAAAAATAGGACTATAATAAATGAGAGATAAAGATATAAAGGAACCCTGGTGGGTTGTGTTGTCCCCAAAAATATCACTCATTTTTGGGACAACATTTGAACGATTTTGGTCCTACAGACCAAAATCCTCTCTTCCCCTTTCAAAAATTATTCTAAGCATTCAGGTTCTTCATTTTTCAAATCTTTCTCAGAAATCTATGGACTCTTCAAGCTTGAATCTATGGACTCTACAGGAAGAAATCTACGGACTTTACAGGCTTAAAACTACGGACTCCACAGGCTCATCTCTACAGACTCTTTCAAGGCTTGAGAGAAAACTTAGAGAAAACTACGGACTCAGTTCTACAAAATTCATAGGTTGATTTCTACAGACTCTATAGGAAAGAAGCAACAAACAAGTGGTTCAATGGATGGTTCAACCAAGGAGTGGGAAAGCAATTGAACCAATAAAGTGACTGACCAAAAAAGATAGAATTCCTTCAGATTTGTTCAAAGGCTGATAGGGAACATTTCCTTCAAACTTTTTGTCCGAAGGAAATTATTAAGAAAAAGAGCCGTTAGAATTCTTTTAAAAGTGTTTTTTGTGGGAAAATGACTAAGGAAAAAATCCTTTAGACATTTTGTCCAAAGGAATTCACCTGAGAAGAGAGCCCGAAGAAAGCAAAGGAAAAGCCTGACTGAAGAAAAAAGCCCACAAAAAAATGCTTGATGGAAAAAGACAAAGTGTTGCGGAAGCCACCACGTGTCATCTTCTGCAGGACCCTTAAAAGGTTTCTAAAGCTTCTATAAGTTAAGTGGAATGCATCACGTGTCATGTTATGACTCAGCAGAACATGACAAGTGTTTGCATCCATGTTCCCCTTTTGAAGTTGCTCGGGTAAGACATGTCATGGATCCCATTTTTTGTAAGTTTCTAATGAGTTTCATAATAACAAAACTTGCCACTTGTCAAAGACGCAAAAAGGACCCCCCAAAGACTTAGACAAGAAGGGCTAGAAAGGACAAAGAAGCAACATGGATGATTCCAAAGGCAAGTTCAATTAAAGCGATGGTTCAACCAGAGAGCAAAGAAGCACTTAAGTAGTGAAGAGAGGAGTGAGACCAAAGGACTAGAAATATCTTCAACAGAGTTATTTCTAGTAGGTGAAACAGTGGATCAAGTAGACTTTTGAGTGCACCAAATCAAGGATGTAAGCCTATTTTTCTTCCATAAAGTAATGGTGAATTGGATAGCTACGCAGATATCAAAAAAAAGGACTAGATAGTCCATACTAAGAAGAGACATATTAGAAGAATGGACATGCCATAGTTATGGCAATACACTATTCCCAGCATGGTCCCTCCAGACAAAACTAGAGGTGCATTGAAGACAACTGCAGCATGGGTCGTCCTATGGGAAAGAATGCTAAACCTTGCGTAGTTGCTATAATATTTTAATTTCTCTCATTAGTAAAAAAGATCTTCCCAATATAGAAGCAAAAATCTGCCCAATTGAAAGGTGAATACTAAGACTTTGAGCTCAGATTGTATTTCATTTCATTTTATCTAAATGAGAAAGCAAGTTGTTTGCAAACTTTGTGTTGTTTTGTCTTGTATCATTTTAGAAGATTATTCTTATGTCTGTCTTTTGAATGTGTTATTGTTTATTTAATTTGGCAAGTAGAATTAGTGAAAGTAATAAGGAGTGTGTCTTGAAGCCAACTGTGGGAAGGCTTTGTGCTGCCATAGTTATTTTTAGTGTGTGTTTATTTTCTATTTTTGTGTAAAGGACCTTGGGACGACTTTGTGCCCCCATTATTCTTCATATTTCACTCTTGGGTAGTCGAGGTGGAGACTTTGTGCTACATCTCAGGCTGTTGGTAACTACGCCCTTGGCACCCTGTTACTTATCCTACCAGAAAGATTCTTGTTGTTTGCAAGAATAAGTACTTCTAAAAGAAGAGAAGTGCCTTCTATCGCTTCACCAGGATTTCTACTATCCAAGAAGGGATCTAGCTCTTGGCTGAATGTTACTTCTAAAAGAAGAGAATTACCTTCACCAATCACCTAGGATTTCTCCTTTGTTTGTTAGCATCATCTCTAAAAAAAGAGAGATGGATGGTTTATCCCACCCTTGTGTCTTACTTTCTGCTTATATATATAGTATATAGCCTCCGTATATTTAATAGGGAAACTCCCCTTGATGAGAGGAGAGATTTATCCCCTGTTGATGTAGTAAAATTGCACACCTGGACAACCAATCTCCCTATACTATGGTGATAGGAACTATTTTACTCACCAGTTAGCTAGTTGACAAAATATTCACCCAATAGTTTTTGGTGACTCTGCTGGGGATGAACGTGCAGGCTGAAGCCTCAAGTTTTAGATTGAAGCAGTTCCTTCCCTTATCCATTATACAGACTCTAGTGACTCCATTTTAGGTCTTACCCCTTATCATTATAGCCTTACCATTTTCCTCCATCTCCATTATTTTATCTAGTCTGTAAAACCAGAGCTGCTAGAAAAAAGTGCGTAGTTTGAAGCTTCAAGCCTAAAGTTGAAGCAGGGCTAGTTCTTTTCCATTTTTGTTTTTCAATCTAGCCACTCCATCTAGATTTGTTATCCCTATTTTTCCATAATTAAATCATGGCAGATCAAGGCCCCTGGGGTAACTCTTTTGGCCCACTCAACTTGACTCCACCTCTACATGAAATTCCATACAACTCAATAAAGAACTTCCCCAAATTCTTTGGAGATGTGAGAGTTCACCCTGATGAACACATTGTAGCCTTCAGCATAGCTTGTGGTGTGATAGGGGTTGAATTTAAAGATGTGGTAGTCAATCTTTTTGTGGAGACATTACAAGGTGCTACTGTAGACTGGTTTTACCATTTGCAAGTTGGATCAGTGACTGACTGGGATACACTCAAAGCCAAGTTTGAAGACAGGTTCAAGCCTGCAGAGGATGCACATGCTATACTAGCCTAGCTCACTCAAATGAATAAGGAACCTCATGAGCCTACAAGGGATTTTATTTCCAAGTTTGACAAGTTGAGGAATAGGATTCTTGCAATTGCTCAGCCAACACCTGAAAACCTCAAATGCTTCTTCATCAACTCACAGCTACCTGAAGTGAGTTTTTTGCTGAGATGAGCTGGCCACATAGACCTTACTATTGCTCAAGACTTGGCTATTGAGGTAGAAGATGACCTTATATTGGTAGGAAAGATAAGGAGAGACCTGAATAGAGTTAAATCCTCTTCATCTTTTGAGTATCCATCTACATGCATCATGGATCAGATGGTGCAAAAGATGGCAAATGAATTGCTAGCCTTGAAAAGGCAAATAGCCCAAAGTATGTTTGCTCCTCCTAATCAGGATATGCCAAAAAGGGCATTTCAAAATCAGCCATATCAAGGCAATGCTGCCAGGAATCAAGGGCAGCCAAATTATCTTCCTTCCCCACAGAGGAACCTTGCCCTTGAAGTAGCTCCAACCAACTTAGCAATTGGATATCTGGAAATAGAACATGATTTCTCTTTCCAACCTAAGCTTGAGCAAGAAAATGGTGTTGATCTCTTCATATAGGATCAAGAAGAATCAGCTAGTGACTCCCACATTGGTTTCTTGAATTACCAGGATGAACCCAGAAGTGAAGGTGAAGTAGTCGAAGGATCATACACAGTATTCACCCGGTCCAAGAATCAGTCAGCCCAACTAGCTGATAAAGAGAAAGCAGAGGACCAGCTGATAAGGAGAAAGCAGAGGAGTGACCTCAACCAGTAATTTCAATTACTAAGTGGGGAACCGCTCTACCTTTCCAGCCAAAGGACCCAATGATTGCCAGAAAAGTAAGTACCCAAAACATTTTTGCACCTTCAACTTCAAATTTGCAGGCCAGTCTTCCCCCTCCCAAAAACCAAAAGGATGAACTCCCAGCCTCTCTTCCTATTAAATTTCAGTCATCTGACATAATTGATCATGTCAAGAAATCCAAAATTTAAATGACTAAATTTGAATTCTTGCAAGCCAATCCTGAGCAGTTGGACAGTGGTGGAGAACTAAGTATGGACCTGTCTAAGGCAAAATTTGTGGTCACCCAAACATCAGCCCCTGTAGCACAAATTCTATTTAAGCCATCAAGTAGGGGTAACTACTTCTTGACCATAGAGGATGCTCATGTCTCAGCTGATGAAAGTCCTGTAGCTGGCAATCTAGGATTTGATCCAAATAAGACATCAAAAGAATTGGTAGGGTGCAGTACAAATCAAGAAGGATCTTCCATCTCCAATGAAGAGAAATCTGATAGAAGATCAACTTCTGATGATGCTTGGATCATGGAATTTGATGGCAACAATTCTTCCACTAATGCTAGAGCTAGGACTGGGTTGATATCTCCTCAAGGAGATATTTTTCCTTCATGCAAGTTACAGTTCAGCAACACCAATAACACAGCTAGATGCAAATTTTTGTTGTTCAGATTGAAGACTACTCAAGATGAAGATATCAAACTCCTTTACACCAAAGGAGATGTTGAGTTGATGGTTTGTCAAGAGTTTGATGCTGAAAATCAAAGCATGTGCTGGACTGGACCAGCAGAATAACAAGCTATGGTGGTGGACCATACTGCTGTACTCCAAAGTCAATAACAGAAACTCTTCGCTAAGAGAGTAAGGAGTTATGGTTTTTAGTTTAAAGACCATGTCCTGCCATGGGGCAAGAAGAAGAAATAGCCAAGAGGAAGACACAAAAAATTGGTTTCTTGGTGGAGAGTTCCATTCACCCATCACTGATTTTGGGGAGAAAATGGCTTCTTGTTGGTTTATCAGGATAGAGCACCATTTTCCCTGCCTCTCAGGGGGTGGCATTTGAAGTACTTCAATTCTTGAAGTACTAGATAAGTTCACCTGTATATATGTATATCTGTATAGTCTTTAGTTCTTTTTTGTGCTTTTTGTTTTCATTTTTTGGAACCTTTATTTTTTGGGTAGCATGACTCCATAGCCCAATGGCATACTTCAAGGCACTGGAGATTCTAGTTTCTACTCCCCTCAGTTGTTCCAAGTTTTCAACTGAAGGAAGTTCCCCAACTGGAGCTAGCTGTTGTCCCCCAAAAATATCACTCATTTTTGGGACAACATTTGAACTATTTTGGTCCTACAAACCAAAATCCTCTCTTCCCCTTTCAAAAATTATTTTGAGCATTTAGGTTATTCATTTTTCAAAGCTTTCTCAAAAATCTATGGACTCTGTAGACTTGAATCTACAGACTCTGCAGGAAGAAATCTATGGACTCTGCAGGCTTAAAACTATGGACTCCATAAGCTCATCTCTATGGACTCTTTCAAGGCTTGAGAGAAAACTTAGAGAAAACTATGGATTTAGTTCTACGAAATTCATAGGTTTATTTCTATGGACTCTGTAGGAAAGAAGCAACAAACAGGTGGTTCAATGGATGGTTTAACCAAGGAGCGAGAAAGTGATTGAACCAATAAAGTGACTGACTGAAAAAGATAGAATTCCTTCAAATTTATTCAAAGGCCGATAGGGAACATTTCCTTCAGAATTTTTGTCTGAAGGAAATTATTAAGAAAAAGAGCCATTAGAATTCTTTCAAAAGTGTTTTCCACGGGAAAATGACTAAGGCAAAAATCTTTTATACATTTTGTCTGAAGGAATTCACTCGAGAAGAGAGCCCAAAGAAAGTGAAGGAAAAGCCCAACTAAAGAGAAAAGCCTGTGAAAAAACACCTGATGGAAAAAGACAAAGTGCTACAGAAGTTGTCACATGTCCATTATAAAGCAAAGCGGAAGCCACCATGTGTCATCTTCTGCAGGACCCTCAAAAGGTTTCTAAAGCTTCTATAAGTTAAGTGGAATGCGTCACGTGTCCTGTTATGACTCAGCGGAACATGACAAGTGTTTGCATCCACGTTCCTTTTTTGAAGTTTCTCAGGCAAGACGTGTCATGGATCCCACTTTCTGTAAGTTTCTAATGATTTCATAACAATGAAACTTGCCACTTGTCAAAGACATAGAAAGGACCCCCCAAAGACTTAGACAAGAAGGGCTAGAAAGGACAAAGAAACAACATGGATGATTCCAAAGGCAAGTTCAATTAAAGTGATGGTTCAACCAGAGAGCATAGAAGCACTTAAGCAGTGAAGAGAGGAGTGAGACCAAAGGACCAAAAATATCTTCAAAAGAGTTATTTTTAGTAGGTGAAATAGTGGATAAAGTAGACTTCTGAGTGCACCAAATAAAGGACGCAAGCCTATTTTTATTCCATAAAGTAATGGTGAATTAGACAGCTATGCAAATATCAAAAAAAGGACTAGATAGTCCATACTAAGAAGAGACATATTAGAAGAATGGACATGCCATAGTTATGGCAATACACTATTCCCAGCATGGTCCCTCCAGACAAAACTAGAGGTGCATTGAAGACAACTGCAGCATGGGTCGTCCCATGGGAAAGAATGCTAACCCTTGCGTAGTTGCTATAATATTTTAATTTCTCTCATTAGTAAAAAAGATCTTCCCAATATAGAAGCAAAAATCTGCCCAATTGAAAGGTGAATACTAAGACTTTGAGCTCAGATTGTATTTCATTTCATTTTATCTAAATGAGAAAGCAAGTTGTTTGCAAACTTTGTGTTGTTTTGTCTTGTATCATTTTAGAAGATTATTCTTATGTCTGTCTTTTGAATGTGTTATTGTTTATTTAATTTGGCAAGTAGAATTAGTGAAAGTAACAAGGAAGGTGTCCTAAAGCCAACTGTGGGAAGACTTTGTGCTGCCATAGTTGTCTTTAGTGTGTGTTTATTTTCTGTTTTTGTGTAAAGGACCTTGGGATGACTTTGTGCCCCCATTGTTCTTTGTATTTCACTCTTGGGCAGTCGAGGTGGAGACTTTGTGCTACATCTCAAGCTGTTGGTTACTATGCCCTTGACACCCTGTTACTTATCCTACCAGAAAGATTCTTGTTGTTTGCAAGAATAAGTAATTTTGAAAGAAGAGAAGTGCCTTCTATTGCTTCACCAAGATTTCTACTATCCAGGAAGGGATCTGGCTCTTGGCTAAATGTTACTTCTGAAAGAAGAGAAGTACCTTCACCAATCACCCAAGATTTCTCCTATGTTTGTTAGCATCATCTCTAAAAAAAGAGAGATGGATGGTTTATCCCACCCCTTTGTCTTACTTTATGCTTATATATATAGTATATAGCCTCCATATGTTTAATAGGTAACCTCCCCTTGATGAGAGGAGAGATTTGTCCCCTGTTGATGTAGTAAAACTGCACACCTGGACGACCAATCTCCCTATGCTGTGGTGATAGGAACTATTTTGCTCACCAGTTAGCTGGTCAACAAAATATTCACCCAACAGGTTGGATGATGTAGAGAAGTGATATTTTTATCAAATAACCTTGATAAATGCTTGAAAATCCTACTAACTATGTCGACTAGGTTGACCTAGCTTTACAAGAGCTTGTTGATAAGTGCCTAGAATGTATAGGGTTAACTGGGTTAACCTAGTAGTTTGAATGTGATGTCTGAAAGTTTGAAAACTTGTATTATGTTGACTAAGTTAACCTAGTATCTTGAACTTAGAAAATAACTTGCACATATAGAATAAAATCATATGGATGCGACTATGTGTTAACCCCATTCATGAAAGTTAGAATTATGTCAATATAATTGACCCAATATCATATATATATGATAATAAAAATGATGAAATAATGAAATAAGTGAAACAAATACGAAAAGGGTTAGATTCACGTTGGGTTCACTAGAATGTATGCAATCACAAATGTATCATGTCTATAAATCAATCCTAACTCGGAGAAAATAGATCATACCATACACTTTCAATTGGTGACACATTTGTTAAGCAAGATCATGACCAATATAAGGATCCACTAAACCCAATTAGGGGCTATCTTACTAAAATATACCATCCTAAGGAGGGTTCTAAAGCCTCCAATCTAACACTATCATGCAATAACCCTAAGGGGGTCCTGAGTTTTGATATTTCACCTATACTAATAACAAGTAAAGTAAATTTAATCTAGTGCTCACCAAAGCTTATGGCACAACATGAAGTTTTAGTAAACAATTAAAACATGTATTCGAAAATCTCAATTAATCTAAGTATGTGTAAGATCCTAATACATGGAATATGAAGAGTAATAATATTCAAAGCCAATACTTATGCTACTTTTATCTACTAAAGAGAGGAGCAAATTTAGAGAATACTTATCTAAATGTGAAATCATCAAGACTCAATCTCTCCCTTAACTAATGGGGATTTAAAAGAGATTATTTTGGTTTTTAAGTACCACTAAGAAAGACCAAAGCATCTAATACTTATCCACAAGACTAGATTCTCCAAGTAGAAACCCTAATCTAAAACTCCTCAAGTAGAATGGTGAAAGAGCAAATTGTAAAGGAGTGTGAGTGAATAATAAATATTGATTGCATATTTAAATAATGACAAAATGATCTAGTATTTATAGGTGGGTTTGACCCTTGACCCTTCCAAAAATCCCATTCAAGAGGTTCGACCTAGTCGACCTAACATAATTTTAGGCAATTATTCACTAGGTTCTGAGCTAGGTCAGCCAAAGGCTAACCTAATTCCTAAGTGAAAATATCTTGAAACTGTACAAGGTCAACCCAGTTGACCTAGTATAGCTGATTGATAAAAGGGGCTTAAGGTGAGGAAAATAGGTATGGAAAGTGGAAAAGACTAGAGGAGTGTGAAAAGGAGGAGTAATAGTTTAGGAAAAGGTTTTAGGAGCTAGTTGGATTGGTAATAAGTGACAATAAGGGACAATAATCCTGTGAAGCACCAATGGTTTTCCCACCCCTTTCCCAGTTCACCCCTTAGGGCATACACTCAAAGAGATTAAGTCTCGATGTGTTCTTGCAAGATGTAAAGCATCAATATTTGATAAAAGTTGAAAATATTATGTGTATACACTTTCCACTACTCCATTCTATTATGGAGTGTAAGGATTGGTATACTTGCTATGTATACCTTCCTTTTGTGCAGTATGCATTAAAATTATTTGAGACAAATTCTACACCATTGTCTAACCTAAAGGTCTTGACCTATGTCCTTGTATGATTTTCAACCAATGTTTTCCATGCCACAAAATTAGCAAAACACTTATATTTCTTCTTAATAATGTACACCCACATTTTTTGAGAGAAATCATCAACTATCAACAAGAAATAAAGGGCACCAGATATAATGTTAGTTTTCATAAGACCATGAAGACCTGTATATAACAAATCTAACACATATTCTACCCTTCATGCTTTACCTGTAGGAAATAGAAGCTTGACTTATTTACCCTACTCACAACCTTCACAAATATTTTGATTTTCCCTAATAGATGGGATTCCTTACACCATTTTATTTTGACTCAAAATGTTTAAATAGTGATAAATCAAATGACCATACCTCTCATACTAGAGAGTGCTAAAATGCTCAATTTTTATGTAGGAAAAACGTTCTATTAATTTAGGATCTACAAGTTTATACAGACCCCTTTCCCTTATACCAACAATAATAACAAGTTTATAATTGAGTGTAGTGACATTACATTTGTTTCCCTTAAACATAAATACCAATTATTTGTTTTTGGTAATTCACTCATGAAAAAAAGGTTTTTATTCATATCAGGTACATATCTGACATTAGTAAATGTATATTTATATTTATTGTTCAAAATGATTTATACATACCTACAACCCTTAATGTCACATGTCCATCCATCACCCAAGGAAATAGTTTCATTACTATTATTATCCTCAATAAAGTGTACATACCAATCATAATGACACGTGTAGTGTCTTGAAGCTCCTGAGTCAAAATACCAATTTTGTGATTCACATGATTGGTCTTGTGTTGTTTCAAAATAAAATTTAGTAGATGGTTCTTCTTCTACTTCTTCTATAATATTATTATGTCTAGATTTGTTGTTTGAATTAGCCATATCATCTTTTCAATTTATATAATATTTCTTAAAATGACCTGGTTTATTACAATAAAAACACCTCCATTTGGTTTTTTTGGAATCACTTACATTATTATTTGAAGAATTTTTGTTTGTTAACCATTTACCATTGCCTTTTGTCTTCACTAAAAAATCACTTTATGTAGCTATAGAGGTTGAATCTATGGACCGTTCCTATCATCATTCCTTCTATATAAGAAGAGTGGATAACAACTCAAAATCCAATGTCTGTATTTTTCAAATCATGTGTAATGAATCTACAAAAGAATCATAAGATGTTAATTTTTTCATAACTAGAGTAATTAGGTTTTTCTCATCTACAGGTTTTTCCATTGCCTTCAGTTGATCACATATTCAAAAATGGAGCCACATTCTTACATCTTAGTTGAAAATATGAGATTTTTTAAATACAAAATTTTTTCTCTTTAGAAGCCTGATATTTTGTCTTAAGGTCTTTCCACAATTCTGGTGCATTTTCAGCATTTCTAACTTCTAGAATTAAATTGTCTACTAAAGATAGTTTCAATAACATGAGGGACTCACGATGATGTTTATTATAGTCATTTGGTTGATCAACTAGTCTATATTATTTACCAAGGACATTCTTGGTCAATGTTCTAATACTCACTTATCATAAGTATACTATGATTCGACAAGCTAAAGTTTTTGCCATTTAGTTTATGAGAATCTGGCAAAAATAGATGTTGCAAACTAGCCATTCTTACCTAGATTTTCAATAAAATAATTAAATCAAAAAATATACAATGAATTTTATAATATCATTTTTAGACACTAAATCTAACCTAAATTTAGATAAAATTACAAATTTTTATTAAAAAAATCTTTACATTTTGTGATATTTTAAAGTATCTGTCTTTTACCAAATTGCATAAAAAGATAAAAATAATTAAATCTAGAGTTGTATGGCTCTATTTAATTTTTTTTTATGTGGACAAGGACATAAATCTGGATAATGTGATTTTGAAGAGTTTTAACTTTATAGTTTTCTCCCAAAAGTATTAACTATGATTCTTTAGACAAGTTTTTAGGCAAAATCAAAATTTCTAAATTTTTTTAAAAATGTGATTGTCCTAATTTTGATTTAAATCATAATTCCACCATTAAATATTATTGGATATTTTTAAACATTGGATTAAAATTTTAATTATAAAGGAGGACCAATCAACATGAACCTATTATGTGCAAGGAAAATAGTGCACCTTGTGCACCCCTGCATCTTTCTCCTTCCTTCCTTCCTAGATGGACCAAAAATATGCAAAATTTGTATGTCTAACTAAGAATCAATATGTTCCTGAGATAATGGGCCATTTTAAAAGCTTAAAAATATATTTTATTATAGGTATGGCATCCCAAGGTACCAACAACAATAATCAATACATTCATTGATTCATATTTTGGCAGTTTTGCCCTCTCTCAATATGGATGCTCAACAAAGGATTTCATAAAATATAGGTCTAAAATGGTGTACTGATCTTCAAACATAAAAAATAAAAATAAACCACATTTTGATGATATGCCTCCTCTTCCTTGTAATGCCTCCCTTCAAAATCAAATGCTTAATCTATGAAAGTTCTTCTTTGAATAAAATAAATGTCAAGAAATGTATGGAAATTCTTCTTTGAACAAAATAAATGTATTCAAACAGTGTCAAGCAATAACAAGATGCTCCTTTTCCCCCACATAAGTCCTAAAATGGAGAAATGCGTATATATCAAATGGAACATCTCTTTTTGACCTCCAACATCTTGCCTCTACAGAATGTCTCTCATGGCTTCTTTCTCAGACCACTTGCTTGATAATTTGAGGTGTTTTCTCAAACTATCTCCACTAGGTATGCTTCCTTGCTAATAATATGTTTTTATATACAATTCACCTTCCTCTTAGGATTACTAACCATTATCTCATATTACTATGCAGAATTATAATAACACAAGAATACCAAGAATACATGATGTTTTATTAACCACGTATATATCTTAATATATAGGCAAGTAAAAAGATCCTATAACAAAGGAGGTTGGTATAATGATAATAGAAAATAGGCTTACCCGAGAAACAAATTAACAATAAATAGTTAAATAAACCATAAAAATCAGATGTGGAATATATTGAAGTTTAAACTAAGCTTAAACAATTATTCTAATAGTTACCAAAGGGGGTGTACTCATAGTTTGAGTTGATATAGGCATTGAAACTAGTAATTGGGTGGAAGGGCCAATGTTTCATGTTGATCATTTTTTACCCCCAGGTCAAAAGGTCAACCCCTATCATTTAAAACTTGGATTTTCATATCTTTTAACCTTGTTCATAGCCTATTCCATGCCTTTTGAGGTCTTAAAATAGTCTTTTTAAGGTCTTGTTAGCAAAGGTTAAGGTTAATTTGACAAGTTTAAGGTAATAGTTTGTCTTTATCTTATACTAGTCTAATCTTCACCATGGTATGAAAAGGTGGTTCAAAAAGGTGTCAAATGTCCTTAGGTTTATCTTAAAGTCACATTACTCATTCATCACATTACATAAACATTTCACACATGTTTGGAAAAATTAAGGTTATTTTGTAAAGTTTACGGTAAGTGTCATGTAAGAGAAATATGTTTTTGGTTAAATCCAACATATGACAAAATCTATTAAAGATGAGTGATACGTAAAATACACTTTTTAAAGTTATTTAAGGAATTATATAAATGCCACATATTTTAATAATGTCATATCATATCAATTTTGCATGTTTAACCTCCAAAAAGGGTAGTTTCAAGCAATTGTATGGACTTGAGAGCTCAAATTTCAGGTGAAAATGTTTCATAGGTGTCTCTTTAGTTTCCAAAATTCAAATCCATGCTTGGATTGTAGGTATAGGTCCAGATAATGCAAAATTTTCTTCCTTTTCTCTATCACTCCCTTGGTAAGCTCATAAAGGCCAATTTTGGATGTTCATTCTATACAACACAAGGATATTTGGGCCCCAATTTTTTTTCCAAAATTATATTAAAATTAATGTAAATGGTCATAATATTGGTGGCCCCTCTTTTATTAACAATCATTAAGAAGGCAAGGTGGTTTAAAATTGCCTATAAACCCCACAAGCTCATTTTTCTATTTAGAATAGAACTTTAAAGAAAATTGAAATAATGAGATCAATTGAAAAGGATCCTTAGAGTTATAAAAAACCATCTCACACATTTATCTACCAAGTTTGTCATGTGTGGCATTGGAAAGAGACTAAAAGACCTCCATATGATAGGTTACAGGCTTGCAATTGAGGTTTTGAAGCTTCTAAATCTAGTCCAATGTATCCAAATGATTTTATAAGGTTTTAATAATATTATAAATTCATTTATAACTCTCCAAAAATCTTATCATTTTGTACTAACCTTCCAAAAGCTTGAAGACTATGTGTAAGTTGCATGTATAATAATGGTTTGAAAGGTCTTATCTTGAATCATCAGGGTTATATAGGGTCATAAACTCATGGTAAATTTTAATTATTCAATATAAAAATTATCCTAGGTTCAAAAGGATCAAAATAGGGTTCAAAATGGTTTTAAAACATGAAAATGTAGACCTTTAAGTCTGTAGACTTGTAGGTCTCTTTTCATGAAAATGCATTGAATTATGTGACAAGGAATGGAATTTGAGGACCTAAATGGTCATAAAAATTTAGTTTCTCCACATTGGATTATTTAAATAACCTCATTATAATATGTGTCTTAAAAATCTAATACTTAAGATAGTTAACTAGCTCCTGCAGGCCAGCTAGAGAGTGAAAAACTCATCTTCAAGTATTCTGAGAGAAGATGCAATGTTTTGCATGAAAATTGAGATTGGGTGAATACTTATGATTAATTAAAGATTAAAGACAAAATATGACCTAACTAATATTAGATAAATTTATCAAGACAAATTTAATTTAACCCTTGTAGTCACACAGTAAAATTGGCTTTTACAGGCCTACCTTGTCTTCATGAGAGAAATGTCTACTTGGTGTGAAAGACAAAAGGTTTGTGGGAGGATAAATCATATGGAAATGATTAAATAATGAAATAATGACCTATATATTATATTCAGGCTAAATCAAGGTAATTTTAAGGTTTAAAAAGCTTTGATTAGACCTAGTAGACCTAAACCTATACCCTTCAAGCCTGTGTATAAAAGATGAAAACATATTTATTCAAGGAAAAATAGGCAATGAAAGGAATAAATTAATCTCACATATTTATTTTTAGCCTCAAAATTCTCTCCACTAAATAAAAAATTTATTCAAGGCAGTGAAAATCCTAAACATATTGATTAGGCCTAATAAGTCTAGATGATCAAACACACAGGTATGTTCCTAGGGAGTAAGAAGAAATAGGGATATGGAGAGCATGTGAAAATATCATGGGATATAATTAGATCTATCTAATGTTTCTTCAATCAAAATGATACATTATAAAGCTTTCATATCTACATGGTATCTCCTTTAGGCTTAACAAGCCTGACCAAGCACTCACAAAATATAAAGGGTTGTGTCTATTAAATTATGAAGATAATGTTTATTGAAGATGAGATTAAAACATGAAAGAGATAATAATATAATTATGAATTTAAGGAAACATTACATGAAGTTTTAAAACTCTCCAATAGTGATAAATAGCTCAAACATAACCTTTTAGAGTTAGACTTGACAGTGTGCCTATAAAACCTAGGTATGAGCTAATTGTGGTCAATGTAGGATTGTGGAGATAAATGATAGGAAATATCATTAGGATTGATCAATAAAGGTGTTTAAAACCTCACTGAGGTGTTTGAAATTAAAAAAAACTCCCATATAACATTTCTAAGTCAATCTCTCTTAAGCTCACCAAATGCAGACTTTCTAACCCAAGAAGCACTTTCTTAAGCTTAGAACAAAATTGATAAGTTGCATGTGATGCAGGAGCATCAATACCTCATTGTATATATTGGTATATTTGTCATGTTTTGAGTCTTTTTTAATTTTTTTATCATCTTAGGTCTGTAAGAGTCCATAATAGATGCTATATCATTGAAATTTTTGAATTTGGGTTGCTTTGGCATTTTCCTACCAAAACCCTTGATTTGAATTTTCAAATTTCAATGTGTGGTTTAGGAGATCTCAATATTGTTTCAATAGGTATAAATGTTTAAGTTTGTGTGGTTAGGTTATAATAAAGGGTTAAGAGTGTTTTAATACCTACGTGACTCACATGATGAGTCACCTTGATGAGTAGGTTAGGTAGTTTATTCATTCTCAACATACTAGAAGAAGTTAAAAGTTATTTAAGATAGATACAGGATAATAAAAATAAATTGCAAATGCTTTTGTAACTAGTTAGAGAGATAATGGGAGGTTTTGGATTCAAAAGGTAAAGAAGATGAACCCCTAAGAAAATGTATGGAAAATACTTCATTTGAAAGACAAATTTGATTGCAAAGTCTGAGTTTCCTACATACATGCAATGATATTAGATTGTAAACATGATCAGGTAATCAAAATAGGTTATAAGGATTCCTATGTTTGATTATTAAGTTTATATTAGTTTTTATTTTATTACTTAAATCATTTAGTATATTAGTCTCAAATAATTTGAGTTGGTTCAACGTTGTATACTTACATACCCTTGTAATGATTATATTTTGTGATTAAAGGACTAAGAACGTATCTTTATGGGAAGAACAATTTATGAATTGAGTTAAAACTATAATTTATTGAGTATTAATTTATCTTTACAAGTTTACCAAAGTTATTGAAGGATATAAATGTGTTTAATGCATAATGTTTTCACAAACATTACATCGGACCTATAGGTAAGTATGTTTCTAAACACAGTCAAACCAAGTTTCATTAGAAATGATGAATAGAGGGTTCACAGGTAGTGAAAATTGACTAGAAATAGTGTGAAAATTATCTAAAGAGGTTTATAAACCCTTAATAATTATTTAATCCCTTTGTGAAAACTTAAAACATCATTATGTCTCCTTACAGTTGTAAACAATATTGTTGAATACACATAGTCTAATACAGAGTGGTGTAGAAAATGTGAATAAAAGTCTTAAAGGGAGAATAAAACACTTTAAAATTTTGTTTTGTAATGGTATAGATAATAAAAAATAATCATAGTCATTTAAAACCAAATGAAAAGACTTGAAATTCAATTAAACCCTTCTTGGGTTTTTCAGTCTATAAACAACCCTGTATTAGGGGTTTTGTCATTCAAATTGAGTTTTAAAGAGTTATAACTATCATAAATGCATGAAACTCAGTGAGTAATTAGGTTTCAATTTTAATAAAATTATTTTGGATTTTTTATATTAGAATATAATGGATTCATACATTTATAGTTGACTGAGTGAAAGTTAGGGAGAAACAGACCTAAAATACCTAATCTAAGAGCAAAAGAAACCCTAAAAGGTGGTCAAATGGTGTAATGAGCCTAAGATAGTTTGTGAATAGAATGAAGAGGATATATGGTATGTGAAGGTGGGATTTTTTTTGAAATAAATGACCATACATGTTTGTACCAAGTAAAAAATCCTAGAAGGAACCCTTGTAATGACCTCTACAGCATTTGGTATCATAGTTGAAAGGTTATATGGACAAGGTATGTGTTGTGATTTTAAAATTCTATGTTATTTTGCATGAATATAATGTTGAGAATGTGTTGAAAGGTTTCGTATATATTTCTATGAGTTGATAATCATATTGCAAGAAAGAGTGAATATGTTGCATATATGTGAAAGAGAGGCAAAAATAGTTGAAAGAAAGAGAAGAGAGGTGTGGCAAAGCCCTTAATCCAAGAAGGCTTAGAGAAAGGAGAGATAGTAAAATCTCCAAGAGAGAATCTCAAATATATATCTTGAAGAGATAGAAGAGAGTCCTAGGAAAAGTACAAGTGAGTTATAAGTCCTAGGTGAGGACAAGAAAGAAGAGAGATAAACTCTAAGAAAGAGAGTCAAATGAGAGAGACCAAGTGAATAGTCAAGAAGGCAAGTGGGAAGGCTTGTCAAGAAGAGGATAAAGGTCTAAGAGAGACATAGATGGAGTAATATAGTGAAGAGAAAAGATAAAAATAATGATGAAGGGCTTGATGAGTGAATAATGACATAAGAATATGGAAGTGAAGTAAAGAGAGTTAGAGAGAGAAAGAGATAGATGAAATGAAGGAGGTTTTGACATGACTAGAGAAAATTTTGGAAGAGATGAGACAAGATTCAGTGTGTGCATAAGGAGGAAAGTGAGATGGCCTATTAAGTAGTTGATTGAGAAAAAGAGAAGACAAAAGATGAAGATGATACTAAGGTAGATTAGAAGGAGAAGTGAATGGGCAAGCAAGCCTCTAATGATTAATACTAATGAATTATTGAAATGTTTATATACAGATGAAAGATTGAATGAAGGTGAAGAGCATTGGAAGCATGAACAACATATTAGTGATGAGAAATAAGTGGAGTGGGCATCTAAGTATGGTGAGACAATTTTGTGATACCCTGAAGAAGGTGAGCCATTGGATGATGAATAAGGAGAAAGTGAATTTGCAATAGTACCATGCCTCATGATGAGCAAGAAAGAGGAAAATTTTAGTCGAGAAAGCATTGAGGAGAGCAAAAAATCATCAGGTATTCATTTCCATGTTATTTATGATGAATGTGTTGATATAAATATTGAGGAAGATGAATTATATGATAGTACAATGAAATTAATGAACATGCTAGCTGAAGGAAAAGAATGTAGAATAACACTAAGTGAAGTGATTGGCAAGAATGAGAAGATCTATGAGGTGGTAGCAAGAGAGTTTAAGGAAGAAGCACATAATGAAGTGCTTGTATAGTTTTAGTTATATTAGGTTAAGGTGTCTTTCTTGGAAATAATAGAAGACAAAGGAGAGATAGATGAGTATACAGTAGAAGAAGAGAAAATATGGCAGCACATAATAGAAGAATTAGATGATTTGAGTCTCATAGAAGACAAGAATAGCATCATGGCAGCTAAATTTGCATTGAAGGTAATCTTGAGCTAAGAGGAAGAAGAGTTATAAACCAAAGAGCAAACATTTGAGGAGATACCAAGTACACTCTAAGAGATCAAGTAAGAGGTGGTTTTGTTTGACATGTTTGGTCCATGTGCAGGTTTCTGAAGGAAAGAGAATTGGTAATAGTTGCCCATCATTAGATTGATAATGAAAAGCAAGAGCAAGAGAGAAAATAACAAAGGAAGAGCCGTAATGAGTTTGAGAAAGCATCAAGAAGGTCTAAGTTTCTCAAATAGACCTTGGGATCTAGGTGAAAGAAGGATGCTGCAAAGAACCTTAAATTCAAAATCATTTATAACTTTCATGGAAAGTTTTTCTTATTCTTTGGTAGTATGATGCAGGAAAATCACTACCTAATTATATATATTAGTCTATTTTTCATGTTTTTAGTCTTTAGTAAAAAAATTTGGTCATCCTACATCTGTAGGACTCCATACTAGATGCTATATTATTGCAAATTTTGAATTTGGGTTGCTTTGGCATTTTATCACCAAAACCCTTGATTTGAATTTTCAAATTTCAATGTGTGTGTTAGGAAATCTCAATATTGTTTCAAGAGGTCTCAATGTTGAATTTTGTGTGGTTAGGTTATAATAAAGGGTTAGGATTTTTTTAATTCCCACATGACTCACATGATGAGTCCCCTTGATGAGTAGGTTAGGGAGTTTATTCATTCTCAACATACTAGAATAAGTTACAAGTAGTTAGGATAGATATAGGACAATAAAAGTAAGTTGAAAATGATTTTGTAACTAATCAGAGAGAGAATGGTAGGGGTTGGATTTTAAAGGTAAATAAGATAAATTCCCAATAAAATGTATGGAAAATACTTCATTTGAAAGACAAATTTGATTGCAAAATCAGAGTTTCCTGCATATGTGCAATGATATTGGACTGTAAGCATGATTAGGTAATCAAAACAAGTTATAAGGATTCATGTGTTTGATTAGTAAGTGGATATTGGATTTTATTATATTAATTCAAGTGCTTAGCATATTAGTCTCAAATTATTTGAGTTGGTTCAAGGGTGTATACGTACATACCCCTGTATTACTTATATTCTATGATTAAAGGACTGAGAATGTATCTTTATGGGAGGAAAAATTTATGAATTGAGTTGAAACTCTAATGTATTAAGTATCAAGTGGTATTTTCAAGGTTACCAAAGTTATTGAAGAATATAAATGTGTTTAATGCACAAGATTTTCACAAACACTACATCAGCCCTTTAGGTAACTATGCTTATAAACACAGTCAAACTAAGTTTTGTGAGAAATGATGAATAGAGGGTTCAAAGCTAGTGAAAATTGATTGGATACAGTGTGAAAATTCTATGTAGAGGTTTTTAAACCCTTAATAACTCTTGAAACCCTTTGATAAAACTTAAAACATCATTACGTCTCCTTATAGTTGTAAACAATATTGTTGAATACACATAATCTAATACAAAGTGATGTAGAAAATGTGAATATAAGTCTCAAAGGGAAAATACAACACTTTAAAAATTTGTTTTATAATGGTATAAATTTTAAATAGTAATAACATTCATTTGAAACCAAATAGAAAGCCTTGAAATTCAATTAAACCCTTCTCATGTTTCTCAATATGCAGACAACCCTATATTAGGGGTTTTGTCATTAAAATTGAGTTTTAAGGAGTTCTAACCTTCATAAATGAATGAAACTCAATGAGTAATTAGGGTTAATTTTACTAAAATAATTTTGGAGTTTATATATTAGAAGAGCATGGATTCGTACATCTATAGTTGACTGAGTGAAAGTTAGGGAGAAATAGACCTAAAAGGCCTAATTAGAGAGCAAAAAGATACCTAAAAGGTCGTCAAATAGTGTAATGATCCCAATAAAGTTTATGAATAGCATTAATAGGATACATGGTATGTTAAGGTGATCTTATTTTTGAAATAAAGGACTGTACATATTTGTACTAAGTAGAAAAGCCTAAAAAAGGCTAGAAGGAACCCCTGCAATGACCTTTGCATCACATGGTATCAAAGATGAAAGGTTCTGTGGACAAGCTATGTGTTGTGATTTTAAAATGCTATGTTATTTTTCATGAATATAATGTTGAGAATGTGTTGAAATATTTCATAGAGATTTCTATGAGTTACTAATCAGATTGCAATAAAGAGTGAAGAGGCTATTGTTTCTACCTCAAATTCGCTTTTCAGACTTAAGAAAAAGAAACTAAAAGAAAGTAATGGACAAGGCTTGGGAAGTACCTGGACTAAAGATTGCGCACCGTAAATCCAGACGCTTGTGAGCACTCCTCTTTGGCTGTGGAGGAATGACACCTGCAAGAAAAAAGGAAACTAGGACAAGAAAAACGTTAGATGGATAGGCAGTGGGTTGCCAAGCAAAAGCTTGTTCCCAGAAGTGTAAAAACTTCCTTAAGGGAGGTCAACCCACTGTTTTGATGAGATAAGTGACTGATAAAAAGACAGAATGCCAGAATACAGAAGTGACAAAGAAAGTAGAAAGAAAAGAAGAAAACAAAATGATTACCTGAAGGAGATGTTGGGCTGAAGATAGTCGCCGAGGTCAGAAATGTCGCCGGCGTCGGTTATCTGATCTGCCGGCGTCGGCTATCTTGCCGACGTCGGTTGGGGTAGTGACCGGCGTCGGTCGGGGTTGTGGCCTGTAGTCGGGTCTGAGTTGCTTTCTGGACTGTGGACGGGTCTGAGACTGAACGGGGACAAGTTTGGATGGATTGGGGAGTGGTCTGGTTCGGGTTGGGTACCTGATGCAAGGTCTTTTTGGCAGAGGGATGAGGAAGTTGTCTGTGATTGGATTAAGAGAGGGACAGGGAAGAGGAGGATTCACAGAGGACAGGGCCTGAGAAGGCTTTGCAGCCTCTCAGGGGGAAGAACAGAGGGAGTAGGAGACAATAGAGGATAGATGACTGAATACTTAAAATAAATGAAATAAAAAAAACTAGACTTGCTTACCTTTTAGCTTGCTGAATGAGGAGAGGAGAAGCCGTTGCTGGAGCCACGGAAGACTTGTTGCAAGAAGAGAAAACCTGATCCAGAGCCTTTTCACCTGTTGCTGCTGTTGCACGAGGTCAAGACAGAGGAGAGATGAAAGCCAAAGCGCCAAGAGAAGTCTGTTTGTGAGCTCAAGAGTCCAGGGGGTTGCAACGGATGCAGAAAGGGATAATGAAGGCTGCCGATGCCGGCAGTTTCGCCGACGTCGGCCGAAGGGTCGCCGACGTCGGCGGTCGCAGGATGGACACAGAGGCTAAAAATAGCCTCTGCCCATTCTTGCACGCCGCCGGGCGAGGGGTCATGGGCAGAACGGTCACAAGGATGCCAAAATGGACGAGGGGGGATATAATGGAGAGATTTGGCCTAATAAATGCTAGGGGAAAGGTGGAGGGATTCAAGGGAGGATCCAAGGTGGCAAGGGTAGGGTGGAAAGGGGGCCTTATTTAATTAAAATAGATGTTTATTTCCAATTAATAAGACTTAGGTGGGTTAGGGACCAAGAAGGACTAGGAGGGAGAAAGGACCAAGGGGGAGAACCAAGGTGCAGACACGTTTGCGGTGTCTACATTTGCCCCTTTTTGTCTTGTTGGTTGTTCTAGACGAACTGCAAGACAAAAACAGGAGTTGGTTGCCCCAGAAAAAGGATGAGGTGTTCCCCCCTCAAAGCGATAGTCGAGAGAAGGGAACCGAAGATCGAGTGTCGATTTGACAAAGAAATGGATAGAAGAGAGTGAGTGAAAACGCTGCCATAGTCGTGATTGCGCGTAGTCCACTTCACGAGAGGGTCAGGTCAAATTGTCGCATGTCAAGGGTCAAGGAGTGCCAAAATTGAAGTAACTGGGCCCCAGCATTTAGTCATCTGCTGATCGGGTCACTCAATCTAAGCTGAAGCTCCAAATGGTTGTCATGTCCCAGGTATCCAGGGCTCAGGAAGTGCTCCCAGAAACACGAAAAAGCCACAAGTAGTAGGGATCAACTGGCTCGCGATCCTATACTTGCGAAGGGTCAAAAATAGTCTGCAGACAATTCTGCTAACCAGCCGTGGAATAGCATACACGCAAAAACAACCAAGGCAACATTGGCTTGGAAGAAGGTCAGAGAAGATACGCATGATCTCCAATGGTCATTGGTCAAGAGGATGGATGGACGAAAGGATGCGGCCGAGCTAACCCCAGAAGACCCCATGTCAACTGAGTGCTGCCTACATAGCCCTGGTGACAGGGCCTCAGGCCGATGTAGTTCTCCCTAAAAGGGAGGGAGGGTCAGAGGGATTGATTGGTCTTGGTCAACGGTCTTGGTCAAAGGTCTTGGTCAAAGGTCTTGGTCAAAGTTGACGAAGTTGGGCGTGATAAGAGTCAAAGAAGAGAAGGTTTGTCCATCGTAGAGACGAACAAAAAGGGGGTGGTCGAGCTAACCTCAGAAGGTGCGGTATCTGAGTGCTGCCTACATAGCCCTGGTCATAGGGCCTCAGACCAATGTAGTTCGGACTAATTGAGAAGATTGGTCGATGATGAGCTTGGTCATGTGTCGAAATGATGAAGATAAGATGAGGATAAAAGGATGCTACAGATGGTGTATTCTGTAGAAGTGGTCGAGAGTCTTTCATCCCTAGCAAGTTTCCATAGTCGCGATGGATGTATGCTAAAAATGAATGAAGGGTCTATTTATGCTTCAGCAAGTATTGGTTTATGCTTAACATAAATTGGGTCTGGTCGGTAGTTTCCATGTGTATTGGTGTCCATGGGAACTATGTGAAATGGTCAAGGATGATGCCTGATGTCATGTTGAAAATGTCGAGGCTGGTTTGAAAAAATGTTGAAGTTGGCTTGGTTTAAGGATGAGTGGACAATTGACGTGGCCAAAGCGTGACCAAAGTGTAGAGAAAAGGTGAAAGGCAAATTGCTCTTTCATTGACAAGGACCAAAAAGGAAGCATAGATAGGGGTGATTAGAACCAAAGCCCCATTCATGCATTGCGTCGTTGACCAGTATGGTGTTAGAACGGTAATCGAATCACTTTGACATTAAAGTGAGCTCGAAGTCCCTTGAGCCGGTGATAGGAGGAGGGTAGGGTAACCCAGTTTAAGAGCAGGAATAACCTTGCCCCTTTTTATAGGAGACCCTGAGATGACTACAAGCCAAGTCTGTGACTCGTTTTTTTTTTTTTTTTTTTTTTTTTTGGCGCAGACTGATCGATGCGGGAAGCCTGCATAGAGATGTCATTTGATGTAATGGTCATGTTGCGAAGCTGATCAATGCGGGAAGCTTCTAAGAAAAGTTGCTGTTTATTGCCAGATTAGTCATAGCCATCCTTCGAGGGAGTGGTCTATATTTTTGCTTAATAATGTTTGAAAAGTTGGCCTAGCTGTCCTTCAAGGGATCAGTCTAGTAATACAGCAATGATAGTACAGCTGTCCTTCGAGGGATCAGTCTGTCTTTTTGATTTGACTTGATTTAGTGACCATGGATATGTTTTGACATCTTGATTTTGATTGTTGATAGAAATGAGAGTCACGGACAAGACTGTAGAAGCTGAAGGACGCCCCTTTTATTAGGACAAAGCATCACTGCATCCTAAAAGGGTTGTAGAGGACTTGTTAAAGGGGAAAAGGATTGAAAGGGATGAGGATTAAGAGGACGAGGATCGCTCAAGGGACGATCTCAAGTTACGTGCCAAGTAGACGAGTACTCGACTAGCAGAAGAATGGTCGAAGATGCAACGCATTAAGAGGCTCAGGTTCTGGCTGTCCGTCGAGGGAAGACAGACGATAAGTCCCTGACCCATACTTGTGCGTGATGATAAAAGGTCCAAGCCAATTAGGGGCGAATTTGCCTCGTTTACTTCTCTCCATATAGGTCACGTGCTGATTCTCTTTGAGTACGAGGTCTCCGATGTTGAAATCTCGTTCTCGCAGATTTTTGTCGTAGGCCCGCTTTATGCGACTTTGGTAGACATGGAGATGATTAAGGGCAGTCAGACGGCATTCGTCGAGTAACTCAAGTTGAGCTAGGCGATCTTGACGAAAGTCATCGTTGGAGAGAATGTCATGCAGAGAGATGCGGAGAGACGGGATCTGTACTTTGAGAGGTAAGACAGCCTCTGTTCCGTACACGAGAGAAAAGGGAGTAGCACCCGTAGAGGTTCGGATGCTAGTGCGGTAGGCCCACAAAGCGAAGGGGATATGAACGTGCCAATCCCTTCCTGTATCGTCGACCACCTTCATGAGAATTTTGGTGAGAATTTTGTTGGAAGCCTCGGCCTGCCCATTTGCTTGTGGGTAGTAAGGCGAAGAAAAGCTGAGTTTGATGCCAAATGAGTCGCATAGTTTTTGGACAGTCTTGTTTTTGAAGGACTTGCCATTGTCGGTGATGATTTTGTGAGGGACACCGAAACAACAGATGATGTGGTTGCTGATGAAGTCGACAATTTTGTCGGCTTTTGTGGAGACAAGAGGAATGGCTTCCACCCACTTGGTGAAATACTCAGTGGCAATGATGATGGACTGATGACGAAGAGACGAGTGAGGGTTAATCTCACCGATGAGATCCAAGCCCCACTGAGAGAAAGGCCAAAAATCCTGAGCGACTTGCAAGGCGTGGCTGGGGAGATGAAGCAGGTTAGAGTGCTGCTGACACTTGATGCAACGCCGAACATAATCGCTACAGTCTTGATGAAGGGTGGGCCAATAATAACCCAGGCGAAGGATGTGCTTGGCAACCGAGTTTCCACTGAAGTGTCCACCACAAATCCCGTCGTGGACTTGCTTTACAGCATGAGAAGCTTCAGTGGCGGTTAGACAGCGAAGAAGGAGACCATCGAAGCCTCGCTTATAGAAAAGGCCCCCTAGCATGGTATAGCGAGCTGTGCGCTTGATGAAAGCTCGCCGCGCATTGCTAAAGAGGTTGGGAGGAGTGACAGAAAGAGACAAGTAGTCCACGAGTTGCTTATACCAGTCATCTTGTGGGCTAGAATTGACAGTGTTGATATGGTCGATGTGAGGAGAGATGTATGAAGGCAAAGGTACACGATGCACTGTGACAAAAAGGCGGGATGATGATGATGAAGATGGGATATGCGAAGCAAGAGAAGCCATGGTGTCGGCAAACTTGTTCGTAGAGCGTGGAACAGTCTGCAAGAGGTAATGGTCGAAAGATGCCAAAATAAGGTCAGCACGATTCTTATACCTCTGTAAAACTTCATTTTTACAGAGATACGAACCATTAACTTGATTAACGACGAGCTGCGAGTCGCCGAAGATGTTGATAGACTTGATGTGGAGAGAAAGGGCAGTCTGAAGTCCCAAAATTAAGGCCTCGTATTTGGCCATATTATTGGTACAATCAAAGTCAAGCTTGAAAGATAGAGGCATGGGCTCCCCTTCGAGTGGGATGAGGATGACCCCCGCACCCCCACCGAGTTGACATTTGGAGCCGTCAAAGAACATAGTCATTTGGTAGATGGTGTCATCGGTGGAAAGGGTAGCGATAGACTCATCAGCGAACTCACAGTGTTAAGGTTGGTTGTCGGGAAGAGGGGCATCTTCCAGTTGGTCAGCGATGGTTTGCCCCTTGATATATTTCTGTTGGATGAATTCGAAGTCAAACTCAGCAAGCAGCATGAGCCACCGAGCCATACGTTGATTCTGATATGGCTTGGAGTGCATGTACTTGAGAGGGTCGGTGTGGGTGACGACAAAGGTTTTGTGGTTGAGAAGATAGTGGCGGAGCTTGGTAGCGGAAAAGACTAATGCCAAACAGAGTTTCTCGGTATGAGTATACCGAGTTTCATAGTCGACCAGTGTTCGGCTGATGTAGTAAACCGCTTGCTCGCGATGATGCTCGTCTCGGTGCGTGATCATGGCACCTAACGAATGGTTGGTAGCAGAGATATAAAGGTAGAAAGGTTGGTCGTCCTTAGGTGGAATGAGGACTGGTGGAGAGACCAGATAGCCTTTGAGGGCTTTAAAAGCCTCTTGACAGCCCTTATCCCATTTAAAGGAGACGTCTTTCTTAAGGAGGTGGTGAAAAGGTTGGCAGCGGTCTGAAAGCTGCGAGATGAAACGGCGAATGGACTGGAGCTTCCCTTGTAGACTGTGAAGCTGCTTGAGATTGGTCGGGGGCGGCATTTCGAGAATAGCGCGGATCTTGGCGGGATCTATCTCGATGCCACGGAAGGAAACGATGAAGCCGAGAAGTTTGCCTGAGAGGACCCCAAAGACACACTTTTTGGGGTTAAGGCGGACATTGTATTGCAGAAGACGAGAGAAGATGATTGCGAGAATGGTCAAGTGGTCGCGGTGAAGCTTGGACTTGCCGAGAAGGTCATCCACATAGTCCTCCATGATTTTGTGGAGGAGATCGTGGAAAATGTAGGTCATGGCGCGCTGATAAGTGGCACCAGCATTTTTCAGGCCGAAAGGCATGACTCGATAGCAAAAAGTCCCCCATGGGGTGATAAAGGTAGTCTTGTGCTAATCTTCCGGTGCGATCAGGATTTGATTGTATCCTAAAAATCCGTCCATGAGAGATAGCATCTCATGGCCGGCCGTGAGATCAACAAGCTGGTCAATGTTAGGAAGAGGGAAGTTGTCTTTGGGACAGGCTAGGTTAAGGTCACGATAGTCCGTGCAGATCCGAATCCCCCCAGTTGCTTTAGTAACTGGGACGATGTTAGAGACCCACTGTGGATAATCGATGGGTTAGATGAAGGAGACAGAAAGAAGGCGCTGAAGCTCCTCTTTGACAAGGAGCGCAACGCGAGGATGCATCTTTCGAAGCTTCTGCCTAACAGGCTTAGCCTCTAGTTTGGTGACAATGTTATGGGTAGCAATGGTGGGGTCGATGCCAGGCATGTCGCTGTAAGTCCAGGCAAAGGCCTTGCTATAGTTGGAAAGGAACTGGGCATAGTCAAGCTGCTCCTGAGTGTCTAAAGATTGGCCAATCTTTAAGACGTGAGGAACATCGGAAGAAGAAGGGAGGTTGATGTCAATGGTGGATTCATTTAACATAACCTGAGTCTCAGAAGGGAGGAAACGCTGGACGAAAGAGTCATCGGCACCCATGTAGGAAAGGATGGCGTCATCGTCAACGCAGTGGACAGTGTGAATGGTTGCCGACTCATCCTCTACCATGCTAGGAAAGATGAGAGGGAGAGACCTGGGCACCCCATTGAGCTGATAGGTTAGGGGTTCCAGGCGGATGGTGTTTATGGAAAAAAAAACTAGGAGGGATGGAAACCACCGACTCTGTAGGTGATGAAGGAGAAATGGGCGAGTCTGGAAGAGATTGGTCGATGGTTGGTTCGGGACAAAGGTCGGAAGGAGCCTGAGTGGGGTCATGATATCCCAGGCCATACCGTTTCTTGGCATCGTGATCACTGAGCGGCTCGATGGGCTGATGGGAGCCCTGCTCATAACGTCCGAAACCAAAACCCTTCCATGCACACCTGTGAAGGTAAGTGTGTGCAAAGGCGGGGTTGCCAAGAAATGAGAAATCAGATGTGAAAGGTAGGGGTGAAGAGAGGGAAGTGCCATTGGTAGGAGCTTGATTAAGCCCCCCATAGACAAAGTTGGTTTGGAAGTGAGGAGGACCATAAGGTATGACCGTCCCGATCCGATGGTCGTAATTAGGACTGAGGTGAAGACGTCCATACTCTTGCGGAGTTTGGAACATGTCGAGGGTCAACAAGCGATATTCCCCAAGCGATAGTCGTTGGAAGATGTCTTCCATGGGGTCTTTGGTTGGCGCTTGAAGAGGAGGGGTGAGGGCAACCGCCGATTGCGAACTGGTCGAAGCTTTCGCAGATGGAGGCAGTGCCGGAGTTGACGGCTTGATGGGAATGAGGACATCGTTAGGACGGTAGGTGGTGTTGCAAGTCTTGAAGGGTGAAGGGTCAGCGGGGATGGTGTGGACTTGCCCGTCATGTTCGAACTTCACACAACGGTGCAGGGTGGAGGGTATACAGGCCATGGCACGGATCCACGGTCGGCCCAGTAGAAGGTTGTATTGAAACTCTCCTTCGATGATATAGAAGAGCTCTGGGACTGTGCGTGGACCAACGCGAATGTGGAGGATGACTGTGCCAATGGTCGTGGCGGTGGTGTCGTTGAAAGAGCGTAGGATCGCGTCAGTTTTGGAGACGCAGTTCTTGGGAAGAGCCAGCTGATCAAAGGCGTGGGTAGAGATTATGTTGATGCTAGCGCCGCCGTTGATCATAACGCGTTTAATGCGTGTCCGATCAACATAGGCAGTGATGAAGAGGGCGGCGTCCTGATCTTCCGTGTTAGATGTGGGAATCTCAGAATCGCTGAATGTGATGGAAACGACAGGAGACAAGGAATGGATGAGGGCAGTGAGTGGTTGGGGGTCCTCGGGTTGGACCTCCGCTACCTGCAAGGCTTGGATAAGGGCTTGACGGTGCTGAGGTGAAGTTTGGATAAGGTCGTAAAGAGACATCTTCACAGGTGTCTGGTGAAGCTGCTTCAGCATGGAGTCGTGAATTGGCCCAGAAGAGGAAGACGAAGAAGGTTGGGACGCGCCAAGGATAGAAATTTTAGGCTTGGGCGCAAGGGGTGGCTTGACGAAGGGATAGGTCTAAGGAATGGCAGCTTTTTCCTTGGCCTTGTCCTTTTGCAATCTAGTGGTTATACGGATAGCATTGATTTCGAAAATGGGAGGCGAAGAAGGGGTCATGTCTTGCTAGTGAGATGTTGACGTGTTTGAAGAGGTTGAACAGGAAGGAGTCGGGGTCTGGTCAAGAGTGTCCTCAAGGAGAAGAGTGTCTTTCTCCATGTGGCGGTGAATGACAGCCTTGAGGGCACAGCAAGTCTCGGTGTCGTGTCCTGGTGTACGATGATATAAACAAATTTTCGTATCGTCGAACCAGGAGGGCTTGGACCCGAGGGGTTGGAAAGGCTTGATGGGCGGAAGGGTTATGTCGGAAGTCTGGAGAAGTCGGCGCAATATCGACGAGTATGAGCCCAATAGAGGGTCCGTGCTATTTGATATGCGCGAGGTTGGTGACTTTTGCTTAGGCGAGGTTAGAAGAGGTTTCCGTACCACCTTATGGGTTGATGGCGCGGCGACAGATGGAGACGGCTCTTTCTTGATGATTGATACCGCCTTTTTAGGAGAGGGACGACTGGAGGTAGGTAGAGGAAGCAAAGGAGGCAACGAGTTTTGGTTGAAGGTCGGAGTGGGAAGGATGCTAGCCAAGGTCGAAGGATGGGGGCCCAAAATGGATGGCAATGGTGACGGAGAAGGAGGCGTTCGTTTCTGTGGTCTGGCAGTCTTCTTCGCCTTGGTCGGAAGACTACTACTGGTCGAGGTCTGGCCTAGGTCCACCTTCACTTGCGGGTGAGTGAGGGAGGAGATAGGACAAACGCCAAATGACTTGATGGGTTTAGATGAGCTAGATGCAGGCTTCGGTTTGGACAGGTTTGGTTGAGGTTTGAGAGTCTGGTCTTTGTCAAGAGTCTGACGAGATTCTGTCTTGGGAGGATTAGCGGCATGTGATGAGAGGGCGCGGGTATGTTGAAGGACTTTAAGATGCTCCCACAACACCTGAGGCGTCACTTTCCTCGAAGGGAGAAGTTCGATCTTCTCCACTAACTGGGAAAATGGCTGAGAGGAAGATGTTGATGGTTGCGAGGTTGAAGACGAGACGGGTGTAGTGGTCTCAGACACATGGTGTGGTGAAGTCATGACAGATTTAGATGAAGATGAAGGGGAGACAGGTTCTTCCCTGGGTGGAGAAGAAATCGGGGAGCGAGGCTCCTCCAGCGGGTAAAGGGCAGGGATGACAGTGCCCTCCACTTGCGGCTGAGGAGTAGGAAGGGTCGGGTCCTCCATAGGCTGCAGAAAGGAGGATGGCAAGACTGGAGGTGCTGGTAAGGCCGAGGCGTCCTCCAAGATGAGAGAGGTCAATGGAGAACTAGCCAGGGAGAGAGGCTCGTCCACATGTGACAGACTGATTGATGGACTAACCTCAAGAGGTTGATTGGGGACGAAAGGAGAGACCGTATTGACTGTCCGAATATTGTGCTCATGATTGTCGTCAATTAAGGTTTGGACATTGTTCTGAGTTGGCAGATGATTGGGGAAAGGTTGTTTGAAGATGTCAATGGCCTGATTAGGGGGTGCATTTGGATTGTCTAAGATGAGATCCCCCTTTTCAAGCATGTCTTGTATTATGTTCTTAAAGGTCTTGCAGTTCTCCGTGTCATGGCCCTTAACACGGTGGAAGCTGCAGAAGTCTTGCTCCCTATACCACGTGGGGATGGCGTGTGAGGGATCGAATTGCAGAGGAGGTCGGGCTTGAGGGAGATTGAGGACTCCCTATTTAAGAAGCTTTTCCAGCACAGACGCATATGATTCTCCAAGAGGAGTATATCGTCGCTGCAAGTATCTTTGCTGGAATTGCCGAGTAGCGCTCTGAGATGTAGATGGCTCAGGCTGATTGGTCGAAGAAGATGAAGGTCTGACAACCACGGCGTTAGCTGAAGCCTTGGATTTATAATTGGATGATGATGGCTTGGCAGAAGAAGAGTCATTGGTCTTAGAGCTGGGATTTTTACTCCGCAACTTGACTTTGTTCTCCTCGATGGCACGTAACTCAAGTTTGCGGGCCATCGTGAAGGCCTTGTCAAAAGTGCAGAAGGTTTGAACCCTCAGGGTGGAAGAGATATGTCGGGCACAGGCTTGAGAAAAGAGTTCAATAAGCTCGGCCTGGGGCAAGGAAAAGGAGAGTTGGTTGATAAGGCCTCTCCATCGAGCAACGAAGTCGGCTATGGACTCGTCCTCGAATTGCCGAATAGAATAGAGGTCCGTGATTGAGACCTTCTTGGTTATGTTGATGGAAAAGTGATCGAGGAAGAGCTGAGCCAATTGTGTGAATGAGAAGAGAGAATGGCTAGGAAGGGAGCTGTACCAGTCAAGTGCAGCACCCGAGAGAGACATAGGAAACGTGCGTAAGAGTAACGCATCGTCATGGCCAATGAGGTAGCAGGCGTGTCTGAATGCCCGCAAGTGTTGTTGTGGGTCTTCCTTGTTTTGAAAATGAGAAAACTTTAGAAGCTCCCACTGGCTAGGATATGGTCTGATTGGGACAGAAGGATGAATGGGCTCGTTGCAGATCTGCTCGTATGAAAGAGTGTTGCGCGAGTTGGAAACAGAGGTCTCAAGACTGGTCATCTTGTCCATCAGCATCTTGATGATGTCTGCCGACGGATTGACGGGTTGCACGCCCCCTAAGTTGTAGGGCGCTTGGAAGAGGTTAGAAGAGGCATGCGACATAGTCGGTTGTAGAATGTACGGATGACTAATCGCAGGGGCAGAGGTGAAGGCTAAAGGTGGTTGGTTAGAAGACATAGCTGGGCCTGTTGTTGCCACGAGAGGTTAGACTGTGCTAACGGGGGCCAAGGGATAAGAAGCCACCCTGGTGTTGATAGGGGCCAGGGTAGGCGGGATAGAGACGACAAGGTTTTGAAAAGGAGTGGATAGCGGTTGAGCGGGTTGAGGTTGACAAGGGGCCGGATCCCCGGTGGAAGTGGGCCCAATGATAGAGGGAGAGGCCACACCTGGAGGATTGGTCAAAGTCTGGTCAGTGGTCAAAGCGATGGCTTGAGTGTCTGAAGGTTGAACTATGGATGTTGTCGATACAGCTGTAGTCACGACAAGGGAGGTCGGCATTCCGTAGATCGGATTGCCCAGGGAGTCCCGCGTTCGGCTATGCGCGAGATAGTGTTGCAAGGCCTTGACATTGAGGTCCAAGAATCGCTCGAAGTCTTGGTCCCCTTCTTGGACAATGGGAGTCTGCGGCGGGGTTGGACGGGCAGGAGTTCTTTCGGTCTCCGAGTTGAACTCCATTGTAGGCTTGGTCACGGCTGGGGTGGACGGAAGTGGTTGACGGCTGGCGTGGTCGACAAAGCCTTGGCTTGGCTACGAGTGAAAACCATGCAAGGCAAAGAAGGTTCAGGTCTCAGGAACTGTGTTGCTCAGTTTCAGAAGACCAGGATGGAGTCTTTGACAGAGAAGGGACAGGTTTCAGGTTGCTGGTTTTGAAGAAAAAGGACAGTGACAGAGACCGACGTCGGTTGAAAAACCGATGTCGGTAAGAAAGATAGCCGACGTCGGTCAGATAACCGATGCCGGTAGCAGATGAAGCCGACGTCGGTAGCAGGACCGATGCCGGTGACAGGGGAAGCCGACGTCGGTGGCAGAACCGATGTCGGGGACTGTGTTTTCCAGAGAACCAAAAGGTTCTTGGAAAAACAAAGAAGAAAGCGTCCTCACACACTCAAACAAATAGATGAGAAGAGGAAAACAGAGAAAGACAGACAAGCCTAAGCGATAAATCCTAGGAATTAACCTTAAAAATCGTGGCTTATGCCTTAGATGAATGTTTGGGGAGATTGGCTGAAAAATGGGTCCTAGAAGAAGGCGGTCTAAAGATGGTTTCAGGTGTTGTTTTAGGCGCTCAAATATCTGTGTTAGGGTCTGGTACGTGGCCTGGTGCTAAGGATTAAGGTCCCCTCACTTCACGATTCCAGTGGTTAGCTGGTCTCGCTTAGCCAAGATATACCTCGCCTAGAGTTTAGACTCCGCCAGAGAACGGAGTGGGCTTCCCCCTTGGTGATGAAATCCAAGTAGGGTCACCGGGACGGGTAAGGTATCCGCTGGGTGATGAAATCCCAGTCGGGCCTTGTCTGAGGTAAGTTTTATGTTCGTTTTAGTGCATGTGATTCGGTAGTGTAACATCAAGTGTCTACGGTTTATTCAATATGCGCCTAAGTTACTAGATGTGGACTAATGCAAGCACAAGCAGAAATGAAAGTGCAATATGTTTTAAGCCCAAGTCGAAATGTGATATTGTTATGAAGACAAGATGGAGAAAGGGTTGAGAGTATGATATTGGACTAGTCTAGAATGCAAGGAAGAAAGGTTCGTTTTAGTCCTGCTTATAGTGACATTTGGAATAGAAGAAAGAGACAAGAAGGAAGGAGCCTAGATGCACCTAAATGAATGAAAAAAGAAAAGGAACCCAGGAGGAACCTAGGGTCCCACCGGGCATGCCAGAGATGTTTCTACCTCAAATTCGCTTTTCAGACTTAAGAAAAAGAAACTAAAAGAAAGTAATGGACAAGGCTTGGGAAGTACCTGGACTAAAGATTGCGCACCATAAATCCAGACGCTTGTGAGCACTCCTCTTTGGCTGTGGAGGAATGACACCTGCAAGAAAAAAGGAAACTAGGACAAGAAAAATGTTAGATGGATAGGCAGTGGGTTGCCAAGCAAAAGCTTGTTCCCATAAGTGTAAAAACTTCCTTAAGGGAGGTCAACCCACTGTTTTGATGAGATAAGTGACTGATAAAAAGACAGAATGCCAGAATACAGAAGTGACAAAGAAAGTAGAAAGAAAAGAAGAAAACAAAATGATTACCTGAAGGAGATGTTGGGCTGAAGACAGTCGCCGAGGTCGAAAATGTCGCCGGCGTCGGTTGTCTGATCTGCCGGCGTCGGCTATCCTGCCGACGTCGGTTGGGGTAGTGACCGGCGTCGGTCGGGGTTGTGGCCTGTAGTCGGGTCTGAGTTGCTTTCTGGACTGTGGACGGGTCTGAGACTGAACGGGGACAAGTTTGGATGGATTGGGGAGTGGTCTGGTTCGGGTTGGGTGCCTGATGCAAGGTCTTTTTGGCAGAGGGATGAGGAAGTTGTCTGTGATTGGATTAAGAGAGGGACAGGGAAGAGGAGGATTCACAGAGGACAGGGCCTGAGAAGGCTTTGCAGCCTCTCAGGGGGAAGAACAGAGGGAGTAGGAGACAATAGAGGATAGATGACTGAATACTTAAAACAAATGAAATAAAAAAAACTAGACTTGCTTACCTTTTAGCTTGCTGAATGAGGAGAGGAGAAGCCGTTGCTGGAGCCACGGAAGACTTGTTGCAAGAAGAGAAAACCTGATCCAGAGCCTTTTCACCTATTGCTGCTATTGCACGAGGTCAAGACAGAGGAGATATGAAAGCCAAAGCGCCAAGAGAAGTCTGTTTGCGAGCTCAAGAGTCCAGGGGGTTGCAACGGATGCAGAAAGGGATAATGAAGGCTGTCGACGCCGGTAGTTTCGCCGACGTCGGCCAAAGGGTCGCCGACGTCGGCGGTCGCAGGATGGGCATAGAGGCTAAAAATAGCCTCTGCCCATTCTTGCACGCCACCGGGTGAGGGGTCATGGGCAGAACGGTCACAAGGATGCCAAAATGGACGAGGGGGGATATAATGGAGAGATTTGGCCTAATAAATGCTAGGGGGAAGGTGGAGGGATTCAAGGGAGGATCCAAGGTGGCAAGGGTAGGGTGGAAAGGGGGCCTTATTTAATTAAAATAGATGTTTATTTCCAATTAATAAGACTTAGGTGGGTTAGGGACCAAGGAGGACTAGGAGGGAGAAAGGACCAAGGGGGAGAACCAAGGTGCAGACACGTTTGCGGTGTCTACAGCTATATATATGTGAAAGAGAGGGAAAAATAGTTGAAAGAAAGAGAAGAGAGGCGTGTCAAAGTCCTTAAGCCAAAAAGTCTTAGATAAAGGAGAGATAAATAAATATCCAAGAGATAAGCTCAAGTACAGAGCTTGAAGAGAGAGAAGAGAGTCCTAGGAAAAAGACAAGTGAGATAGAAATCCCGAGGATAAGAAAGAAAAGAGAGAAACTCTAAGAGAGAGAGTCAAGTGAGAAAGGCCAAGTGAATGGTCAAGAATAAAGTGGGAAGGCTTTTCAAGAAGAGGAGAAAGTTCCAAGAGAGAGACATAGAGAGAGTGAGATAGTGAAGATAAAAGATAAAAACAATGATGAAGGGCTTGATGAGTGAAGAATGCCACAAGAATATAGAAGTGAAGCAAAGAGAGTTAGAGAGAGAGAGAGAAGGAGATAGTTAAAATGAAGAAGGTTTTGAAAATACTAGAGAAAATATTGTAAGAGATGAAACCAAGATTTAAAGTTTGCATTAAAATGAGAGTGAGATGGCCTCTTAAGTAATTGATTGAGAAGAAGAGAAGATAAAATATGAAGATGTAATTAAGGTATCTTAAAAGGAGAAGTGAAGGGAAAGCAAGCCTCTAATGATTAATAATTATTATTTCTTGAAATGTTTATATATAGGTGAAATATTGAATGAAGGTGAAGAGCATTGGAATCATGAGAAACATTAGAAGCATAAGTAACATGTTAGTGATGAGAAATAAGTGGAGTGGACAACTGAGTATGGTGGGACAATTTTGTGTTACCCTAAAGAAGGTGAGCCATTGGAAGATGAGGAAGGATAAAGGTAATTTTCAGCAGCACCATGTCTCATGATGAGCAATAAGGGGTCATATTTTAGTCAAGAAAGCATTGAGGAGAGAAAAGTAGCATCAGGTATTCATTTCCATGTTGTTTATGATAATGTGTTGATATGAATATTGAGGAAGATGAATTATATGAGAGTAAAATGAAATTAATGAACATGGTAGTTGAAGGAAGAGAAGGTACAACAACACCAAGTGAAGTACTTAACAAGCAGGAGAAGATCTATAAAGTGGTAGCAAGAGAGTTTGAAGAAGAATCACATGATGAATTGTTTATATAATTTGAGTTACAATAGGTTAAGGTGTCTTGCTTAGCAATAATGGAAGACAAGGGAGAGATAGATGAGTATATAATAGAAGAAGAGCAGCTATGGCATCACATAATGGAAGAGTCAGATAATTTGAGTCTCATAGGAGACAAAAATAACATCATGATAGTTGAATTTTCATTGAAGGCAACCTTGAACCAAGAGGAAGAAGTGTTAGCAACCAAAGAGAAAAAATTTGAGGAGATACCAAGTACACTCAAAGAGAGAAAGAAAGAGGTGGTTTTTTTTTTTGACATGTTTGCTTCATGTGCAGGTTTGTGGAGGAAAGAGAATGATCAATAACTGTCCATCATTAGATTGAGAATGCAAAGCAAGAGGAAGAAAAAAAGAGAGAATAAAAAAGGAAGAGACATAATGAGTTTGAGAAAGAATCAAGAATGTCTAAGTATCTAAAATATACATTGGGGTCTAGCTGGAAAAAGGATGCTGCAAAGAAACTCAAAGTCAAAATTATTTATAACTTTCATGGAAAGTTTTTCTTGCTCCTCGGTAGTATGATGCAGGAGCATCACTACCTCACATTATATATATTGGTATCTTTATCATGTTTTGAGTATTTAGTAAAAAAATTTGGTCGTATTGTGTGTGTAGGAGTCCATAATAGATGTTAGATTGTTGAGAAATTTGAATTTGGGTTGATTTGGCATTTTCCCACCAAAACCCTTGATTTGAGTTTTCAAGTTTCAATGTGTGGTTTAGGAGATCTCATTATTGTTTCAATAGGTCTCAATGTTTAAGTTTGTGTTGTTAGATTATAATAAAGGGTTAAGAGTGTTTTAATACTCACATGATTAGTCACCTTGATGAGTAGGTTAGGTAGTTTATTCATTCTCAACATTATAAGTTAATTAAGATAGATATAAGACAATAAAAGTAAGTTGAAAATGCTTTTGTAAACATTTAGAGAGAGAATGGGAGGGGTTGGATTAGAAATGTAAATAATATGAACCCCCAAGAAAATGTGTGGAAAATACTTCATTTGGAAGACAAATTTGATTGCAAAGTCTGAGTTTCCTACATATGTGCAATGATATTAGACTGTAAGCATGATCAGGTAATCAAAATAAGTTCTCAATATTCTTGTGTTTAATTAGTAAGTTGATATTATATTTTATTTTAGTACTTCAAGTGTTTATCATATTAGTATAAAATTATTTGAGTTGGTTCAAGGTTGTATACTTACATACCATTGTGTTGCTTATATTCTATGATTAAAGGACTAAGAACGTATCTTTGTGGGAAGAACAATTTATGAACTGAGTTAAAACTCTAATTTATTGAGTATCAAGTGGTCTTTTTCAGGTTACCAAAGTTATTTAATAATATAAATATGTTTAATATATAAGGATTTCACAAACACTGCATCAAACCTGTAGGTAATTATGTTTCTAAACACAATCAAACCAAGTTTCTTGAGAAATGATCAATAAAGGGTTCAAAGCTAGTGAAAATCGATTGGATACAATGTAAAAAGTTTGTGCAAAGGTTTTTTAACCCTTAAAATTTATTTAAACCCTTTGGGAAAACTTAAAACATCATTACGTCTCCTTACAATTGTAAATAGTACTATTAAATACACAATCTAATACAGAGTGGTGAACAAAATGTGAATAAAAGTCTCCAAAGGAGAATCCAACAATTTGAAAAGTTGTTTTGTAATGGTACAAATCTTATATAATAAGCACAATAATTTGAAACTAAAACAAAGCCTTGAAATTTAATTAAACCCTTCTTGGGTTTCTTAGTTTGCAGACAATATTGTATTAGGGTTTTTGTCATTCAAATTGAGTTTTAAAGAGTTTTAACCATCATAAATGCATGAAACTTAGTGAGTAATTAGTGTTCAATGTTACTAAAATGATTTTGTAGTTTTTATATTGGAGGAGCATGAATTTTTACATTTATAGTTAATTGAGTGAAAGTTAGGGAGAAACAGACCTAAAGGCCTAATCTGAGAGCCAAAAAAACCCTAAAAGGTGGTCAACCAGTGGAATGAGCACAAGAATTTTTTTGAATATCATGAAGAGGATAGATGGTATGTGAATGTGGTCTTATTTTTACAATAAAGGACCATACATGTTCATACCAAGTAGAAAAGTCTAAAAAAAGGCTAGAAGGAACCCCTACAATAACCTCTGCATCAACATGAGAGCCCAATATATTTGGATATGTTAGGGAGCCTCATCCACTTGTTATTTATGTCATTTTTTCATTGATCAAGACCCCAAGATTTATGAATCATCGTTAAGATGATAAACATGTTTTTGGCTGCCAAAAAGATTAGTAATGAATAGTTAAGAGAGATTGGCTTTCCAAGTACTTGAGATGAATTGTATTGACCTTGAAACCAATTTTATAGAATTCCTCACTCCAGGAAGAGTACCATGATACTTTCCTATACTTATGACTATATAGATTCATTAAATGTTATATTTTTGTGAGTTTTTGGGATCAAAATAGGGTATTTTAAATCATGGGTAGATTAAAATCATTGGAGAGGATGGATTTAGGTTTATTTTATCCCTTCAGGCTAAAATATATATACATGTAACCATAAAGTGCTCCTACATGTTTGATTATTGAAGACAATGTGAAAAAGGCTTGTGAAAGGATAGTTTTTTTTCTATTTCATTGTTTACCTATCTACATAGGGTCTCAAGTCCTCAAATTTGATATGTAACATGGTAATATGATGGGAAAAGTTAATCAAACACTTATTTAAAGTTTCACATGTGTGGGAGAATATTAGAGCCAAAACTTAGGTTCTAGGTCTAGAGGCCTAATTGGAGAGAGAAAACATGATAATAAGTATACTTCTACTCAATGTTTGATCATAAAAATTTTCACAACATTTTAAAGGCATATTGGGTAATCAATACATGCTTAGTTTTTTAATATCATCCATTCATTGTCCTACACAAGGATCTTTGTGAGTTTTTAGGGCTATAAGGAATTGAAGGCTAGTTAGTGCTTAAGGTTCAAAATGAGGACTTGAGGAGTGTTTTATGGATAAAAACAATTGATTGAGGTCTCATACTACTGATAGAGACCTTTCATGGAGATAGAGTTCACTTATAAATACAAAACTAATATTTGAGCCATTTGGGCAAAGAGGCATAGTGAAGCCAAATGGGCTTCAAAACACCTAAGAAGGTGTAATCATCATTGTAACATCAATATAGAATATTCCTAAGCAAGTGAAAGGTGTCAATAACAAGGGTATAATGTAACTCAAGATGACTTGATGATCAAGTAGGCCATTTTTCACTCACAAGCCAAAAGAAGGGTAGTTTTGAAGAAGAAAATCAAGGTGTCAAGTAAATATGAAGACTCCTACATCATTTAGAAGAGGATGCATCTTCAAGGAAGTAACACATTTCTTTGGAGATATGATGATACTATTTTCAACTCCCTTATTTATTGTAACTCTCTTTATAGACAAATTTCATGACTCACTTATGCACCTCTCTCTCTCTCCTACTCTCATTTCTCTATTTAAGAAGCCTTGTTTGGATTTGTATTCATCCTCCCCCTAGGTATGGCAAAGCCCTACCCATTTGTATTCATTTGATCAATTAGAAACTACTAATTTTACCTTCTCCTTTAACTAGTTTTTTAGTGTGTGTGTGTATGAATATTTGATCTTGTCAAATGTTTTATTTAGTCTTCCATGGTATGTTGTTCTTTTCTAGCACTCATACGTATTTTGAAAGCTTTTTCATAGGTAATGTGGAGTGTCTAAGTGAAGTATGAAGGTTGAGTGAGTTTTCTACTTGTTAGTGTCATTAGATGACCTCTCTTTTAATCCTCCTAGACCAAACATATATCACAACCTCCAAAATGAAGTGTTGATATAGAGAGCCAAATCAGGAGTAGAGTGTGTTCAAGTTAGCCTCACCGTTGATGTGCACATACAGTTGGTTGGTAATGGTCAATTGTTTTGGTGCATCAATTTTATTATAGTATATTTCTCTCTCTTTCAATTATAATTTGATATATTAGTGAATGAGCCTAAGTGATACATCAACGGGATTTATCCCTATAACCTATAGATTTAATCCAACTATTAAGCCACCTATAACCTAGGATTGTCTCCATGTTACTCCAAATTTGGAAGGCTTAAACAATCTTCCAAGGGTGCAAATTTGGGTGATAACAATTTTGGCACACTGGGTGGGACATGTTCCAAAAAGATTGAAGGATTGTTGGTATTGTCCTTCTACATATCAGCCTTTAGAGGCATTCAAAAAACATCATTAGGAACTTCAATCTCAATCAACTGGTTCTATCATCCTAAGCACTTGTTCAAAGTATGTTATATTTTCAATTCACTATATTGATGAGGTTTTTATTGCTGAGTTTGAAGTAGATTTCAATTCTAATCAAAATGATGAGGCATTTCAATCCTATGGTATTCCTTATTAATCCTATAATGAGTCGTATTTGTTCTATAATGATCCATACCAATAATGTAATGATCTTTGTCAATAGTATGATGATTCATATCAGTCTTATAGTACTCCTTATCAACCTCACTCTGACCCCAATTATATACCTCAACAACCTTATCAAGCTTGTTACCCTCCTTACTATCAAGAGTGTCACTCTTATCCTCTTTATGAGCCATATCAATCCTATGATCAGCCTATAATCCCCCCACATAGATATGATGATGCATATGAACAACCTTGTCTTCAATCATGTTATCCACCTTCCCCTCCTCCACTATATTTCCAAGCTAATCAAGATGAAATGGATGAGATGGAGAATAAGATACTAGCATGTCCAAAGAGGGTTTGTTTAAATTCTCAATATGAGTAAGTGATTGGCTTTTTGTAATAAACATATACCTCCTCTAATGATCCATTAGAGAGGGGTGAGTTGTGTACATTTTTATTAGAGAAGATGGTGATTTGGGAAAGACAACAAAGTGAGTTAGATCGAATGTTTCAAGAACCCTCTTGTATTCCTTATCAGCCTTCTCATGATCCTTATCCTTATGAATTCATTGACCATCCTCAAGGATATTTATTCCAAGAGAGTATAGACAAGTAAATTGAAGCCTTGGAATTAAAATTCATAGATCTTGAATCAAACCTAGATTTATAAATTGAAGCCATTGAAGATCTTGTGCCTATTCATACCCCATTTCCCTCTCATCAAGAACTTAAAGCTTTTCAATCGTGGAGTTCTATCCAAGAATACATCCAAAAAAGATGGAAATCCTTTTTGAGAATGTTGTAAATCAAGTTGAAACTGTAAATGAACCTCAAGAAGGATATGGGAAGAATGAAGTGGTTGTTGATAAAAATGAGGCACTTATAAAACAACTAAATTTACTCTCTCTTCAATAATTCTTAGAATAATATGCCATTCCAAAGACCTCAAGTTGAAATAAATATATCTCAATTCCCAACCAACTCATGAGCATATCCCTTGCCTTCCCATGATCTCCCTTCTTAAGGAAGTACCTATCCTATGGGAGGTAAATGGAGAAGATCAAATTTTAGTTGTAGATGATGAAGATAATTCAAGTGTGTATGAGGAAGAAATATTCATTGGCACTCCAATTGGGAAAGAAAAGGGAAAATCAATTTTTAGAGATGAAGTTATAGAAGATGGCCTTAATAGTATACTTCAAGAGGGAGGTCCAGTTACATCTAATCTTATTGAGGTTGCAGTAGTCTTGATGTTGAAGGTTCCCTAAGACAATAAGATAAGGTCTTGGATGAATTTGAAATGAATTCAAATGAGCAAGAATGTGAGCTTGAGGAAAGATTACAAGTTGAGATCGTAGATGAGGTTGAAGTGGTTTCTAGAAGGAAATAAGTTGAACTTTAAGTGATCCATAAATAGGCACTTATTTCTGTGCAAAAAAAATCACCTTGGATCCTTTAGTCAAATCACATAATTTCCTAAAACATTTATGAAAATGAAACTAAATTTTACCTTTTATCTTATTTTATCTATTCATGCATTCAATAGTGATTAATAAACAAGATTAATCAAAATGCAAAAAATGAATGCAAAAATAGAATCCACTCATGACAAGCATGTGATAACGGAGTTCAATAATGCCTACATCTCTAGGTTTACTTATAGTATGAATCGATCCACTTCCTTTAAAAGTGAGTACATGGCCATCCCTCACAATTGTCAAATGGATATTCTAAGATTGCACACAACTCAAATAATAGAGCTTCAAAAATTCTTGGTAAACCCATAAACAGACCTTCCACCTTACTATCACGTGAATGCAATCTCGCAATCCTATGGATTTCCCACAAAAAGTCTTAAAAATAGACACATAAAATGGTCTTACAAAAATCATCAGAGGGATTTCAACATACCATTGAAATCATCTCAGAGTTTAGGACAAATCCCTAGTTTACACTGAGAAGTGTAAGCTCTCTAAGTCCTTCAAAACTTATGATATATGTAGACTGGTCTTTATATTGGCCATTACACAATCTACAAATATTTAATTTGAGGCATTAAATGAATTAAAATCCATACACTCATCATATGGATGGAACCTCTAGCTTTGGATCTTAGCTCTCGACTCTGGCTCTTGGCTCTGGTTATAGCTCTGGGTCTCATCTCTTGGCTCTCAACGCTTAGCTCTGGCTCTCAGCTCTCAGATCTAGCTTTCGACCTTGGAAATGTTGAAACTTTTGAATGAAATAAATTTAACCTTTTATCCCTTTATATACTTTTTATGGATCCACTTTTTTTGATTGGGATGATTATCCACAATCTATTTTAATAAATTTCATAATTATCCCATACCTAATTTTTATGGGATTTTAAATTATCCATCACATTTAAAAATATGGGGTGATAATTATTCCCCAACATATGATGAAATATGTTTATCACCAAATATTAAATACTTGGGTCAAACCATATTACCACATCACTTTATTGCCACATCATTGAATTTGATCATAACTTTGCCTAGTCATAACTTTCGCATATGAACTCCATTTTTTGAACCATAAAATGTGACAAAAATATTATAATGAGCTCTACATTATAGAATTAGATTTGAATATAACTTTAACTAACTACATAAATATCATATGAGCTCCATTTTTGAAGTTATGCATATCGTTGGAAAGCTCTCGATGAGCTCTATGTTATGCCAATGATCAATCTGCAATTTGATGACTTCTATTTTGAAGTGAATCTAGATCTTCCTAGATCAATCCTCCCTACTAAGAGGGATTTTGGTCCACTAAAATCTAATACCCAACTTGATCCTTTAAAATGCTAATTAGTTTTAAAGAATTTTGAAGGGTCTTTTTTTGGTCTACTCAGGTTCCACAATTGCACCTATAATGCTTGGAATAATTGGTTGAACACACCTTCTGCAATTACTCTACTACTGCATGACCATAAATAACCTCTACATAGAACTAGGGTGTGATGACTTCCTCTGCTGCATGACCTAAATGAGCCTCTTCACAGATAATCCTAGTGATCTCCTCTACTACTGCTAAATGGTCATCTGCAACATATTAAGTACAAAACCCAAATCATATCATAGAGATAATAGTGGCAAAATATGATTCATAAATCAAAACTGTAAAAGCCCTAAAAATAAGGCATGAGTTACATTGAATCCTACAACTACCAATAAGGTCACAATAGATCAAATTATTTGCCCACTATCACATCTTGTAAGTGGCAAACTACCAAATACTAAAACAATTGCCAATACAACTACAAGACAAGTTTGTTAATATAAACAAAATACATTAATTATTGTGACCATATCGTAATACACTGCCCAGACATGGGTCTTAAAATGCTAAACCACTATTGAAACAACAAATAGTGCATTGTGTCTAGCCTTTCAAACATGACCAATAGGGTCTTACAAATGCATCCAATCACATACATGCTAAAAATAGATGTAACCAAAAATAGCAATTATTCTAAAACAAGTACTATAGGAAAGTTGAATCCTACCCAATAACCTGTACAATTGTTGTCAAATATCCCAAGCTAATTAATGAGTAAATTCCTTAGTAATTCAATAGGAAACTCATAAATCTAATATTGGAGATTCCAAAAATAGGACTTTCCAAAACATAAGTGTGAGAATTAAAAACTTTGCATGATGAACCTATCTCGAAGTGTTCCCATAATAGTAGCTCCAAAATTCATATATCAAAACATATGTATATGTCATTTGCCAACATACAACAAGGAATCCCAACATTGCTTTGAAAAATTAATCACTAATCATGAAAACATGAAACTAAGAAACTATTTACTAACCTTCTTTATCAAATTCTCTTGTTCAAGGTGTTTAATTTCTTTAATGGATTTATTGACATCTACATGGGTTGATTTAGGATTAACTTCATTAGTTACCTTATCAATAGGTTTATATACCATCTTCTTCTTACCATTACTAGGATGGTGTATGGTTGAAGTTTCCAACACTTATGAACCTGATGTCCACTCACATCATAATGAGTGTAAACATCCCTCTTCTTAGGTGAGGTCACCCTTTTACCATTTCTTGTTTTGCCAGTATGAGAATGGTCTTTAGCACCTACAAGTTGCTTCAGCAAAGCTTGTCTTTTCTAATAATATGTGGCACAATGGTTATTCAATCTACAAAACATCTAAGGAAAATAATGTAACATCTTATGAATATCAAAACCAAATTATTTAAGTGGAAAGAATGAATTAGAATTATTAGAATTCACATTCCTATTGGTGATTTTTCTAGTGTAAGATCAAGGAGGTGGAATCTCAATACCTCTTTTACCTGATTTCTTACACTGCTCATTATTCCTTTGCAAGGAGGAGTTTTTCTCTACTAGTGGCCTTAGATCTTGGCTATATGAAGCTTGTCCTCTTCCAGTAATGGAGGAACTCTCTCCAATATCCAATTTCTCATTAGCATAATCCAATCCTGCATGGTGATATCTATGGTCTACTTATATTGGGTTAGTAATACCTTGGCCATTCTTACCAAGGCCCCTTCCATAAAATATAATTTTAAATAATAGTTTAGATCTAATGCCCTTAGTGTGTTTCTCAAAACTACCAAAAGAAATATATGAAACATCTAAAACTACATAAAAAAATTGCCAAATGAACAGCTTATAGTGCACTCATCAGTCATAGTGCTTACGTCTACAGTGGAATGTAATTGATGAACATAGTGTTTCTCTTCATCCTGTATCTATGCCAAGAGATCATCCTTGGATTGAAACTCTGATTTTAAATGGGCAATCTCCTTTTCCAAGGAGTAAAAATGAGCACTCAGGAAAGCATTCTCTTCCTAGATCTATTGATTAATTGCTTTAAGCTCATTAAACCTCTCTCTTTTCAAGGCTTTGCCCATGGCTTCCTATTTCTTATAAATAACCTAATTCCACAAAATGCAAATAGAATATTAATAGGCCCAAAAATTTTACAATAATACTGGAAACCAAACCGAAAACAATTGATATCAATCTACATAATCAAAAGCTAACCCAACATACTAACTACTCTGATACCAAACTTGATCCATAAATTGGCACTTATTTTCATGCAAATTTTTTTTACCTTGGATCCTTTAGTCAAATCACATAATTTCCTAAAACATTCATAAAAATGAAATTGAATTTGACATTTTATCTTATTTTATCTATTTATGCATTCAATAGTTATTAATAAACAAGATTAATCAAAATGTAGAAAAAAATGCAAAATTAGAATCCACTCATGACAAGCACATAATAATAGAGTTCAACAATGTCTATGTTACTAGGTTTTATTATAGTATGAACTGATCCATTTCCTTGAAAATTGAGTACATGGCCAACCCTCACAATTATCAAATGGATACTCTAAGATTGCATATAACTCAAACAATAGAGCTTCATAAAGTCCCAGTAAACCCACAAACAGACCTTCCACCTTACTGTCGCATGAATTTAATCTTGAAATCCTATGGATTTTCCACTAAAATTATCAAAAATGGAATTATAAAATGGTCTTACAAAAAATTTCTTAGGAATTTTAACATACCATTGAAATTGTCTCAAAGTCTACGACAAATCCCTAGTTTACACTGAGAAGTGTAAAACTCTCTAATTCCTTCAAAACTTAGGATATATGTAGATTGATCTCTATATTGGCCATTACACAATCTAAAAATATTTATTTTGAGGTATCAAATGACCTCAAATCTAGACACTCAGCATATGGTTGGAACCTCTAGCTCTAGATCTCGGCTCTGGTTCTAGGTCTAGCTTTCATCTCTTGGATTTCAACTCTCAACTTTGGCTCTCGACTCTCAGCTCTTCAACTCTCGACTATGGAAATGAGAGATTTGAAACTTTTTAATGAAATTAATTGAACCTTTGACCCATTTATATACTTTTTATATGATTGGGATGATTAATCACAATCTATTTTAATAAATTTCATAATTATTCCATACCCAATATTTATGGGATTTTAAATTATCCATCACATTTAAAAATATGGGGTGATAATTATTCCCCAATATATGATGGAATATGTTTATTCCAAAATATTAAATACTTGGGTCGAACCATATTTCCATGTCACTTTATTACCACATCATCGAGTTTGACCATAACTTTGACTGGTCATAACTTTTGCATATAGACTCCATTTTTTGAACTATAAAATGTGATAGAAAGCTTACAACAAGCTCTACATCATGTAACTAGCTATGAATATAACTTTTACCAACTAAAAAAAGAGAATATGAGCTCCATTTTTGAATTTTTGCATACCATTGGAAAGCTTTCGATGAGCTCTACATTGTACCAATGATCAATCTACAATTTCATGACTTTTATTTCAAAGTGAATGTGGATCCTCTTGGACCATTAAGAGGATGAATCCAAATCACATCCTAACTACATAGAGGGGTTTGAATTTATTGACATCCCCATATCCCTTAAATAGGAACAAGAGGATGTTATTCAAATTGGTCTCATTCAAATTGACCAAAGTTAGGATCCAAATCATGATTGTCAACAGTGCATTGAGCCCTTTCAAGAGATTGAAGTCATTTACAAAGGTACATTTCCTATTGAATATCATGCTCATGAGGAGGTTGATCAAGATATTTCCATTAAAAATCATGATATAGCTTGGATTGAATATTTAAAACTTATTTAAGATCTTGATGAACTTTTAGCAGCTGATAAACAACATGACGTCACTCAAGATGTCATGGAGGACCAAAAACAATGCTTAGATAGAGTGTCAGTGGATAAAGTTATAGCTATTAGAATAGCTTAGAATGGGATCACTTGTGATGTTCTCTTCAAGATCAAGGAGAAACATGGAGTGGGTCTTGAACTAAAAGATGAGTATGTGTTCATAGGTGACTAGTTTATTGTTGTTACTTCACCTAAAATCATACCAAGAAGATTGGCAATCAATATGAGGATGAAGATAGCAAGAACAAGGTCTAAGAGGTATCTTGCCTCATGCCATTTTTCACCTCATGGAGCAAAAAATCTCAAAATATTCCCCTTTGATCTAGGAGGAAGAAGATATGTTCAGGTTAGTTATATAAACTAGTTGTTTATGTTGTCTTATTTTCCCCAAGTGCTTAGCTAACACATGTATGTTATCTTATTTCCTTTTATTTGTGTGTTGTTTTGGTTTGGTGTGTGTTTTTGAGTCAATTTAATTGTCTTGTCTTGTTCAAGGTATAATTTATGTCTGATTTTTAGTGTAAGTGACTCCATTTCCCAATGGAAGGACAAAGTCACTAGTCTAATTAGCATTGCAGGCATGTTACCCCTATGAATTGATAATTTATTGACCATTTTTTACCCCTAAGTCAAAACGTCAACCCATATCATTTAAAACTTGTATTTTCATGTCTTTTGACCTTGTTTATATCCTATTCCATGCCTTTTGAGGTCTTAAAATAGTCTTTCTAGGGTCTTATTAGCAAAGGTTAAGGTTATTTTGACAAGTTTAAGGTAATGGTTTGTCTTTGTCTTATACTAGTCTAATATTTACCATGGTATGAAAATGTAGTTCCAAAATTTGGTATATGTCCTTATGTTTCTCTTCAAGTCCAATTATGCATTCATCACCTTACATGAACATTTCACACATGTTCAGAAAGATTAAGGTTATTTTTTAAAGTTTAAGCTAAGTGTCACGTAAGAGAAAGGTATTTTTTTTTAAATCCAATGTATAAAAGATATTAAATATTAATTATCCATATAATACACTTTACAACTTTATTTAAGGAATTATATAACTACCACATATGTCAAGAATGTTAGATCATATCAATTTTGCAGGTTTAACCTCCAAAAAGGGAAGTTTCAAGCACTTGTATGGACTTGGGAGATCCACTTTTAAGTTAAATTTTTTAATATGTGTCTCTTAAGATTAAAAATTTCAAATACATGATTAAATTTAAATTACAAGTCTATAGAATGAAAATTTTACTTCCTTTTCTCCATCTCTCGCTTGGCAAGCTCATAAAGGCCAATTTTTGATTCTCATTATGTACAAAACAAGGAGAGTTGAGACCCAAAATTTTTATCAAAGGATTTATTCATAATTATATTCAAATTAATTTCAATATTCATAATATTGGTGGCCCCTCCTTTATGAACAATTGTTAAAAAGGTAGGGTGGTCTAAAACTACCTATAAACCCCACAAGCTCATTTTTCTCCTTAGAATGGTAGCTTAAATAAAATTTAAAGCATGATATAAATTTTAAATAATACTCATAGGTATTTAAAACCATCTCATACTTTTATTCACCACTTTTGGCATGTGTGACAATGGAAAGAGAGCAAAAGACCTCTATAAGATAGGTTACACGATTGCACTTGAGGTTTTGAAGCCTTTATGACTAGTCCAATGTATCAAAATGATTTTATAAGGTTTTAATAATATTATTAATTCATTTATATAGCTCAAAAATCTGATCATTCTTTACTAACCTTCCAAAAGGTCACATCCTAACTCACCTTGAAGACTATGTGTAAGTTACCTGCATAACAATGGTTTGAAAGGTCTTATCTTCCATCATCAGGGTTATATGAGGATCATGAACTCATGTTAAATTATAATTAGATAATTTAAAAGTTATCACAAGTTAAAAAGGACCAAAATATGTTTTAAAAGGGTTTTAAAACATGAAAATGTAGACCTACAGGTTTGAAGACCTATAGGTCTCTTTTCATGAAAATGCATTGAATTATGTGCCAAAGAATGAAATTTGAGGACCTAAGTGGTGATAAAATTTTAGTTTATCCAAATTTTATAAGTTTAATGACATCATGAGAAGATGTGACTTTAGAATCTCATACTCAAGATAGTCAACTAGCTCTTATAGGCCAACTAGAGAGTGAAAAACTCATCTTTAAGTATTCTGAGAGAAAATGTAATGTTTTACATGAGAAATGAGTTTGGGTGAATAATTAGGATGAATTAAATCTTAAATATCATATATGATGTAATTAATATCAGATAAGGTGATCAAGACAAACCTATTTTAACCCCTATAGTCACACAATCATATCGGCTTCTATAGGCCTGCCTCGTCTTGATAAGAGAGATGTCTACTTGGAGTGAAATAAAAAAGGTATATGGGAGGTAAAATCATATTAAAATTATTATATAATTACATTATGAGATCCATAATATCTTTAAGATCAATCAAGGTAATGTCAAGGTTTGGAGATGTTTGAATAGACCTAGTAGGCCTAAACTTGTACCCTACATGCCTGTGTACAAAAGATGAATAAAAATTGTTTTTTAAAGGAAAAAAGGTCATGAAAAGAATAAATAAATATTAAATATTTATTTTTATCCTCATATTTCTCCCCACTAAACAAAAAAATGATTCAAGGCAGTGGAAAGCCTAAACAGACTGATTAGGCCTAATAAGTCTAGATGATCAAACACACATATTTGTTCCTAGGGAGTAAGAAGAAATAGGGATATGGAGAGCATGTGAAAATATCATGGTACATCAATATATATATTGGACGTTTACTCAATCAAAATAATACATTATAAAGCTTGTATATCTACATGGTCTTTCCTTTATGCTTAACATGCCTGACTGAGCACTCATAGACTATAGAATCTTGTGTGTGTTAAATTATGAAGAGAATGTTTGTTGAAGATGATATTATAAAATGAATGAGATAATAAGGTTATGAATAAATTAAGGAAACATTTCTTGAAGTTTTAAAACTCTCTAATAGTTATAAATATCTCAAACATAGGCTTTTAGGGTCAAATTTAGTTGTTTGCCTATAAACCCTAGGTATGAGCTAATGGTGGTCATAGTAGGATTATGGAGATAAATGATAGGAAATATAATTTGGATAGGTCAATACAAGTTTTTCAGACCTCCATGAGGTGTTTTTAATCAAATCCAAACTCCAAGATAATATTTCCAAGTCACACACACACTCTCTCTCTCTCAAACTCACCAAATGAAGACTTTCTAGCCCGATAAACACTTTCCTAAGCTTGGAATAGTATGGAACATTGAGTAAAAATCCAAATCAAGTTATTCAATGTATTAGTATTGAAAACTTAAAATAAGCATAAATGGCATAACATACTAAGCCAACTCCCTTATGGGGTATTGCAAATGAAATGTAAGTGCTTTTGAAAGAAGGAATACAACCATCAAACCTTCCTAAGATCATCCCTCCTCTAAGAGAGGATTAAAAACATGATTTTCCCTTGATTTGATGTTTTAAGTCTTTGTCAATGATGAGTGGCTTGCTCCTTCATCATCTCTCAGTACACTAATGAATTAGACTCATGAAATTGATCAATGTATGCCAATAGTTGAAGCTACTCTATTAATAATTCAAAATAATAACATTACACAAAAATAGCTTGTGAAGATAATTTTTCATAATAAGTTTACACAAAAATAACTTGAAAGGATGAGTGAGTACCCTTGTACTTATAGATTTTTGAAAATAATCAAAATCAACCATGATGGTCCATATTGAGATCAAGATGTTTATCCATGAATCAATTCAATTTTGGAGGCTCAATCCATAAATATCCCCATTAATATTTGGAAGAATGGGGCATTAATGAGGCATGGGAGGGCTTAAACTAGATATTTGTTCTATTTATGGCTTATGGATGCCACCCCATTGATGATGTCACTAGATTATGTAGATATTAAAAATGAATTTTCATATATCTTCAATAACTTCCATAGATTTTTCACTTAAGCTCTTAATTTGGTTTAATTTGCTTAAGTGGAGTTAATTAAATTTTTTCAATTCTTTGGAAGTTAATTGTCCATTTAATCAATACTGGTCAAAATGTTAAGTTACTAAGTTATAATTTGACTAGAGTATAATTAGAAGAAGATGTCAGTTGTGTACAGAACAATACCCCATGTAGAACATTATCAACATGAAATAACACATGCACATATCGTGTGCCTTTGAATTAGAAGAATTAAGTGGTCTAGAACATCATTTTATGTGGTTGTAATTTGACTCAAAGTGATTCAGGGAAAAATGATAATCACATAAAATGCATTTCCCCGTTTAGGGATACATTAGCCTAAATCAGCACTTACATGCGATAAGCTCAAACCATTTAACACATTTTAGTGATTTTCTCCCAAATTGTGTGTTGTCACATAATTTTGAGTAAGATTGATAATTTCAACACAATGGCGATAGGAATTGGATGTCTACAATTTTCCCTTGTTTGAGAAGGCATGGAAAGACATTTGGGCAAAGCAACATCTTTTTAAAGAATGAAACAGTTGTCAAGAATAAATTAGAAGGTAATGGCCCATGATGATACCTTGAGAGGGAATCTGAAGATGAAAAAGAAGTATGGACTCTTGAAAGAGAGAACAAGAATGAAATTAAACCATGGATGAGATTATATCCATAGGAGCTAATTCTTGCACTCATTGATTCCCAATGATAAAAAATAATTTAGAATATAATGGGCCCCAAGGTGAGGGGAAATGGGAAGAATACAATCCCAAAATACAAATGACACACTTTGACATACCCAAAAGAGGGTGAAAGATATGGGCTTAGGGAATGATCAATCCTAAGACAAGTTGCACACTTTAAAATTACCAAAATTAGGGAAAAAGCTATAGACCTTGGAATTAGAAGAAAAATGAGAGTATTGCTCCAGAGAAAGGAAATAATAGTGTGCCCCAGTAGAACAGATTTAATTAGTTAATAAATTGATTTTTCCCTAGTAGGGATGATTTTGATCAATGATAATTAAATTTTCCCTAGTAGGTTTGATTTGAGCACTGATGATTCTAAATGTTGTGCACTAGTAGGGAAAATTAGCATGCATATCTCAATGATATAACCTACTACATAGATTAAATATGAGAAGGTGCAAACGTAGATGTGAGGGTCTTAATCACTACAGAAGCCATAAGAGGCCAGGCATATGAGGATGAACAAAATGATGAAAAAGATGAAATAATAAGAATGAAGGTGGCTAAGCTGACCTTAGATAATCCATGTATCCAAGTTCTACCTACATAGTCCATATGGACCTCAAGCCAATGTAGTTCACCCATAAGTGGGAGCAAATAGAATGAGGAATGAAGAATAGAAGAATAAAGAAAAGACAAACCATTATTCAATTAGACTCATAGTGTGTGCCAAGAGATGCACATCTTGTATAGAGTCTCATGTTAGGTATGGTGCATTGAGAAATGATATTCAAAGCATCATTGAATTTTGGATTTGGAATCCAAATCACTTGGTGCTCACTATAGCAAAAATCAAATTATGCATCATAAGTATGAGTAACCTATAATAACATTGTATTTTGACTATGATGGGCTGGTTCAAATGTGAATATTTATAACTAAGGATAATGATAAAAGATTTACCAAAATTAAAGTTACAATAATTTACATTTAAACAAAAATAAATATAAAAATAATACATAAATGTAAGCTAACATAAAATCAAGATATGAACAATTAGGATTTTAAGTAGGAACAAAAATGTATAAAAGAAAAGTAAGAAGAAATTAATAAACAACATGAAAGAGAAATATGAATAATCAAGATCCATCTATATGAATAAGATGTACTTCAAAAAAAATTAAATACAACTCTAAACAAATCAATCTTAATTGAAAACTAGGCTAAAAGTGGTTATAGAATGTATTTGAACTCAAAAGAACAAAACAAGAAAAGACAAGACAAAATAGCAACATCAAAGACCAAAATAAAAAAAAACACAAAGAATAAACAACAAAGGAATAAATACGATCAAAAAATGAACAAAATAAATAAAGAGACAAGAAAGCACAAAAAAATAACAATAAGAGTCAAATAAACACACACAAATAAGAGTTAGTCACAATGTTAGTACAAGCAAAGAAAAAGGTGAATGGTTTGTATAAGTGTAATAGAGGCGTTACTCTTTACAATAGGGTGACCCCTAATCTAAGAAATAATGAGACTGATAGCACAAGACAATAAAAAAGGACATAAAGTTTCCCCCAAGTGGTAGGGAAACAACATAGAAAAAAATGGGGGGAAAAGAAGAAAAGGAAGGGGTGGTCAAGCTGAATCTAGATGTACAAGACAAGTGGATGCTACCTAAATAGTTCCATGAACATGAGGTCCAACATAAACTTTAGGCCAAATGTAGTTCTCTTGGAAAATGGGATAGAAGAAAAGTGATGATAAGAAAACATGATTGATGTTGTAGAAGAAATAAGGAAATGGACTCACAAAATGATGAGAGCATTCAAATGAGTGCTCACAAATGGTGAGAGTGCTAAAACTTAAAAATTCTCACAAAACAACAAGATCATGGGATTAAAATAAACAAAAGTGCAAGACAATGTTTTTATTTATTTTATCGATCAATTTCTAATGTTTTTTGTGTTTTTTGGATAAGCAACAGAATTGAAATATGAACAAAAGGTTGAGGGAATTACCTAACTGAAGAGATGCACTTATATAGGTAAAAGTTAAAAAAATAGCCAAACTGGTTATAATGGTGATCATGGATATAAATAATGGCATAGGGAACCAACTAATCAAGGAGATGCACATCCAAGAGTAGAAGTTTTAATTAATAGCTAAAGTCAATTGTAATGGCCCCAAGCTCACAAAATGGCAAGAGCATGATACTATTAAGGAAATAATGCCTACTAAACATCAGAAAAATAATAATAGAACAATATGCAGTGTTAGATAAATATGAAAAACCATTCAGTAGGTAAAAAACATGTGTTGATGTATCCATGTTCACTTGTCTGTATGAGGAAGTTGTAAAATATTGTTTAGGACAAACGACTTTATATAACTAGTATCGAGTGTGTCCAAAATACTTATGAGTTATAATCAGGATCAAATAGTTTGAAGGAATAGAAATATGTAGGTTATAATGGTCCAAGGTATGAAAATAATATGGTTCTAAGTAGAATAGTCTAGGGTGAAATGAGACAAAATGAATATGGTACAAGATAAGACAATCCAAAATGGTATAAAAAGAGTCTAGTTGGAATATAAATGATCCAAAGTGCCAACTATTCAAAGTTTCAATGATATAGAGTCATAAAAGAATATGGTTATCATGAGAATGGTATAGGATAAATGAATATAGAATAAATATGGTGCAGGCTAGGATGGTCCAAGATATAATAGTGGGATAAAATGACTTCAACACAAGTTTCTCCCAAGTAAAGGTTCTTGTAGACAATGGTTCAAAAGTTGTCAAGCATAAAACCACTTGAGATGTACAATGTTCATGGGCTATACGAGTTCTTCACCACCTAGAGTATCCAACCGATATGCCCTCGATCCATAATTTATTATGATAACATATGAGCCTAGCCAATTGGGTTGAAACTTACCCTTTTTATTGTGTTCAACATTAATGTTCTTCTAATTCTCTTTCAAGACCAAATCACCAATTTCAAACTCTCGAGGGAGAATGCACTTGTTATAGATTCTACACAATCTATTTTGATAGGCCTACAAGCTATTTAAGGTAGCCAAATCCTTACCATCAAGGAGTTATAGCTCTTTCAACTTGGAAACTCTATAATCTTCATCATCTTCAATATTCTCCAAGGATACTCATAGTGAAGGCATCTCAATCTCAATCAGGATAATAGATTATGTGTCATAAACAAGGGAATATGGAGTGGCTCCTATGTGGGTTTGATGACTGGTGTGTTAAGACCAAGTGGTGGGAAAAAATTTCAAGTGCCAATTATGGCCAGCATCATTGACAATCTTCTTTAGTATTGCAATAATGGTTTTATTTAATGCCTTAGCTTGACTATTGTCTTGCAGTTTATATGATGTGGACTTTTTGTGCTTAATTCTAAATTTTGAATAAAGATCTTTAACATCTTGATTTACAAATGATCCACCATTATTGGATATAAGATGGGCCAGGATACCATATCGACATATGATATGATAATGTATGAACTTGGAAATATGCTTTTCAGTGATGTAAGTGAGAGGAATGCCCTCAATCCAATTAGTAAAATACTTAATAGAAGTGAGAATACGTTTATGGCCATCAAAAGATGTTGGGTTTATTTTATTGATGAGATCAAGGCCCCATGTAGAAAATGGCCATGGTGTAGTGATTGACTAGAGTGGAAAGGAAGGTATATGTATCAAATTACCATATTGTTGGTAGGAAACACACTTCCTAACATAATTACAAGCATCTATCTCCATTTTGGGCTAATAGTAACCTGTTCTAAGGACTTTTTTGGATAAGACTACACCATTGGTGTGAGCCCCACACATTCCTTCATGAACCTCCTTAAGTGCTAACTTGGATTCTCCTGAAGATAAACAACAAAGTAGCATTCCATTATAGCCTTTACAATAAAGTGTGTTTTCAAGGAGGATATAGTGGGTTATGTAGTGAAGGAAAATATTTGGATGATTATTAGAAATGTCAAGTAGAAAAAATTGTTCATGAAAATAATTATAAATGTCTTGAAACCAAGGCAATTTAGGTTGGGGATTGGGACTAGCAATGGTGTATACCCTTTCTAAATCTGGCAAGACATGAGCAAGATGTAGAAGATTTTCAATGAGAAATTGATTCTCTTTAGCACTACTATCAATCTATATCATGGAACTAATTATTGTCATTACATTAGCAAATCTATTATTGGCATGTGGTATCTATTTAAATAGTAGGGATTTGAAATGAGTCTTGAGATTATCCATAATATGCTTTTAGGGTACAAGCTTGTCATCTCTAGTATGATACTGATCTATGGTTTGATTGATAATCAATTGGGAATCCCTATAGACCATTAAGTGTTGGATATCCCACTATACTACAAGATGAAACATTATAATAAGTGATTCATACTCAGCCATATTGTTGGTATAATGAAAATCAATATGGAATGCCTTGGAAATCAAATCCCCTTACAGTGTAATTAACAAAATTACAGCCCCATATCCATGAGACATAAAGGAGCCATCAAAGTATAGCTTTCATTGCTCACGTTCATGCAATAATTCTTATATTGTCATAATAGAATTATTTAGAAAATCAAATTTGAGTGGTTGAGTATCTATAGTAGGGGCTTCTACAAGTTGATCGATAATAACCTACCCCTTGGTAGCCTTTTGGTTTTGGTACTTAATGTCAAACTCACTTAAGAGCATGACCCATTTGGCCATGCTTCCTATAAGAGTTGTTTTGGATAATAAATATTTGAGGGGGTCCACTTTAGCAATAACAATGGTTTTTTTATTCAACATATAGTGTCGTAACTTTTAGAATGTGAATACCATAGTTAAACATGTCTTCTCAATAGGTGTATAATTATGCTCATAAGCCACAAGTGTGCGATTCAAATAATAAACTGCATGCTCCTTTCCCTGATCATCATAATAGGCCAAGATTTCCCCTAGTGCAGGTTTAATCATTGAAATCTAAATAAGTAATGGTTGTTCAAGTGTTGGCAGTCTCAAGACTAACAGGTTGGTCAAGTATGTGATGAGCTTCATAAATGTTGATTGACACTCTTTATCCCATTGAAACGTGACCCATTTCTTCAATATATGTGTAAATGGGTGGAAATTATCTTCTAGTTATGAAATAAACCTATGAATAGAATGGATCTTTCCTTGCAGGTTACAGAGCTATTTGAGATTCGAAGGTGGAAGCATTTCTACATGGCCTTGAACTTAGTAGGATCCAATTCAATCCCTTTTTGTGAAATAATATGTGCTATAAATTTTTTTTAATTGATGTCAAAGACACACTTTTTAAGATTTAGATGGACGTTATACTCGTGAAGTCCCTCAAAGATTCTTAATAGAACATTAAGATGTCTGACATGTATTCTTGATTTAGCTAGGATGTCATCAACATAGTCTTCAATAATATCGTGCATCATGTCATGAAATATGATATTCATAACACATTGATAGGTGGATATAACATTATTCAAGCCAAATGACATGACTTGATAACATAATGTTCCCCACAGAATGGTGAATGCAAATTTGTGTTGGTTTTCTTGAGCTATCTTGATTTGATTGTATGTGAAAAATCCATCTGTAAGGGATAGCATCTTGTACCCAGTAGTATAATTTACAATCATGTTGATGTTGGGAAGAGGAAATTCTTCTTTGGGACATGCCTTATTTATATCTCTAAAATTAGTACAAATATGTTTACCCTATGGATTTTTACTGAATGGGACTATGTTTGATATCCATTTGGAATAGTCCAGTGGTTTGATGAATCCTGATCCTAATAATTTCTCTAGTTCTACTTTTATCAAAAGATATATGCATGGATGCATCTTCCTTAGTTTGTGTTTGAATGGCTTGGCATTTGGATGGACAACAAGTTGATGCATAACCAAGTCAGGGTCTAAGCCTGGCATGTTAGAGTAAACCCATAAAAAAATATCAATGAAATCCTTTAGAATGCTAACAATATAGCCACACTCCTCATAAGTGAGGGAGGATCCAAGATAAAAAACTTTTGGATTATAATATGTCCCTAGGTTCACTTTAGTAGTGTTATATACAAGGAGTGTAGATCCATCTTCTAGAATAGTAGGCAGTGTTTGATCCTGATCTTCTTTTTTTTATCTCTACCTCTAGTTTTTTTCCCAAAGTTTTGGATAATGAGACAAATCTAAATCTACTAGTTCAGGTAATGGCCAACTAGCAAATATCTCCATAAAATCAAGAATGAGTTACTCAAAGGCTTGTTGTTTTGACATGATGTTGGTATTAGCTATAGAGCTAAGACTTGATGGACCTTTTGGATCCTTTGGAGATTAGAATTTCCCCATCCAAGATCATCTAAAATAGGTTTTCACTCAAGAGCTTATCTTTTTATTTACTATTTCCCTTACCAATGAGCACCTCAAAGAGGTTTTCACCTGAGGATCTCAATGTTTTATCTTTTCATGACCAATAAATTTTGTCTGCTCTTCAAAGTGGGTAGAAGGGTCCAAAAAAAATCAAAGCCTTGTTTATGATCACCAATTTGTAATCCATCTCTAAGGCTCATGTACTCAAAAATAAATTCCTCAATCTAGAATTCATCAAGGTGTATGATATAATTTTTATGATCCTAATCAATGAGTTCAGGAATGCAAAGGCAAAGGGAATAATGGGACATGATAGTCATAATAGAGTTTGAATAAAATAAGTTTGTGTTAGCAAGCTCATCATAGATACTATAATGTGATGTTGCGCCACTTCTATGAGTCTCATAGTTAGTCAACTTAGAAGAATCACTATTGAAAATCATGATGTCACCCCCAAGTGGTATAAATTTGATACCTTGATCCATGTTAGGTTTACCACTTGATAAAGGTTCTAGGATTCCTTACTTTCATATTTTGAGGCGCTTTCATATATAATCAAAGCTATCCATAATCTGATTAGGGATAGGATATTTAGGATTCTAAAAAATAATTAGCAATGCCATCAGAATATAACCAGTCTCCTTCAATGTAAGCTTTTTGATCTTGATTTGGTGAAGTAGCAGGCATGAAGACCATCAATGGTTTCTTTGTATCTTTATTCTTTTGAAAAATCATGTTAGGTCTATAAGGTATTTTGGAAGGTTTTGGTTTGCCAAAATATTTAGGAGACTTGGGCAACCTAGAAATAAGGAAGGCATATTTTAGATGATACATAGAAATGCTAGCATCTTCTATAATGACCTATTTTACTAGGGTTGCAGGAAATAGATCAGCTAAAGTGGAAGCAAAGTCACTAGGGTTGATATAACTAGATTTGAATGAATGAGAAAATATTTCCTTTTTCTTCTTCATAATGAATTTCTAACTAGGATAATAGTTATAATTATAAAATTTAGCCTCTAGATGTTTACAATACTGGTAGGGCTGCAGATTGATAGGAATGGTGACTTTAATCCCATCATGGGCAAACTTGAGGCATTGATGCAAATTTTATGGGATAGCTTGTACTTCATGGATCCAAGGATGACTAAGAAGTATGTTATAAGGCAACTAAATATCCATAATATGTAATAAGGTAATGATGGGACATAGACCCAACAATGATTTACAAATAGATAGTACTAGAAGATTCCCTTTTAGTGTTGTCATATGCATTGATTGTAATTGTCTCTAGATGGATTTTTTTTACGTATAACCCAATCATTTTACTAACTTGAGGAACACTATGTTTAGACTTGAACCATTGTCTATAATAACTTGCTTGATTTTATGGTTTTTAATGATGACCTCAATATACAAGGGGTTGTTATGGCTAGGACCAAGAGTGGACATGTCTCTTTGATCAAATATAACCTATCAAAATGAAGGCAAATTTTCTACAAGTGTTTGGAATTGTTTAGGGTTAATTTCTTAGGGAATAGTGGATTATTGAAGAAGGTCATTCAAAATAGTTCTATGAACTTCAGACGTATGCAAAATATCTAAGATAGAAATTTGTTCAGGGGTTTTACTCAATTGGTTTGAGATACTATACATCTTTTCAATATTAGGATGAGATGGTTTAGCCTTAGCTAGTATAGTATTCAAATTTGGATCTGAAGGTACAATGTTCATGTTGAGTCTAGTGTTAGAAGAAAGCAAAGGGCCTTGAAGGGTAACTCATGAGTGTCTAATTATAATTATGCAATATAGAGGTGGAAAGGAGCCATTATAATTAGAAGACAAAGGCAAAGGGATTTATATGGTGACTCATAGGCATTTAGTTGCATTAACGTAATTTCAAGTTGGCAAGGAGCCATTATAATTAGAAGACAGGGGTTCAAAAATGGTAACCCATAAAAATTGAGGCATAATCAAATTACTTGTCCTCAATATAGCGTTAGTTGAAGGGGAGGGTGTTGACCCTATAAAGAGGGATTCAATGCTTCAAGAAGTATGAGATAGTTAACAATTTTTGATAGTCATGGTGGTAACATGGTTTACAAAAATATGCCCAACAGTGTTATTATAGTCATAAGTCATGTTTTTGTAACATAGGTTATTAGCATGAGTATTATGATCCTAATTATGATCATGTTGATTATGATTTTATCCTTGGGCTTGTTGCAATTGATTTTATCCTTGGTTATGATTGTTTCTTTCTGGTTGTTGATTGTTCTTAGGAAATGAATCTTTGTATATGCTCATATCCTAATTAATGTTTTATGAGGCAAGTTTGATTTCAAATTCATTGCTTTCAATCAAATATTTAATGAGATGTCACAATTGAACACATCAATAAGCACCATAGCCAATGACATGATGAAAGTTGTAAAAATCATTAGACCTATACCAATCAGGTTTGGGTTGATCTTCAAGAAATGGCCTTAGTATAGGCCACACAATCAAATTAGCTACTATGAGACTTTAAAACATGGCCTCAATAGGCTCTCTTAGCTTGCTAAAGACTATATTTATTGAATGCCTTTTGGGGAGGGACCATTTGTGAAGTAGTTAGTGGATTAGGTGGAGCTAATTACACATTTAGAACTAGCAGAGCCTGCACCAATTGTATGTGTCTAGATTCAACCACTCAATTCCCTACTATGTTTTTTATCTCATTAAACCCATTGAGTTTATCTATTGTAATAGCTTGAATAGGTGATTAGGTCTGATTGGATATTTGACCCTATGAATAAATCTTGACAAGGATTTTGATAATAAACACCTTCTCAATATGTACACCCTTATCTATAACTTCTTTGAATGTTTTTGCATAAGTGATTCGTAAGTTGCGTGTCACCTCAGGGTGTAAGTTCTATGAAAAAATATTGGCTAGTCATTTATCTAGAAAGTTGTGTTGAAAGCATCCAGCTAATGCTCTCCACCATTGTAGATATGCTATGAATTTATCTCCATCTCATTTTTTGGCTTTGCATAAGTCAACCATAGTCAACTCATGTTCAATATTTTAAGAGAAATGGTTGAATTTTTTTTAGATAAATCATTCCAATCTACCACCAATCCCTTAGGTAAATTAAAGAGATAGTGTAATGCTTGTCCCACTAAACTTTGTAAAAATAATTGAAGTAAGTAAACATTGTTATAGGCTACCTCTTGGCATGATACAAAAAATTCTTGGATATGTTCATGAGGGTCACCCTTCCCTTTGTATTTTTCAAATTTGGGTGCCTCAAAATGAGGTAGAAAGGGGACTTGGATAATACTCAATTTGAATGGATATGGACATACCTCATAAAAATTATATTTCTTGACTTGGTTTCCCATCTCCAACCTTGACATAATTTCCTTCATTGAATTCCAATCTTGCATGTTTGGTGTATTTGTAGGTGGAATATAATTTTATTGGGGTCGTATGTGCCTATATTGCATTGATTTTTTATGGATATAAACTCTATGATCTATAATTTTGTTTTAGTTTACTCTTTGAGTTAATTAGGTTAGCCACTGATTCTTAGGTTGATAAATATTCCCATAAATTTGCCACCATGAATTGTAAGTGTTTTATTGATTTTGGGGAGTATGTGGTTGATTCATCAAAGTACGTATTGGTTGAGAAGAACTTGCTAAAGTGTTCTAAATAATTTTCTCAGTATGTATTGCATTTTTTATCCCTTGGCTCTGAGAGGGAACAAGAGGCTCTTGGTGATTAAACAATGTATGCTCCATGTATGGTGAAGCATTTTGCAAAAACTCTTGTGTTTTTTTGTTCAATTAAGATGTCATGATCTATCATAAATGTGATCTCAACTAAAGTATGTTATGTTTGCTCTACTACATTCTCTTGTTTAGAATCATTATTGCATATTTAAGTGGCATCTAACAAGTCTATTAAGTCCATGATAAGTTGGTTTTCATAGTTTTGACTTATTTTCTTGATCTTTGTAACAAGATCTTGATCATTGGGTATTGACTCTATGAGAGATTCCTTTCATTTTATAGAATAAACAATGTTTGATTTTGCAATATAGTGAGGGATTATTCTCATTTTTGCTCTTCTACCCTAACCAATGCATATAATTATTCCATAGGAAATTTTAATGGCAATCTAGACCTGATTCATTTAACCTTAGAAGGGCTTCATCCTTGTATTCCAAGGGCTGATGTTCAAAATAGTCTTCTTTAGATCCTACTATTGTTAGAATGTCTTCAAACACCACAAAATTATCTTGTCCATCATAAAAATGCTCTTCCTAATAACTAGGGCTATAAGAGACCCCACTATGAGTATACCTTTATGTCATGTTTAAAAGGTTGTTCTCTATATTTTTTAAGATGTGAAATGTGTTTTGTAAACATTTGAAAATGTGTGTTTTGATTTCTTCAAACAAGTGATAAGGTAAAATGAGACTATAATAAAATAAGTGGTGTAGTATCACATAATTAGAATAAATGGTTATGAAATTACTCAACTTTGATGGGTTGAAATCATCAAATTAGAAGAGGGTATGATAAATTTGAAACCTAAAGTACAAGATAACACAACAAACTTAGGTCAAAGATTCATCAATAACATAAAAGATAGATACAACTATGATGAGTTATGATTATAAAATTAGAATAGGTTATTTCTTATTATTAAGATAACAATGCGAACTAAGAAGCTCAAAACATGAAAACAAACAAAAACTCCTAAGTATAAAGCTAAAACTAAATGGGCATTACAACTTTACCACATGGTAATAGGATGTAAAATTGTCCAATAAATTAGATCATGAGTGAATGAAAGATAACCTAAGTCCAAAAAGAGGATAATAATGATGATGAGTCTATATAATGGCTTCAACCCAAACAGGATATCATACCCAAGTTAACTCAAACCAATTGCAAATGATAAACTGATAACACCTTGGTCTAGAACTTAGAAAGGTAAGATTTAAAATTTGAATTAAAAATGAATGAATTTGAAATTTTACAAAGTGGGAAAAGGTCTAGACTCAAATAGATAGCATAACAACATTGCTTAGAAAATATAAACACAACATTTCAAATGATGATTTGAACAAGGTAAGAAATGATTTTGATTTGGTCAGTGTAACACCTCCTTATTCAAATAGAATGATCGATAAAAAGGTGTTTAGTTGTGACATGATTTTGGTTTTCAAACAAGCTTTAGACTCAAAAAGACCAAGCAACTAAAGGATAAAATGACAAAATATAACTAAGTATAATGCCCAAAGTCCTAAAACAGGCAAAGTTGCATGGTACTATCGAATTCCATCTATATGTGTGCTCTTGAGAGGATTTTAAGTGTTAATAAAAAAATAAAAGTGCATGAATAAGTAGGGTTTTTACACCCCCTCTTCTCTCAATAGACTGTATGGTGACAGGGAACTTTGAGCTACTTGTCTTGTATTAACAATATGTCTATGACAAATGGGGTTGTTGTAAACTAAATTTTTATGTGTTTCTAGATGCTCCTAAGTGTAGCTAACACTAGAGATGATTCACATAAATTGGATATGTGTCAATCGACTTGTTTTGAAAAGTATTTTCCTTTTCACAACCACTACATCCATCACTTTCTCAATGTAGTGCGATATCCAAATTGCCTCTATGGTCCAAGTTGGAATACCACTAATAGAGCTTGTTTTAACTATTTAAAAAAAGCATCCTATTGGGTCACCCTCAATTTATATACCCCACCATGTAGTGGGGTTGAAACAATGTTAGGAGATAAATTCTTGGGTTAATGTTTCCCTAGAGAACCTGTGAGGAGGTGATGAAATCCTGCTCACAAGACAAAATACATGAAAAATAAATGACAAGTGAAAAGACTTTAAAGTCACATTTGGATCACTTAATTCATATGGTTTTTGGGAGGGCCTTGATGAAATTATTTTCACACTTTTTGGACTAAAATCAATAAGTAAAATAAATATCACTTTTGGTCACCTAAGTTCTTTAAAGGGGATGGGGGGAGAGCACACACACATCAATCATTTTGTGAAAATAAACAACTTTGGAAAAATAAACATAAAACAAAACACTCTTAAGATTATGTAATCTAAGTGTGAGTTTTGATTTTAATGAACCAAAGTGAAATGTTTATAAAATTTTGGCCTCTTGGCCTTTATTAAAAACTTGTAAAAACTTTCACAAAACAACTAAGCATAAAACCACTAAATTACTTTTAAATACCAAATGAAAAGTGTAAGATCTAAATACTTTCAAACTTGTGCCTTTTTTCAGCTTATGGCCTAAAATTTTTTAGAGGGTTTATGTCTACCTTGAAGCCAAAATATAAATGATAAAATAATATTTCAAAACTTACTCTTGGGTCTTTGTTTTCTTGTCATAGAGACTGATATCGATCCACACAGGGATCAATGCTAGTTTGTTGAGATCGATGCTGGTCAATTCACAGAGGGTCAACACTGATAGATGGTAATAAATTTTAGTTCCTATAAAAATATAGGAACAAAACATAGTTTTCACAAAAAAATTGTTATCACAAACAAGCATAAAAATAAAAAATCTATCTAAATCCTACAAGAAAATAACTAGATAGAGAGTATGCAAGTTTATAAAATATAGTATAACAACTAGAAACTCCAAGAAAAACCCATAAATCATGATTTATACCATTTTTAGTCTTTCACATAGGGACCAATGCTAGTTTTTAGGAGATCGACATCGATCAAACTAAATCGACATCAGTCTCTATGTAAACTATGTCACTAAAATAAATAAAAATATGTGAAAAATGAAGATAAAACTTAATTTTTAGAGATTTTTATGCATTCATTAGATAATATAAGATTTTTATATTAGTTTCCTTGCTTGTATGGGATATGTGCTCCCATCGAGCATGCCAAAATGTAGAGTAGGAATCCAAAATAAGTTAGCCCATGCATTAGTAGTGAAAACTCAAAATAAACATAAAGGATATAACATACTAAGCCAACTCCCTCATGGAGTATTACAAATTAAATCTAAGATATTTTTAAATAATTAATACAACCATCAAACCTTCCCAAGAGCATCCCTCCTCCATGAGAGGCTCAAAAATGTGATTTCCCTTAATTTGGTGTTTCAAGTCTTTGTCAATAATAAGTGGCTTGCTCCTCTATCATCACTCAATGCACCAATGAATTAGGCTCTGAAATTGGTAAATGTATTCCAATATTTGAATCTATTCTATTGATAGTTAACATAATAATATTACACAAAAATAGCTTGTGAAGATAATTCTACATAATAAGTTTACACAAAAAGAGCTTGAAAGGATGAGTGAGAACCCTTATATTTATAAATTTATAAAAATGATCAGAATCAACCATGACCATCCATATTGATATCAAGATGTGTGGCCATGAATAAATTCAATTTTGGAGTCTCAATCCATAAATATCCTCATTAATATTTAGAAGACTAGGGCATTAAGGAGGCATGGAAGGGCTTAAACCAAATATTTTTTCCATTTATGGCTTATGGATGCCACCCCATTAATGATGTCACCAGATGATGCAGATATTAGAAATGAATTTCCAATTAATAGATATTCAATAACTTCCATGGATTTTCTACTTAAGCTCTTAATTTGGCTTAATTTGCTTAAGTGAAGTTAATTAATTTTTTGTAATTCTTTGGAAATTAGTTATCCATTTAATCAATACTATTCAAAACATCAAGTTACTGAGTCATAATTTTACAAGAGTATAATTAGAATAAGGTGTCAGTTACATGTAGATCATTACTCCATTTAGGACACTATTGACATGAAATAACATATGCACATGTCATGTGCCTTCGAATTAGAAGAATTTAGTGGTCTAGAACATCATTTTGCATGGTCATAATTTGACTCAAAGTTATTTAGGAAAAATTAATAATCACATGATACATTATCATAAATCAACACTTTCATATGACAATCTCAAACCATTTAGCATGTTTTAGTGATTTTGGCCCAAATTATGTGTTGTCATAAAATTTTGAGTAAGATTGACAATGTTAACACAATGATGATAGGAAATATATGTCTATAAAGGCAAGTTTCATCAGAGAATAATATATTTGGATATGTTATGGGGCCTTTTACTCTTGTGATTTGTGGCATTTATTCGTCGATCAAGGCCCCAAGGTTTATGAATGATCGTTAAGATGATAAGCATGTTTTTGGATACCAAGAATACTAGTGATGATTAGTTGAGAGATATTAGATTATAAAGTTCTTGAGATGAATTATATTGACCTTGAAACCACTTTCAAATAATTCCTCACTCCAAAAAGAGTATCACCATGACACTTACTTGTACCTACAATTGTACAGACTCATTAAATGTTATGTTTTTATGAGTTTTAAGGTTCAAAATAAGGTATTGACCTCATGGGTAGATGAAAATAAATATAAAGGATGGATTAAGGTTTATTATATCCCCTTAGGCCCAAAAATCCATACATGTAACCCTACAAGTGCTCCTACAGGTCCTATTATTGAAGGTAGCGTGAAAAAGGCTTGTGAAAGGCTAGTGTTTTTTCCATTTCATAGTTCACCTATCTACACATGGTCTCAGGTCCTAAAATTTGACAAGGAACATGGTAACAGGATGGTAAAATTGAATCAAACACTTAATTTTTATTTTCACATGTGTGGGAGAAGATTAGATCCAAAACTCAATTTCTAAGCCTAGAGGCCTAATTGATGCCTAATTAGAGAGAGAAAGTAGGCTAATAAGTGTACTTTCACTCAATGTCTAATCATAAAAAAATTCATAGATACATAAGGGAATAATTAGTACTCAAATACATTCTTATTTTTCCAATATCATCCATATATTAGCCTACATAAGGAACTTTATGAGTTTTTAGGGATATAAAGAATTAAAGGTTAGTGAGAGCTTAAGGTATAAAATGAGGTCTTGAGGAGTGTTTGATGGATCCAAAATAATTGGTTTAGGTCTGATAACACTAAGAGATACTTGTCATGGAGATAAAGTGAACTCATAAAGACAAAACCAAAATTTGATCCATTTGGGCAAGGAGAGGCATAATGAAGCCAAATAGGCTTCAAGACACCTAAGAAGGTGTAATCATCATTGTAACATCAATACATAAGATTTATAAGCAGTTAAAAGGTGTCAAAAACAAGGGTGGAATGTAAATCAATATGACTTGATGATCAATTAGGCCATTTATCGCTCAAAATCTAAGAGAAGGGCAATTTTGAAGAAGAAAATTAAGGTGTCAAGCAAATATGAAGATTCATACGACATTTAGAAGAGGGTGTATATTCATGGAAGTAACACATGTCTTTAGATATCTGATGGGACTATTTCCAATTCCCTTATTGATTGTAAATCTCTTGATAGACACTTTTCATGAGTCACTTCTATGCCTCTCTCTCTCCTACTCTCATTTCTCTATTTAAGCATCCTTGTTTGGATTTTTATTCATCCTCCACCTACGTATAGTGAAGTCCATCCCATTTTTATTCTTTTTATCAATGAGAAACTAATGGTTTTACCTTCTCCTTTGGCTAGTTTTAGTGTGTGTGTATGACTAGTTGATCTTGTCAAGTGTTTTGCTTAGTCTTCCTTGGCATGTTATCCTTTTCTAACACTCATATGTAGTTTTAAAGATTATTTTAATGTCATGTGGATTTTCCAAGTGAGGTATGAAGGTTGAGTGAGTTTTCTATTCATTAGTATCATTCTATGACCTCTTGTTTAGTCCTCCTAGCCTAAACATCTATCACAACCTCCATAATGAAGTGTTGATGTAGAGAGGCATATTAGGAGTAGTGTGTATTTATATTAGTCTCATGGTTTATGTGCATATATAGTTGGTTGGTAGTGGCCAATTATTTTTGTGCATCACCTCCATTAGATTAGGTTTCTCTCTTTTTTCATTCTAAGTTGATAGATTAGTGAATGAGCCTAAGTGATAAATCAAGGAAACCTAGCCCTATAACTTAGATATTCAATCCACCTATTAGGCCACCCACAACTTAGGATTGTCTCCACATTATCCCAAATTTTTAAGGCTTAAGCAATCTTCTAAGGGTGAAAATTTGGGTGATAACATTTCCCATGGAGGATTTAGCAATAGTAGGATTTATTTTAAGGGAAAATGGTGTAAATACATATCTCATGCCCCCATTAGAAGTATAACATTATGATGTGCTCAAGGGTAGATTTATTGGTATATAATTAATTATAATACCACCTAAGGATTCAATATTAATAGGTGAATAAGCCTTAACCTTAGCATGCTTATTGATTTCATCTTTTGTAACATACAAAAAAAATCCATTAAACCCTTGTTGTTATTAAGATGAGTAACAAATGCTTCCTTATCTTCCATTTGAAAATAAGTTTTTTTATTAACATTTTCCATTACTTATAAATTAAATATTCATAGTTATAAATAAATTACAACAATCAAAAAAATAGGAAACCCTAAGCCAAATTAGAGTTTTCATAAAAATACATAGAGGTTAAGTTCATTAAATGTTTAATCCTAAATGGATATTAAGGGTTATATAGGGTTAATAATCTATAAATAATTAATCATAAGGGTGATAAATAGATCTAAATTAGGCCAACTAATTTTCAAACTCAGATAAATAATGTTATGCATTTAAATACTAAGATATGCCAAAAATAAAAAGTACAGTTATTGATTGATATTACGATAAATTAGAAATAAGAGTGCTTAGATAGTTTTCAGTATGCATGTAGATATAGGATGAAAAAGTTAGAAGTTTACTAGATAAATATCTTAGAATAGTCATTAATTTCTATATATTTCCATTCTATGGATTTAGATACTTGCATCAAATCTAGATAGTTGTGTCAACGTAGGCATCTAATTTGGATGAAAGTACCCTATATAGAATATGTACTAGAATTGGATATGACCAATTGGATCCTTTTGAGTTTTCTTTTACCTTTTCTATTATGTATATAGATCTTGAAATTACCCTAGCTTTCTCACTCTCAGAGTCATTGTCATAAATGGGTTAGTGGGTACATGGTGTCAAGTTTCTCCAAGGACCCCTCTATCAATGGACATTACCTACATATCCAATACTCTTAAGAGGGCCTTAGACTTATGTATTTATCCTCTATATGTTATATTGTCTATGTATAAGGATGTAATATGTGATAAGTAAGTACATATAATAACCTAACTTGTAACTTGGCAAATATGGCTCATGGGTTGTTCTTTCAATACTTTGGACCTGTAGATAGACTGATCCTATGATTGATATGAAAATAGGAATGATAATATAATCTTTGCTCACTTGAATGTTTGATTGATATTTCTTTTGTTTTTTTTATGTGAGAGCTATGAATTTTCTAGGTGAAGAATTAATGAGGGTTTATTTTGTATATATATCGATCCCTTTTAAAAAAATCTCACACTAAAATACTTAGGTCAACCATAAGGACATGTTACCTTTCTAAATTAAATGACTTTTGAGAATTGAAAACTTAGTTATAAAAATGACACTTTCATCGACATAGGCATCTAACTTGGATGAAAGTGTATAGGAAGCTAGAAAATATGCACATGTCCAAAACTAGTAGAGAAAGAGAATGATTAGGTTTAGATCTTTTTTCATAATATGGAATGCCTGGTCATCAAAATAACATATGGTCAAAATAAGAGAGAATCAATTTGGCACAAATAGATAGTGGAAATGAACCTTTAGGAATAAGAAAGGTCTTATAACTTAAGGATATAGCCATAATAGGTATGTTCCAAGTGTACAAGACTAAGGTGCTATATAATTTAGATTTAGTGTCTACATAGTGAATGTTAGGCATATTAGTATTCTAAAAATTTTGGATTTATACCTATTAAATCTGAGTGAATATTTTTATAACTATAAAATTTAGAACAAAATTGGTATGAAAAATTTTAAATGTTCACATGTAATTAGCCTTAGAACCCAAAGTCCAATGATTCATTTATATTCAAATTGTAGACTTTCCTGAAGCATATGGTATGCTTCTCAGCATGATTAGTCCAAAGAACTTAACAAAAAAATATAAACTATTTTTCCCATATGTGGCTACCTTGGAGATGTGTGCCAAACCTAATTCATATGATAGGGAGCCTAAGATGAAATATACAATTATAGACACTCAACTTTGGCCACTTTTGTGCCTAAACTAAGATTCATTTTAATTTATAGCAAATGACACATTTAAGCCTAGAAATCACTTGAATTGCCTAAATGTATCCACTTAAGGGATTTAATTACTTATAAATGTGATAAGGCTTGCTTATTTGGTGTATTACCATGTATACACTAATAACCTAATTCAATTTTAACCCTAGTCAAATTACACCCTAGTAATTTGATAGTTTTGGAAGTCAAGTTATTAATTGAAAATATTTAAAACAATTGCCAAAAGCCAAAAATCACTAATCAAAATTAATTACATTAAAAATCTTAATTAACTTACCTAAACGAAAATTCCGAATCAAATTAGTGAATTTCATTTATCAAAAAAGGAATTTTTAGCCAAATGTAAAGTCAAAGGAGCTAATAAAGTGATTTACTATTTCTTAAATATTCAAAAATTATAAGTGACAACCTCACAAATATAAAAAACTGAATTGTCATGCCTCATAAATATCTGAAACTAAGGTGTCAAGATTTCATGAGTGCTTTGAGCCAACCTAGGGTTATCCTGACTCAACCTAAGTTAATTTAGACTCAACCAAAGTTATAATTTGACATGACCTCCCTAGGGTTAGATTTAGTTATTTGAGCTATAAATACAAGTGCCCACACCACATGCCAACAAGATTTTGTATGTAAGATTATTCTATTAGAATACCTTCAATAAGCCATTAAGAGTAGTGTTATAATGTCCATTTTTATACCAAGATTCACACCAAGCCATGAGTGACCATTGGAGAAGTGCTACCACCATGGAGACGCATTGTTATAAGAATCTAATTATCACAGACCAAGAATGAACATCCTTATTCCAAAAAGTAAGCATCAAATTTGACAAAGGAGTTAAATTTTTTGCATTGTTTTTATCTCTATTTTGTGATCTTATTTATAATGTTTTTCTCCCCCTAGTTCTTAGGAATTATTATTTAGTTCTAGTGTATTGTTATGCTTAATTTTTATCATTTAGACTAACAAAGGACTAATCTACATTTTGTGTAGTCCTAAAACTCCTAAGATACATAATTGTACACCTGATGGGACCATGCATCCCATATGGATAAGGAGAATGATATGCTAACTTTAGTTTTTCTAACAAATTCATTTATTTCTTCAAATTTAGAGTTTTAGCCTTGAAATTAATTTCAATATGTTTTTTATGTAAATGGTGGCTTTGCCCTGTGTAATAACGGCTTTGTCAGTCCCATATTTTTTTTTTTATCTTCATTTGTGTCAAAACATCAGCTTTGACACTATAGATTTTACCTAAGAAATGGTGGATTCACTCTACAAAATTAGTGGCTTTGACCATGCTAAACAATAACTTTGACAGGTAATATTAAACTAGGTTTCGGTGGCTTCACCTATTTTTCTATTGTATTTAGTATCTTCACCTCATCTAACTAGCAACTTCACCTTGCTAAATGATATCTTTGCCAAGGTGTTCTATGTATGTCTTTTTTTGAAAGAAAATAGTGGTATCACCCTACTAAATAGTGGCTTCGCTCTTTGTTTTCTAAAAACCCTGAGAACTCAAAATGGAATGTTGTTTACTCATTTAATTTTTGGCTTAGAGACAAGCAAACCCCCTAACATTTTTTCAAGAACTAAGGTGGAGAGAGAGAGAGGCTTAGTAATTTTCTAAAATATTCCATAAACTTTTGTTTAGTGATTAAAATCAACCTATTCACACTAGTCTTTTAATTTCAAAAGTTTTTACAAGTGAAAACAAGGCCAAGGGGCCAAATTTTCAATCACATTTCAAGTTGGTACTATTAAAAATAACATACATTTTAGTTAGATCTCTTAAGAGATTTTTTTAATTTATGTTTGTTTTCTTGCTATTAGCTAATTTTCAAAGTTCATAGTTAGATTTATTTGATTATGGAAAATTATAAACTATAGAGTGTATGCTCTCCCCCAATATCCTATAGGGAACTTAGGTGACCAAAAGTGCTTATTTTATTCCCTTGTTGTTTGGTCTTGTCAAAAATAATGTCGTGCATGCTGTCTCTAAGCTCCGAGTGACCTGGGTGACCCAGAAATGATCTATATATTATTTCCATTTTATTTTCTTACATTTGATTTATGGGAAAGAGTTCATTTCTCCCTCACAAGTTCTCTAGGGGTATATTGAGCTGGGGTTTTCATCTCCCAACATTATACCAACCCCACTCCATGGTGGTGTATATAAATTGGGCACATGATATTGGGATTACTAGGGGGCTGAGCAGCTAGCCTCTCTGATCCTAAAAAAAACCCAAGTCAAGTCTTGATAAACATCAAACTCTACTAAGTATTACATGGCTAGAGTCATTATACAAAGGAATAGACCCTTACATAGTAAATTAGTAGGTATGAACCAAATTGATGTGATTGTACCCTTGTGATATATACACTTGGGACTATTTAGTGCATTTGAAACTTATATATTTTATTCAGCCCCACTTACCATAAAATTTATTACCAAATGTCTAGTCCTCCTCACTCATAGTTCATGCCATGTACCAATACTTTAGAGACAAAGGAGGGTGTAAAAACTCTACCTACACCTATAGTTTAATTTTTGGATTAACAATTATTTCCTCACACACATTGGTATATTAGTGGAATTTTTGGTAGAATCTATGCAAAACCATATAAGTTTTATAGATAGGATGAGTCATTAGTGTTACTTATATTTTATTTGATTTACATGTGTGTTTTAGACTTAAAAATATTTATCTGTATTGTCAATTCAAAACACGGCTAAAACCATCATGTTGTTTTCACACCACTTTAGCCTAAGAGGTGTTACTCTACCCATTTTGTGTCACACTTTTTCCTTATTATTCTATTCTAAAACCATTTGTGTGTCACTTGTTTAAATGGGGCATTTTTATGCTGCCTATTTCATCTCAAACATTTGCCTTTGATTTTAGTCCAAAACCATTATCATGTCATTTTTTTCAAGACCATTTTTACGCTACCTAAATCATTTCAAAACACTTGTCACTTTTGAAACTAAGCTCCAAAACATTGGTATACCTTTATTATTTCAAACATGTGGTTACCTGCCCATTTTTGTCTAGAAATTCTACCCTAGAACATCTAAATCTTTTTGTATTAAATTTAAAATTCAACCTTTCAAAGTACAAATCTTAAACTACTCAGGTTTACATCAAAGCCTCATCTAATTTAGGCTTAGGTTGTCTACCTTTTATTTTTGGATGGTGTTACTTTGGTTGATTTCGTATTTGATCCAAAGACCTCTTGTCTAGACCTAATAGTTTTTATTTGTCTTGTTCCTTGTTTGAGCATCCATTTGAGCCAAGTTGTTTCCATGTGTCTTATTTGTAGTTTGTTGTGCCAAATTCCAAGTGTTCTAATTCCATTATTTTAATAGTCTCTTATGAATCAAATATTGAGTCTTATTGAGCCAATTACTGAGTGTCATCCAAGTTAATTGCCTTTATTTAGTTCATTTTTGAATCTTTTTTTGAGTTCTTTATTTTTGAGTCTAACCTTATTTTTCATGTAAAATGATTATAACTGCCTTTGGAAAATTATTGTTATCATTTGATCATAGTTCATAATTATTCTATTTTGTCTAGATACTCTTGTCACTAATTATAACCACCTTTGGGTAAATTAGTGCCTTAGCCATAGATGAGTTTTTAGCTTTTAGTGTTATCTTTGCCACTGATTATAACAACATTTGGGCAAATCAGTATCATTTGTTAGACCAATTTTGGGCTTTTTTTATTACCTTTGCCTAGTTTAGTTTTTTCCCCTTTGGGCCTATTTTATAGAACTCAATTTTTTGTTACCCTTTAGACCCTTTATTTTTCATAAGACCTAGCTATATATCCAAACATGCCTCATTACACATGTAATTAGATAATGTATAATCCAGACTATGAGAACTTTCTAACCAATGACCCTTTTGTTTAAGATTCGTATTATTACATAGCTTATGAGATAGATCCCTATCCATTTTATAACATTCCATACATTAAATAAAGGCATGAGCTATTAGTGAAATATTTGGTTATTGCACCTTCTTATCCAAGCCAAGAATAAGAGAAAATAACATAATAGCTTGCTCAAACAATGCCTAACATTTAACAAAGCCAACAACAAGAGCCCTACTATATTATTACACCAATGAAGACAAGCTATGATCTATACTTGTTTGAACTTCATTTATTAGAGAACAAATAATAAATTCTCATCAGAGCTATCGAAGTAGGAGCCTAATTTCCACCAAACTTCCCACATGATAGTCTAAGTAGTTTGATTAGGAATCCTAGTAGCGTGCCTGAAATCTAAAAATTAAAATAGGATTCATCTATTTATATAAAATCTTTAGTCCAAATGCCATATCAAAACTAAAGTATGCTTATAAAAGATAAAGGTCGTATGGATGAACAAATGGAATAGGTATAACAATTATAATAAAACTATCTCAACCTAGCTCATAATATTAATGCAAGGCTTATTTCTAAAACACTGCTTATTGAGATAGATCCATCAATAGGGAAATAAATATATGCTTCAAGTAATGTGATCCAAAACATAGACCCATTTAGCTCTGTGACAATTATAGTATCCTTATTTTTACTAAAGAGGCTACAACTCAAGTGGAAGACCACACTCAAAACATTACAAATAGCACACAAGAGCATTCTAATTTAAATCAAAGTGGATATAATTTACCATCGAGAAACTCCCAGTAGATTATTTAAAATAATGCCATGAGTGGATTGTAATAATAGGGAATGGGTACACCTATTTCCCAAAATCAACAAACACACTTTGCTCCCCAACCAATTATTTCTTTTAGTGTGCAATGGGGGGAATGAACCAACAATAGACCAACTTACCCCCACAACAAGTAAAGAACACTACGCCACCTCAACAGGTGAAAAAAATGTTTTTACATAATAAATATAGACTAATATACCTTAATAATCATAAACATTATCTAACCATCAACATGTTTCTATTGGTTATAAAGTGTTAATTGGTTAACAACAACAAGTGCCAAACCCCCAATAATTTCCTAACCAAAAATAAGTGCCTATTCAATAATAAGTGCCTATTTAACAAGTATTAATCCAAAAACATGTGTTCAACTCATAATAAGGTTCTTATGTACAACAGGTACCAGGTGTTAGCTAATAGTTGCCTTTCACCCAATAGGTATCACACATGCAACAAGGATCCAACTTTCAACACCTCTAATAACATTGTTTTAATCAAAAACATGTTCCCTATATACAATAGTGTTTGATGTGTAGACAACAAGTTCCCTCTCAAACCCAGCAATACCAACCCACCCACATATCCAAATACTATTTAAGACATCCACAATTTACTAGCCAGGGTTATGCAGCCAATTTAAACCAAAATGTGTTTCCATCATAGCGTATTCTATATCCATATTATAATCCTAATGCACGAATACATATACCTAGTTGTTTGACCAATTCAACCAATATTCCATAATATGCCTACCCTGATCAAGGCAATCCACCTTTAATCACACAACCTCAATAAAAATAGGCCACTCCAACTAATTTCCTTACCCAAGAGTTTCAACATATGAAGGATGCAATTCAAGCTAAAATACTATAACACAAACAAATAAATTCAAACTAGATGAAATATGCTCTTATCCATTCAATATGGAATATTTGTAAATACCATTTTTGTTGGGTTATGAGCTGCCTAAATTTGACAAATATAAAGGGAAAAGAAACCATAAAGAAATCTTAAATAATTATTTTTTGCATGTCATTTATCAGCATATAGCAACATATACTTCATTCTAATCTTTCCAAGGAGTCTATCTGGACAAGCCTTGGAATGACTTTTGAAATTATCAAAGAATTTTGTACCTAACTTCGATGATATTTCAAAAAAGTTCATAAAACACTTTCCATATAATATCAAGCATGAGATTACTATTGTGGACTTGCGCCAAGCTAAACAAAATACTATTGAAAGTTTCATTGTATACTTTCAACTTTGGAGAGTGTGAATAAGGAATCCATAGAGGGGAGATTAGTGTAGTGTTAGTCAATAAAATCAAAACAAAACAAACACACTAAACACTAACACCTCTAGCCTAGACACTAAAGAGAACATAGGTAATATGCACATAATGAAAACACAACTAGAAAACAAAAGAAATCTTTCTTTTACCTTCTTTGTATCTCTAAAACTGCTTGTTGATTTGGCTAGCTTGGCTTTGTGCTCAAGAAATCTTTGTCAATGAAGCTCCATTGTTCCACCTCTCCTTGGCACCTTGGTAGTGTTGGATTATAAAATTGGCATGGTAACACTACAATGAATATTTTTGGAGCTATTTTGGCATAATAACATTGTACTAGAAAATCTTTGTATTGTATTTAAGCATAATAACTTTACACTAAAAGAGATTAAAGTTCAATAGGTGAGGCCTTCTATTTATAGCCTCCAAATTTAACCCTCATCCAAGTTGAATTAAGTTGAAATTAAGCATGAAATGAGTTCAAATTGACTCTAGGTGAGTTGAGGCTAACTCTAATTGAGTTAAGTAAGTGTCATGTAACTATGATTTTTAATTAATAGGCATGGCTCACAAATTAGATATTTGTTAGATATTTTTAGAGCTTGACAACTCATAAAAGTAATGATGAAGAAGCTTGATATTTTAAATTTTTGAATTTTCATTTTTATATATTCATTAATTATAAATAGATTATTCAGCTAATCATCTAATCTATTGTAATTAGTTGATTCATTTTGATTATCATTTTAGATCTTTTAGGAATTGTTTAAGTGCCTCGCTTAATGGGTCCATAGGCCAAACTACCAGTTACTAGGTCACAAGGTGACTAGGGATGAATCCATGAGAGGATATTATTTAATATGAGATAATAATAAAAATAGAGATCCCTCAACATGATTATGAGAACTAATAAATGATGTGCAAATGAAATTGGAACATTCAGTGATTCTTAGGCTTAATTTGCATTATTTGGTAAAAATTAATTTGAAGTCTGGTTGGAAGCCAGTTGTGTCCAAAATGGGGTGTCTATAATGTACCCCTATTTAGTAAGACATTACAAGATATAGGCATAATAACTCTTCTCAGACAATGAAAAATATGTTAAGAAGGAAAATAAGATAATGATTGAATAAGAAGCTCCAAACAACATTTGGGAAGCCTATAATAATTCCCCCTCAAGGGAGTGGCTGACACATATGATTGATGGATGGTCCCTCAAAAAAAAGTAATAAAATTAATGAAATTAACCCATGGATGAGATTAATCCACTCGAGATAATGCTTTCATGCATTTATTTAAAAAAAACTATTGATTTTCTCAAAGGTGGTTATAATCGGTAATAAGGGTTGAGACATTGATTTGCCCAAAGATGGTTATAATCAGTGGCACATGCATGTGACCTAGCAGGTCAGATGAGTCAAAATAATTATTTACCCATAGACAGCTATAATCTTTAAGATGACTTGGATTGAAATAATGATTTTTTATTGTACCTCAATAGGGAATATTGGCAAGCATAACTCAAGGATATAACCTGTTACACAGATTAAAGATGAGTGGTGAAATTTTATATGTGATGGTCTAATTATTGAAGAAGCCACAAATAAATAGGCACATGAGGATGCATAAAGTGATGAAAGAGATGATTGGAAGAAAAAGGGTGGTTGAGTTGACTTGACATACATCATGTATCCAAGCATTGCCTATATAGTCTAAATAGACCTTAGGCTAATGTAGTTCACCTAGAAGTGAGAGAAAATGGAATGAGAAATAGAAGAATAAGAATTTATCAATGTGATTGATAAGTTTGTACCAATCAATGTGGAGATGCTCATCTTTATTAGCATTGTTATCACTAGAATGGTTGATAGTTTGATTTGATCAAGGAGGGTGAGAATGTTTACCAAGGTGAACAAGGAGAAGTTTCTAGGATGCCATTACTTATAATAAGCATCAAAATAATTTTTGGTATAGCATGTGATAATATGCACCATGATATACAACACCATGATGACCTAGCCATAATGTGCATAAAGACTAAATCTTAATCTAATAAACAATTGAAAATAATGCATCAAAGACAAAAACCATGATGATAATGTTGATGTATGAATATGGATAGACTCAATAATAATGTGTAAATAATCATCTAATGAATGAATATAGACTAAGTCAAGGCATAAGAAAAAAATCAAATAAATAGGAAAATAAACAAACAAACAACTAAGCAAACAAACACACAGAAAAATTGAAATTAAAAGTAACATAAAACATAATGTCATCCACCAAGTCAATAATACGCATGAAGGTTTAATGGAATGATAAATGGGTGGTGATCTCAAGAAAGGATACATGTAAATGGAAGGTCACACCTCCAATGGTAGTGGAATGGACTGGAACCAACAATGGATTTTGACCTAATAGGGAAGATAAAAAATGGTTGACTAGGTTTAGACAGGGTAAATGTTTTTGTATTTTAAGGCTTTATATCTCTCCAGGAGATTATAATCCAATTTTCTAATTTTTAATATTTTGAAATGTTTTGAATGTTTTTGTAATTTTTATGGTACCTTAACTCATTAAATATTGACAAGATACCACTCATAAAATGGCAATAGCATGACATTTATCAAGGGTCCAATAATGCATATATTTTAAATTAACAATAAACACAATAGTGACTCACAAAATGATGAGAGCGTTCGAACTTAAATGGATCAAAAAATGGATAGAGCATGGGAAAAGGCATGATTGAGATGACCTCAATATGAATTGATCACTTTGTAAATAGTCTCATTATGATCTCAATTCACTATAGTTATTCTTTATAGTGGAAGAATTTGACTAGGTAGCATCAAGATCATGAATTAGGCAAAATGCATAGTATAGTAGAAGAATGTCAAGGTGAATAAAAATGGGGTTATTCCTAGTTTTCCCAAAGGAAGTTATAATGAGGAAATAATGGCATAACTTAATGATACTAATTTACTCAAAGGAAGCTATAAATAGCAGCACTGAAAATGAAAAAGAATGTGATAATAATGAAGAATGTAATTACCAAACCAGCGATATTACTGGTCTAAGATAATACCTTTGTCTAGAATACTAAATTAACTACTGAAAGTTGATATGAATCCCCTTTATAAAGTTTCCCAAGGAACCAATTGATTAGAACCAAGTTTAAAAGGGGTGGGTAGGGAGGGTTTTAAAACAACTTTAGTCGATAGGGAAGGTATGGGAGAAATGGTATACGGTATGGTACAAGGAAGGTGATATTACGATAAAAGGGATATAATGATAATAGGATTGCCCCCAAGTGATAAAGTAAGGTAAATGGTAGGGTATGAAATAATAGAAAGAGTAATGGAAAGTTAAATGACAAGGCAAATGATTATATTATTCTTATTGATGTGGATATGCATGTCTTGATTAACATATGACACAACTAGAATAGTCAAATGTTGTAAATTACTAGCCCACACCTCTTTTGAATAGTTGATTTATCAAGATCATGTTGATCATTTGGAATCTAATAATATCATTGTGATCTTTGTTGGTCATTGATTTTGACCAACTCCAAACTTTGAGATAAGATGTCTTTGTAGTCTTTGTAAAGGAAAGTGTCGCCAAGGATGGTAAATAAGGATAAATATTGGCTGATATGTCTAATTTGGCAATGTAATATAGGTCTAGAATGAATAAATAGATCACAATGGAAAGTATAATGGTTAAGAAAAAAATTAAGATCAGGATTTTTAGGCACACACAATGTTGTTGATTCTATATTTGACATAATTTTGGTTGTGGTGGGGCCGAAGACTTCTGAATATGCTCTTGATAAGATCACCATATTTTCCTATTGTTTGGTCCTGAGAGATGTTACCATTTGATTATGTTGTAGAATGGAATTTATATTGATATTATCTTTAATAATGTCTTCATCAAGTAGTGAAGAACTGTTATGCTTAGCTATTGGCACCTTGAAGAGGTTTTCACCAATAAAGTTATCTTGATTGCCCCATAGCACCTCTAAAAAAGTTTCACAAAGGAACATTGAATTTTGACTTTGATTGTCTTCTAGCACCTCAAACAAGGTTTCAGTAGAATATGTTTAGTTTGGACTTTGAGTTCCCCCTAACACCTTCAAAAAAGTTCACTAGGAGATTGTTCTTCTTCTGCATGAATTTAGTCTTGGTCCTCCTAATATTTTACAAATGATATGTCTCCATGGATGTAATTCAATAAGGTGTGATTTTATCAATCCTAATTGACACTTATGGGAGGTGTAATGTTAATATAATGGCTATGTTGGTAAGTGGTAATGGAATGTGAAATGGTGATGGAATGGGAAGATGTAACATATTCCTTGCAGAAGATACTAGAATAACTTATGTTGATGTTGAAGGAATCATCCTCAAAAACCATGAAAGGATCACAAATGTATTAAAAATGACTGGTAAGGCATGTGTAACCAACATTGTAACAATCATGAATATATTCTAATTCTAAAGCTAATTTTGACTCAAGGAACTCTGAATTTAATGTTGAGATTGATGTTGATTATGCTTATGATGCTAAATCTGATATCAATTTAAAAATAATACCTAACTCTAATTTTAATTCTTCTTTGATTGTGGATGTTGTTACAATGATGTTTGGTTGATGTTTGGTATTGGATAAGAAATGGTCTATGATGTAATAATGGGCTCTTCAAAAATATATTCATCTAAGAAGGGTCAATCATAGACTGACTCATCTAGGTGAAGCCACTCAAAGAAAGGGAAAAACCTTAGTAGTGACTCCATAAAGACTTGCTTGTCAAAGAGAAACTCCACAACAAAGAGCAAAAAGTCAATATATAACTCTAGAGAGACTATCTTATCAAATGGAGGATATTTAAAAATAGGACAATGATTAAGATAATAATTTACCCAAAGGTGGTTATAATCATTAAGAAGTGACTCAATAAAGACTGGCTTGTCAGAGTGAGACTCCTCAACCAAAGGTAAAGGACAAAAAGGTGATTAATCATAGGTTGACTTATCATAAATAGGTGTTTTAACAAAAACATAATGAATTGGTTGGTTCTCTTGGCCTTGGTTTATACTTGGTTGCAAAATATTAGTTTGGAACACATATTGGTCTTTAAATGATGGCCCTTGAAGAGGTAATGATTGAATTTGTTATGGATCAATAATCAACATGGATTTTCTAAAGTGGGTGAAGGTATGAAATTTAGGAAGAATGACTTGTGGTTGGATAATGAGTTCTTTTTAAATAGGCACAACTACAAAGGGCTCAACAAATGTCGGTTTTCAATATAAGATAGTAACTATGACCCATCTAGTCATGATTGCATAACCTTATTAAAATAAGGAGATACAAAATTTGGAAGGGCTTGGAATGATAAAAAAATGGTGATGTGAAGCTTAGTTGTTGATTCAAGTCAAAGGAAGAGGGCTTGGAATGGTAATGAAAAGGCACTGCTAAGCTTGGTTGTTGATGTAAGTCAAAGGAAGAGGGCCTATAATGGTTATCATTGGGTGATGCAAATCTTGGTTGTTGATGTAATCCAAAGGAAGAGGGCCTAGAATGGTAATACTTAGGTGTTTTAAATATTATTTTCTAACATAAGTCAAAATATGAGGGCCTAGAATGGTAATCCTTAGATGTTATGGATCTTGGTTACTCATTCAGAACAAAAGAAGAGGTCCTGGAATGGTAATCCTTGGGCATTGTAGAGTTTGCTTTCTCACACAAAATGAAGGAGGGTTAATGGTATAGGTATCAAACTAGGTACCATTATCATTAAAATGGTAAACTTTGTATGTTATTTGGCCCAAATAAAGGCGATCGTGGCATATGATAATCAACATGGCTAGGTTTGGAAATCAGCCCAAAGAGGGTAGTCTTGGTCTATGTCTAGGTTTGGGTCTAGGTATAGATTTGAAAGCGTCATTGGTCAAGGAATGTATCCATTCTCAAAAATTTGATTAATGATAAACTCAGTCTCAAATGTTTTCAAGGTCTAACATCAAATATCTTGCACAAATGGTCAAAGAAATGGTAAAATATAAATACAAATCTTAGTAAAAAGTGTTTCAAGCAACTCTAATCCAAGTCTAAAAATGGAAAAGGTTTATAGGTATTTGGAAACAAGGAAAAAATATAGGCTCAAAACAAATAGGTTTAAAATGGAAGCTAAAATCCTAGGTCTTTTGGAAACATAACACAAAAGGTAGACTTGGCACAACACTAGGTCTAAAACAAAAGGGAATTGATAGGTCTTTTGGAAACACGACACAAAAGCAAGACTTTAAAACACACTAGGTCTAATAAAAATGGGAATTTCTAGTTATTTTGGAAACATGAAAAAATATATATAATTTGAAACATATTAAGTGATGCAGAGGATGGTCAATTCCTCTCCCAACTCCTTGTTTGATGTTCAATCACTAGACCAGGGTGTATATGGTTAACCAGGGTTTCAATAAAGGCTTTGAATATCTCATAGATTTTTTTATCCTTATCATTCTCCTTAATGTCTCTTGAGACCTCTTATCCCATTATCAACACACTTCACCACTTATTTCTCTTAGTAACTTTTCCCTCTATTATAGTCAATTCTAGTAGCCCTTTTCTTGCCTAAATCTAAATGCATAGACATGTACGATTATAATTTGAAAATATAAGGCCAAAATTAAATAACCTTTATTAATTTTCAACTTACCATGAAATTTTAGGATCAAAATATAATTATAGACCAGTATTTTATCTCTTTATAGGCCACTGTTAGGCCTAATTAGGTATACCCTACTCCAAACTACACCTACATGCCTGAAACACATATGAAACTATACCCTTGCATTTTAAACCCATAATAATATCTTTATCTCCATTTAGTTCCCTCAAATGACAATTTTTTTGGGAATTTCATTAGTTAAAATGTACACAAAATACATTTGAAGCTTGAAACCCTAGATCAGGGTTTTATAACTCTATATGTAGCATGAGAGCAAATAATTTATCATTCTTCATTACCAATAGGATTTTTAATTTCTATGAGAGTATTTTGTGGTATTTGGGACCTAGAAACACCTTTTCCACATGTTATTTCATCATTATTCTCCCTATGTTCAATACTTTAAACCACTTTCTCAACTTCTTTATGTGCACAAACACAATTTCAAGGTTCAGGGGTAAGTTATTTGAACCTATACTTTCCAATTTGGATTATAAAACTCTAAAAAATGTTGATGAAGTTATAATACCACTTCCCTCACCTCTTAAAATTAGTAACTACTCAATTCAACTTCTTGATGATGTTATTGGCTCAATCAGAGCACCTAGTTATAGGCTATAGGCTGTATAAGGTTGATTTGAGGACTTAGAACCTAAGATAAAGTTTTAAAAACTCTATATATAATTTTAAAAGTATTTTAACAACACCAAACACATTTTTCACCAATAATAAATCATGACCAAAACTCAAAATTCTTTATTACCTCTCTTTGAGGACTCACTGTTTACACATGCACACTCTATAGTCCTATATTGTTCATCAAACTAAACAACATAAAAACTAATCAATGAATTACTATAACACATTAAATATTATGATAAAAAAAAACTCACAAATTCAATTAAACCATAAAACATAGAATTGTTACAACTTCCTTTATTGAATACTCTAGACACTATCACCTTCTATTGTGCATACACACAAAAAAATAGAATTGTCTTCCAAAACTATCAACTTGAGGGTTTATTTTTAATTTTATTGGATATTTATCCCTTATTCTCTAAAATAAAATATCCACCATATTTTATATTTTTAATTAGATGAAGTGTCTTGATAGTCTAAGTATTAATGACAAAGTGTGAAGTATGCTTGTCCTAGTATGCTTAAAATGGGCTTGGTTGATCTTTAGTTTTGGCATGGTTAAGCATGTTTAGGAATGAGTATGGTGATTTAGGATATTAAATATGTCCATAAGAGGTCTTATATTATTTTAATGCTTGTTTACATAAGTAGATTTCATCTAGTAGTTCATAGTTTTCATTTAAACATTTTTGGTCTAGTGGTAGAAAATATTGATTAGGTACTTTGATGGCATCACCATTGTCATGTATGGATGAGTCAAGATTATTTTTTAATGTGTGTGATAAAATTAGTCATAATTTTATATGGTCTAATTTTTAGGTCATGCGATTAAGCGCAGCAAAAGTTTTTAAGGTTCAAAGTTGGCCTTCCAGGTAGATTGCATAGGTTCTTATACTTAGTCAAACCATCAGTACACATCATGTAAACATGTATGATAAATATATATTGTGCATTTATTTTAGGTAATTAAAAATTAAAAATTGGTCAATTTTTTTCATGCTAATGTTTACTATAGTTTCAAGAATGTACCTTGAAGACTTTGAGTCCTAAAGTGTTTTCTAGCTCAAGTTATAAAGCTTTAAAGTTACACTTGTAGACTATGATGGGCCAAAGACCATCAAGTTAAAATATATTTAAGTATGAGGTTGTCTTTATAGTATATAAAATGATGCACATTAAATCATATATATTTATCCAATGGTGCATGTAGAAGTTAACATGTCAAACAATGCACATGAGACTACCAAGTGGCATAAGTGCAAAGGATTGTCAGTAAAGTGTTTAGAAAGAACGTGAGGGTGCCAAGTGTCATAATCTCAAGATTTTTTATCAAAATATAATGTTTAATTATGCAAGATAAATACTTGGTTAATCCAAAGATATTTATGGAGCGTGTTTGTTCCAAATGGTCAAGAAGTAGCAAGATGATGACAAGTGCTCGATGTTTAACAGTAAAGCAAAGGTAAAGACCGAGCTACTTTTAAAGGAGATCGATGGTTCATATTTTTTAAATATATGAGAGGGTGTGAGATGTGTTATAAGTAACTAAGGTTTAACTATGACTATTTGGATTTAGATATTTGAATTTAATGAAAGAAAGACCAGTGCTTGGTTTTTGAGCCATAACCATAACTTTTGAACTATGTAAAATTCAAAGGTGAAGTAAAAAAAAAGTTATTGAAGACTTAAATATGCATCTATAAATATTATTTTTAAGGTATATATTTTTTTACAATCAAAATTATTGATATCCAAAGTTTACTATGTTTTCATTCCTACTATGCAAGTAACCTAAGAAGGGTAATAGAGTTGTTCTTGATGGTATTTTGATGTTTTGATATGAGCTAACAATTGAAGAGTGTAATAGACTCCATGAATACCATTTTGTGGATTATGAAGGTTTGATCAATCATATTCAGTATCAAATGTTTATAAGGTTATGATGTGTTTGTTCATGGTGATTATATGCACAGAATGTTATTTGAGCAAATTTAGCTTTAGAAGAGGAGTGATGTGATGATTGTGATCATTTAAGGATGTTTAATGGGTCATGTGGAGTGGACCTATGTATTTATAAGTGGTCTTATGATATAAGTTTGCTTAAATAATTTTCAAAGAGGTGAATGGGTCTCCACGAGACCTATAAGGGCTAATAAAGCCTAATTAAAAGGCATAGCTTCTTAAGTGTGACCCATAGTTGCTATGGATGACCCATGAGGATAGTATTTAGATATGTAAGATGTCTTAAGGGTTAAGGCAAGTCTAAAGTCTGACCAAGAAGATAATAATCATGATGACTCTATAAAAGGTGAAATCAAAGATGATGATTTCTAGACTTGAGAGAAGAGGTGTGTGTGATAGTTGTAGAGAGAAGGAAAGAAGAAAGGTTGGGTGCCAAATGGATTGTATATCAAGTTGATGACTATGTTTATTACCTATAGGTCATATTTCTAATTTCAAAACAATGCTCTTTTAGGTTTAAATATTAAGGATGAGCAAAGAGGTCTAGAGTGATCCAAAAGGATGTTTTGGATGCTTTGAGTGTGAGAAAAGGATAAATGATGTATGTGTGAGCTTGGTGGTTGATTTGAGAGGCATATCAGAGTGTGGGATGTGTAGTTTGCATATTTTAAGAGAGATGATATACATTATATCTCCATTATATTGGTAGGCAATCAATGATTAGGAGATGCTCATTTCATAGGTGTTGGGAGGGTGCTCAACATCTAGGTCAGAAGGACTTGATCATATTAGGGGTAGGTGCTCCTTATGAAATAGGTGTTTCATTAAATTAGGTCATAAGGACTTGACCAATAGGTTCTCAAAATTAATTGATCATCCTAGGGGTAGGTGCTCTTTGTGGAATAGGTGTTTCACTAAATTCTAGTCAAAAGGACTTGACTAATCTCATGTTTGTAATACATTATAGGACAAGTAGTCCATGTGTTTGAAATATTAAGAGTGGGTTTTATTCCTCAGTAGGGTTCCTACATAGATCTTGTGCTGTGCATATGTGATCTTTCATTATCTATTATTCATTACTATAAACATCTTGAATGTTTCATGATTAGTTGTATTGAATGCTTAAGCGTTTGAAGAGTTTGGAAATTGATTTGGATTGTTTTCCACCACTGATTCACCTCCCCCCATCTCATTGGTTTTTATCTCTAATAATTTGTATCAAATAAGGTATTTTTTTAAAGCCTTGACATCTTGAAGGATATCCAAGGTACAATTTAGGTAGCCATCAAGTGCAAGGAGGTTTTTCCACTAAGCAATCATCGATGTTCAATGGATCCAATTATGCTTTTTAGAGTGTGAGGATGAGGACCTAAATCATGTCCTTAGGGTTTTACACTTGGAAATATGTTTTGGATGGTTATTTTGTTCCTATTATTCCTCCATCCATTGCTATAGATAAGAAGTTGTTTGAGAACAATTCTAAGGCAATGAATACTATCACTTGTGTTCTTTCAAAGATTGAATACACCAAGGTAATCCATTACATATCTACCAAGGAAATGTGAGATAAATTGAAGACTATTTATAAAGGAGATTCAAAGGTTAAGTTGGCAAAGTTGTAGACTCACCAAATAAAATTTGAGAGTCTTAAGATGAAGGAAGAATATTCTATGGCATCCTTTCTACAGAGAGTAGATGAGATTGTGAACATCATCAGAGGTCTTGGAGAGAAGCTTGAAGAAGCTACTAGAGTTCAAAATGTATTAAGGTCTCTTTCTCTCAGGTTTTATTCTAAAGTATCTACTGTAGAATAAAGTTATGATCTTAGTCTGTTGAATATGGATAAATTACATGGCATTCTCACTACCTATGAGATGAGAATAAATGATGATATAACACCAAAGAAGGAAGCAACATTTAAGATAGAAATGAAGCCAAATAAGCATTTCCAAGGTAAGAAACTCAAAGAGGATGACACATCTGATATTGATGAAGATGAACTAATTGATTTGTTTACAAGGAAATTAAAAATAGGATCAATCAAGTATAAGGGTAAACTACCCTTCAAATGCTTCAATTGTGGAGAGGTAGGACATTTTGCAAATAAGTGCCCTCATAATCATAAAAAGAATGATGATGAAGAGCATGGTCAAGATCATGATGATGGAAAGAGAAAATTTAGGTCTCATGAAATCAAGAAGGGATTTATAAGGTTTGACAACAAGAAGAAGTACTTCAAAGACAAGAAGAGTCTCTACACTAAATAAGATTATAGCTCATTAGATGAGAGTGAAGATAGTGGCTCAAAGTATGATCATGAAGATGATGGTCCTATTGAAAATAAAGACCTCTTCATGGATGAGGAAGGAAGTTGCTCATATCAAAATGATTCTACTTGGAGTGATTTAGATGATGATAAAGATGAGGTGGACTGTGAGACTGAATTGATGAATGCTTTGGAATAACTAAAGATTGAGAAGAATATTAATAATAAGATGAAGTCACAAATCAAGGAATATGAGTATAAATTCAGTGTGTATGGAGAAATAATGAATTAAGACACCAATGAGCATGAAGATATAGTCAAGCATCTCATTTGTCAATTGGAAATCATGTCTACAAGCCTGAAAGCTAAAGAAGATGAATGTTCAAGGTATGTAATTAAAAATGAGTCATTAAAAGATAATTTAGAGAATACATCTAGTAAGATGAATTCATTTGTCAAGTTTGATAAAATTTCTAATGATCTAGACAATATTTTGAGTGGTCAAAAGCATGTAAGTGATAGAACTGGTCTTGAATACAAAGAAGAACCATAAAATGTATATCAAGACAAGATGAAGACTAGTGTAAATCAGACCTTGAAGGTCAATAATTAGTTAAAGAATGAAGATGCTGGCATAGTGAAGATAAATTAGATCAAACAACCAAAGGCCATGAGGTATGCAAGTTTTAATGGTTACTATTACACATGTAATTAGTTTGGGCATAGATCTATAGAATGCAAGAGACTTATTAGAAATGAGTTTGCATGGAATTATGATGGGGGTCATCAGTTAAAAGGTGTTAGCAAATTTAAGTTCTTCAACTATCCTAATGAGGAGCATTATGCTAAACATTGTCCAAATAAGGTAAAGCAAAGTGAGTGCTATGTACCTAGGGATATGATATATTAATGTATATGGGTTGATGGAGATGTCAACATGTGGCACATATCGGCATCTCCATCAACCCATATACATTAATATATCATATCCATAGGTACATAGCAGTGAGTTTTCTCCAAAAAGAGTGGTTTGTTTCAATTGTCAAAAGAATGGACATATTGCAAGATTTTTTTTTAATTAGGAAAGGCAGGATAAGCTTCTTGAAAAAGGTATAGTGTACTTCAAATGTAAATAGAGAGGTCACATTCCTAGATTCTACATGTAAAGGCCTATAAGATAGAAGAGGTTTAATTAGGATCCTAGAGTGAAAGAAAGAAGGCAAGTTAACTCATGGAAACCAAAAGTGGTAAGTGTGAGTCTTGATAAGTCTACAGGTCCATGTAATTTTTTTGCTATGGTGGAGAATGCTATAAAATTTGGATAGTGTCAAGAGCTCTCATTGTCTGTTCATGTTGTGAATAAAGAGACCAAGCTCAAGGAGAAGACCAAAGTTCTAGTTGAGGCTAGTTTTGAGGAGTGTTTGGATGCTAATGAGTAACCTATTGTGTGTAAGTTTCAAGCTTGGTTCTTGTGTTGTCAAGGTCTGAAGGTAATGTTTTGCAATGCAAAGAAGCTAATTCAATGATCAAAGTATGTCAAGATTTCATAGTTTCTCCAAATGTTGTATATAATATCATAGAATAAAAGGTGAGTAATGTAGAAAATGAACAAGTTGTCAAAGTTAAGACTAAGAAGAATAAGAATAAGAAGTCTTATAGCTATAAAAGGATTCTAGTAGTTACTGAGGAGATGTGGGCACTAGCTTCAAAATTTTTTTAGAGCATTGTGGTGTAGAGGAAGTGTCTATTTATGTTTCTTAAGAGACTCTTTTTATTAGAGAAGTGTTGTTTTGGTCTTCTTCAGAAGGTCCTAGAAGGTAAAAGATGAGTGATTTTCAGTTGGAGTTGGTGTGTCAAGATGGGATAAGTGCTTTGATGAGGACAGAGTGATGTCATAAGGTGTTTTTGTTATGTATACAATGTCTACAAGATTGAAATGGGTGTTTTTAGGTGGCATGATGATATTGATGGAATGTCAAGAAGAGTTTAGTGCTCAAAAATGTCTATGCACTTATTTGTGATGTGTTCCAGGTGTTTTTGTGTCTTGATGATCCTGTTTATGCCTTTCGGAGGTTTTTGTGTGCTCTTATGTTTATCTTTATTATTGAAAATCAAAGCCATGGTATAGGAAGTAAAGGTTCCCAAATGTATGAAGTCTAAAACCTTGGTCTAGAAGTGTGTGATGGTTGTCTCTAGATATGCAAGAAGTTTCATAGGTGGGAATTGACCAGAAGGAGGTTTGTTGACCCTATTTATTTTTGAGATTTTAGAGTTTTGGGCTATGCTAAAAAATTGGTTTGCCTTATAATTTGAGGCTTGAGTCTTTTTAATAGGTTGAATGGGCCAACTAGGTTGTAAAACTAATCTTCACATAGATTTGAAGGTTTATGTTTTTTCAAATTATTCAAGTTTTTATCAAAATGGAGGCCTAATTGGCTATTAGATTTTTGAAGGAATTATATTATAGAGGAGGAGCCACATGATGAAAATTAGTGTGATTAAGGGGGAATATGAGAGTGATCCATATATTAATATTTATTTCTTGAAAGTATGTATACTAAAAATGGTGGGCTTTTCATGTTCTAGGTAGGGATACAAGGAGTCTAGACAGGCCTAATGTGAAGATTTAATGTTTTTGATTAGTTTCTCCAAAAGAGAAAGACATGAGTGTTTCAAGGTGAGTTATTAGATTGGTTTATATCTTGCTTCCTATTTGGTGAGTGGCATGAAGCTATACTAGTGGTCCTTGAAGCAGCTTGAGAGATAAGGCTAGTATGCCTGTGTGGTGGTTCTTTATGGTGTGTGAAGATCTGAAGATGCACAAGAGATGAAATGGATCAGATATATTAGGAGGAGTCCATCTTATATGTTTCTTAGTGATTTTAATTAGATTTCAATGTTTTTTTGTGTTTTATTTCTTCATTGGTTGCAGAGTTTGGTTGTAGAGAGTATTGGCATGTAGCAAGAGGAAGTTGTCAAGGCAAGAAGAGGTATACTGAAGGTAAGGGGGAGTTTTTATCATCTTTATAAGATGGTCCTCTCCTATTGGTAGTCTTTTTAGGTCCTTAAATTTAGTTTGTGTCCACTTTGTTATTGTGTCAAAGGGGGAGAAGGTTCATATTATGAGAGTGCTTTAAGAGAGAGAAGGAAGGCGAGATATATGATGGGCATTAACATCAATGAAAAAGGGGGATATTGTTGAATATTTTTCAATGATGTCATGGAGGTGTATAGGTGACTGGATGAATTTTCTTGATAATCTAAGTATCAGTGACAAAGTGTGTAATACACTTATCCTAATATGCTTGAAGTAGGCTTGGTTGATATTCAATTTTGGCATGGTTAAGGATGTTTAGGGATGAGTATGGTGATTTGAGGCTATGTAAGAGGTCCCATAAGAGGTCTTTTATGATTTTAATGTTTGTGTGCATAAGTGGATTTCATCTGGTAGTTCATAGTTTTCATCTAGACATTTTTGGTCTAGTGGTAGAAAACTCTACGTAGGTAGTTTGTTGACATAATCATTTCCATGTATGGATCACTAAGGGGGAATTGGTCATATGGGTGTGATCACATTAGTCCCAATTTTCTATGGTCCAAGTTTTAGGTCATGCAATTAAGTGCAGCAAAAGTTATTAAGGTTCAAAGTTGGCCTTTTAGGTAGCTTACAGAGGTTCCTATACTTAGCCAGACCATCATTGCACGTCATGTAGACATGTATGATACAAAAATATTGTGCATTTATTAAGGTTAATTTAAAATTTTAAAGTAGGAAAATTTTTTCATGGTAATTTTGTCTATAGTGTCAAGAATGTACCCTGAAGATTTGGAGTCCTAAAGTGTTTTCTAGCTGAAGTTATAAAGCTTCAAAGTTACACTTATAGAATGTGATGGACCAAAGACCATCAAGTTAAAATATGTTTAAGTCTGAGGTTATCTTGCTAATATATTTAATAGTGCACATTAAATTTTATATCTTGATCCAACGGTGCACATAGAAATCAACATGTCAAACAATGCACGCAAGACTGCCAAGTGGCACAAGCATAATGGATTATTAGTAAAGTGCTTATAAGGCATAAAAAGGTGGAAAATGTCATAATATTAGGAGTTCTGAGCAATATCTAATAGTGATAATTACAATATAAATACCTAGTTAATCTATAGATATTGATGGATCATATTTGTTCCAAATGGTTAGGAAGCAGTGAGATGATGACAAGTGCTCGATGTTTAATAGTAAATCAAAGGTACAGACCAAGCTAATTTTGAAGGAGATAAATGGTGAATATTAATTAAAGATATCAGATGGAATGATATGTGTTCTAAGTGACTGAGGTTTAACTGTGACTGTTTGGATTTAAATATTTGAATTTGAAGAAGAAAAGACCAGTGCTTGGTTTTTTATCTATAACTTTTGATCTATGCAAAATTAAAAGGTGTAGTAAAAAGAAAAGTTGTAGAGGACTTCAAGAATAATATGTAAATATTAATTTTAAGGTATAAATTTCTATATATTCAAACTTATTGAGCTAAAAATTTGAGTATGTATTTATTCATGCTCTGTAAGTAACCTGAGAAGGGTAATAAAGTTATTATTGATGGTATTTCAATGTTTCAAGATGAGATAAATATCATAGAGTGTTTTAGACTACATGAGCACCATATATATGGATTATTAAGGTTTAATCAATCATATTCAGTATGATCATATTCTTAGAATGTGACTATGTGTTTGTTCATGGTGATTGTATGCATAGAATGTTGTTTGAGTGAATTTAGCTTTAGTAAAAGAGTGATGTGATGACTTTGATCATTTTAGGATGTCTAAGGGATCATGTGGAGTGGACCTATGCATTTTTAAGTGGTCCTGTGATCTAATTTTTCTCATATACGTGTCAAAGAGGTGAATAGGTCTCCATGAGACCTATAAGGGCTAATAAGGCCTAATTAAAAGGCATAACTACTTAAGTGTGACCCATAGTTGCTATGGCCAACCTGTGAGGATAGTATTGAGAATGTAATATGTCTTAAGGGTTAAGTAAATTCTAAATGCCAACCAAGAAGATAATAATCATGATGACTCTATAAAAGGTGAAATCAAAGATGATGATTTCTAGACTTGAGAGACTTGAGAGAAGAGGTATGTGTGAGAGTTGTAGAGCGAAGGAAAGAAGAAGGGTGGGTACCCATGGATGATAGATTAGGTTTATGACTATGTTTATAACCTATAGGTCATATTTTTTATGTCAAAATATTTCTCTTGTACATTTGAAGTTTGAGGATGAGTGAATAGGTCCAGAGTGATCCAAAAGGATGTTTTGGATGCTTTTAGTATGAGCAAAGGATATATGATGTATGTGTGAGATTTGTGGTTGATTTGAAAGGAAAATTAAAGTGTTTAATGTGTATTATATATATTTTAAGAGATATAATATACATTTTATCTCCATCATATTGGTAGGTGATTAGTGATCAGGAGATGTTCATTTCATAGGTGTTGGGAGGGTGCTCAACATCTAGGTCAAAAGGACTTGACCAACATGTGGTTAGAAGGACTTGAAATTATTAGGTTTAATTACTCATTATTAAATAGGTGTTTCACTAAATTATTCTATAATGACTTAACTGATAGGTGGTTAAAAATACTTGATGATTCTAGGGGTAGGTGTTCCTTGTGGAACAGGTATTTCACTAAATTTTGGTCAGAAGGACTTGACCAATCGCATGTTTTTAATACATTATAGGATAATTATTCCATGTTATTATAGGATTGAGAGTGGTTTTTATTCCCTAATAGGTTTTCCCACATAGATCTTGTGTCGTGTATATGTGATCTTGCATTATATATTGTTCATTGCTATAAAAATCTTAAATGTTTCACGACTGGTTGTATTGAATGTTTAAGTGTTTGAAGGGTTTGGAGTTTGATTTGGATTATTTTATACCATTTATTCACCCCTAATATTATTTTTTTGTACCTATAACACACCACTAAATGAAAAACCAAAAATACATGCTTTATACTAAATATAACTACCTTAACTAACTCCTAACAATCACTTATAAGAATGTTTACTCTTGACACAAACATCAAGGTGGATTATTCCATAAAAGTGTGACTTGATACTATATATATAAACCTAAGGTGTAATAATTAACATTTATTATGAATTTTACCCCTTTTATCTTATATAACACCACCTAAAACTACCATTCTATGCCAAATTATTTAAAAATGCAAATTGTCAAAATGGCAGGAAACTTCCATTTTGAATTTTTAAGTTCCCTAGGCACTTATAATCATTTATATAGCATTCTAAGGAACATATTTAGTCATATAAAATTTAAACCACATCCTAAATATGTTTATGACCCATATTTACTTAATCTAGATAAAATATTTCAATCATGTTATTCAAATGTGTGATTCCCCTGCATCATACTCCCAAGGGGAAAAGACAACTAAACTCAGAGAGAGTTTGCTATCCATGAACCTTTGTAGATTGCTCTATATGTCTTTTATGTCATTATATTTCTTCTTTTTAGTGTCTTCATTTAGGTTTGGCTTCTCAAACTAGACATAATGCTTGTTCTAAGTCTCTTGATCCTCTTGCTTGTTCAAGATGCATCCTACCTTAGTTGAATTTATTTGAGGCAACTAATTTTCCTGGCTTGAACCCATTTAAGCCACTTTCCTTACTATTTTCACACTTATTTATTCTTATAAAACACTTAAAATTATTAACATCCCTTCACCATTATGTAAATCTTGCTCATATGCATAATTATAACTAATAAATTAAACTTTTAGCTTCATATGATCTATTTGTTGCATCTTCCTCTTTCTCCAATTCTAATAATGCTTCTTATATGTTATACTATCAATTTGTCTTATTACTTTATTTTTCATATATTTCCTTCTTCCAACCTCATGCAAAACTTCTAAAAGTAACCTATAACTACCATTCTATTCCAAATTATTCAAAAATTTAAATTGTCAAAATGGTGGGAAACTCCCATTTTGAATTTCTAAGTTCCCTAGGCACTTCTAATCACTTAGATAACATTTAAAGGAAAATATTTAGTAATATAACACTACCACCACATCCTAAATATGTTTATTACCCATATTTACTTGATCTAGACAAAATATTACAATCATGTTGTTCCCATGTGTGATGCCCCTGCATCACTAAGTCTAAAACAAACATGAATTTCTAGGTCTTTTGTAAACACAACATGAAAGCTAGACTTTGCACAAACTAGGTCTAAAAGGAAAAATAATTAATCTAATAATTTGAAACACTTGGACTCAAAATAGGCATTTATATTCAAACATAAAATTGACATTTGGCAAAAGATACTGGACTTTAGGCACACAGAAGATAGACCACTTCCCAAATTTAGGCACAAAAATCACTAAAGCAAGAAAATAATTAGTCCAAGTTGCACAATCCAAAATTGAGAGGTAAATGTCTACGCCAGAATTATGTGAGGCTAGGAATAAACCAATTAATGTTTGAATCTTAACTTATCAAGACCAATTTCAAACTTGATTTAGAAGTCTTGGTTCTTAAATGGACAATAAAATAGACCAAAATAGAAAACATAATGATAATAGTTATAAACCAAAAAGTCACATGTGGTTTTAAAATTATGACTGGATACAAAACAATAAGTTTTTGAAATAATAAGAGTAGCATAATGAAGTTATCTCACTCAAAAGGTATGACAAATGGTTTGTTTCAAAAACTCTAAGGCAAAAGTGTTAGCAACTCATGTTTCACCCTATGAAAGAGAGAGTTCAATTCTGTTTCAAACCTAGACTAACATGAGAATGGCCTAAAGATTGTGGGTGACATTATAACTAGATAAAACCTTTAGATTATGGGGTTAGCTCCCCTGGTACATCACTTGTGGCTTTGTTTACTAAAACCTACTACTATTGGGGTGAAAATTGATAGAGAGTACACTAAATAAACCTACTCTAAGAGGTGGTGTTACACCAATATACTCATTCATCCACTGAATTTGGACTTGAACAAAAACTAATAATCAATATGAGTGACTGAATCTTCCAACTTCAATGACTCTTATGCAAAAGTGTTTCACATAAAGGTTTCTCTAAGTGGTAAAAACATGAAGGTAATGAAAGAAGGCCTAGATCAAGGCACTAACAAATAAAATCTCCACTCCAAGCTTAGCTACTTAAAATTCAAACACTATATGTGATCTACATAAGATCATATTCTAATAACTAGGTGATATTAGGACTTGCCAAGAGAGAAAACTACCACATGTGAAAATCAAACTAATTATAACACACTAAACTTGTATCCAAGAGTCTAAAAATAGTAATTTTTTTTAACTTGAGAGATTACAAAGTGTCAATCTAGGCAGAGTTTCCTCATGCCCAAGAGAGGGATTTTTTAAAATATGACTTTTAAACTCAATAAATAGAATAACATGGAGATAAAAAGAGGGAGAATGCCATAGAAGTCCTTAAATAAGATGTAAAAAGACCATGACTTATTCCACATGACAGTTACAATAGTCTTCCATGCATTGAAGTACTTTCAAAGAGTGTTCTTATGATGATCAAAGTCTATTTTTAGTAATATTTGACCCATGAAAGGTCTAAGCACACCATCTTCATTAAATTCCCTCTCTTTTATCTATTACAATCATTTGATAGACATAAACAACTAGCTTCCATGTAGTATCAATTGATTACCTCTTCTTGTGGGTTGACCATTTTTATAAAACTGCCAAAAACCTTCATGAATGCTCATGAATATGGAACTTGATTTCTTCAAGGGGTAATTATGGATGTTTATAGATATTTAATTAAGTCCACATGGTCTCTCTATGCCCATAAGTTCTTCCATTTGTAATTTTACTCTTATTGAGCAATTAGGCCATTTTGACTAGGTTCACAAACTGGTTGATTAGTGAAGGTTGGTATAGGTACTTCCAATCAAATAAATGAACACATCATGATCTAAAAAAGTGAAAAAAATCTTAGATAAACATCTCCAATGGTTAGGAACTCCTTAAACTAATTTTTACCTCTTTTCCTACTCTTTTTCCTAAAAAAACACTATTTTGTGATAGGTCCGTAGACCATTCATAATAAAATTGCCATGCCCAGGGTATCTTCTAAGTGTAAAACATGAATTAGGCCTCTGTTAAGTGATTTCAATATTTTTTAATGCCTCTTCCCTCAAATCTTTCTAGTCAAGGCCTAATTAGGGTTTTAGAGAGGTTTAAGAGTACCTAAGACTCTTAACAATGACTCATAGAGTTTAGGGGCTAAATCTCTAAACTAATTCCATAAAAAACTAGTATAATAATCCCTCCACCTCTCCTAAGTTTCCCATCCTCCCATGCAGAAGATTCGTACAATAGTGAGAATATGAAATCACCTCTCAGGGAAGAAACATGCTTTTTCAATAGTGTTAGGTGTCTTTAAGATCAAAATGACCAACTATAGTATCTTTCCTATAGCTCATATCTAATATACATCCCTATAACAACCTGATAATGTTGTTCATAAAGATCAGAGGTGTCCTTATGACCTCATCTTGACTTATGCTCCATCTTTTAGATGACACTATTCAATGAGGACACTAGAAAAGCATATATTAATGTAGGTTTCTTAGATTTTTGGTTTTACTATGATTTTTAAGGATATTATCCACTATCTCTAACATGAATAACATCCATGAAGTCCCTTTTACTAATGGTGTTATCTTGATCAAGAAATCTTCCCTTTATCTGCATGCATACAATCTCTTATCTAAACACTCAAGTCTATCTGTCTGTAGAACCAGTCATGGAGACCCCTATAGATAGCTATTACAAGGTTATTTAGGGAATTTAGGACCCATTCTCTCTCCTCAAATTCATTATATATTCATATACCCTTTAATTCCTTGCTCACACACATGAATTATACTTCTTAGGCCTAATTCATATAATATGACCTTTGCATGTGCCAATCGATAATTTATTGGGATGCTAAGAATACATAAGAAGACCATAAATATCTTTTCATGGCTCAATTTCTTCATTTGAATTCACTTTGAAGCATATTTCCTTCACCAAGTACCTTTCAAGGTTTTAACAAGGGTTTTGTAGTTCCACCATCTTGACGATGGTTCATACAGTACAGACCTCCAAACCAAAACTTCTTGTTATGGATATAAATTCCATTGAACTCTTCAACTTTCCTAAACATCTTGAGTTCCCATGAAAAAGGTGTGTTAAGATATGAACATTGGGAAGTGTGCTTTAAATGACTGTTCAGACTATGTTAGCTAATGGAAGGTTTAAGGGCCAAAATAATAATTTTAATATATCACCCTAATTCCAAAACTTCCCTCAAAATTTTCATGACTCTTCACAAAATTATTATGACTAGTAATGTGCAATGAGTACCCAGATCTATCTCAACATGGTGGTAAGGTCTCTTACCAGGTTTAAGGTCAGTTTCTTTGAACTAGCCCTCAAGGGCATATTGACTTGAGAATTGAGTGTTATCAATCCCACAGAGTATGTAAATACTTACCATCACCTTTTAATTCCTCATAAACCCACTTATGAAATATAATCTTCATTTCTTGTTCTCAAGCCTTCAAATAGCTCACTTAGTTTCATTAGTGACTGCTAACAGATAGTGAGTGTTTCCACTGATTGTCTTACATTTATAATAACATGAACATATTAATATAGTTACAAAAACTATTTTTACCAAACTTAAAGGCCTAATTACACTTATAGAGGCTTCAAAAACTCAAACCTCCTCAATACTCATTATATGCATTGATTATGACTATAATTTTCCTTGGGTTTCAATAAGTCTCAACTATATTCTGACCATTTAATATTAATAAAAATTTATAAGTGTCTATGGGTGTTAATTAATTGTAAAAACCATCCTCAAATGGCATCACCTCTTCAAACATACCCACAATTCTTGTCATTCTTCAATCTGAGCAAGACCCCTATAGAAAATAAGCATAATGTAACTTACCTTGGCCGTGTTTTGAGTTTAACTTCTCACCACTCACATTATGATATTTTAGTATTACTTGAACTATTTTTATACCTTAAATTATGTTCTCAACACTTTTTTTTAAACACCTCTATGTTCTCCCTTTGAAACAAACATGTTTATTCTCAAAGAAGCATGTAGGTTACAATTATATTGATTATGAGTCATTATTCATGACTGACTACATGTTATATCTATTTATCAACAATAAGGACCTTTTTTACTTTGATCACAACATTTAGAACTATTATTTTAATCCTTTCAAAAGAAATAATACAAAAGAGGCTCACTTGGTGTAGGTAGACTAATTGTGTTCTAGCATATGACTGTAGGTGATGATCTACTATTGTTTATACAGATTGAGATAATCAAGACATTGAAAATGTCAATGACATAATTTATGAGCCTCTTCCATTCATTGAAAACAATTTAATATATAGTTCAAACTCCATTAATTAATACATTCTTCTAGTCTCCTCTATACACCATTTTTCATGTAATATTTTGGACTATGTTTATATCTTGGTTGCAGGTGAAGATTGACTCATTTATCGATGTTTAGGGATATATAACACATCTTCAATACCATGATGATTCATAAAAACCTTGAGGATCACCAAATAGTTATATTCATGATGTGTATGTGGATAGGTAGTAGTGATACATGTGTGGTGATAATGGAGTATATATGGAGACTGAGAATGGAGTGATAAGCTTACAACAATGGTTGAATGGAAGTGATAAAGCTATGAAAATGAAAAAAACATGGGGTAATGAAAATGCTCATGAATCCATAGTTAATATAGTCTAAAAGGATATTATACAAGCATATGCATATGTCTTAACAATATATATCATTTTGAATGCTCTCAAAGAAGCATACATAGTGAAAAGAGAAACCTAGGATTCTCAAAATTAGCTTAACATGTGATAAGTTACCTTAACATCTACTAAATGAGACTATGAGGGTGTTGGGGATAGATTGGTGATTTTTAGGATATCATAGGCTTTTATAAAGTTTAATAAACATAAAAAAGTACATATGTTCATGAATGAAACATATCATACAATATCTTACTATGCTTTGACAATCTTGAACCACCATTGAACCATATAATCATTCAAACTTGCTTGTAGACTATAAATTTGGAATTTAGGTGTTATTCAACCCTATAGACCCACACATGTGGACCAAAATGCATAAGAATCCATGAAATTTGTCTTCAAGACCTGAATAATTAGGAACAATCATTATTTTGACCAAAATTGTCAAAAACACAACAAAACCCTAATCCTCTTTTTGCCTTGTACAAATGTGAATGGTAACTAGAACACTTGAGTTATTAGCATTTGTTCATAAAGTTGGGAAGACTAAATCAAAAACCAATACTGAAAGTTCATAATGTCTAGTTCCTCTGGTTAAGAGATTAAATCCTCTTTCTCTCTCTCTTGTATAGACTAAGCATAAACTTGAAGTACTCTTGATGTTTGCCAATGAACACAGTAGGGAAAATACATCATTTTTTGGCCTCTCAAGCCTTGAAACACTAAACCTCTTTACATATCCATGACTTGTATTAAGCAAATTCATACTAAATAGATATGTACCACCTAAAAATACTATTTAATCCTACAAATTATCCTTCATTTCCACATGTTTCAGTTCTAAACCACCATTTTAGGGCAACATGAGGAAAAATATTAGTTAAAATTCATATCAAAGCATGTAAAACTTTTTAAAGAGTAAAAAGTGTGATTTTTTCACACGTGTGAGCTCTCTTAATGGAAAAATAATGTTCTATACTCGTATCGGGGATATTTTCAAAGCATACAACCATTTGACTAAAGTAACATAATGACTATGAGGGTGATTTTCATAATTTGACCTCCTAAGACAAATGCCAACCCATATCACCAAAAAAAATTAATGTCACTCACTTAATCCTCTACATGGTTCTCTCTTGCATGATGATGTCTCCTAAATTACATTTTGAAGTCATTCAACACTCATAGAGGTGTCATAGAGTCAACTTGTGATAATCATATCTCCTGCATGTCTTGGGTCCTTAGGTGATGTGCTTGATCGTCATGATATCATTGACTATCATATGAAGGGAGTAGTTTAATTGTCTTGTCACTGTCAAGTCTCTATTTCAAATTGTGATAAGTATCCTCATGATGTTTAAGTATGTTTTGATGTATTTGATAAAATATTGAAGTGGTCTTATGATCTAGAGTACCTTAATGAAGATGTTTGACGATGGTAGTTGATGACTCATCATGAGCTTATCTAGTGTATTCAGTATATACAAGGTATAGTGGACTATAATCTTTGAAAGTGTGATGAAGATATATAGAATACTAATTCAAACTTTTAATAAGGCTATAAGGCAATATTGTGATATTCATTGGCAAGTCTTCTTTTGAGGTTATATGTATGTTGTCTAAAAGAAAGGTTTTGGTCTTAAAATGACAATTTTTGACCTCAAAAGGCCACTAAATCATCAATAACATTAAACCATGAGACACTAGAAATATAAACCCTTTCCAAAGGTTTAGTAATGTATTTGACTAACATGAGGTATTTGGAGGGTCACTTGATGACTTTGAGGGGGTTGTGAAGGTTTGAAAATGCTTGAATAGATAAACCATGGACAATGATATTGAAGACATCAATAAAACTTCATATAATGACTAGAGAAAGGTCTATACACCCCTCACAATGCTTAGAAAGACTCTCTCACAAAGAAAATCTTGAAAAGGCCCATATACTATGAGAACCTAAAACCTCAAACTTGTCAAGTTACCTTAACTTTGTCTAAAGATCCTTAAACATATCAAATAATGTTCAAACCACTCATTAGACTTCATAAGGCATATTGACACTTCATTTCTCACTCAAAGACCATTATGATGATCTATCACATCACCTAATAGACCCAAGGTAGCCAGGACACAATGGATTCACAAGCAGGCTCTAGAACACATAATGACACTCCTAACAATGCTACCAAGGATCAAAAGAGGAATAATAAGGACATGACCATAAAACACCATGAGCAAGCTTAGATGATTGTCATATTTTTTTTTTTAGTTATAGGGGTTGGCACTTGGCCTTGTGAAGCCAAATTTCCAATAACAAGACTTGGAATGAAATGCACAATGTAACAATGCCCCTTTAAAATAAGTGACACACACACAAAATTTTGAAAAAATGACCAAGGCAAAGTGTGGTGTCAAATGGATAGCATAACACCTATTTGTAAAACAAGTGGGTGTATAAACATGACTTATTTTGGATGTGGCTTAAACAATTAAATTTTTTTGACTTAAATAAATACAAGTGAAAAATAAAAATAACAAAAACACCTAAGTGTGTCATCCCAATCTTAAAAAATATCAAGGTGGCTTCATAGTGTCAAATTCCATCTATATACTTGATCTTGAAAGAAAATAATGTTATTAATCCAAAAATGTTAATGTGCATGAAAAGTAGGGTTTTGAGGTCCCTTCTTCTCTCAAGAGTTCATATGATGACATGAAACTTCAGGCTACTTGCTCTGCATTGAAAATATATTCGAGTCAAGTGGGATTGTCTAAAAACTATCAATTTTCATATATTCTAAATGGTCCCATATGTGTGGTTAACACTAAAGCACAACATGTCAATTGGATACATGTTAACTAGTTTGTTGTGAAAAGGTCTTATCCTTTTCACAACCACTACATTCATCAATTTCTTAGTGTAGTGTGATGTCTGAGTTAAACCTATGTTCTGAGATGGTCTCTTAATAATGGATTTTTTTTAACTTCTCAAATAAGCATCCCAATAATTTGACCTCAATTTATATACCCCTATCATGGAGTGGGTTTGAATCGATTCCATGAGATGGATTCTCAGATCAACACTTCCTTATAGAACTCATGGGGAGGCTATAAACCCCTATCCATAAGCTAAGATGCATGAAATAAAAAATGTAGAATGACTTTAGGGTTATTTTGGGATCACTCAAATCACTCATATCTTGGAGAGTGCCTTAACGACTTTCCTTACATGATTTGGAAAAAGTGATAAAATCAATAATTTAAGTGCTTTTTATCACCCAAGTTCCCTAAAAGGGATGGGAGAAGAGCATACACACAACACTTGGTTTGTGAAACAAACACACAACAACAATAAAAAAAAGTAAAATCTCTTATGAGCACTTAACTAGAGTGTGAGTTCATTTTAGAGCACCAAGTGAAATATGATATGAAATTTATCCCCTTCGAATTGTTTGAGTTGTGAACTTTTAAAAAATGAAAAAAAATCAAATAAACAATTTTAAAACACCAAATGTAAAAGTGAGTTGAATCTTAAAGTGTTAAAAAATGTCATCCATTAATCTTTGGGTCCTACAAAAAGTGTTAGGGGGTCCTTATGCTTAGAATATAAGAGTAAGTGATCAAATTACAATTGAAATTTAGCTCTCAGGTTTCTTATGTTTTTCACATCATGTAATACCATAGATATACAATACCATAGATATACAAATTAAAACTGTAACTTTTCTACAAAACCACAACTGGTTAGTGCAAAATTATAACTTCTTGCAAAATAAACTATTAGTGTAAAACCATAACTATATAGTGAAAAATCATAACTATTAAGATAATAACGCAACTGGGAAGGCAAAATCATAACTAGAATGTCAAAAATGTAATTGACAAAGTAAAACCACAACTATCAATGCAAAACCACAAATGAAAATGCAAAACTATAATTGAGTAATGCAAAACTATAACTGAGAATGCAAAATTGCAATTGAGCATGCAACTATCAATGCAAAACCACAAATGAAAATGCAAAACTATAATTGAGTAATGCAAAACTATAACTGAGAATGCAAAATTGCAATTGGGCATGCAAAAATACAATTGGATTGCAAAATTAACCTAGGCATGTAAAATGCACTTGGGCATGCAAAATCACAACTGAGCATGTAAAATGCAACTAGGGTTACAATAATAAAACTGAGCATGCAAAAATATAACTAAGGGTTATGATAATGCATTTACAAGGTCAATATCACAAGTGACCTACAAAACACACTTGGTTAATGCAATAACACTTATTTTAAGGCAATACCATAATTATTAAGGCAATACCACAAATTTTAAGATAAAATCACAACTACCAGGTGCAAAACCACAAGTGCAATATCGCTAATTTATAGTGCAATATCACTTTTACCAGTTGTAAAAATGAAACTCTACAGAGCAACATCATAACTTCCTATGTGATGTCAGTGATCTTTAACTTTTCACTTTTTTGGTGAACAAGTTAAGATTTTGGCATGAAAAATGTTAGAAAAAGGTCCTAAAATTCCTTGGGAATAACTTTGTGGGGTGTAGGTCCCATCGAGAATGCCATCATGTGAACAAGGAATCCATAGAGGGGAGATTAATATATTGTTAGTCAATAAAATCAAATCAAAACAAATACACTAAACACTAACACCTTTAGCCTAGACACTAGGGAGAGTATAGGTAACAAGCACACAATGAAAACACAACTAGAAAACAAAATAAATCTTCCTTTTACCTTCCTTGTATCTCCAAAACTACTTGTTGATTTGGCTTGCTCAGTTATGTGCTCGAGAAATATATGTCAATGAAGCTCCATTGCTCCACCTCTCTTTGGCACCTTGGTAATGTTGGATTATGAAATTGGCATGGTAACACTACAATGAAGATTTTTGGAGGTATTTTGGCATAATAAAATTATATTAAAAAATATTTGTATTTTATTTGATCACAATAACTTTACACCAAAAGAGATTAAAGATCAATAGGTGAGGCCATCTATTTATAGCCTCCAAAGTTAACCCTCACCCAAGTTGAGTTACGATAAGATTAAGCATGGAACGAGTTCAAACTAGCCCTAGGTGAGTTGGCTAACTCCAATTGAGTTAAGGAGGTGGAATGTAATTATGATTTTCAGTTAATAGGCATGGCTCACAAATTAGAGGTATGTTAGATATTTTGTGAGAGCTTGACAACTCATGAAAGCAATGATGAATAAGCTTGATATTTTGAATTTCCATTTTTAGATATTCACTAATTTCAAATGGATTATTTAGCTAAGAATTTAATTTAGTTTAATTAGTTGATTCATTTGGATTAACATTTTATATCTTTTAGGAATTGTTTAAGTGCCCCGCTTAATGGGTCCATAAGCCAAACTACCAGTTGTTAGGTCTCAAGATGACTGGGGATAAATATATGAGAGGTTATTATTATGTATGGGATAATAACCCAAATAAGAATTCCTAAACATGATTTTGAGCACTAATAAATGATGTGTAGACAAAATTGGGACATTTAGTGATTCCTAGGCTTAATTTTCATCATTTGGTAGAAATTAGTCTGAAGTCTGGTCGGAAGCTAAATGTGGCCAGAATGGGGTGTCTATATAGAGCACTAGTGAGATGATTTACTTATAATCTACTAGATAAATAGTTGGCCATGATATTTACCAAAAGCCTACACAATGAGATATCTTACCATCTTGAGTTGTAATGTGCTCATGTTTGAATAAGTTATAGATAAAGGAATACAGATTGAAAAACCCTTGTTAACAAAGGGATAATCAATTTATCTTCTTCTAAATAAATCTAGAATTATCATCAAGGTTAGCATAACTATAACCAAAACCAAGGCCAAAACCATAATCATAACCCAATTTAAATGTCATCTTTAATAACACCTAAAACCAATAATAACGAGAAACTAAAACCCTACAACCATAATAATAATGTTTTTGGAAATGAGATCATGGAATCACACCATGTTAATAAGGTGCAAACACTAGCTATCCATTTACCTCCACCCACTCAACAACCACCTCCTCCATATAATCAACCAAGACCTACACAAAACTAATAGCCACAAAGTCAAAACTAATTACAAGCCCTTCCCCCAAGGAGAATACTGCTCATTGCCAGACAATTCAGTGACCTTAGTGAGACTATTGAATTTGTGCTATGAAGATTGGTTTAGGAAAATATGATTAGTTAGCTAATACTAAATCCATCTCCTAAAGGCATTCATTTTCCTAATTGGTACAAAGAACATGAATTTTATGAGTACCATTACCTCAGAGGACATTCTATATGATGGTGTATCCAACTTAGAAATTTTATTGATAATATACTATAAATTGGATAGATAAAAAGAGACACCCATCCTCCATGTTGGTGATTCTTCTATAGCTCATGTTGGTATCCAGGCTTAATACCACCCTAGAATTATCATTTTAGGCCTCATTACCTACCCAACCAACTACCAAATCCAAGTCCCAGATCAAGATTATGCAATCGAGACCTAGTGAGCCAAGGTTACTATCAAATAACTGCAACAAAATACTACGAGTGATCCCAATCAGCCTTCCATGCCTATCAAAAATAAACCAACTAACCAAACCAAGGGAAAGACCTATGATATTATGGAATAGCTGAAGAAGACACTTTTGCATATATCCATGATAGATTTATTACATATATCAACCATACACAAAGACATCCTAAATGAGTAATTTAACCAGTCCCTTATGCTAGATGACATCACTCTAGATAAATTTCAAGCCATGATTGGACACTTGGCCCTTGGCCAATATCTTACCTTTGACCAAAGTGGCATGTCATCTCTAAGCCCTCTACATAATATCCCATTATACATTGAGGTAGGTATAATGAACCATAGTTTTAAATGCATAATTATAGACAATGGTTTGGGTCTCAATGTTGTGTCTCTAAATTTGATCAAACATCTTGGATATACAATAGCTGACTTGAAACCAGATACCATCATTATCAAGGCATATGATAATGAAGAATGGGAATCTCAATGTACTATTAACTTTCTAGTTTTCATTGTGCCTTTGACCTATGATACTCTATGCCATGTTTTAGACCTAAAACTAACTTACAATCTATTATTAGGCTAACCCTAGATCCATGAAATTAGGGCCATACCTTCTATGTTGCATCAGTATATAAAATTTATACATTCAGGAATGGAAGTGACTATTCTAGTTGATATTTAGCCATATCGGTATTGTAAACATCTTGAGGATGAGTATAAAAGTTATAGCTATCAATTTTTCATGAATCTTATGACCAAATTAGATGAAAAAAGAGCCAAAAATGGAAAATTCATTAAATCAAGCCTAGAAACCAACTACATTGACCTAGATAGCTTAACCTCTACCTCAACCATACCTCGACTAGAAATTTCCATCCACTTATATATAAATGATGTAGGTCTTGGAGAATATAGTACCTATAATGCATTCCATATTGTCAAATTTCTAAAAAATCCAAAAGCTTATGGGCCACCTAAGGCCAAAACTACTCTCATGGAGTGGGAAACCAAGGGAAAATATCAGCTAAACAAGCCCATTATTTTCAAGCAAGCCTTTGGCCTATGTTAGGACCCCTTAAAAAAAGATGATTCATGGATTTACAGTGATGAATTAGTTGACTATTACCAAATCACAAAGTATCTTATTCCTAATCAGATTATGGATCACTTAGCTTATGAAGGCAAAGGCTTGGAGATACATCAACAAGGCATGATCAAACTAGTTTTAATGACTAAGTATAAGGGAACCCTTGGTATTAGATTTAAAATGCTTGGAGGTGACCCAACATACCTTATTTGTGTTTTAATACCATCAAATATAAAAGATGGTGTCATCAACAATATAGGGTCTGATTATAACATCTACAATGACCTCACTGATATAAATTTATTTAACCCCCCTGCCATTGCACCGTTAACCTTATTTATCAACATTCACTTTTAACCCTTTACCATCCAAAATTGATATACTAAGACCAACAAGAGTCAACATAACCATTATATGAGTTTGAAAATGATGAGACCATATACAAACTTTTTGGATTGAGGAATCACATTCCTCTTAGAGACCATAAGCAAGGATTTTCTATTCGATTGGATCATGTTGCCTAATTTAAAGAGCGGGTGAACTTCCCTAGCCAAAAATAAATATAAAATAAATCATTGAGGTCTAAAAAGAAAAACCAAAGAAAAAGTAAAGAGAAAGGCAAGTCTCTTAGTGAAAACCAGTTTCTAGCACCATTAGACAAGGATATTCACTCCTCTTCCTATGAAGCATGGGAGACCTATATCCCAAAGCCTATTTATGGATCATATATTAGTAATGAGGAGTGACAAGATTTTGCATAGATTATTCAAGAATTCCTTAAGCTATTTATTTCATGGCCTTTGCCAACATTAGGAGATTCTGATTCATATTACTTGGGAGAATTAGATGAGCCAGTCTGATTAGAGGACTTTGCCATTGCTAACCAATTTAACTCCTTGCTAGCTATTTTAGATGATGGTTCTACACTTATTGTAGATAACACTTCAAAAGTGAACATTAGAACCATAAAGGACCCAAAGTGGATTAAATTAGGTGTGTCCCTCACTTAAGAGGAACGTGAAGTCTTTACAGCCATTTTAGATGAGTTTGTTAACATATTTACATGGGCCTATTTGGACATGCCAGGTTTGGACCCTACCTTGGTTATACACCATTTTATTGTAAACTCTGATGTCAAACCCATTAAATAGAAGCTATGTAAGATGCATCCTCATATTATTTTTCTAGTCAATAAAGAGTTGGAAAAACTCTTAGATGCAAAATTCATCAAGCCATTCAACCATTCAGAGTGGATTTCAAACATTATACCAGTGAGTAAGAAACTAAAGGGTATCATAGTCTACACTAATTTTAGAGATATCAACAAATCCTACCTGAAATATGATTTTTCTTTGCCTAATCTTTACATAAGCATTGACTCAACACCCTGCTATGAAATGCTTTCTCTAATAGATGGATTTTCAAGTTATAATCAGATTAGAATAACACAATAAGACCAACATAAGATAGTGTTCACCACTTCATGAGGAATTTTTTTATCAGATGATGTTTTCTGGACTCAAGAATTATGGAACCACTTACCAAAGCTCCATGATAGTGATTTTATATGACCTGATACATGACATCATTGAGGATTATGTCAATGACATCCTAGGTAAGTCAAAGACCCATACCAATCATCTAGCCATACTATGAAGAATCTTTGAGAGAATTCATAATTACAACATTAGGCTTAATCTAAATAAACATGTATTTTACTTCAATTTTGGAAAACTATTAGGCTTCATTGTCTCTCATAGGGGCATCAAAGTTGACCCATCCAAAGTTCATGCAATTATTGAAATGCCACTACTAAACACCTTGAAGTAGCTCTAAGTTTATAGGGAAAGATTCAATTCATCGGATGCTTCATCTCATAATTAGTTGAAAAATCCATCCATTTACACACTTACTGAATAAGGGTGTTGTGTTTTCCTAGAATTAAGAATGTAAAAAAGCATTTGATCATCTTAAAGAGTATTTTGCCAATCCACCCATTTTATTGCTAATGATTCCAAATAAGCCATTACTTCTTTACCTATCAGCAACCGAGAATGACCTGGGAGCATTTTTGGCACAACATGATGAATGGGGAAAAGAGTATGTCATGTATTGTCTAAGTTGAACATTACTCAAGTATGAGCAAAACTATATGTTGATTAAAAAATCATATTTAACAATGGTGTTTACAACCTAAAATTTGCACCATTATATGTTGAACAACAAGACCATTGTTATTACCAAAGTAGATCCATTTAAGTATCTACTTTCCAAAACAAATCTATAAGGTCGTATGACAAATGGATCATGTTATTGAGCAAGTTTGAAATTGAATATGCCAATCAAAAGGCCATTAAGGGGTAAGTATTCTTAGATCGGCTTACATAAGCTCCCCTTCAAAACACTCAACCTCTTACATTTATATTTCTGGATGAGGCCATTATGACCGTCGAAGCATAAACACCTCTTGAGGCTAGATAATAGAATATGTAATTTTATGGATCATTTATATCTCATGGATCAAGGGCTAAAATATATTTTGTTAGGCCATAAGGGATCTTTTTCCTAAGTCCTTTTGCATTGGATTTACCTATACCAATAACATGTTTGAGTACAAACTACTCATATAGGGCTTCATCAAGTATTACAATGGAACATTCAACATTTACCAATGTATCGTGATTCTCAATTAATCATCAATCATGTCATAGACTAGTACCAATCCAAGGATGATAAGTTGGTTCCCTATAAAGATATGGTTGATACCATCAAGCAACATATTTCCAACATCTAATTTGAAAGAATACCTCAAGTCAATAATTGAACAATTGATGTCATGGCCACTATTGGATCCATGATCCAGATCATAGATAGACTAAGTGATTACTAATTTCTTGTTGAACATATCTTAATTTCGACACATTAATAATCAATCATCAAGATTATTTGTGATATTTTTGGTCTCACGTATCCATGGTACTCAAATATACTTGCCTATCTTTAAGACCAAATTATGCCTCTTGACTTATCACATAAAAAATAAAAATCCTTCACCCACAAAGCCTCTCTTATACCCTACTTAGACCAACCTTGTATCATCGAAGCTATGATGGAATGTTGTTTTCTTGTTTACCTTCGATATAATTTGGATTAACATTGAGGTAATTTCATGGAGTGTGTGGAGCCCACACGAGTGGGGTAATATTAGTTAAAAATTTATTACTGGCCAATTATGGAAGTAGACATAACTACATATCTGAAGAGGTGTGTCAAGTGTCAGAAGCATACCAATCTGATTCATTCTCTAACAAATAAAATCAAACCATTGACAACACCATGGTTGTTCTCAACATGGGAAATTGACCTCGTAGGCAAGATCAATCTTGCCTCCTTAGATGGCCATAAACATGTCCTAACTACTACCAAGTATTTCACTAAGTGGGTGGAATCCATTCTCAACACTTACATCACTGATAAGTAGATATCCAAGTTCATATTCAACCACATCATTTATTTTTATGGTATCCCCTTTGACATAATATATATGATAATGGCAAATCATTTAAAAACAAATATGTGAAAGCACTTTATACCCAATACCACATCAAAAAATATTTATCTACCGCCTACTACCTACAAGGCAATAGCCAAGCTAAGCATCTTAATAAAACCATTATCAATATTTTGAAGAATATTATCAATGACACTGGTCATAGTTATCACTTACAGCTATTTAACACCCTATGGGCATATCGTACCATATTCTGTACTCTAGCATGAGCTACACCATATTCACTTATTTATAGCAGTAAGGCCATTCTTCATGTCAAGGTCAAGTTGCCTTCTCTTTTAATTTCATTATAATACATCATCAATGATAAGGACTACATAGTAACTCACTTCCAAGAGCTAGACTTGCTTGATGAAAAATGATTGGTTGCCTTGAATAATCTTTAGGCTTATTAGAATAGACTAAAAGGATAATATAGTAGGTGCATTAAGAATCATGAATTAGAGATTGGTGACGTGGTGTCCAAAGAGAATCAAAATAACATCAATGCTAACATAAAATAAAAAATAAAGTTCCAACCAAACTGGTTAGGGCTCTCTGTAGTTATTGATAACTATAGTTTCAAAGCATGCAGTCTCACCATGCCAGAGGGAGATGAACTTGAAAAACTAATGAAAATAATGCACCTCAAACATTTTTATGCTTGAGGGACTCAAATTATTGTCTACAAGGATCATTTAAGGTATGCCAAATTATACTCATTCTTTGTACTATACCCCTTTTACCATTCTACTCTGCCATTAACTTTTTACTAGCCAATTATATTTACCTACCCTTGCCTATCATGTTTGGCCTTGGTTCTGATTCATTTCTACTTTAGGCACATTTAGTACTTGATAAAAAATTTAGTTCCAATAGTTGTTTTAGAATTACATGTTTGAATGGCAGTATATGAAAGTAGTATGATAGTGGTCCTAGTAATTGCATCCTTTATTTGTTGTTATGTTCCTACCTCATGCTACAAATTATTACTACCTATGGAAAAATTATTACCATTAACCCTTTACCATTTTTTTCTAATTATAACCACCTATGGGCAAATTAGGAGCAATACCTTTACTATGCATTGTTACATCACCTTGTCATTATTATTGCCATTACCTTGCCATTTACCTAAACCTAAACTTGTTAGTATTTAATCATATGCTTTTTATGTAGGAAAAACTACAATGATTTGTTGATATTTTCTATGTATATAGCACTCAATTCACATTGAGTTCATCTTAGTCACCCTTTTACTACACTCTTGTTGTTTTATGATCAATTTAAGTTGAACACTCGTCATTTTGCAAGTATGTTTAAAATACACTCTCACCATTTTGTGAGTTAGAGAATTTTATATCTCATGATTATCAATAATTTTAGATGCCTAAAAAATTCTAAAAACATTTGAAATACTTATAAAATATCTAAACATTCATAAAAGGACTTAAAATTTTTGAAAATCATGAAAATTGGATTAGAATTTTCATGCAAGATATAAAGCCATCAATTTTTTTTGGGATGGGTCATCTTATTTGTTTAGTTTCATTTATAGATCACCTCGATCTTTTTCATCTCATTTCTGGGAGAACTACATCACCTTGAGGTTTTTCACGGACTATGTAGGCAATACTTAGATATATGGGGTATCTCGGGTTAGCTCAACCACCATCACTTCACCTTCTTTTTGTTTTGACCATTTCTTTGCCTTAAGGATTCTAGGACTCCTAGTTATTTCATAAGTAACCACTTATCTTTTAGTTTCACCATCCTTATTGGCCTTACACTCTCATTGTTTTACAATTTTATATTGTAAGCATTGTGTATTCAAATTTGATGCACTAATGACCACTTGGTTTTCTTACGCTCTCATCATTTTGCAAGTAATTTCTATTTGAATGCTCTCATTATTTTATGAGTAACCCTTACCAATGTTCTCACCATTTTATGTGTTCATTCTCATTCCAAGTCTTAGATGTAGTAGGCACTATAAATTATAATTTAGTTTACTTATGGATACTCATCTCTTAACGTTTAGTGTGGTTTTAGCCTAAATCATATTCTCGTGTTTGTATGATTTGTTTGTCTTGACACTTTCATGATTGTGAATATCATCCCTTTTTTCTCACACACTCACCATTTTTTGAGACCATTTCTATATTCATCTACAAGTCAATCATGTTTTCTTATCATTCATTTTCTTCTATCCCATATCTTAGAATAACTACACTTGGCATGAAGTTCATGTTGGATCGTGTGTCCATGGAACTATGTAGACAATGTCCACTTGCCTAATGCATATAGAATCAGCATGGCTACCCCTTGTTTTTCTTTTATTCCCCCCTCTATTTTTTTTGTTTTGTTTCATTGTCTCCTATAGCCTAGGGTTAATATTTTTTTTGTCGTCTTGTATGTGTTATTAATTCCTATGGCCTAGGGTTAATGTTTTTCATCTTGTTTATGTAATTGTTCTCTATAGAATAGAAAAAATAATTAGTCTTTTGTTCATGTGTTGTTTTACCTGTGTCATTGCTATCTAGCTCAGGGGTCACCCTATCGCTAAGAGTAACACCACTATTACACATGCACGAACAATTTGTTTTCTATTTGTACTAACATTGTGGTTAACCATCATTTATATGTTATTGTTAGTTTAGTTTAGCTATTTGTTTATTTTTATGTGATTAAATTAGTTTATTAGTGTACTTTTCTTTGCTTTGAATTATTTAATTGTCTTAATTATTTTGTTTTATGTGTTTTTTGACTTTGTTTGTTTATTTTATTTGTCTTTATTTGTTCTCTTTATTTTATCTTATTTATATTATTTGTTAGAACATGATTGTTCATTTTTTAATTTATTTGTGTTGTATTTTTTATTTTTTTATTTATTTTCATTATTATTTTGTTTGTGTGTTTTATTGTTTTATTTGTTTATTGTTTGTTGTTGATTGTTTGTGTTTGCTTAGTTATTTGTTCATGTGTTGTTTGTTTATTTATTTTTCATTTTTTTGTTTATTGGTGCTTTGTTGTGTTTTTTTTATTGGTATTTTGGTGTTTGTTTGTCTAATCATTTTTGTCTATTTGTCATCTTATTATTTTTTTATAGCCTTGTTTGTTATTTTGTTTGTCTGGTTTGTTTATTTTATTAGTTTTATTTGTTTATTAGTTTTGTTTGTTTATTTGTATTTTGTTGTTTCTATTTATTTGAATAGCCTTTTTTTTTTTTTTTTTTTGTTTTCTATCTTTTGTTGGTTTTATTTATTTGTTTCATTATTCTTTATTTTTTTTGTTTTGTTTTTGCCTTTTTTGTTTAGTTGTCATAAGATTATTACATTTTATTTTCACTTAATTCTTGATTATCTCTATCATGTACTTAGGTCTTGAGTCTTACACTTAGTGATAAAATCAATAGAATATAAAATATATATGCAATATAATGTTGGATCTAGATGAATAAATGATGGCAAAGAGCATAGAGAATTAGCATAGTACACAAGCATTTAAAGTCGAGAAACTTCCAAGAGGTAAAAAACCCACAAGTGATACACAATGATTGAGAAACAATAATAACCCCAATACAAATTCTTCTGCATTCTCACTTGTTCACAAAATGGCCTTCATAAAACTCACAGTTTGAATATGACAAAGTAATTTCATATTCGAATGGTTTCAAAATTGGGGTAAAACCCTATTTATAGTGAAATACTAAGGGAGGTGACCGTTTTAAAAATAATAGGTCCATCCATCCTAATAAAGTCAATTAAATTTTGGTAACTCATTAAATTATTATAACTTTATTATTTATTTTCAAAAGGTTTCTACCTCATGTTAATAAATAATATATTATTATTTAATAAATTTATCAAGACTAAGATTCAATAGGGCCACTTAGAATTTAATTCTCTAACACTCTCCTTTAATGTTAAGTGGGGATAAATGTCATAGTGACCTTAGAAAGGAATTATACTATGTACACAATTGAAATATTTAAAAACTTTCATCATGACAAACAACACCTTTTGAAATAAAAAGAATTATAATCTATAAACTAATTGAAAGTAAGTTTAGGCTAGCATGATCATGAGACTACATCTCACAGTTTATAATGATTAATTACTAAGCATATTTGGATATTTTTATACCATATGGACCTCCATTACAAAGTATTTTGTTAATGTATTGGGGTAAAAAGTAAAACTTCCACACAAAGTTTGCAATACTTTAAAATAATAAGAAGTATAGATAAAGAGAAGAAACACATGGACATTAGGAAGTGACATTGTCATGCACACTTCCTCTCAATGAAAACTTTAAGAGGCCCAACATTGCATAAATTTGATAAAACTTGATAGCACCAAGTGATTTTATGAAGATATATGTCACTTGTTCATTTGTAGAATAGAACTATAAATCAATATTACCATTGAGGACTTTTTCTCAAATAAAATTCAATATGTTTAGTTTTATGGTGCTACACTAGATTTTTTGTCAAAGCTATACAACTTTAGTTATCACAATGAAATATAGTATTGTGAGAAACATCTAAGTGAAGTTTTCCTAACAACCTTCACAGCCATATGGTTTATTTGATAGCTTCTATAAAAATTTTGTATTATGCTTTAGTATAAGAGATAAAGATAGTAAGTTGCTTCTTGTTGCTCCAAGTGATAGCACCTACACCAAACTTAAACACATATCCAGAAGTAGATTTGTGATCTAAAATATCACCATCATGGTCATCATCATAATAACCGTATAACTTAGTATTATCAATAGAAGAATAAAATAAATCAAAATATTTGACCTAGTAATGGTTAGATAAATCAAACCACCAACAAGTTGTCTATATAAAATAGGGTTGAATTTTTTACATGTAGGTTTTGGATCAAGTTTAACACCAACTTGAATAAGAGTAGAACAAGATTTATAATCAAGCATGTTAAACCTAACAAGAAGTTTATGATCATACCGAGATTGTGATACAAAATTAGAATGTTTATCCTAAAATATAGTCAATCCTAAAAAATGATACATAATACCTAAATCAGTTATTTCAAATATTTAATTTAGTTTATCCTTATATTTATGAATTAAACTAAATAGATCACCATTAATCAATAAATCATCAAAATATATTAAAATTAAAATTAAATGATTATTTTCAACTTTAAAAAAAAAGATCATTATCAGATTAAAAATTAGAGAAACTCAATTCTTTCAAAAAATAAGTAATTTTAGAATACCAAGCTCGATGAGTTTATTTTAAATCATACCAAGATTTCTTTAACTTGCATACATAATGTTCTCTATTAGGGTAAGTGAAACCTTTAGGTTGAGTCATGTATATTTCCTCTTCTAAATCACCATTTATAAATATTCTTGACATTCATTTGATGGATAACCCAACCATTTTGGGTTGTAAGAGTAATAAAAGGAAACAAGGATGTTTAATGTAGAAATTTACCTTTTCTTGGAGGCTATCAAATTATGGTTTGTTTGGAGAGATAACAACCTCAAATACATATTCATATTAATTGGCTTGAATTGAAATGTCTAAGTACTTAGATTTCTCTTCATGAGCTATTAGTTCACTAGGAACTCTAACTTCTTCATACTTTATTGCCATCTCACCCACTGCTATATGGTCCTCCTAAGCCTACTCATCAACATAAAATTCATGCCAATGTGACTAATCCACTTGGTAATTCATGGCATTTTGAAGACCTACTTATGATTCTAACATTGTCAACTCATCAAGTCTTACTTTTTTTTCATCTCTAAAGATTGATTTGTTCTTTTCTTCACCAAGAGGAGTGTCAATGATGAATTATTCCTCAAGTACACTTGAATTATCCTCTTCATATATTTTTTGAATCTCAACTATAGTTATTACTTGATCTTATTATTTGGCCTCCCATAGAACATGTTCTTGTTTAAGGATGGGTTGCTCACACTCATAAGTAAGATTTGAGCTCTTGAGATCCATGAACTGATCATTATTTTCCTTCAATCCACCAATCAACCTCTCAAATCTTGATATGTTTTAGTATTCCACTCTCTCAAAAATGTCTTCCTTATTCATTTGAAATCTCTCTTAAATTGACTTCTATGATGGGAAAGTTGTAGTCTCTTAAGGAGGGATGTGTAGGGATTGAATGCACAAGTGTTATTCTTTAGTTTCAATTTTCCAATCTAAGCTTGTTCCATTTTATTTATCTCATGACTTTACCACTTGATTATGACTTGGAATATTAAAGGACCTTTTGAGGGGCTCTTAAGGAAGGGGAAGGAGTTTTGTGTAAAGATAACCTCATTATTTTCCTTCCAAGTGGCAATAAAAGACTCCAATTATTCTTGGTCTTAGTCTTTAACCCTCTCAATAAGAACTTCATTCTTCTTTTGGATGTTTTATTAGATTTACCTCCATGATAGGAAGGCTTGAGGAATGTGTGAAGGCTTTGGGATGATTTGAAATTCACTTGATTCAATCTTTTGAGGAAGAATGGGATAAATAAAATAAGTTTAAATTGGAGTGAGAGAAAGCATATGATGTTGATCGTACTAAACTTGATGCCCCTCATGAACCACTAATTTGTCCTCTATCCATTTAATTAGACCACCTATGTCTAACATGTCACTATTAAGCCTTTGTTGGTTCTCTCTCTCAATAGGTGCCCACTCTCTCTTAGTCAATTATAATGAGTCTCTTAATCAAGTATAAGATGACTAGGAATACATAGACCATACTCCTTTTATCTATCAAGCTCTATCATATACCTTTCATTGCCTAAAATAGTTTGCTTGAAGCTTGAGATAGACTGATTGAAATGTGGTTATGTTTAGTAGGAGTAACATGGTCTTGACAAGGCTAATTAGAAAGATGAATAGGCTGCCAAGGAAGTTGACTAGTTTGGTAAGAATATTGAGGAAAAAAGGAAGGGTGATACTCTTGATAGCAAGGCTGATATGACTCAACATGGGATTGATGAGGGTACACATAGGTTTGATATGGATCAACATCAGGCTGATAATAATCAAAATAATACTAATAAGGGTCAACAAAATGTTGACAAGAATCAACATAAGTTTGGCATGACTCACCAACTTGATTAAAATAGAAATCAATACCAAACTCAACCATAAAACCTCATAAGGAAAGAAAAAATGAAATATCACTTTCTTAAAATGATACTTTGGTTGTTAAAACTTGTTGAATGAACTCAGAGTCACCATTAGTACTTATGTTCATGCCTCCAAAGGTTGGTACATTGAAGAGAAACACCAATAACTCTTCAATAGATGAAGTCTCTTGTCCCACTAGGTGTGCCAAAATTGTTACCAAAAAATTTTGCACCCTTGATGAGGATATTCAAGCCTCCTCACTTAAGTGATATCATAGAGACACCTCTAGTCTATAGGTGGCTTAATCAGTGAGGTGAATATCTAGATAGGGCTAGTTTCCGTGATGTTATCACCTTGAAACTACTATTAGACCTATTGCTTACAAAGGAAAAAGGTAAATGAACTGAAATTATACTAAATTAGGGAACTGATGCATCAAATTAGCACCCTCTACTTAACCATACTATACTAAGAACCTAAAATAGGCTTGAATATAATCAGACTACTCCACAAGGACATTCAAGCATGAGTTTTTTTATCATGCAGGTCATAGACAATGTGTTGAATAGAAGTGCTAATCAAGAGGTATAAGGAAGATAATAATGACCAAAATCTACTTCTAAACTATGCAAAACTATCCAAATCACCATGTGACCTACAAGAAGACAATATATTTGCAAATATTTAATAGAGGATAAATAAGAGAGAGTGAAGGCACTACTATTAGCATTCATCAACAATCACATAAGTACACTAATTAAAAGCATTTGATGATGGTATATATCAGATTCTGTGCACAATTAAATCAATAACATTCTACAATAATAGAGCTAAATACAATCAAAATATTTCAAACATAATAATAATATTTTTTTTCTATATTTCATATGGGATCACAATACAAATTTATAGGACTCTCATTCCTATAATAAGGGATTTCCAAATCCCTACAAACTCTCAACCCACTCTAATAATCTACTTGTACAATAATAATATATTATAAACTATTTTTATAATATATTCATAATAAAATCTAATAACAAACATAACTGTAAGTTTTATTTTATGGTAACTAACTCACCCATTTTATATTTACCTCACAGTAAATATATAAATTCACACAATAATAATGTTACTAACTATTAATTTTTAGCATTCACCCCCTTAACATCATTATCCCTAGTTTCACCCTTTTAATCTAAACATGACGAGAATATCATCATGTACTACATTTAAATTATGACTACATGATTTTTCCAAGGATCACAAACCTGAAAATTAGTTTTTGCATGGCTAACCAAAAACCAATGATGGTTTTTCCTATGGCTTACCAACAACCAATGATGGTTTATCCCATGGCTAACCACCAACCAAGTGATTTTGTTGGTTTACCACAAACCATATCATATATGCAAGTACATATTTAATTCCCATCATTTTCTAACTTAGAGGGATTATAAAAATAAATATCAAAAGGGATTACTTGAACAGGAATTGTACTCCTGTTCTTATTCAAGCACACATGTTGAAATAGAAACTATCACACCACACTGAAATACACATAATTGAAAATATCATACCATACAAAAGTGCCACTAAAGCCTCTTTGTTAGTGGCTTGTGAGAGGCTTGAATGGCCTCCATCTTCCTATACCTCCATCCTCTAATTGATTAAGCTACTTACTTAGTTGATGTCTCGATGAAGCTTATGTTGTTGATGACAAGACTCCCTATAATTCAAATGTTGCATACAAGCGAAAATGCATTTGTGACTCTAAGCTTAAATAACTTTGACTTTTTTGACATATGGACTCTTTTGGATACTAAAAATATAGACTCACCTAAGACACTAAAATTAATATACAAACCTTTTGACTTTTAAAAGACCACGACTCCACTTTATTATAACTACTTAATAAAAGACTATAAACTATAATATACAAAACAACCTATTATTTGACATACATCAAATAATAAACTTTAACTACCAATTAAACTAATGATTTAACTTTTTTATTTTACACACTAATAGCTATGTGATATAAACCTAGAGACCATGAGACATTCAATCAAACTATTTAAAATACTAGACTTGTATTGGAAGACTAATTACAAACCTATCGATTATAACCAAAACTTTGATTTTAGACTCAACTATTTTAACCTCAATACTAAACATTCATATAAAATTAAAAATGATTACATGTGGTTCATTGCATGCATGTGGGTGCTCTTTGTGGTCTCAGTTGGTAAGAGCACAATCAAGGTGAGTTGAGGAAAATAGAAAAATTATGGATCACTTTGTTGAAAGGATCAGGTCATTGAAATTTATGTCTATCCCATGCTACAACTAGTGGATGTGGATAAGGAATTACATGAGACTTGTAAGGCAGATCTATGTTGATGAAAATGATGTAGATGATGGAGAAATATGGCACAATTATTTTTAAGAGTCCTGCTAGGATATGGACCGTGAAGAAGAGTGCTTCAATCTAAATGCCAAGATATTAATTCCTAGATTTGTATTAAGTTGATGTGGAATTCTAGTTGATATAGATCTATAATTACTTGATCTAAATTCATGAATCAGAATGTTGTATATATGGATCAAAATGTAGGCTTGAGTCTTAACAAGATGCAAAACCCTTCAATGTTGGATTTATATGCATGGACGAATGATTTGGTCTGAGGATATCGCACCCACAATCTACCTGCTATGCATGGAATATGAATATAATAGCTATTTACATCAATTGTAAAATAAAATACATAGATTTTCATAAAGAAAAAATCCTAGTCATAACTTATTATCTAAACTAAATGATAGATGAATGAATAGTGCTAACAGAAGATGCAACTTTATGACTGAATAAATTTTGCTTCTAAAAGGATGGATCGTGCCATTGTGGATCCATACACTTCCAATGAAAAGTAAAATTTGATAAAAAAATATTCTAAATACTAAACTCTCATTCTCATAGATAATAATGACTCTCATAGGTGGGGCAACCAAATCTTGTAGCAGATATGCCCCTTCACAGATTAGTAGGCCATAACTATTCCTGCTCTGATACCAAATGATAGTGTATATAAGAGTATGGGCATTATTAAATCAATAACATTTGACAATAATAGAACCAAACACATATAGAATATTTCAAACACAATAATAGTATTTTTTTTGCATATTTCATATGGGATCACAAAACAAATTTATAGGACTCCGATTCCTATAATAAGGGATTTCTAAATCCTTACAAACTCTCAACCTACTCTAATAATCTACATGTATAACAATAATATATTACAAACTATTTTTGTAATATATGTATAATAAAATCTAATAATAAACATAATCATAAGTGTTATTTTATGGTAACTAACTCACCCATTTTATATTTACCTCTTGATAAATATATAAATTCACACAATAATAATGTTACTAACTATTAATCTGTAATATTTGAGAAGGTAATAAATAGATTTATTCAACATTTAAAGGCATAGTAAAAGTTTTAATTAAGTAGGGCTTCACCATACTTAGCCAAAGGATGTATAACAAGCCATTAAAATTATCATATATAGAATAATGTGATAAGGAGAGAGAGAGAGAGAGAGAGAGAGAGAGAGAGAGAGAGAGAGAGAGAGAGAGAGAGAGAGAGAGGCATATGAGATGCATATTACAAGTGTCATCACATGAAGAATAAGTTACAAGAAAGAAAACCAACAAAGATTAGTCCAATAACATCTTCCTCACAAGTCTTTTCCCTCATTAAGAGTGGCATTGACTGACTCTTCACCTTCTAGGATAACTCATCAACATCATTTAAAACTGCCCATTCTTGGTTTAGAAGGAGTTACAAGTCTATGGATTACTATGTGTCACTTTTTTCCATGCTTATGTGAATTATCCAATGCCATCCTAGCCCAATTCCATGTATCTCTCATCTTGGTGGAGCTGAAGATTAAGGTTCAATTCTTTTCAAACTAGTATAACCTAGTTTGATTGAGAGACTTGCTTGGTTGTAGTGAAGACCATTATAATGAGTCTATTTCTTCAATCCTAGGCCTAGCTATTGCTTGAGGACTACCACCATAACTTTAATACCTCTAAATTACACCATAAGGATTCATTATACCTATGTTCATCCTCAAAACCATCTCTAAGACTAAGATATACGTGCATTAGGTCTGATAGGAACTCTTGATAGCATGTTTGGTCAATACTAGGTGTCGTGAAACCAATTAATGGTGTTATAATTACTGTAAATACTATTCATGATTATTTATTAACCTTTTCCCTTTCCTTCTCAAGGTCATATGTGGTTTCAAGATACTCCATTAGGTCTTAATTAGATTTCATGAGAATTCCTCAAAAACTGCCTTTTTAGGCCTACAACAGTCATCTTTAGGCTAAATTTTGTACAACCATACTTCACACATGCCAAAAAAATGAATCCATTAGGTACCCAAGCATGTGCAGATTTTAAAATAGCTTCTAGGCAATTTTAATCCATTTTAAGCACTAAGGAGGCCAATATTCTCCAGTAGGTCATTAGATGGGTTTTAGAATGGTTTAAACAGGCCTATCATCTTAACGATGATTCATAAAGGTGAGGGCCCTAATATCTAAACCAATTCCAAAAAAAATTATTACATATGGATCCCCTTTTATTGCTAATATCTTTAGGTCACATGCAAGTCTTCCTGTAATAACAAAGCAAAAAATTGAGGTCTCTCGAGTGGCAACCCTGAGTGTGAAGGTCGAGAGAGGGTTTTAAGATAAAAAGGGATATTTTTATTATTATATTGGGTTTAAAATTACCTATTTACGTCTATGATACAACCTACCAATTCCATAGGTGGTCCTCCATCTGTATCAACCTTCCCCTTTGGTTAAAAAGCATGAAGTCTAGGTTAGGGTTTGTAGGCATATTTGTGTCTTTGACCCTAATAGCCTATATCTTGCATTTTATTTTCACTCAAATGGGATTAAACTTAATTTTATATTAAACTAAGTATTAATAACCTTATTTATGTCTTCATTATTCAATTTTATCCTCAATAAATAAACTTTCTTCATATTTTTGCATACAAGCCTGTGTATGCTCATTTAGGCTTTCTAGGCCTAACCAGTTTTCTTGGACAAAACATTTCCTTCAGTCATATTTTAAAATCATTGTATAAATTATTGTAACAAATAATTTAATTAAATGTGTTCTTTTAAACTCTTATATACTTCATGGTTTCAAACATTCATCAATAATCTTTTCATCATTTCACCGGAAACCCATCTGTATATGTTTATAGGTTGTTGATTGTAAACCTTAAGTTAGATCCTTCATTTGGATTTTTTGGCACTTTTATGCTCCTTAAAATTTATTTGGGATTTTTTTCATGTTTTTTATAAATCCTATAAATAATTCTTGACCCTCTTCTTGACATCACCATATGACATCTCCCTCTTAACTGCCTATAACTAGCATGTAGGTGGTTATTAGGCTTCCTTGGTTGTAGGTCACTAAAATGAGTTTTTTTGGAGTATTTTAGTATCTTGATGATTCCATTAAGGGTAAATAATATTATATTATTCTCACTTCCCTTTTTAAATCCCCTAGACATCCATCCAACACCACACAGTCAATGTTTCTCCCATTTAAGCCTATGGCAGACCTTTAGGTCTGTGTTTAGGATTTTATTGACCATTACAATATTTCATATGACTTATATGACACTAAAAATTCTTCATAAATTCTTATTATGTCTTACACAACCCATGATACTCATCAAACTATTATGTCTTGCAAATTTTAGATTAGATCATCCTACCCTATAGGCAAACCTATAGGTGACTATATCTTTTCATTGAAAGCATGCCATGGCTCAAGAAGACTACTTTGTGTGATGAATACAGGTTGAGGAAGGATTTAAAATGAAGTGATAATCTCAGGTTATACCATAATAGATCTCTCCATGTATTTAAAAACCTTTTTTATCATTCCATGACCTCAATAGTGTTTGTCTTGGGTTGTAACCTGTAAAAACTCTTTTAAATGTAGGATCTTCTCTCCCTCTTCATTATTCTAACTCTTTTGATACTTGTAAATATTCTAAGGAGGATGATAGGAGGAGTGATATATTTAAATAAGTTTCTTATAGGTCACTTAAAGTAAACAAACATTCATATTGATAAAAATCCTACTTGTAGGTTCTCTTCCAAGATTACAATTCATTCAAATAGAGGTTTCATTATTCTTAATGCTAGAACATGTGAAAAAAGTATTATAAAATGGTGTAAGGAAGTGTTGGGATCAAATTATTCACCCTAGGATACTCTATCAAGCTCCTACAATTTGATGCAACATTGAATCATCTCTCAAGTTGTGGGGAACTTGTAAGAGAGATGAATCTCTAGGATTGAAGGGGCTAGCTCCCTAAATTCTTATTTAAATGATTATCACCTAATCTAATGCTTATTCATCAAAAGATTTAGAATGAAATGAAATGAATCTAACTACTATGGTGATGTACCAAACTAGTTGGTCACTCAGACACACATTAACTAGTGCACCAAAGACAACATGAACATACATTAATCTCATAATCATAATGAGATTGAAGAGGAAGACTATTTCACTTTCCAAATCATAAAATTCTATTAATGACACCAACTAAAACCTACAATAGTAAACAAAACTACATGAGGCAAGACAAGAAGGATAAAAAGTCAAGGTGATACACATCTACACTTGACTAGATCAACTAATTGAAACTTAGCACTACATGAAGCCATGAAATGAGGTACAAATCAGCCATATTACTTATGAAATTTAGTACAAAGTGTTAGGGATTCACCATACCAGGTGGAGGATGCCATAGAATGCCACAAAGTCCAACTCTTATAGAGTTTGAGAGAGGGAGAGAGAAAAGGAAGTTCAAGAGCCACTTGTGCATGTGTTAACTTGAGAAAAGAAGTTACAAATGCATAAAAATGACGTGTAAAATAGATCAATAAATTGATGTGAACATGTGTCCATCCCAAACAATCCTCCTCTCCAAATGTGGCATAGCATCTTCTCAATCATTCTCTCTTGGAAACTGCCTTCATCATGGGCCTTCTTGAGCATTCCAAAGCAAATTAGGGACAAGTGTCTCATGTGTGATAAGGAGAGGAAGTTAAAAAGATGCCTCCACCTACATTGGAAGTTTTATTAATCATGGATATTCTCTTAAACAAACTCCATCATCATCTGCAACCATGATCACTCTCCAATAGGCTTGTCTTGACATTTGGTACTAGCATATTCTTATCTTCCCTAATTGATCCATAATAGGGGTCTCATGACACATGGTAGGACACTTCATACACTTGGATTCATCAGACACATCTTAGAAATCCTCCAGATTTAGATTACCACTCTTTTCACTATGTCATTTTGGAGACTGGTTGAAGTGAAAGGCCCAGTAGGGGCACTTTTGAACACTTCCAAGCTCTAAAAATGGCATAGGAGTTGGTTCAAGTCCCAAGCTATCCTCAAGTGATTGGTATCCCATGATCATCTTTAGGACCTAAAAAATAAAATAAATTGTGAAAGAAACCTATTTTTTTTATTAACTTATATGGATTCTATACAATCTATCTCCATAGCTTTGATCCTCATGAAGTTGTTGACAACTTCTCCTTAACTCTTAGGGTTAAATTTATCCATTTAGATGCACTTTGGGCCTCATTTCTTCCATTAGGTCATAAAATAGGTTCTCCAAGGGTTTTGAGGTCACTTAGACTCTTAGCCTTTATTCATAAAGGCTATTTATTAGAAACTCCTAAAAATACCACTGAGGGCTCCTCAGGGACCCTCTCTAACTTCCCTAAACACCTCAAGGTCCCATGCATAAGCTCATGAAAGTTTCAAGCATTTGAAGTTGGCATTCAAGTCCTTCTCATGCATCATGTGAGGGTCTTAAGTGTACTCAAGACAAGAATTGATTTTCTGATGATTATCTCACTGAAGGTTCAAACACCTATATATACATCTCTCAAACATGCTTCAATCATTGGAATAGCTTCTCAAGAGCTAAGAATGGAAATGACTTCTATTTAGCAACTAGGCCTAGGCCTTCTCCAAAGGATATGCTTTCAAATTAGACTTAATATGACTCCCAAATGGTTTATTTTGACTTATGATGGATATAACACTTCCAATATACCTTTAAAAGCATGAATTAGTCAAAAGGAAAGATTTGACAAGGTTAAAAATGCATATGACCCTCAACTTGGCTTCTAGGCCAAAGGGGTTTCCTTCACATGTGATTATAACCTTTGTAGTTTAGGGTACCCTATTTTATTTAAAAGCTCCTAGGAAAATTTTTTAGCTTGTCTTATGTGTTATATAGCTTCTCCAACCATCATTTGAGCTTCCCCTTTCTTTTGATCACCTACTCATCACTTTTCCCTTAAAATTGTCTCTTTCATGTATGGAAAAATTGTCCCTCCTCTGAGACAAAATAGAGAGGGTTTACCTTGTATTATCATCAAATACAACTACTGGAGAGTTTCTTATGGGTCCCAAGGATTATTTTTACTGAATTTGAGCTTTTGACTCACCCATTTGACCTTCCAACTCTTGACATTTTCTAGGTAGACTTATGAAGAAGGCAAGCTATGAGGGTAGGCAGGGTATAGGCTGTGTTTGGAGGTTTTATGGGTTATTTTGAGCTTATTAATGACATGTATAGATAATTAATTCCTCCCATGATTTATTAAAACCATATTCTATCCTATTGGTATCTCAAATACTTTCTATGCTTTTGGAAACATATGACTAGGTCTATGATTGCCTAGAATGAGACCACTATTTAGGCCTACCTGAAGGTTATTTGAGCTTGGTTTCGGTTTTGTGATTGAATTAGAGTCATTTTTTTACTCATTAATACCATATAACTATTTTTAATACCTTAAACCTCCTCTTTGTGATCGATCAACCATCAAGACATCACTGTTTTGCTCATTGCCCTTATACCCTGTTTGACTATGTTTCATGCATTTTAGGCCTTTCTATAGATTGACTTGGCTACAAATAGACTTCATCATGTTTTCTATGATGGCATAGAGGTATTTATTTTATCATAAACCATAAACCCCATTCTTCTTGTGCATTATCATAGTTTTTTCATAAGCTTAGCCCTTTTAGCCTGGACTGAGACAAAGTTAACCCTATTTACCTGACCTATAGGTCTAATATGAGCTTTAGTTGATGTTTAGGGCTTGTTTGAAGGTAATCTAACTTCCAATGAAGGTATTTTAATCTTATAACACTCTTATACCTCTTTGAAATCTCAAAATAAGTTCTAAACTCCAAGCTCCAACTCACTATTTGAAACCCTAACTATAAATGCCACTTTTTAGGCCTATGTACAGACAGAGGAGTTTGATCATGAACCAAAGTTGGGTACACTATAATTTTGGGAAGGTATTTGAGCCATAAATTTTTATTTGTCCATATTCAAGACCATCCAAACATGAAGCATGAATTTATAATGAAACTTTGGTTGAAGAGTGGTCCCTTTGAGTCAGTTTCCTGTAGGTGTTATTGACATCATTCAGTGTTCCTGGGCACAACTTTGGAGTCTTAGCACTCATAATTCTTTCACCTTTTGCCCCTAAAAATTGGAATGATCATTGTATGTGGATAGGGATATAAATTGGATAGATAATGATCCTTAAAAACCATCATAGTTTTATTGTATGAGAACCACCAAAATGCTTAGGAGCTCTGTTTTGTCCATTTATGGACTGTGAGTCCAATACAGTCTAATCATCTTTTGAAGGAAAAATATGCTTTACATAGAATTTATAACCTTCATAACATGCATTCCATGACCATTTGGTATGTTATATCCCCAAAATGAATTGCATCATGTGTTTCACCATTCACCCCTCCATATAGCTCTATTAATGTCACCTATCGATGTGCATATGACTGTGTATAGGTAGGAAGGATGAAATTGAGAAAGAAAGGTTAAAAAGAAGTCTTAAAAACCCCTTCAAGTTCAATAATTATCCTTTCACAATGAAAATATCCATCAAGTAAACCTTGAAATCAATTTCACAACACTTTCAATGGCACTTATAGGTGAAGATATCTTTGTGAGGGCTAACAATCATGGAAGGACTATACATTTGAGCCTTGTTTTGAAATTATATGAGTTGAAAACTTGTTAAAACACCCTAAAATTCATATTAATTAATTTAAAATCTTTAATCAATACCCCATGCCTCTATCCAATGTGAAAAATTTCCTTCCTTGTGACTGAGACAGTTGCAAGTATGAAAGGACCAGTTTGGGAGCATCTACAAGCCTAGAAGAGGCTTTCTTAGGAAATTAAGCTTTAAAAAATAAGAAGGAGAATATATATCCTATGGATAGGTAATTATAAACATGTAAAAACATCAAACTCATCAAAACCAAACACAATAAATAGAAACTAGCTCAAAATGAGACCCCTCATGGTTGCACATGCATAAAAAGACATCTAAGGTGTAAGTTATTTTTCATGAAGGAATATCCACAAATATGATATTTATTATTATGGATTTAAATTATAATCATATCAATATCCATCCCTAAAATCATTCCTCCCAACTCTACTTGTACGGCCCATACCAAGTGCTTGAATTTGACCTTCTTTGGCTTGCCAAGAGAAAATGGAAAAAAAGAAGTTGCAGATGAAATTTTTGATGAAATACTTGAAAAAAAAGCATTAAAAATAATTTGGGTAGGTTAATAGTCACTCCACCCACGTTTTTAGCTACAAGTGAACTTAAGAAGTCCATACAAGTGCCCAAAGGGGCCTATTTTTAAGGAGAAACTACCATTTCATGCATATAACTAGATTTTTAACTACCACCTAATTAATCCTAACATAATTTTACCCCCTCCACATTTATATTCACTTTTTTGACAAATATTTCAACTCCACCATCCGTATAAGTCATTAATTAGGCTAGAAAAGTGGCCAAATGACCCTTTTTGCACATGAAACTTAGCAAGTGGCCAATTTATGAATTGAATACACCTTTGAACATATAAAATACCCTATTAGAAAATTTTAAAAATAATTTGTCACTTTTAATAAGTTTTACCATGGTTTACCAACTTTGACTTTGGTTGACTAGATCAGTACAAGGAGGATGGGCTTCAATAAGGACTATAAGAAGGACAAGTGGGACATATAAGACAATAAGAGACCCCATAGAAAACATGAAACTTTATTCAAAAGTTAAAAATAGTATGTATTGACCCAATTTGAATAGAATTCAAATTTGGTCAATAGATTGTTTATAGAGCCTTTCATGATATAACACAATCATTCATTTTCACCAATTATCCCAACAATGACTTGAAAACATCTAAAACTGAGCCTGTGGGATTTGAAGTTTCTTTTATGCACCTTAACTTCTTAATTATTTTTCAAAAATGGGATTAACTATACAAATAATGGCATAAAGTGGAAGGGCATTAGGGTCCCCTCCTATGGACACGATCTTGGGATCTAACTTTCTCTCTCCTTAAAGTATAGAGTGAAAACCGATTGCATGTCTTGAGCTCCCAAGAAGACTGATGGATAAATGGAGTGGGTTTTTGCACTTTTTGGCTCTATACCTCCAATTTTACATGGATTTAAGCCTAATAATACCATAGGGACCTCGTTAAGAGATTATAACTTTCCAACTATCAGAAACCTTCTACAAAATATGACCAAAAGCAAGTTTTTCTCAAGATTATGATTGTTCTTCCCTTTGGAACTACTAGATATGGTGAACGATGTGAATTTTCATCTTCCCCTGACCTATAAAAATGTGGAAGAGAGTGTCAAAATGTATCATAACCTTATTTTCCTATAGTTCTCTCAAAAACTCTTCATTTGTACATTGAAAAATTGATGAATTACATTTATAAGAAGACTTCCAACATTAGAAAGTAGTTACCAAGGCACTTGTAAATGATGTATGGATACATACAAGTATGATGTCATCACTTAGGTGTGAGATGACTTAAAACATCCCTTATCAAAAGACCAAATCTTTATATTTGCTCTTTACTAATAAGTAACATTTCAACATTAAAATGTATAATAAGACTGAAGTAAGTAGAATACCTTAATCTTGTCAAAAATACCTTAAATGCTCCAAATTTAATTAAACACAATGTAATCAACTTACTAGTTTGGCTTATTTGACCAATTTAATCAATTTTATACCACAGTTGTCTTGGAAGGGTCACCACATTGTCTCCTTGAGCATCATTCCTCCTTGACTTGATTTCTCATTTACCTTAACTTTGCTAAACTTACCTTGAACAATCCTAAACACAAAATGAACACCATAACTAATGACCATTTGATGATAAGACAACATGACTTGACTCAACTACCAACTAGACCATCTTAAATGACCTTAAAATTTTCTAAGGAAGACACACTACCCATCATCATAGATCATTAATGACTAACACAATACCTTCATAATGGATATAAACAAAGTTAAAACCAAGTACATCAAAGTTTCTAATGATCCATGGAAAATATGATGCGAATTAAATAAATTAATGGATCCATGTGGAGAGTTGGAGGCTAGAAAATAAAATAGTCATCGTGAAAGATATAGACCCAAGGAAAATTTAAATCGGATTGAATAGATCAATAGATCAACATGGAACACAAAGCCACAACAAAAACTAAAAGTGACCCTGTTAATTCATGATCAATAAGAGGCCACCATATGTCACCCTGTGATTGGTCACCAAAAAGGACAAAATTAAAATGTGGATCTTGATGAAATCTATGAAGGATGTTCATCATGATTGTGATAGGCAGAGGATGAAGATTCAATGATGTAATCAAAATTCATAGTGCCAAATTTTACATATAAACATCATTGTTGTTGTTATGATCTGAAGCATAGATTTGACTATGGTTTGATCCATTTGCCTATAATTCATAGTAGAGAATATTAAATTGTGACATATTAATGGTAAAATTATTAAATTCACAATGACCTAAATTCAATCACAAGTAAAATATTAAATTTACTTGTTACTAGCCAAGAATTGAAGTTTGGAAAGCGATTGTGATGTGTAGTGGCCATTATTGAAAATGTGATGTGCTCATTGTGATATGTTAGTGGAAATTTAATAACTATGATGCATTAGTGCATGTAGTTCATTAAAAACATTTTGTAATAACCTTATAATAGGGAAAATGAATTCTCTATGGTATGCTGAGAAATAAAATATCTATTGAACACAAAGAAGGAATTCTTCAGTTGTGTGATAAAACATACCAACATAAAGATTGGAAAACATAAGGATTTGAAAGAGATTTCTCAAGTGGGTGAAATATCTAGGGATTTTATGTGACCTTGTGAATGTTTTATGAATCTTAATTTTTCCTCTTTCTCAATCAGATTAAGGTTATGTAATTTCTTAGTTTAAGGTGATCACTATTGAAATCTATTTTCTCTTATTTATGGGTTGATTAGATTGAGTTTTTCTATTTTGATTGTTTCTATGGTGAAATTTTGATCATGTTAAATTATTATGGGTAGATGTGCACATGATATTGTTTTTAATGTTTTATTTTACATAAGTTATGCCACTAAAATTTAATTATAATTAATTTACCCTTATAATCTTGTGGTTGTGATTGTCTAAATTCGAGTTAGGAAACTAGATTTAGTGAATGCTAATATGTTCAAGAATAGATCTTAGATTATGTTTGTTTTAGAAAAAATAGTTTAAAAAATATCTAAATTTCTTTTTCTATCATACCATTTCCTTATTTTTATAATTTATTTATTTGATCACATTCATTGTACAATGGATTAGGGACACTATGGATATTTGTGTTTTGTGTCCTATTTTGGGTGAGATTGGGTGAACCTAGATAGAACCCCTTAGAGAAAGGTGAGGCCACATTGTAATGCCAATATATTCCTCCACCAGGGTCCATTAATAAAACCCCAAAATGCAATTAGTGCCCTAGGATACCTCACTATGATCTTAAAACAAGAGGGTTTATTCCTCAATCTATGATGTGCATAAAATACACATCAACACATTCAAACAGGTAATGATTAATACATGGAACATTTAATGAGGTGGTTTCCATTGTAATTACTCAATTTATGTATGAGATAACACAATTTCATAGCTTGACTAAGGGATTCCTAGATGATTACAAGTTCAGCCCAACTAAGAAGACAAAGTGAATCAGAGCATTGATAAAATATGTAGATATTGCACTTGAAAGAATCACAATAGATTTAGTAGATACAAAAAATAAACTATAATTTTAGTGTATCATCAATGTTTCATACATGCACTTTGAAAATGATGCATGTAAGATCATAGTGCCTAGAAAGGAAAAGGAAAAGACATAAAACAATAAAATTCATCTTTAATTGATTTTTTTACATTTTAAACTATTATTATGTCAAAGGCATTTCTATATGGGAAATACCTTCCCAATATTTTTCATTCACATCGCCCTTGTATTTGTGCTACAGTTTTAAATAATCAATCATTGTGTACACCTCACTTTTTGTGTCAGTTAGTGGTTGTCATACTTTTCACCCTAGGGTCAACTGTTAGTTTTATAATTCAATTTATTTGAGAAATTGAATGGGATATTTATACACATAATATTTTCAAACTTTTATTGATTATTGACACTTTGTATCTTATAGGAACCTATCGAGTCTCAATCTCTCTGAGTGTATGCCTTAAGGGGTACATCGAGAAAGGGGTGGGCAGACCATCGATGCTTCATAAGATTGTTTTTCCTTTTGCCACTTACCATGTACACACTCATCTTCTAAAACCATTAACTCTAAGCTTATTCTTCTTAGTCATGCCCATTCTAGTCATTTTCTTCTTTCCATCCTCATTTTTTTGCCTTAATTCCCTTTTAAATTATCGGTTGTACTAGGTTGACCCTGTATAGTTTAGGGATATTTTCACTTTTTAGGTTTCTTAGCCTTTTGGCTGACCTATCTTAGACCTAGTGAATTGTCCCTGAAAACCATATTGGTTCTACCATGGCCGAACTTGTATAGTCAACATTTTTGGGAAGATTTAGGGAAGATCTACCTATATATGTAAGTTTATTTCCAACCATTTGTAAAAATAGAAGCGAATAAAAATAAGTGTGAATGAAGATTTTCTTATTAACCATTCTACTTGAGAAATAAAGTTTAGGGTTCCATAATTTCTTTGGAGATACAAATTTTATCTTGTGAATAAGTCTTTTGGATGCATAGATAGGTTGTGTAGCCTAGAGCTGATTTATCTTTGTTATCCTTACATACCATAACAATCTCTTGTGAAGCACCTTAGCTAAGGGATAGATTAAGGCTTGGTGGGTTTGTCTTCAAAGGTAATTATTCCTAACTTTATTTCTCCTTTGCAAGATTAGATAGATAATGTAGTTGCGCTTCTTTCTTCTATGCATTAGGATTTCATATATGTTGGTGTGAGTATATGTCTTCTATGCATGTTTAGTTTAGTTATTTGTTTTGTTTTTAACCCCCAATTTGTGCCACAAGCTTTGGTGTGCATTAGATTAGATTTACTTTTTTGTTTATTAGACTTAAGTGAAATATCAAACCTTAGGACTCTTTTAGGGTTGTTGTGTGATTGTGTTAGACTGTAGGCTTTGAAACCCTACCTCACATGGTATATTGTGATAATTGATCCCCTAATCAGGTCTAGAAAATCCTCATATTGGTCATGCTCTCACTTAAAAAATGTATTCCCAATCAAAAGTGTAGGTATGCTCTATCTTCTTCGAGCCAGGATCGATTTATAGACATGATACATTTCTGATTACATACATTCTAGTGAACCCAATCTGAAACTAACCCTTGTAGGATTTATTTCATTATTTTTAGCATTATTTTTATCATATATCTATCATATTGGATTTACTCTATTGATCTAATTCTAATCTCTGTGTTTAGGTTTTAAGGAACAAGCAACTAGATCAACTCAGATGACCTAGTATAGGTTTCTAGACTTCTAGTTCAGACTACTAGGTCAACCCAGTCAACCCTCTACACTTTTATCCATCTAGATTCAACTACTAGATCAATCATGGTTGACCCTGTACACTTTTAGGCACTCAAAATTAAGATGCTAAAAATATTGGTCAACCCAGTCGATCCAGTCAATAGAGTTTTCAACTATATACCAAGGTTCTTGACTAGCAATCTTCATTCTTAGCATCTCTGATCCACCAAGGTTCCTTTCTATCTCTCAATCTCTTTATTTTTTGTATTTCCTTTCATATTTTGTAGTCTTCAAAATTTCCCCTACATAGTCAACTGGATCAACCATATCGACCCAATTGTGTTCTATGTGTTATCTGAATAACTAGGTCAACCCTGGCTGACCCTATTCATTTCTAGACCTTGTTTTTGTAGTACAAGTTCGACCCTATCAAACCTATTATATATTTTGTGCATATAGTTTCAACACTATACCTTGTTTAAAGTTGAAATTAATCCCTAAATACTAGTAATTAGTTCACACCTTTATTTTCTTATTGCTTGCATGCTTAGAATAGTTCACATAGTTTAATTAGAGGATTTTCAATTAATCATTCAGTTTCACTATTTTTTATCTTATGCATACATGACCAAATCACAAAATATAAACAAGGATTTTAATATTTGTCTACCCAAGGCCAACCTACTTGGATTCCATCACCAAGGGGGGAAGTTGACTTGATACTCTAGTTAAGTATAAAGTGTGGTTAATGGAATATTTTGGCTAAGCACCTGACACCCTTATCTCTATGGTGTGTGAAGTTAGTGGGTAGGCCCTAATACCAAGCCTATATCATTTCCACTATAGTCCCTTTCATTCAAAACTACCTGAAACCATCCTTATATTGCTATCTAGTTCCTTACTTTACAACCAACTTCCCATTACATTTAAAATCATTTATTAATAATCTAATAAAACATCTTAGGTTGACCAATTAGTTAGCTCTTTACTTTTCAATTTGATTGCTTGCTCTTTACTCAATTGGGTATGAAAAAACTTGCATTAACCAATGTTAGTGCAAGGTTTTGTATTAAATGATTCAATTGGATTTGCTAGCATTGATCTAATTGACTATTTTTTTCCCTTCAATTCTTACTTTCTTAGATTAACTACAAAAATTGTTTTGTTTCAATTCATAACTTGTTATCAACCTTTTCTTTTTCCATGTCTATTGTAATAGGTCAACCCAGTTGAACCTATACCTTTTTCTATCCTTTATGCACTATACAAGATCGACCCAGTTGACCTTGCACTATATGCAGCCCCTTTTACCCTTTTATCTAGTATTTGTTCATTTTACTAGATCGACCAAGTTGACCCTGTATAGTTTTGTAGTCCTTATTTTTGTGCTAGGTCAACCCAATCAACCTGTACTATTTCAATCAGTTCATGGTTCTTTGCTTTCTCATATCTCTTCCTTTCACTTCATCATGAACTTTTTGCTTGACATTGACACTGAGTTGCAGTCAACAAACATTATAAATCTTACCAATCCTCATAGGGTCTCCTATAGATAGAGTAGGGCCCATCTCTTGGATGCTAGTAATGTTCATATTTCCACTCACACAAATAACTATGGGACCCCTCCTAATACCTATTTGCATCATAATTATCATCTTTTCTTAGAGGACCAACCTGAGTTAGATTATACTCTTGAAATGATCTTTTTTATCTCTGAATTTCCTCAACATTGAGGAAAATATCCTTCTACCATTTACAGTCTTATGATTAGTGATCAAGTTGAAGAGCCTCATTCTCTTACTCCTACATTCTCAACTAGATTTAGGGGTATCACTTTCTTTTATTCTCAGCCTCTTCCTTTGATTATGACCTCTTCTCATACCATGATCTCTTCTTCTCTAACTTATTCCACCTACATGCCTAATATCTCAACTAACATGGCAGGTTCTACATCTAGTAGGCCTCTCTTAAGACCTAATATCCTTAATCCATTTACTAGTACTTAGTTTTCTACCCAAGATAATCATGCTTCTAATGGTTCTTCTTCTCAACCATTCACTAGTCCATCTTTTGCTACACAAATAAATTTTTCCACTAGTAAATCACACTCTCAGAATTCATCTCAAGCTCCTATCAATACTAATAGTGGTACCCAAGCCACTAATTCCAACCTTAATGCTTCTAATAATTATAATCACAAACAACAAATTTTGTTACAAACTCTTAATAAAATGAATACATTTCAAACTCATAACACAAATCAAATGATGAGAATGTAAAACCACCTTCTTCACTTCAATCTCATCCATAACCAATGGCTTGGGTCACACATAACCAAAATGTTCCCCCTCTTCCTCTTCTATATTCTCAAGGAAATCTCATTTTTAAACCTCCTTTAATAAAAAAAACCATTAAGCATCTTCAAAATGAACCTCTTACTACTCAAATTGCTAGCATTGACATAGGAGGTATAACACTTACAATTTCTTATAATAGACCAATCGATCCCACCCTTCATATTAATACATTTGGAAATATTTATAAGGATTGAGTCAAATAAAAAACCTTTGTTGCTACCAAGATCCTTTCCAAAACCCTCAAAAGTGATGCCTTGGATTGGTACAATCAACTTAGACCTCATTCTATTACTAGTTTGGAGGATTTAGTGAATGGTTTAGTTCAAGAATTTCAAACTAGTAATCTTCTTGAAACACTTTGGCCCATTTCAAAAATTATAAATAAAACAAAAATGAAACCGCTCAAGCCTTTATTAAAATATGGAAGACTTTGTCAAATAAATATGAACATAACATGGCCAATGACAATCTTTTCCATCTCTTTACCAATCCCCTCTTTCCTAAATTATAATATTGAGTCTGCACTCTCTCTCTCCATGTACCTTGGAGGAGGTTATTGACCAATATAAATGATAATATTTACTTATGCATCAATTCAAGCTACCCCAACCTTCTGTAGGTCCTCATATATTACTAAAGAACAAAAACTGTAATATTACCAATGATGGTGTTACAGATTCTTATGACACCATTCACAATGTTCAAACTATCATTCCTAACCAATCTTCAGAACCAATTCCTTTTTCTCAACAATATACTAATACTCATTTATCTTCACTAAATAACATCAATGTTCACAAACCTCTATCCTTAGCTAAATTTCTTAAGTGTCTATCTAGGCCTCTTCTATGACAGCTTGACCCTACTCATCTTATGAAATCCTAGTATGATCCTAACAAGTTTTGTTGGTTTTATTCTAGTTGGGGTCATTCTCATGATACCTGTAGATAACTTCATAATTTAGTTATGGATTTTATTATTGGACATAATTTTGATCACAATTCCATCATTTTCAAGCTTCAACAAGCTTATGAAATTGCTTTCAAATATTTTAAAACACATGACAAAACTCAAGCCGTGAATCAATCAAACACTCATTTAGCTATCTATAAGGACCCTCTTTTTAATCCCCAACCTATTTAATACACCCAAGACAAGCCCACCCCTTCCACCAATAATGTATAAAATCTTATTGGACCAACTTTTGAAGAGAATGTAATTAGCATGACTAATATGTGAAGGGCGGTTGCTTTAATTGATTCTTAACCTATCTACATTCCTCCTTCATCTAGGGCATATCATGTTATCCAAGATTCTTCTCAAAATCACTTAAATGATTTGGGGCAAGATGACCTTATTACTTTTGATGATCTAATTTATGATTCTCCCTTGGATAACACTTCCCATTCTATTTCTACCATTCTTCCATCATCTTCCAATACTAATGATAATCAAGATTCTACTAACACTTCTTCTACCATTTCTCCAAATCAACTTAAACCAATTACTTCATCATCTCAACATGATTTACAACCTTGTTCTAAACCTTCTTCTTACCAACAAAAATTTTAATACACTTCAAATCCTCCTTTCGAGGACCTCCTTAATCATTATGCACCTATATCTAACAACATTCTTATGGGCTATGATGAGTGGGATCCCATTGTAGACCTCGCTAATCTCTCATCCTCGTTTCCATTCCTTGAGCTCATGAGGACTTCTCCCCATCATAAAAACTATCTTATGCAACTACTATTTGATATGAATGTTCCTCATCCTCCTCTAGTAGGATGGGAAGTAGCTTTATCTAGTTTTGAAGATAGTATATTACAACAATGTGAAGATATGTCTTTCAATGTTTATGAAACTATAGACACTTATCTTTCCTTAAAATTTCCCATAGATTTTATGATTCCTAATGAGATTCTGCTTCATGCGGATGATCTTTCCTTATTTATTAGCATCTAAATAGGCAATATCCAAGTTAAGCATGCATTGATTGATGAGGTTTCTAGCACTTGTATTACCTCTCTTGACTTCATTAAGACCCTTAGATATTCAAAATTCAATCTCAAGTCTACACATAGCAATTTTAAAGGATATAATCAATGGAAAATGCTTCTTTTAGGTTGTGTGTGGCTTCCCATTACATCCCACCTGTCACCATCCATGTGAAGGTGATGATCTTTAACTTCCTCCTTTTTTATAACATCTTTCTTGGTAGGCTATGGACCCACTACATAAGAGCTATTGCTTCTTTCACCTACCAATGCATTAAATTCCCTCATAATAGATCCATTTACAGGATTCAAGGTGACACTAACCCTTAGAATTTTGAACAATTCCAAAATCATGGTTTGTTCAATATTCCTACTCTCGAGCCTTTTCTAAGCATTTCATTTTATGAGTCTCAATGTCTCAACTTTTCCATTAATTCAACATGAGGTTATAGTGGGCATCCTAAGCTTATTGGTAACATTCCTCCCAACCTCTTAGATTCCAATGATGATGAGCCTAATGAGATTAACCTAAAGATCAAAACTTCAAATCTCTCACCTCATCTAATCTCGTAGCCTCCTGCTTCCTTGCAACCTCACTCTCGTAAGCCTCCTTGTGATGATGTTCCCATAGTCTTAACCAAGAATATGCATTTTATTCACCATACTTCATTAGATGATAAGGTCATCCCTACTTATGTCATTGATTTTCACACCCTGGATTATGATGATGGCTATTCCTTAGATGATCCATTGTTAAGTTGACTTATATAGGCCTATGATATTGAGATTATCCATTATTGTTCTTCTTTACTTGAGTCTTTTCATGTATCTCATAATTTTCCTTCACTCATAATCCCTTTTTTTTTAATTCTTTTCCTCTTTATCATAGGGTAGAGATGACATCGATACCTCCAATTTTTTAGGATCCAAGTAGGACTATCCTCATGGATCATGCTATGACTAGGCCTTACCATTTTTCTAGGTACCTTGACCCTCATAGATGGCTTACCCCTAAGGTTATTATGACTCTTTTTATACCTTATGTAGATCCCACTCCTCCCTTAGTATATCCCTTATCATAATCCACTCCTGCTCCTACTATAGTTGAGCCCATTCTTGCTCTTGTTATAGTTGATCCTATTTCTACTCCTATTGTTGTTGATCCTACCCCTATTTTTGATTCTATTACTCCTTCCATTGAGCCTAGTTCCATTCCTTCCTCATCATCACTCTCCCTTGGTGATGGTTTGATTCTATTGCCTAAGATGGCTCCTCTACCCACCAAATGGGCTGAAGAGTATTCTTCATCTTCTCCCACTCTTATTTCATCTCCTTTCATGAGTGCTTCTAATAAAACCACTCACAAGCGTATCTATTACTTCCATGGGAAAGATAATAATTCTTCCACCCATTATCACAAGTTATGATAATATATTGATACCTTGCATCCTTCTTCCCCATCATCAGATAAATCCATACCTCCCCTGAAGCTACTTCTTGAATATCTACCTAAGTATGGTGAGGTATATTGTCTATAGAATCTATGTAGCACCCATTATATCGATCATTACCACATCCTTCAACAACATCTTAAGGATCTCTTTGTAGTTATTCTCAGACCTTCTACCACACCTCCCATAGTTAATTCCTGTAAGAAGGCTCATCCTTCTTCTCCTATGGCTCCACCTCTTGTGGTTCCATCACCTCTTATAGTCCCTTCACCATATTTTTTGCCTCCACCCATGATTCATTCACTTGTGACCTTCTCTCACCCATATATCCTTCTCCACCAGTGATTCTTGCATCTCCTATAGAGCCTACTGCCACTAATTCTCCTAACCATCCCTTTCCTAATTTCCCTCCTCAGCACGATCCTTCGAGCACTCTTAATTTTTCTATGGAGGAGATTAAAAATAAGTCTTTTCCAATACTCATTAAAGATTTATGAGACATTAGTAGAAGTTTATCTCTAACTTCATCAATATTTATCTGATGTCTTGGATAATGTGTGGAAAAATTTATCAGTATTTATGAACACATGCATGGTGATTTCACATTTTCATTTGGGTTAGACGTGTGCTCTAATTTTATCTTTATCTATCTATTATATCATTTGGCATTTTGTCAAATTTTTCCTCGTCATATATGATGATCTTACTTGTATTATATCTTTATTATATTATCATTTATATTTCACATATGATCGTCTTTATTTATCATTAATATCTCTCTTTTGATTGAGTATTTCTCAAAACTCTTTTCTTTCATCTTCATGATTGTTTGTTTTTTTATCTCTATTTTTCATGATTAATTATCATTATGACTTGGTTATACAAACCATATTCCCTTTGGTCTTTATCTCCCTTTTTACCATGTGATCAGTAAGCAAAATGATCCTACTCATTACTATCTCCTTACACCAGTCCTCTTTTTGGATCTCCTTTTTCCCTTCTTCCTTTTTCACAAACTAAGCATATACACAGTTGAGACTTGAGATCACATGCTAATTCATTGTCAAGCCTAAGTCTCCTAGTCAATATTTATCTTTGGTTACTTAGCTTCCTATATCCTTAACCTAAATCTCATTTGTGTGTATCACTACATCTCACATGATTGGTCATTCCAAGTTCGTATGGAGGAGGAATCTTAAAGAGCCAAAAAAAAGATAAAATCCAAATCATTTAAACAAAATGTAGTGATACAAAAGGCAAAATTATTCTTAGAAATAAAATCATACTAAAATATGTGATTCAAAGCACATCCCCTTCTTCTAATTGAAGCTCAAACTCCACAATTGGTCTCACGATAGAGCCAAGGTCCTTTACGGTGTGGTAGGTTAGTAGATTAGAAGAAGAGAATTAAAAAAATCTCTTAGTGCTACCTACTTTCTCTCATAAGTACCCAATCTTCGTAGTATACTGATGACTCTATAAGGGGTCCTGAAGAATGGGGAACACATCATAGGAAGGTAAGTCCATTTTCTTTTTCTTGTACCAATCTACCTTCATGAGTTGATCTTAGTAGCACATTTATTTGCCTACAAAGCTTTATGTCTATAGCGAATAGGTTTTCTTTGTACATAGATTACCACTAGTCATTTAGTGTCTTCTCATGTCCTTAGTATTCCTCTTATCTCCTAAGGTCTTCTCATAAGATGCCTAAGTCTTAATTTTTATATTCCCTATATTCCTCATATTTCCTTTTGAGAAATATTGTTTTGTCTACTGATCACTCCCCTTGAGATTTCATTTATGAGTTGCTTTGTAAGACCATGGATAAGACCTGGCCATCCTCATAAATTACCATTTATTTTCCTTCCTATTACCCACATCCTTGATTACCTAATTTTATTTATTTATTCCATTCCATTGATGTTCTCTTTGTGAGTTGCAATGTAAGACCATGGATAGGACCCGACATTCCTCACAATATTTTTTGATACCCAAATCACAAACAAAATTACATGTGTCAAATATGAGATAAGATTATATTGATTATGAAGTTACATGTCATTGGCATGATTTTTAGCTTGATTTAGTGTGTTTTATGCTCACTTCATTTCCCTTTCACCTTTTTATCTTCTTATTTTTTGAGTGCATGTAAGAATACAACAATTTCTTAAATTTTTCATACTTCTTAGCTTGAATTAGTGAGATCAATTTAAGACCAATCTTTTGCCAATTTTGTTTTTTATCTTATACTTCTCAGCATGATATAGTATAATTGATTTACTTAATTCATTTGTTTTATACCATTTATGCCCTTTTACATACCTTCCATTTTATTACATTATTGTCAAACTTTCCAACATGAATTAGTATGATTTTACTTGTTTTAATTTGGTGAAAAAATCTTTCACTTTATTTTAAAAACAAATCTTTTTTTTACCATCTTGTTTTACCATTTCTTGGTTCTTTATACTTAGTCATTTTATTATTATTACACATTTCTCATCTTGAAATAGTGTGTAGTACATTTGTTTCATTAATTATATCTTACCAAGTCTTTTTTTGTCTATTTCTTTGTAACCATGCATGTGTTTTTCATAATGCTTGAAAATAAACCACATCTCATATATTTCCTATAGCATATATAACAAATCTAAATACATGTACTAGAAAGAAATATATCCAAAGTATCCATAGCCTCAACCATAATAAACCATAATGACAATATACACAACCAATAATAATATGTCAAAATGATATATATATATATATATATATATATATATATATATATATATCATGAATTTAATACAATAAATACATCTATATACAGTGCTCCAGCTCTATGGCTGGGCTCCATCATGTCTATCCCATGGCCTAGCCACGTTACCTACTAAAGCCTCAATCTGACTCCTCTAAATAGTATGTTATAAGGAAGTCATTTGGGATATCAATCCCTCTACCTATCCCTATAGGTATGCTACCTGTACCTATTACTGTATTAGATAGGTTCGAATATTTATCACCTATATTATTGTGGCTAGATGTATATATCTCTCCTCATCTAGGGCCTACCATGCCCACATCTCACCTGCACCCATCTCTGCTAGTGGATGCATCCTCTCTTTATATGCTTATATTTGTATCACTACCTCCCCAGCTATTCTAAGCTAGTGTGCCTAAGTTGGGGTAGATGGTATGTTGTGCTGAGTGTTATTTAACTCTTCATTTAATCAATTTTTCATATTCATGTCTATCAAACCAAGGTTAGTGTCTAAAGCTATATGCAATAGAAATGGTGATGGTAGATTTATAGATTGATAAATGCTTTATAAAACACTTGATAAAACTTAACCATTAATTTAACTAATTCAACTCTCTGCTTGAAATCAAAACACACTTTCACACTTGCTTGAAATTGTAAATTTAAATCTAATTCACACTTGATGAAACTATAAATCTAAATCTAATTCAAACTTGTTGAAACTATAAATCTAAATCTAATTCAAACTTTCATGGAAATATAAATCTATGTCTAATTCACACTTTTTTTTTTAATTTAAATTTAACTCTCCATTCACACTTGCTGGAAAAATGAAATACTATTGAAATGTAAACCCAAAATCTACTATTTTATGAATGACTAAGACATGCAATGATTGAAGATACTTTGATTGTCTAATAATGGAGAATTAATTCAACATAAATATAAATACCATACAAAAATTATTGGTTCTAAGGAGAGTGGGCCCTTACTCTTCTTAGAGTTAGGAATGTAATCTACTCTACTAAAAACTGGAATAATTTTGCATTAACTCATGAAAGCTGGAAAGTTTGCAATATTCTTGGAGCTCAAAATGTAATTATATTCATTACTATTTTACTCCAGATGAAAATGTACATATCTTATGTGGAAAAATAGAACTACTAGTCAATTTATTGCTCCCCAAAGATAGGAGATTCAGATTGATTATAATCCTAGAGAATCCAACTATTATCACAAGAGTTCTATTATCCCTATAATAGTTTTATGGTCCAAATATATAAAAAGTGTATCAAAATTGAATCCTTTTTAAAATGTAAAAAAAAATTCCTTTGGTGTGATCCATTTGTAACCATCCTTCTTTCCTACAACTCTCATATTTCTCAAATCTCATATCTGCAAAGTCCATAGAAATAGACCTACAGAGTCTGTAGATTTTTATTCTGCAGTGTCCATAGAAGTAGTTCTACAGAGTCTGTAGAAGTGGTTCTACAGAGTCTATATATGTTAGCTGAGTGAGTTTGTATCTTTTAGAAAACTAGAGCCACAACTAGAGCTTCTTCCAAATGTTGCTTTTGTCACCTTTCCTATCTATTCTTTCAACATCAACACACTAAAACATGCTTCTTGTTAGGTAGAAATGATAACATAGTAACTCAATCTCTGGTTTGACATAAATGAGATAAAGTATCTATTTTTCATGTTATAGTAAACTAAAATTCTATGATTTTCATAATATTAGATCCTTAGAGAGATAAAATGAAAGAATTTCCATGTCAATAATGAGCCATATTTTGGGCTCATCATCTCCCCCAGACTTTACCTTTTGCAAGTCCCATTAAAAAATTTTAGCTGGTGTCATCACTTTTGAATCTATCTTCCATGACTTTGCTTAGATCATAATCATCAAATTCATCCTCAATATGATTGTCTTCATCACTGGTAAAGCCTTTGTACATTTGAACCATTTGTTTCCATATATCAAATTGTTCATCTAATTGGGCTATCCAGTTCTGCCATCCTAGAATGGGTATTAGTAACAAAGGGGGTATGTACCACATTTCAATCCATATATTTTTCCCATTAGAATTCAATGCTGCTACAATCTCATTAAGGACTACTTCAGCTCTTTTTCTACTCCATCTCAAATTATTAGGAGACATAACCTCACATCTCTTCAGAGACATAGGTAATTGATCCCATCTTTTAACACCAGCAGTAAGAACTGACTCAAAGTTTTGTCTTATAAATAGATCAAATGAAACTGTAAAATTATATAAGGCTTTCAAATAATTATCTTTAACACTAGGCTTGTAATAGGCACTCATGAAATCTTTTTTGATTGCTCTAGAAATGGGATAAGTTAGTCTAATACATAGTCATGTGGTCTTGACATACCTTATATAATCTTCAAATCTATCTTTCCAAGCCAACTAATTTTTGAAATTAGAATGAGGGATCTCAACTGGACTTCCCCTACATGTAAATTGATCAAGAATTGTGTGTTCATGTTCTCCTAATATAAAATCATGTATGTAGAACTCACAAAGAAGATCTTGATTATAAGGGTCAAATTTGTAAAATATTTAAAATAATGTAGCAGGATCTAAAATCTTGTAAGGAAGATGGCAAGATATTTTGAGGATCTGCCATCTATACAATTGTTCAAACAAAAATAAATTATATGCAGAGGAGGGTTATCTACAGGCCAGAATAGCTTCTCCTAATTGGTAAGAATTTTGCAAATCTTACTCTAGAGTTTGGTTTTTGATGCAGGAGCATCACTGTGCTTGGAAATTTATTTGACATGTTAGTTCCCGCCATTTCTTTATTTTCAAAGTTTTCAAATTTGTCTATTTTCAAATAAAACAAAACTAATAGCTTACCTCTGCAGATTTTAAGTCTGTTGGGTGAGATATCTGGCGAATTGATTCTTCTTATGTTAGAAGAACCGTTTGCATTTCATTTTTGGAGGCTGTTGTTGTTTAGCCTAATATATGATCGGATATCTAAGTGATAACCATATGCTTTGTATGAGGATTTGTGTGTGAAAAATAGGGGATATGTGTTGACAATTGGAGAAAGGGCGCAGTGGGAGAAGGATCTGCAATTCACAGACCAACATAGATGTAATCTTCTTGTTTTATTAATAAAATTTGTGTTATTGAATGAACCATTGCTGTTGGCTGAATAAAACCATGAGATTTCACTGCTGGAACGTTCCAATGTTCAGGTCAGTTTCCTGTTGGGTCGCAGAGCACTGCTGGGTCATTTTAAGTGTGGGTTGCAGTGGAGTCTGGCGCTGGTTCTATATCACCATTGGGTCGTGTCACAGTTGGGTTGAGAGTCCATGCAACATATGATTGTCGGGTCATTGATCTTTGCAACGTATGATTGTTGGGTCGTTGTAAATGTATTGATTTTAATTTTGGTTATTTCAAAGTATATGTTCTGCTGGCATTTCAATGTTGGAGTGAAAGCCCACGTTACTTTTGTGACTTGCAAGGAATCTTATGCTGTCAACATTGCTCTACTGCTGACTATGAAATTGTGCACTGGGGAAAGTGTGAAGAGTCTTTTGGTCTTTAGAAAAGATGTTTGTGAAGACTTCGAAGAATACTGTCTAGATTGTAAGAACAAATCCAGGTGACAATTTGTTTTGTTTCAAATACATATAGAGTTTAGTTAGATAGGTCAGAAAATCAAATTTTCCCTTTAAATCAAAATGATGTGTTATCAAGAGGAATCCAGATGATAGTTGTGAGAATAAAATGTTTGTTAAGAATATATAGTCAGCCCTGTTTGTATTCTAGAGGTCTGTTTCATCATTTGGTATCAGAGCCCAAGGGATTGTGCACAATCTAAAGATCCAAGAGAAGAAGCAAGATGGCCATGAGAATTAGGAACAGAGGTAGAGCTGGAGGAAGGAGACCTGGAGGATAGGTTGCACTAGCAGAAAAGATTAGGAACCTGACAGCTAGGCTACAAGATCTAGAGATAGCTCAAAGAAGAGGCACTGACATGGGTGAAGTCAGTGATAGAGAGGAGGAGCCACCAGAAGATGAATTAGTGGTGGAAGAAGAAACAACTAAAGATAGGTTGATTAGAGCCATTATGAAGGTGAACACAAAGCCAAAAATGGAGGTTCCAATGTATGAAGGTAATTTGAATGTGGAAGAATTAATTGATTGGATTAATGCATTAGACAAATATTTTGAGTATGAAGGAATTGAAGAAGATGATAAGAAAGTCAGGTATGCCATGACAAGGCTAAAGAGCCATGCATCCCTGTGGTGGGATGGAGTGCAAGAAGAAAGAAGGAGGAAAGGGAAGCCAAATATCAGAAGCTGGGATAGAATGGTAGCAAAAATGAAAGGTAAGTTTATGCCTAAAGATTATCAAGTCAATATTTCTAAGCAATTACAAAATTTGAAGCAAAAAGAGATGTCTGTAAAAGAATACACTGAAGAGTTTTACAGGTTAACTATAAGATCAGGTCATGTTGAGGATGACACAGAGAAGGTAGCTAGATACACTAATGGTCTAAAATTTACCATTCAAGATGACATTAGTCTTCTCATTCCTAAGACAGTTGAGGAGGCATATCAATTTGCCTTGAAAGCTGAGGAGAAAATTGCAAGAAAACAAACATTCTTCTCAAGAGGAAGGGGTAGATCCAATAGAGGAAGAGGATTTCAAGGAGGTAGAAGACAATTGCAGACATCTCAAGAAGAGGCCAGCAGCTCACAAAGCTCAAGGGGCAGCTATACACCAAGAGGAAGGAGGCCATACCAAGGATATCAAAGAGGAAGAGGAAAATTCATGGGCAAATGTTTTAAGTGCAACAAGTATGCAGGACACAGGGCATATGAGTGTCCAGAGAACCCTTCTACCAGCCATGAGAGGGGTGTACATATGACTCAAGGTGAAGAAAAATTTGAAGAAGTTGCAGCAGCTTATGAAGATACCCCAGAAGAAGGTGAGTCTCTTTTAATGAAAAGAATCTTGTTAAAGCCAAATAAAGAAGTTGTAGAACCACCTCAAAGGAAAACTTTATTTAGAACCACATGTAAAAGTAAAGGTAAATGTTGTAAGGTCATCATAGACAGTGGAAGTACTGACAATCTTGTGTCAACTGAGATGGTGGACAAACTAGGCTTGAAGAAGGAGGTACATCGTACACCTTATCAAGTTTCTTGGCTACAAAAAGGACACAAACTCCTGGTAAGTGAACAATGCAAAGTAGATATTTAGATAGGAACATATAAGGATCAGATTTTATGTGATGTCATGCCCATGGATGTATGTCATATCTTGCTTGGAAGGCCTTGGCAATTTGATAGGAAGGCCATGCATGATGGAAGGCAGAATATATATATGTTTGAAAAGGATGGGATCAAGCATACACTCACACCATTAAAAGAAGAGGCTGATATTGTTTTAGGATAGACATCTAAAGTATTGATAGTGAGTGGTAAAGAGTTTCTACATCAAATGAAGAAAGAAGAGGTAAACTTTGATGTAATTGGTAAGCCAAGGAGTGTAGTCACTAGTACTAAGTTGATTGATTTTCCATTAGAGATTCAAGATATGTTGAATGAGTACATTGACATTGTGGTAGATTATTTACCTAATGAGTTACCACCATTGAGAAGTATTAGCCATCACATAGACTTGATTCCAGGAGCAAATCTTCCAAACAAGGCTGCCTACAGGTTGACACCAAAGGAAAATGAAGAGATCAAGCACCAAGTTTGAGAATTGTTAGACAAAGGATTGGTAAGAGAGAGTTTAAGTCCTTGTGATGTCCACACAGTGTTGAGTCCTAAGAAGGATGGGAGTTGGAGAATATGTACAGACTCCAGAGCAATCAACAAGATTACTATCAGGTATAGATTTCCATTGCCTAGAATTGATGACTTACTTGATTGTTTGAGTGGAGCTACATATTTCTCTAAGATAGACTTGAAAAGTGGTTACCATCAGATTAGGATAAGAGAAGGGGATGAATGTAAAATAGCCTTCAAGACCAATGATGGACTCTATGAGTGGTTAGTTATGCCATTTGGACTAACCAATGCACCAAGCACCTTCATGAGACAGATGAATGAAGTGTTGAAGGAGTTCAGTGAAGGATTGAAGATGGATAAGGATAAAATTAAGGCTATACTTGAGTGGCCTACACCCAGGAGCACATATGAGGTAAGAAGCTTTCACGGTTTGGCTAGATTTTATAGGAAATTCATAAGAAATTTTAGTGGAATTGTTGCTCCAATGATAGATACAATCAAAGGTGATAAAAGAAGTTTTTGTTGGACTGAGGCTACTGATAAGAGTTTCAGATTATTGAAAAAGAAGGTAACTGAAGAACCAATCTTAACCTAACCTGATTTCAATAAGCTTTTTCAAGTAGAATGTGATCCTAGTGGAACTGCAATATGCGTTATTTTAAGCCAAGATGGGAAGCCTATAGCATACTTTAGTGAAAATATAAGTGATGCTAAGAAGTACTCAACCTATGATCAAGAATTCTATGCACTTGTACAGGCTTTGAAGAAATGGAGGCACTATCTTTTGCCTAAAGAATTTGTTTTGTTCACTGACAACTATGCTTTACAGTTCATTAGCAATCAGAATAAGTTGAATCAAAAGCATGTCAAATGGATTGAATTTTTACAAAGCTTCACATTCACTATTAAGCACAAGAAAGGACAATCTAACAAGGTTGTAGATGCTCTAAGTAGGAGAAATCTGATCATGCAGGAGTCTCAAGTAAGTATTTTGGGATTTGAAGATTTAAAGGAGTTATATAAGGAAGATCCAGACTTCAAGGAACCATATGAAGCTTGTATGAATCCAGTGGGGGTTGATACAAGTCCTTGGATAGATTTCATGGTTCAAGAGGGTCTGTTGTTTAGAGGTAGCTAGCTTTGCATTCCCAAGAGTTCCATGAGAGAGAATTTGTTGAAGGAAAAGCATAGTGGCAGCTTATCAGGACATTTTGGGCAGAATAAGACATTAGCACAATTGAGTGCTCATTACTATTGGCCAGGTATGGGTACTGATGTTAAGAAATTTTTTGAAAGGTGTAAAATATGCCAATATGCCAAGGGAAGTAGTCAAAATGTAGGTTTGTACCAACCACTACCCATTCCAAATAGACCTTGGGATTCAATAAGCATGGATTTTGTACTTGGTTTGCCAAGAATGCAAAAAGGTCATGATTCCATATTTTTTGTGGTAGATAGGTTTTCAAATATGGCTCATTTTATTCTATGTTCAAAAACAAGTGATCCTACTCACATAGCTAATCTATTCTTTCAAGATGTTGTTAGATTACATGGATTGCCTAGAAGCATTGTTTCTGACAGGGATACCAAATTTGTTGGACACTTTTGGAGAACCTTATGGAAGAAATTGGGAACACAATTGAGTTTCAGTTCAGCCTATCATCCTCAAACTGATGGCCAAATAGATGTTGTCAATAGGAGCTTGGGCAACATATTAAGAAGCTTGGTAAGTATGCATCCAAAACAATGGGATCTTACACTTGCACAAGCTGAATTTGCCTATAATAATTCTCCTAACAGAAGTACAGGATTGATTCCATTTCAAATTATGTATGGAATGCATCTAAGAGGTGTGTATGAGTTAAGAAATCTAAGTAGCATGGAGACAAGGAGTGCTGATGCAGAAGAATTTGCCAATGCCATGCAAAATTTGCATGAACAGGTAAAGAAGAAGCTTGAAGAAAACACCATCAAGTACAAGCTAAGGGCAGATCAAAAGAAAAGAGAAATCATTTTCAATATTGGAGACTTTTTTCTTTCTCATCTCAGAAAAGAGAGGTTCCCAAAAAGGGAATACAACAAGCTAAAGGTAAAGAAAATAGGACCATGCAAGGTAATAAGAAAGTTTTCAAATAATGCATATGAAATAGAATTGCCATAAGGAATTGGAATTTCTCCAATCTTTAATGTTGCAGATCTATATCCATACAAAGATAAAGGACAAACAGCCAAAGAAACTGAAATAGGGGTAGATGAAGTTATCCAATGGGAGCAGCAACTACCAAAGGAAGTGCCAAAAGAGATTGAGAGCATTTTAGACAAACAAATGGTTAAAAAGACAAGGGGCAAAGAATATTTCCAGTATCTAGCTAAGTGGAAGAATCTACCAGCTGAAGATGCAACATGCTTGACTACAAATGACATCCTTAAGTTGGGCACAAGCATAGAAGAACTACTGAAGAAAAACAACAAGTGAAGAATACTCCTTTTGCTCTTTGGAAGAATGATGCAGGAGCATCATTATGCTTGGAAATTTATTTGACATGTTAGTTCCCACCATTTCTTTATTTTCAAAGTTTTCAAATTTGTCTATTTTCAAATAAAACAAAACTAATATCTTACCTCTATGGATTTTAAGTCTGTTGAGTGAGATATCTGGCGAACTGATTCTTCTTATGTTAGAAGAACCATTTGCATTTCATTTTTGGAGGCTGTTGTTGTTTAGCCTAATATAGGATCAGATATCTAAGTGATAACCATATGCTTTGTATGAGGATTTGTGTGTGAAAAATAGGGGATATGTGTTGGAAATTGGAGAAAGGGCGCATTGGGAGAAGGATCTGCAATTCGCAGACCAACATAGATGTAATCTTCTTGTTTTATTAATAAAATGTGTGTTATTGAATGAACCATTGCTGTTGACTGAATAAAACCATGAGATTTCACTGCTAGAACGTTCCAATGTTCGGGTCAATTTCCTGTTGGGTCGTAGAGCACTGCTGGGTCATTTTAAGTGCGAGTTGTAGTGGAGTCTAGCACTGGTTCTATATCACCATTGGATCATGTCATAGTTGGGTCGAGAGTCCATGCAACGTATGACTGTTGGGTCACTAATCTTTGCAACGCATGATTGTTGGGTCGTTGTAAATGTATTGATTTTAATTTTGGTTATTTCAAAGTATATGTTCTGCTAGCATTTCAATGCTGGAGCGGAAGCCCACATTGCTTTTGTGACTTGCAAGGAATCTTATGCTGTCAACATTGCTCTGTTGCTGACTATGAAATTGTGCACTGGGGAAAGTGTGAAGAGTCTTTTGGTCTTTGGAAAAGATGTTTGTGAAGACTTCAAAGAATATTGTCCAGATTGTAAAAACAAATACAGGTGACAATTTGTTTTGTTTCAAATACATATAGAGTTTAGTCAGATAGGTCAGAAAATCAAATTTTCCCTTTAAATCAAAATGTTGTGTTGTCAAGAGGAATCCAGAGGATAGTTGTGAGAAGAAAATGTTTGTTAAGAATATATAGTCAGCCCTGTTTGTATTCTAGAGGTCTGTTTCATCAGTTTTTGGTTTCAAATTCTTGTTTTTCATCTGCTAGTACTTTATTTGAAGCAATTAAAACTTTATTCTCCTGCTTGAGTGTTTGAAACTCCTCTTGAGCTTGATGCAATATTTCTAGTGGAGGAATGTATGGATTACTAGCCTAACATCCCTGATCAACAAACACTTTAGGAGGAGTAGGTTGACTATCAATTTTAGGAATAGCAACAAGAGTTGTCTGAGAAGATTTCACCAATTTTAGTTTTAACAATTTATTTCATTTCTCAAGACTCTTTATATATATCCATGTATTGATCTCTTCCTCTTCCTTCTATTATATTGTTTGTTTTTATTCCTTAATTTTCAAAGCAAACTTTGAAGATATTGTTTCCAATGTTTGTACTAAGTCAGAATTAAGCTTATCCTTAGTGTGTAGTTTGCTAATTATGTACACAATATCAAATTCATATTGTTGGATCCATGTTTGGGCTTCAAAAATCTCTTTGGTTAACTACATGATAGGACTCTTTGGGCTAGATGATTCTTCTTCTTCAAATGTACATGGAGTTTTGCCTTTATCCAATGGAGCTTGTTATTCTTCTACTGTGTTGCTTTGCTCAAGTTCTAGTTCTTATGTTTTTACTAGAGAATTTCTTAATTCCTCCAATGGTTGCATGGCAGGGCTTTCCTCCAATTCTTCTATAGGAGCTACTTCAAGAGCCTCTTGTTCTCTTATAGATTATTGTACTAATGATTGAGATAGTTATTTAAGACTATTGAAAGTGTTTGCTACTTCTTATTCATCTTCATCTAGAATGATTAAATTTCATCTTATTTTCTTAGTTTTTTGAACTTCATTTGGTTGTTCTTATATTGTTAAGTCCTTAGCCTTCTCAGGTTCTATTGAGGGAGAATTTTTTTTTTCTTCTAGAGTGGAGGGTTAGTTTGTCAACTGGTTCTTGAGGTTTTTGTGGAGGCCTTGTGAGTTTTTGAGTAGTTGAAGACCTTGTAATTATATTTGAAGAGGGAGGAGTTTATTTGACAGTTGTTGATTGTTTCTATTTTCTTTTTAAATTTTGCTTCTTGGGTTTTGGAGTAGTTTTGGAAGATAGCTTCTGTGACTGATTTGATCCTAATGTCCCTGCTTCTTCTTGTAAAAGTAGGGCTAGAATTTGTCTAATGACTCTATTTTAAAGGCTTCCCAAAAATTGTTACCCTTGTTGTAGGAAAATATGTTGAATAATCAGGTAAATGAGGCCATGATGCCTGAGGGAAGCATTAGGGGTGGTGGTCATTCCTTGGAGGGCATCATACAAGAAATATGGAAGATTAATTTTGTACTAGAGATTTTTTCTATCATATTTTAAATGCAATAATATTTTCATGGCTTCTCCTCCCAAAAGGCTACATTGCCTTTCACAAGTAACATATTTAATTACCCATGATGCAACAGATTATTAGGGCTCTAAAAGTGAGTCTCTATGGATACCCTTAGCTTTCCCTTTTGAATTAATTAAACATGTAGCTTCAGTCCATTTATTACCATTAAATTGAGTAATTAGATCATTAAATGAAACTCTTCTTGGTACTTTCATTCCTTCATTTGGAATTTCAATGATTTCACTAATAACCTAACTAGATATTGGAATAACTATTCCTTCAATAGTAGAAAAATTAGGAGTAAAGTTTTTCACAAATTCACTTATCAGTGGTTCATAGAATCCCTGAAACTTCTAGATGAATGGTAGCCAACCATTTGCCTCAAATAATACTACAAAATCCCTATCACTAAGAAACTTGGTGGCATTCTTTGGCTCTGACGTAATCATTTACCCCATGCTTTTTGATGTGAATATGGTAACTAAATTGATCTTTGACTATGAAAATATTGCTAAATATAAGCAAGGTTTTACAGTGATTATCCCCTTTTGAAATCCACAAAAAACATTTCAAATGCACTTCATAGTTACCTCTATGGTGAGTTATGCATGTAGGGTTAATATCACATAGGCTAGAAATAGCATAATCATGAATTCGCACGCATTTAGCCATGTACTTGGCATCTACATAGTGGAACTACTGACTATTGTTGTGCCCTAGCTGATGACATGACTATTGAGATGATGGCATGGTATGGGGTGGTTTAATTACTCACATGGGGGGATGGTAATTGTGTTTTTCACTGTAAGATTCTACCATATAATGATTAAACCATTTTGATTTAATGCTTTTGATAGGATGATGCAATAGCCTCATCATAATGATAATGATACGAGGGATTATGTTTGATCAATTATGACAGGTGGACCTTCACTCCTCACTCTGCATGTTATGATGAATCCTCTTTACGAAATAAATGATTATCCCTTTGTACTTTATCATATTTGTAAAGTGAATCTTATTTAAATCAAAAAACTTCTAGGGTACTAAAATATGAGCATAGTCGTACCTCAGATCTTGTCCATCTTGTGCCATTTATCTCGTACAAGTAGATTTGCATGAATTAGTTAGCATATTTTACGGATCAATTCTAATATTTATTGCATGTGGAGTTCAATCTTGATCAACATGACCTAAGTCCCTATTTTTCTATTTTTTCCACTTGTCCAACCATTGGTGGTTTTCTAACCAAGGCCCTTTTATGCAATACATGACCAACCAACAGGTTGGTTTTTCACTCATGTACTATCAATAGTGTCCTTAAAAGGATTTTCACTATTCAATTTTTTTTATATGATCTAGAAGAGCAACATCAAGGAATAAGTTTCTTGGAAGAAATAAGTAATTCCAAGAAAGTTACCTGGTATTGCATAGTCTGGACAAATTCCTCCTTGTTAAGAGGCTTCTAGTAAAGTTTTAATCTATGTCCATTGACTAGCAGAGTCCTCCTACTATCATCAATGGGCATTAACTTGATATAACCATTTTCAAATACCTCCTCTATTTGATATGGTCCTAGCCATCTTATCTACATTTTCATTTTGAATTGTTAAAATTTTGAGTCAAACAATAATTCCCAATCTCCTTTCTGAAACTTTTATGGTTTGATGTGTGAATCATGTCAAATGTTCCTTTGATTTTTCACTAATTCAATCCTTTGTAATGATTCAACTCTCATTTCATCAAGTTGATTGAGTTGTATGAGTCTTTCCTTCTGTGCTTCTTCTAATTTAATTCCTACTTATGATGTTTTTAATGTTTGAAATTCAAACTCAATAGATAATAGAGGTTTCTCACCATAAACTAGCTCATAAGGTGAGAAGTCAGTAGTTGTTTTCCAAGTAGTATGATAAGCCCAAACTGCTTATGGTACTTTGGCTGCCCAATCTTTCCTATTGGTACTAACAATCTTTGTTAGAATAGTTTCTAATTCTCTATTTGTCACTTCAACTTTTCTATTAGCTTTTGGGCGATATGGAGAAGAATTCATATGCTGACCTTGATAAGTCTTCATGAAGTATTCTATCATATTTGACATAAACTAGGGTCCCTAATTTGAAACTACCTCCCTTGGAGCACCAAATCTTTGTATAATTATAAAGTACAATAAGTTTGCCACAAATTCTTCTCGAGCATGAGTCAAAACTTCAACTTCTGTCCATTTGGTGACATAGAATGTGCAAACAAGTAAATACTCCTTTCCTCTAAAAGGGGGGTCCACAGGTCCAACAATGTCAATTCCCCATTTCTCAAATGGTTCCAAAACTAGTTGAGGAGGGAGAGGCATTTTAGTTGAAAGAGTGGGTTTTCCCATTCTTTGACATGCATCAGACTGTCTAACAAATTTATTGACTTATTTGTGAATATGAGGCCAATAATATCCTGCTACAAGGATTTTGTGTATAGTTCTTTTGGTTGAATAATGTCCTCCCCCTAATTCATCATGATAAGGCCTGATGATGTCATATGTTTCATCAGTTATGACACGCCTCCAAAACACATGATCAAGCCTAAGTTTAAACATTATTCCTTTAATCCATTTAAAATAATAACTTTGTTTGATTAAAAAAATTCTTTCTTTATGTGAAAAATGTGGAGGAAACTTTCTTGTAGCAAGGTAGTTAGCTATGTCAGTAAACCATGGAGATTCTACTGAGATAGAAAATAATTATTCATCTAAAAAATCATCTTCTATTGGTAATTCCTCACCTAATGTGATGATTCTGGACAAAAATTCAACAACCACATTAAATTTCCCTAGTTTATCTATGATAGTGATATCAAATTCTTGTAAGAGCAACAACCATCTGATAATTCTTCCTCCCACTATTGGTTTATTGATAAGATACCTAATGGTTGAATGATCTGTATAGATAAATACCTTGTAGCCTATTATATAATGTTTGAATTTATTTATTATATAGACTACAGCAAGAAATTATTTTTCAGTTGTGGTGTAATTTCTTTCAGTAGAAGTCATGTTTTTATTGATATAAAAAATAGCATACATATGACCAATATCATCTTTTTGTCCTAGGATTGCACCCATTATTATATTAGAAGCATCTGTGTATATATGGAAAGGTTATGTCAAATCTGGTCCTCTTAATACTAGAACAGTGTTGATCTTTGCTTTGATTGTCTCAAAGGATTGTTGGCAATCATCATTCCATATAAACTCACTATCCTTTGTAATCAAAGCAAACATTGGAGCACCTATTTTATTAAAGTTGTCTATGAAGCATCTATAATAACCAACATGGCCCAGGAAACTCTTAACTTCTATTTATGTTTGTGGAATAGGGAGGTTGGAAATTATTTCAATTTTCTTTTGGTCTACCTGGATTCATTTTACGGAAACATGATGTCCTAGCATTATTCACTGATCCATCATTAACAAGCATTTTTCATGGATTAATGATAGTTGATGATCCTAACATCTAGTTAAAACTCTTTCCAAATTGATAAGAGCTTCCTCATAGGTCTCTTCATATATTGTAAACCATCCATGTAGACCTCTACACAATCATTTGTGAGGTTAGAGAATATTGTTAAAATTGCTCTTTGAAATGTTGTTGGAGCATTACAAAGTCCAAAGGGAAGTACTTTTTATGTGAAGGTTCCTCAAGGATAGGTGAATGTAGTTTTGTCCTAATCCTCAACTACAATTGTGATTTGGTTATATCCACTAAATCCATCTAGAAAAGAGAAATATTTTTTCCTTGCTAAATTATCAAGAACTTGATCAATGAAGTGCAAAGGAAAATGATCCCTTAAAGTGGATTTATTCAATTCCCTATATTCCACACGCACATGCCATTTCCCATTATTTTTTAGCACAATTACCAATGTTGAAACCCATTGCCTATCTGAAATAGGATAAATAAATCCTACATCCAGTAATTTGTGAATTTATGTTTTAACTGTGTTTTAATGTTGGGTTTATTCTCCTCTATGGTTGTCTCACTAGTTTTACTAACTCTATATAAATGTAATGTGTATAAATATTTGGATGAATCCATTTCATGTCATTATAATCCCAAGAAAAATCTTTGGTGTGTCATTTTAGGACTTCAAAAAGTTAAACCTTCTCATCATTTGTCAACCAACTATTGATGTTCAAGACTTTCTCAGGTAATATCATGAGAGGTTTTATGTCTAGATATTTAGATTCTACTTTTTTAAATTCACTAATTAGTGAATTTAGAGGATAATGATGGGGAAGAAATATATGAAATGTGGTTATATTTTTAACAAACCCATCTCCAAGAGGAATAGCTCTTGCTAATAGACAATGGAATGCACTTAAGAACTATGTTTGTTGTGTTTCTATGCAATTCCATACACTTTCTTAGATCATCCTATGGTCATATGATGAAGAAGCATCAAGAGCATTGGGAGAATAGACCATTGGTAAATTTACACAGTCCATAGATTCTAGACTGGTACAGTCCATAGATTTTGGATTGACAAAATCCGTAGACTCTGGACTGGCATAGTCCGTAGATTCTAAACCTATTCTTATATCATCTAATTTTTTTAAATTCTTTGTAACTATAATCATGGCCAAGGTTTATAGATCATTTGTGTTATTATCTAACTTGTCTACCCAAATGTTTTCTATGTGGTTTACTGATGGTTTTGTAGGAGGATACAAGAAAATGCATTTGGATCTTAGACCATTAAAAATGGTCATGTCTCTTGACCTGCAATCAATTAGTGCAGCTACAGTAGTTAGCCATGGTCTTCATAATATTAGAGGATATCCTAAATTCTTTATTTTGGGTTACAGTATCATAAAATCAAATGGATATTCCCAAGAGTCAATAAGTACTACAACATTTTCTATAGTTCCTTCAGGTTTGGTTATAGACTAATCCACCATTTCGAGAATGGTAGATATAGGTTGCATTTTTGTGAGGGACAATGTTTGGACAATGTCAGTTATCATGACTTTGATAGCTACCCCTAAATCCACTAAAACATTAGGAATTTCCTTTCCTTCTATTATGATTGTTATAGCTGGATTACTTGGATCTACATACTTGGGTATTAACAACTTTCCTGCTAATAAATCAACTACCTTACCATCAATGTGTATGGTTTTTGGGTATTATTTATCTCTTCCAAGAATTTTAACACACAAGTTCCTAATGAGTTTGTTTAATTCTAGAATGTCTTTAATAGCTTGTAACAAGGGTACTTCAATGTTGATCTTTTACAATTCATGGATCATGTCTAATTCTTGTCTAATTTCATCTCCCATCAATCTTTTAGGAAAAGGAACTGCTAGCATAGTGGTTTTTTCCTTGTGTTTTTCATAATTTTCATTGATTTCTATTTCCTTATTGTTTGACAATTTTGTTTCTTCTTTTTCATTAGGTACTTCAGAAATGAGAATTGGAAGTTCTTTTATTATTTTTCCTAATCTTAGTTATATATTAGAATAATCAATAGCTCCCACATTCATTGTGTCCCCTTGTTCATTAACATAAACAGGTGATGGTGGTGTATTTTTTGGATTAGCTATTGGTTGAGCAAGAATTGTAGGTTGATTGACTTATTTTGGATGTTGGACAATAGGTGGTGGCATGGTGTTATGCTATTAAGGTGGTCTTTTTGGTTGGTTCTGTTGCTGATGTGGAGTCCATTGTTGATTCAATTGAGGATTCTATTATGGATGTGGTTGTTGTGGAGGCACCCATGGTTGTTGTGGCAACATCTATTTTGAGGTGACACTCAATCTTGTCCAAGCCATGAAATTAAAGCTGGGTAAATTTGAGTTTGACCCCACATGGATGGAGGTGTAGGGACATTCCAGAGTGTTATCCATGGATTAACTAGATTTCTTGCACCAAACTGTCCTTATATTTGTTGTTGCAAAAAGAAATTTTGTCTTTGAACATTGTTTACCTCTTCAATAGATTGAACATTTACTTTTATTTGATTTTTTAAAATAGGCAAAAGGGTACAACAATTTATATCATGGTCTTTTCCTTAACAGATTACACAATAGGAAATGTTTGTGTTATACAAGGGACAATCTCTAATGGCATGTTGCAGCCTACACTTGGGACAGTATATAGCGAGTGGTTTTATTATATTGGCTTTATCCTAAAGGCCATCCAATGTAGTGTTTAACTAGACTAAAATGTTTGTTTTTAGATTATCAAATTCTTCCATTAGTTTTCCCAACTCATTAGATTTTTCTAATTTCTCTTTCCTCAATCCTAGTTTCATCTGAGAGTAATTGGTACAAATTTTTGAGATTTGATGAAAGGCTATTTTATTTATGTCTCCACCTCCCATGAGATTTCATATATCCCTAAATTATTCATCTAATCTCTTGATAAAAATAAGCTCAAGACTTCCTCAGTAAGTGGATAACTTCTTTTGTGAAAAACACAAATCTATCCAAATAGTCTTATAAAGACTCATCTTCATTTTGTTTGATTTTAAATAAATCTTCTTTTCTTTCTCTTACCTTACAGTAATCCTGATATTTATTCAAGAACTCAGTTTCCATGTCTTCCCATGTATGAATGGAGTTACCTAGAAAGCCCATAAACCATCTCATGGCTACATCCTTGAGAGTAGATGGGAACAATTTGAGTTTATGATTATCTATTGTATAGTAATAAGTTTGACAAAGTAATAAGTTTGGAAAATTAGCAGGGGAAATGTTTTTCATGGTAGTTTCATCATTAGGATCTGAAACAATGGGAAAGGAAAAAGTGCTTCATGGTGGTGCAACTTGTTTGTTTTATTGTTGAGCCATGTCTTCTTCTTTTGATGGTTGTTCAAAACTAGGATTAGCTTCCCAATGAATGGTTGTATGCCTGGTTGAAGGTTGTTCAAATTCCTCAACCCATTTAAATGCTTCTTCTAAGTCTTTTATAACTTCAAGATAGTCTCTTCCTATGAGAGAGTCTGGATGAACTCTTCCTATAGTACTTGGCTATGGTAGTGTTTTAGTTCCAAATAGAATTTTAGGAGAATCATGAAGATGTGATTCCATAGCTTGTTTAAGGCTCTCAACTAGAGATGGTGAAGGACTTATTTCTCTGTATTCAAAAGAAGGGGTTTCAACAAAAGATGTTGAAGAGCTTTCTACTTTTGATTTTGGAGGGAATCTAGGTACAAATCATCCTTTTAAATCTCTATGTTAGAACATAATTTTATTTTTTTTTTAGAATTTCATTGGGGGGTTTTGTTTTGCATTATAAATCTAAATGCAGAGAAATAAATGCTAATTTATGAAAAAAAAATTAATCTATAGTGCATAAAAATAAATTCTATAAAAAACCATCAAATCCAAAACTTGTAAAGAGGTATTCATAGTTTACACTATCAACATCCAAAAACTTAGACATCTAGCCTAAGATACTGAAGTATCCTGACTCGACTCACCAAGCTGGGTAAGACAGTGCTATACTAAGAACTTTGTTTTCCTACTACCACCTAGATAATCCTTTCTAACAAATTATGAACCTTTTAATAACACCATTCCCCAACAATGGCACAAAAAATGATGAGTGTCATTTAACTCTTCATTTAATCAATCTTTCATATTGATGTCTATCAAACTAGGGTTGATGTCTAAAGCTATATGCAATAGAACTAGTAATGGTAGATCTATAGATTGATAAATTCTTTCTAAACTACTTGCTAAAACTTAACCATTACTTTAACTAATTTAACTCTATATTTAAAATCAAAACACACTTTCACACTTTCTTGAAATTGCAAATTTAAATCTAATTCACACTTGCTGAAACTATAAATCTAATTCACACTTGCATGGAAATGTAAATCTATATCTAATTCACACTTTGCTTTAAAATATAAATTTAACTCTTCATTCACACTTGCTAGGAAAATGAAATACTATTGAAATGTAAACCCATAATTTATTATTTTATGAATGACTAAGACATGCAATGATTGAAGATACTTTGATTATCTAATAATGGAGAATTAATTTAACATAAATATAAATACCATACATAAATTCTTGGTTCCAAGAAGAGTGGGCCCTTACTCTTCTTAGAGTCAGAAATGTAATCTACTCAATACTAAAATTTGGAATAATTTTGCATTATCTCATGAAAGTTGAAAAGTTTATAATGTTCTTGGAGCTCAAAATGTAACTATGTTCATTATTATTTTAATCCAAATGAATACATATATATTTATACTCATACCTTAGGCTAAAGACAATATGCAGAAAAATAGAATTACTAGTCAATTTATTGCTACCCAAAGATAAAAGATTCAAATTGAGTATAATCCTAAAGAATCCAACTATTATCATAAAATAGTTATACTATCCCTATAATAGTTTTATGGTCCAAATATGTATAAAGTGTATCAAAATTGAATCCTTTTTATGATGGAAAACAATTATTCTTTTGGCGTGATCTAGTTGTAGCCATCCTTCTTTCCTATAACTCCCATATTTCTCAAATCTTGGATCTGAAAAGTCTATAGAAATAGACCTGCAGAGTCTGTAGATTCTAGATCTGCAGTGTTCATATAAGTAGTTATGCAGAGTCCATAGATGTTGGTCGAGTGAGTCCGTACTTTTAAAAAACTAAAGCCACAACTAGAGCTTCTTCCAAATGCAACTTTTGTCACCTTTCATGTGTATTCTTTCAACATCAACACACTAAAACATGCTTCTTGTTAGATAGAAATAATAGCATAGTAACTCAATCTTTGGTTTGACATAAATGAGATAAAGTATCTATTTTTCATGTTATAGTAAACTAAAAGTCTATGATTTACATAATATTATATCCTTAGAGAGATGAAATGAAGGAATTTTCATGTCAATAATGAACCATATTTTGGGCTCATCACATTGGGATCCTTCAATTCAATAGGATCATATAATTGTAGAATCTCATCCAAGATGTCATGGAGTGATCCCCTCACCAGGGACCCCCATCTCTTCTCCACATCCTTAGCTATGCCTTCAAAATCACACTAGAAGGATATTAGATCATTGTTATATCTCAAAATATCTATCTATACTTCTAAATAAAAACTTAAAGCAATAAATTAACCATCTTTTCTTACCTATCTATGTCTCGAATACTATGGTCTCACCATTTACGTAACTTCTTAGCACATTTTTCTCATTTGTGTGGCTTCCTAGTACCTCCTCTATAGGCCACCTCCTCAACTCAAATATCTCTATCATGGATTACATCCATCTTATCCTATGCCTAAGTGGTCTCTCTATCATCTATCCCTCCTCTGGATCCTCTACTGGCTCATCAGGGATGGTATCATTCTCTACTATCTCTTGTTACCTCCATCACCATCATGTACTCAATGGTCATAGATCCTCTTATGGAACTAGTAATGGTACATATGGTATCTCTACCTCCACCTCCCTATCCTCTTACTATACTCCCTATCGTGCTCGACCAATCCATGATCATTCATGATGTAGTTTGAGTGTTGGTCTCACTATTAGTGGTCCTAGTCCTCTCCTCCCCCATGACTCTCTCACATGCTAATCCCATTACTCATGCATCAATATCAGTGTTATTGGATGAGGTAGTCCCATCTATCCTGGCATCTATGCCACTAGATGTGGCTCTTTCCACCATGTGTAGTGTCCAACCACCTCTATCCTCATTATCATTAGTGCAAATATGTGCCAACTCACCCATATAATCACTATATGCTCATATGTTTGACATGCTATGTATGTACATCTCATTGACTATACCATTGGCATATAGGGCATGACCTATGTTACCTGGTCCTCTTTCCATTTCAGTACTCAAATAAACCTATCATCAACCATATGGGGTAATATAATCGATCGATACATAGAAAACCTCTTCTATATCCAAGTTGTCAACAATATGATTAGTCTCATGGTCTTCTGCCCTCTGACTAGTAGCTCATATAGATCATATACGAGCTAGACCCAAATGACAGATCACAAATCATATAGAACTCACTCCTCTAAAATCATCCTACCTAAGGCTACCACAAATAGTGATACCTTGTTATCTGACTTGTGGCATAGCACCCATTATATCACAAGTCCTATCATAGATTTCTAGATATCTATAATCTATTATGTATATACAACATCCATATTAACTCTCTATCCTCCCAAAACCATCTCTGAGCTTATAGCCCACATGGATAAGGCTCTCCTCTCCTTTATGTTATTTTATATCCATGTGGTCATCGATGTTCCTACTATGGGCAGCCCAAGGATGGCATGGACATCCAATAGTGTGATGGCTACCTCTATCATGTCCCCATCCACCTCCCATCTGAAGGTGTTAGTTAATTTTTCTCAGCAATCGAGGAACATGACTAATAGATCAACACTCATGGGGATCCTGTACATATCAACTATGCTTCTTAGACCTATGGATACTAGTATAACCCTATCTCTATTTGATAATCATTTTAATAATGTTGGTAACCAGACCACATCCACCAATCTCCAGAACCTCCATCATCTCCATAACCAAGAAAAAACAAATGTTGTATTAGTTCTTTCATGTCATGTATATTCATAATACTTTCTTTTTACATTTTTAAATAAAAAATAAGACTAATTATTTTCAATCTTATTCATTTTTATTTATTTTACCCTATTTCTAGCCTACTTAGTCGTTCTTGCCCTCCTTTGGTCATTTTAGGCCATTTTATCCCTTTTTTGCCTTTTGCAATCTTTTTCGTGCTTATTATGCTTCCATGGTCAAACTAGTTTGACCAAAATTTCCTTATTTTTGCTTTAGTTGACTTAAAAATCTTAGTGAAGCCTCTTATTTCCCCCCTCCTAGTATTGTGTTATCATTCTAGACCTTTCAAATTAGTTGGTAATTTTCATAAGGGTAGTAACCTATAGAATGTATAGGGTCGACCCATACCTATTGGGTCAGCACTGTGGATTCTACCTAATTTCAACCTACTGGATCGACTAGGTCAACCCAGTTCATTTTCCCTGTCAAACCCTTGTATTTTCCTAAAAAAGTGCATTTTTCCCACTTTCTCCTTAATTATTCTAAACCCATTTCCTATTTTGCTATTTTTTACCTATAGAATATAATTTTGTCTCATTCTGACATCTAGAAATGCTTAAAATTCAAAATTATTGAAAATATACTTAATTCACTACAAAATTTAAAATTTGGATTGAGATTCATAGTTGCATACTTTTAGTACACCTGTTGCTACCTCTGGAGCCTCTCCTTGTCTAGCATGTGGTCTCCTCACCATCCTAGCTCAATTGGTCTCTAGAGCTCTTTTTCTCTCTTTCACAAGATAAAATAACAAATGACTTGTCTTTTCCCCTATCTTAAAACACTTTTCAAAATTCAAATTCTTCAATTATTGTCCTGTAGATTCCTTCTTTTATCTATATCTTTGTTTTTACTCATCCATTTTCAAAACCATAAAATACATTAGATTTATGATGACGTAGAGATTCTTTTCTACTATCATATGCCAATTTTTCAAAAATCTTGATTTTTGGCTATGTTTTGCACTAACTTCTACAGGTTCACCTAGTGTTCTTCACATTAGATGCCTTCACTTTTTCTTGAAATCTACTTTTTTATCTACAACACTAAGGTGAGTAAAGGTATGTTTTTTTTCAATTATGTCCTTTTATTTATCTTACTTTTTGCTTACTTCTCTTTACTTAGCATCATCATTGTGTGTTATCATGTTCTATTTTCTAAAGCACCATCTCATGTTACACTCATCTGACATATGATGAGCTTCGAGTGGGGCATATGTATAGACATAATATTTTCAAAATTTTATTGATTACTGACACTTTGTATCTTGCAAGAACCTATCAAGTCTCAATCTCTTTGAGCGCATGATTTAAGGCGTACATCAAAAAAGGGGTGGGCAGACCATCAATGCTTTGTAAGATTATTGTCCCTTTTACCACTTGTCATTTACACACTCATATCCTAAAACCATTAACCTTTATCTTATTCTTCTCAATCCTATCCATTCTAGTCATTTTCCTCTTTTCATCCTCATTTTCTTACCTTAATTCTCTTTTGGACTGTCAACTATACTAGGTCAACCATGGTCGAACCTATATAATTTAAGGGTATTTTTCATTTTTTGGATTTTTTAGCCTTTCAACCGATCTGGCTCAACCTAATGAATTATCCCCAAAACCATACTAGGTCGACCATGGCTGACCCTGTATAACCAATGTTTTAAGAGCTTTTAGGGCAAGATCTGCCTATATATACAAGTTCATTTCCAACCATTTGTAAGAAGAGAAGTGAAGAAGAATAAGTGCAAATGAATATTTGCTTATTGACCATTATGCTTGAGTGATAACTCTTAGGGTTCCATACTTTCTTTGGAGATATGAATCTTGTCTTATGGATAAGTCTTTTAGATGCATCGATAGGTTGTGTAGACTAGAGCTAATTTGTCTTTGTTATTCTTATATACCACAACAATATCTTACGAAGCACCTTGGCCAATGGAGAGATTGAGGCTCGGTGGGTTTGTCTTCAAAGGTAAGTATTCTTAACTTTATTTTTTCTTTGTAAGAGTAGATAGATAATTTAGTTTTGGTTCTTTCTTCCATTTATTAGGATTTTTTATACATTGACGTGAGTATATGTCCTCTATGTATGTTTAGTTATTTATTTTGTTTCTATCCCCCACTTTGTGCCATAAGCTTTAGTTGTGCTAGATTAGATTTACTTTCTTATTTATTAGACTTAAGTGAAATATAAAACCTTAAGACTCTTTTACGGTTGTTATGTGATTGTCTTAGACTGTAGGCTTTAGAAACCTACTTCACATGGTGTATTATGATAAGTGATCCCCTAATCAGGTCTAACGGATCCTTATATTGATCATGCTCACACTTAACAAATGTATTCTCAATCAAAAGTGTAGGTATGTTCTATCTTCTTTGAGCTAGGATTGATTTATAGACATGATGCATTTTTTATTGCATATAGGCTATGCCTAGATGTAAAAACTATATAGTTCATGAGATACTCTAGTATAGGGGTTTACAAAAAAAAAATAGTAATTTCTTGGTTTAATTTGAAATTGGTTATTGATTTGTATCTTTATTCATTCTAGTGATGTATTGTATCTATGTTATAATTTTAAATTCTTTCCTTGAGTGTATGATTCTAATATTATATTATTTTAAAATTCAAAATTCATTCCTTCATTGTTTGATTTCATCCTGTAGCCTTATCTCTATTTTCCCTCATGTTGGTCTTACATGCTTATGGTTTAACCCAGGGTAAAGAGATTGAAATATTCTTATTAGTATTATCAAAAAAAGGCAAACAAGTGTTTAAAACACTACACCAATTAATGCAAATACAAATTTTAAGAAAAAACTTCAAATTGGGAGGGCAATCCTTTCCCAATGAAGTGCCTTCCCACCCCTTACACCCCCTCACTGCCTCTATATAGTTGTTTGACTATAGTCTAAATAATAGTAGGTTAGGTCTATAGACATCCAATTCCTAACACCATTTGTGTTGAAATTGTCAATCTTACTTGATTTGTACTCAAATTCATAATTTAAATCAAAATCAATAAAAACATGCTAAACGGTTCAAGCTTATAATAAACAAGTACCGATTTAGGCTAATGTATCCCTAAATGGGCCAATGCATTTTACATGATGCCTAACTTTGATCAATTTATTTCTAGTCAAAATGATGATTTCACTTTTTTGTGCTCTAGATCACTTTTTTCTTATAATTCGTTCGTACATGTCACATACCTTTGTTATTTTGTGTTGAAAACATCCTAAATGGGATAATGGTCCGTACACATCTAACATCACCTTCTAATTTCTCTCGAGTCAAATTATAACTCAAGAATATGACTTTTTGACCATTTTGATTAATTGTACACTAATTTCCAAAGAATTATACTAAATTTGATTAATTTTATTTAAGCTAAATAATTCAAATCAAGATCTCAAGTGAATTTTCTATGGAGGTTATTGATTATTTTATTATTGGAAATTGATTCTCAATATCTGCATCACCTAGTGACATGATCTATGGAGTGGCATCCATAAGCCATATATGCAACAAATATCATGTTTATGGGCACCCATGACAAATTAATGCCCCTTTCTCCCAAATCATTATGAGAATATCTATGGATTTAATTACAAATAGTAGATTAATTCATGGCTACACATCTCAATCTTGAGATTCATGGTCATAATTGATCTTAGCCCATTTGGAAAATCTATAAATAGGAGGGCATAGAACATCATTTTTAAGCTAAATTATTATAAACTTATAATGAAAAATTTTCTTCACAAATTTTTGTGTTGATCATTATGTTTTATTTGAAAGCTTCATTTGATAAGCATAGATTAGAGGTTTCTTAACTTGATCCTCGGTTATCCATAGTGATCTTGAGGTAATGGAGGAGCTTGGCATTCATTGTTGACAAAGATAAGAGCACTAGATCAAGACGAAAACACATTTAAAGTCGCTCTTGGATGGTGTAATCACTTGAGAAGGTAATTGGTATTGATTTATTTGAATTATCCTTCAGTATCATTTGTAAACCCCATTGTAATAGGTTGGATTAGTTTGTTGATTTCCTTATGCATTTTTCATGGATTTATTGATTAATGTTTGACTAACCAATTTTGTAATCCAATCCTACATATTGGCAGGCCTGGTGGGACCCATAGAATCCATTTAAGCAAGGAAGGCATCACGAACATTTCAAATTTCTATTTTAGTCATTAAAAATTCTTTAAACAATAATTTTTATGATTGTTTCTAATATTTTTTATGCACTCATAGGTTACACCGTGACCATCAATGATTAGGCCCAACTGACCACGATTGAATTGCAGCGGAAATACGGCTTTAAAATTTGTATTTTGATATTTTATTCAAGTTTGTTTCTAATGATTTAGATTTTTTAAGTCTCTGGTCTGAACATATTTTTTATCCAAAAGCTTAACTTCTAGAGAGTTTATCCTAACAACTATTTTGAAGTATAACATTGTTGCCTTTGGGTTCACAGGTAACTATCAACAGTTGTTTTTGACCTGTCATAGTTGGTTATCAATTGGTGATGGTCTTGAATAATTAGTGACAATCACTATGTTTTCAAAAAAAAAAAACATAATCGAGAGCAATAAATCCAATTTTGTTTGTCTCAAAGTGAAAAAAGATTCAAAGCTGAACTACACTATCTATTTTTTTATGCAAGACCAGCATAAAAATTAATCAATTTGAGCTTAATTAATTATTTTTAACCTCCTTTTGATGCTTAAAAAATAATTAAAAATCTTTCTATTTGGTTTCAAATAAAAAATTGCATGTTTATATTGAATGTTTTGTGATTGTTTTTCAAAAGTTTGTATGACTTAAGGCCAAGAGGCCAAAAAAATCCACCAAATACTTCAATTCAGTGCTTTACAACCAAACTCACTTCAAAGTTTTGTTTTGTATAAGTCATCTATCATTGCTTGGTTAAAATTATTTGAGTAAAAAAGAATTTATGCGTGTATGCTCTCCCCCTATCCACTATAGGGAATTTATGGGATCAAAAGCATCATTTTCATTGCAAATTATACCTTTGTCCAAGGCATAAAAAGGAAGTTATCTAGGCTCTCCCTAAAAATTGCATGGTTTGGGTGATCTAAAAACAACCTATAAAGCCTTTTTACTTATATTTTATTTCATGCATTTTGGCTTGTGGGAGGGACTTCATTACCTCCCATGGGTTCTATAGGAAAGCTTTGATTTGAGGCTTCATCTCCTAGCATAATATTCAAACCTTCTCCATATGAGGGTGTATAAATTGAGATTGTCCCATTGGGATGATGGTTTGAGAGGTTAAATCATCTCTATTAGTGGTAAGCTAAGCTTTAAACGTATGATCATTTTAGACATCACACTACACTGAGAAAGTGATGAATGTAGTGGTTGTGAAAAAGATAAGATCTTTTCACAATAAGATATTTGAAGTAGATCCAATTGATGTGTTGCTTCTTTTATATGCTAATGTGAAAGTTGGTACACATGGGATCCATCTAGATAACTGAAAACTTGTAAGTTTTAGTCAACCCCACTTTACCACACCTTATTAGTTTAGGGCTTAAGATGATCACTTAGTTGTATTTATCTATTTTGATCTTAGATTACTTGGTCTTGATTTGAGTCAAAACTTGCTTTTAAATAAATGTCATAACCACACACATTGTTCACAATTTCTTGAATAAAGAGGCATTATACTATCTACGTGAAAATCAATTTTTTTCTTGTTCAAATTTTTTATTTTAAACATTGTGTCATATCATCTAATTAGCACAGTTATGCTACCCATTTGAATCTAGACCAATTTCTAAATTTTATTTAAGTCCTTCCTTGATATTTTTAATTCAAAATTGCACTTTTCTAAGTTTATAAGGTTGATGTGTTAAATTAGGTTTGCCATTTGCACTTAACTTGAGGGAAGTTGGGTTCAATTTCCAATTTGTATTAAAGGCCATTTATAAACTCATTATCACATTGTCATCATTGGTGGACTTAATTCATATTACGTATCGCTCATGCTTTGAGTCCTGGAACATATTTTATACTAATATTCCTATTACTATGTGGCATTATTATGCTGCCCGTATGGTTCTAGTTTTATACTTATGAATTCTTGCATGTTTCCACATCTTGAGTTTCTTGATTCACATTATCTCCTTTCTAATCTGAAGATATTTCTTCTAGTTTTCTAATAGCAACCATCAAAGTTGAACTAGCTTTTACGATATTGATGTATCACAAAAATCTAGGCTTTGTTGTACTAGTTTTCACCTTGAATTTTTGAGTTATCATACCCTCCTCCAATTCATATGATTTCATCTTTACCCAAGGTTGAGTAAATTTATGAACATCATTAGTATAATTGTGTGTGGTTCCACACCACCCTCCTTTTATATTCTCTTTGGTACCTTAGTCATTTGTTTGGAAGGAATGTAAAACACATACCTTGTTTAAACGTTTGCAAAACATTGTCCAAATCTTTTCAAACATAAAGAGAAACCTTCTAGACATAACACTAAGGTACACCTATAATGAGGTATCCTGTGGTCTTAGTTGCGAGGTAGAGCATTTTTATGGTGGACATGAATATTCCATCTTGTTTGAGGATGTCACCCTCTTTGAGCATATTTTTTAAAAACCAATCTGATTCATGCCAATTTTTGCATGTCATCCCCACTCTTCCCCTTTAACTTGTGTGCCACACTCGAAGGTTACTATTTTAGGATATCCTCCTTCAATTTGTGCTCCTCACTCGAAGGTTACCATTCTAGGTTATCCCCCTTTGACTTGTGTAAGTGATCAAGCTTTATAATGTGCGAAGGTTACCATTTTAGGCTATTATCCTTTAGCTTGTGTGAGCAATCCATCTCTGCAGCATGTGAAGGTTACCATTTTAGGAGCTCCTTCTTTGGTTTATGTAAACATTCAAACTATGTAGCATCCAATTATTACTATTTTAGGCCCATCACCTATATTTATTAAGCCTATTGTTGAAGAAGATCAATTTGATGAACCTAGTTTTGTTGATCCCTTCTTCAATAGTCTAATTTTGGAGATCCCATTATTGAACCACAAACCATAATTCTTATTAAACCAATTGTTCCCCACTTTAAAAATTTTATGCCAATTTTTGAGCCAAAACAAGAACCATTACCTATTCAAGAGTTGTCTTATGAGGACCAAAATGTGTTTAAAGTTGATATTTTATAACCAATTGTGAACCAAAACCATGATGTTATTTTTGAAACAACCATTTGTGATGAGTCAACCTATGATCAGTTACCTATTCATAATTTACCTATTTTTAAAGAGCCTCATCTCCTTGACAAGTCAGTCTCTGCAAAGTTGTCTCTTAATCTTTTTCCACTCATTGAGAAACCTCCTTTTGATAGATAATATTCTATCGAGTCATCCCTCAAGTGATACCCTCTCTTTGAGGGGCTTCACTTAGATGAGCTAGTCTATGTTGAACCCTTCCTAAATGAATCACTTTTTATTGAGCCCATTATACTATCACAGGGCATTACTTGTTTGATACCAAGCATTCAATAGAACATTATTATATAAAAATCCACATCAAATGAAGAAATAACATTAGAGTCATGTTTTATTTTTGAATTGACATCAAATTTAGCATCAGAAGTAGAATCACTATCAAAATTGATATCAGATTTAGAGTCCCTTGACTTGGACTCAACTCTAGAAATAGAGTACAATCATGGTTGTTACAACATTGGTTATAATTATCTTATAGATTAATTTGAATATATTTGTGATCTTTATACATTTTTTTTAGATTATTACTTCAGCATCGACAGAGGTTCTCCTAGTATCTTTTATGAGGATTGTGCTGCCATTTATCATTTCATTATTCCCACTCATTATAGCCATTATATTGACATACCACCTCCCACAAACGTTGATTGGGATTGATATAATCACACTTTGTTGAGATGCATCCATGGCAACATACCATTTATAGAATATCATGGGTCCAAGACCAAATTCATTCAGAATAAGAACAATCTTTTAGTGAAACCTTTTCAAAGCCACTAGGGGACGAGCAAATATCAAACTCAGCATCTTTTAGTGAAACTTTTTTGAAGGTGTTAAAATGCAATAACATCTCTTCATGAAACCTTCTTAGAGGAACTAAGGGATAATCAGGATAAATTCATTGGTGAAAACCTCTTTGAGGTGCCAACAGCTAAGCACATAAGTTATTCACTACTTGGTGAAGACATTATCAAAAAATAAATTATTATAGATTTCAATCTACAACATAATCAGATGATAACTACTCTCAAGATCAAATAATAGAAAAATATGGTGGTCCTATTGAGAGCATATTTAAAGGTCTTCAACCCCACCATAACCAAAATTATGTCAAATCTAAAATCATCAACATTATGTGTAACTGAAAGTCTCGATCTTCTTTTATTTCCCATTCATTATGCATTCCATTATCATTCACCTATTCATTACCCACTTATATCATTTATCCTAACATTATTTACTATCCCTGGTAGCATTTTCCTTTTTGGAGACTATAAAGAGAACTTGTCTTGACGTTTGAAGGAAGTAGAATCAATGACCAATGAAGATCACAAACACATTATTGAAATCTAGATCTACAACAAGTTCTTAATAGAGCATCTCTTTTGAAAGGGAACTGGGTATAAATTTTTATAACTAATCACTTTTGATTATCTCACATGTTGTTTAAGACGTGCATCTCCAGGTTAGCAGGAACATTAGAATACTTATTCATTAACTATTTATCCTTTGCCATTACCATGCCTTGTCTCTTAGGGGAAAATCTATAGACCATTTCATTATAGGTAGTATTATACCATTGTTTTACCATGATTTTTGAGCTAAATTGACTTGAGGTCTTTCAAGACTATGTAGGCAGTGCTCAATTTTCATTAAGGTTAGCTTAGTCACCCCTTCGCCTCACTCTCACCGATTTGTGAGCATGTGTCATTATAACTAACTTAGCTATTTATTGGAACTTCTACTCTCGAATGAGCATCTCCTTGACTAGTTGGCCCTCTTTGTACATATTTTATCCCAAAAATACCAAAAACATTAGAAATGACCCACAAAAAATAAAAACATTTGTCTTACACTTTTGTATAGTCTTCATCTCACACTCTTGCCATTTTACAAGCATTTTGTCCTACTAACTTTCTGCTATGCAAGTCATTTTGAGCCACACGCTTGTTGTTTTTTAAGATCATTTTCTCTCATCCCACCATGCCATGCTCTTGCCATTTTGCAAGCAAATTAAGTTCCACTAGCTTTCCATTTTGCAAGTCATCTTGTCTCACCCGCTTGCTATTTGCATGATCAATCTCATTTGTCACATATTTCTTTTTCTTCTACAACATTAATCATATGTTTCTAATCATTATTATGTCTTTTGTCCCACTTCCTAGGAGAACTACATTTGGCCTAAATTTTATGTTGGAACATGCATCCATGAAACTATGTAGGCAACATGCACTTGTCTTGTATATCTAGAGTCAGCTCAACCAAACCCTTCCTTTTCTTCTTTACTCCATTTCGTCTACATTTTTCCTCTTTAATTAAGGAAAAAAATTATGTCCTTGTTCTTTTTATGTTGTAGTGGCAAGTAACGATTATACCACACATGCATAAACAACTATTTTTAAATCGCACTAACTTGGTTTTTATTTGTGTGTATTTATTTGAGTTTTATTGATGTTTTGTAATTTTTTCTTGGTGTTTTATTGTGGTTTCTTACCTCTCTTTTTATTACTTTTTGTCTCGCCTTGGTCTTGTGTTTTTCTATTTGATTTTTTCTTTTCTCTTTTATTTTATTTTTACATCGTGATGGTCCACATGAATCTTGATTCTTTATATCTTGATCTCATATTATTAAGTTGTTCTTGTTTTATTTTCAAAAAAAATTTCCTACTTAAGTCTCGATTATTCATATCTTGATTTAAGTTAGGTTGATTTATGTTTACCCTTTTTTTTGTCTTTTCTTTTTTGTTTAAATATAAATAGTTGTAACTCTGATTTTGGTCATTATTTTACCATTATCCTTAGTTATAGGTATTCACATTTGAACTGGCTCCACATAATTGAAATGAAATTTCATTATGAGTTATTCATACTTATGATGCCTAATTTATTTTGCTATAGCAAGCACTTTGTGCTCTAAATTCATGTTTTAACATCAACACAGCTATGATGAATAGATCTCAAGAGCACTATGCATAAACTAGGCTCAATAGGTTTATCACCTGACTCCACGCTTAGACATTCATCTCTTAGCATACATCATACATCTTATTAACTCCTAGTCATTTTTCATCATCCCTCATTCAATTCTCTCCCAATTTTGGGTGAACTACATTGGCTTGAGGTCCATTTGGACTATGTAGGCAGTGCTTAGATACATGACATATTTTGGGTCAGCTCATCTATCTCCATTCTTCTATTCATCTTTTTTATCACTTTGTGCATCTTAATATTCCTAGTTTTTATGGCTTTCACATCCATTAAACCATCACATCTATGTTTGTGCCCACTCACTTTAATCTATGTTTTAGGTTCTATCCTTGAGCTAATCGCTTGCTAATTTTCCCATAATGGGGCACAATATTTAAACCAAGTCACAAATCTAAACCAACCCTATGAGGGCAAGATCATTATTTATTGTTTATCAATGATCAAAATTAGCCCTATTGGGGCACAATTTTCTTATCACAATCAAATCTAATTTACTGGGCCACTTCTTATTATCATCTTTTTGGAGACCACGTTCTCCTTTTTCTTCTAATTCCAATTTCTCCACACTATTGCCCATAATGGCACTATTTTAGTATACAACCTGTCTCGAGATTAGTCAATTTTGTAAGCACGTAGCTTGTACTCTCAAATTGGGTGTGTAAAAAGTATGTCACTTATATGTTTGGATTGAATCCTTCCCATTCCCCCCGTCTTTGGGGCCCATTATAACTCTAATTATATTTTTATCATTGATGGTAACCACACATGCAACTTGTTAACATTTTGGCCTTACAAGCCAAATGTTAACCCCTATCATTTGAAGCTTTGATGATCATTCCCTTAGTTTGCTTTGCTATACCTTCTAGTGTCCTTATCTAGGGAAAAAATGACTAACACAGGCCTTGAGAGGCCAAACCATCATATACACGTTAGGCAAGGATAAATAGATCGGCTCAATTATGTATTTTATAAATACACCTATGGAATCAACTAAAGCTAAAAGATTGTATGAACATGATGTACTTTATCCCAAGATCACCCCCTATAGATTTGGTGCCTAGATGAATCTTCTATCTCAAGTTACGAGTATTTAAATTTAAACCTACACAAAGAGACGTGTGTGGGGATGTCAAACTTAAGCCATGGGAACTAACCATTTAAATTCAAAAAATCTTGAGAACAAATGAGTATCCAATAGGTGTCAATATATCAAGAGCTCGACTAGAATATCTACAACACACAGTGACTAACAAGCCCAATGGGTCCCAAATATCCAATAGTGTGCATTGAGTCATGCATTTAAGATCCAACAGTGTGAATGAAGTCAACAAATCAAAGGATCTCAAGATTAAGCATAATACCAATAAGCGGCATGGTCATAGAAAGCTAAAGGATCAATGGTACATGTTTGATATTACCGATAAATATCATTGGCATGTATTATGTTATGTAGACAATATCAATGGTGCGCATTGAATCAAAGGTCAAGGAGCTCATATCAAACATGAAGCCACTACATGATGTAAGAACAGGGGAAGATGAGACTAATAAAGATCTTGAGACTAAATGAAGACATAATAATTATCATAATTAGGAAATCCAACCATAGATCAATGGTTAGAATTAAAATTTGAAAACCAATAGAAAATAGAAGTGACTTGGGTCGAACAGGAAGCAAGCTTTACAAGTTTAACCATCACCTTTAAAGCTCAACCAAATACTATCTATCAAGAAGATCTATGCTTAGATTTTGAGGTAGGGGTAGATGTGTGATCTTGGAAAAATGTCTTAATAGTTGACATGGTCATTTCCTTAACATATAGGTACCTACAACCGTTAAAGGCAGACAGTCATAGCTTTGTCAGGTCTATGCATATGAAGACTTTATCCTTACAATAGAGGGAAGTAAAGGGTTGGTGTTGAAGTGTTTATCTTAGAGTTTAAATGGAGTTTTCATGTTGTTTATTTGCTTTTCATTTGGATTTTTTCATTCACTTTTAGTCATTAAGTACTAGATCATTCAGGGGAAGGCTAAAGTGGAGTTAACCAGTCATCAAACGCCAAATCATTCTCAGTTAATTATATAACTACTCTCATAAATATTCCTTTGTTTCCATCCAATAAAGGTCCCCATTTTAGCTTCAACTCACTTCAATCTTGAGTAAACAATCGAGGATGGGCATAGTTTTTCATGCAAGGGTTTGCCAACTCAACAAGGGCTCACAACCTTCCTTTCTATGCCAATCAAAGTTCATGCATGAGTTCAAAGACTTTGAGGATATTTAAAGACTTGATTTAATATTGTAAAAGGATTTTAATTTGAAGTTACCTAAAAAAAGACTAATCCTTCTCTCCTCTATGCCACATTGGCTAGAGTCTTTCCTTTTTGGCTATATATGTTGGCTTTTTAAAGCCATTTTGGAGAATCCCTGAAGCTAGTATGGAGAGATACATAAATTGTAACTTGTACCATAAAATCAATAAAGAGTTTTGTTTATAGATCAGTTTATGGTGGTAGTGTGTATTATTGATTGTGTATTTGCATATAAGTGTGATAGTTGTCATCTTTTACAGGTCCTTTCCTCACCTACTACTATATAATTTCATCCTCCTCAGGTCAATTGAAGAGCTAAGAATAGAAACTGCACTGAAGATTATTTGTATGTAGTGTCTTTAGAGACCTTCATGCATATACCTTCAATTTACAAATCTTCTTTCAAACCTTCCATTTGAAACACTAATGTTTAGGACTGGTCTATAGAGTTTCTTTTCAATTCATATGTGTGCCATAATTTTTAAAAAAATAGAGGATAAAAAAATATTCAAGTGCATCACCAAAGGTAAAGTAGGTTTCATTTTCAATTTATTCCTTTCCCTTTTCACCTCAATAATCAGTAGTTTAGTACGTAGTGAATAGTGATATAATCAAAAGATCTAGCCTCATCAAAATCTAGAGGTATGATCTATATATAAGCATCCCATAGACTTGGATCATTCTCATGTTAGTCAAGGTATGAGTTAGACTTGAGTAATCTGGTCTCTATTGGATGTTATCTGGATAGCTAACAATTTTGACATGCCTGATGAGACATGAATTTAGTTATTGGAGTACCAATTTATAGCACATTCATCTTTAAATCTAGTTTTCATTACTCATATGGCATTTATCTCAAGTTAAAAGGTACATTAATGTTCATAATTTGATTTATCTTCATGATTTTCTATGTTATGGCAGCCTATAGAGAAAAATTTCATCATTCTTCTCCTTACCAACAATTCTAGTATGATCCTCATGGCCCATATCAGCCCTCCCATGACCCATAAAAACCATAAGAAGAGTATACATAGCCTTATCAATAGTATGAAAGCTCATACCAGTCCTATAACCACTTTCATGAGTCTTGTTATCCTCCTAATCAGCCCAATCAAGTCCCAAATCAATCCATCTCAAGCTTCAAGAAAACTCTTTTTGGATATGAGAAAGAGATGATAAGTATAGACACTAGGAAGAGCTATAGTGAGGAGATTTCCAAGTGTAAAATTTAGAGCATGAAAGAAAATTTATAGTGAGATAAAAAGGTATGTGTAACTTTCATAAGGCAAGGTCACTCAAAGTCTAGTTCTGATATTCTAGCCAATGGAGGCATAATAGTAAATATTGAAGAGAGGTTGGTGCTTTATGAGAAACCCCAGAGTCCCATAGAGATACCATTTTCCCTTTATGATCAGTAAACTAATGTTTATCACAACTCTCAAGAGTCAAACCAAGCCTTGCCTAGATTTCCTACCTAGAAGTTTATGCAAGAGAGGTCTCAGAATGTTAAATAAGTATACTTTGAAGAGTTTAATTTTTAGATTGCACAGAAAATACAGGAACCTACATCTTCAATTTCATAGGAAGAAATCCCTAGGGATATAAGCCATGATTTTGAGACTAATTTAGCCAAGAAAATTGAGCTTATAAATTAGCATCTCCAATATTCAATGGTAGTTGTAGAGCCAACACATCAACAAATTCTTTTTTTCACACCCATGGTTGTAAAAAGTACATAAGCAAAAGTTCATAAACCCAAGTTCATGACTTGGAATCAGATACAACAGTCCAGAGAGAAAGAAGAACATTCAAGCATGCTTCAATATGTTGAGTTCAAGATCAAACCAAAGATCATTCATCCTCCACTCATTTCTCCTCAGACTCCAAATTCATTTACTTCATGGAAAGCCATTCAATAGAAACTGTAGCAGAGAGATGAGGTGAAGGTGATCCAAGAAGAGTAGCCTCATAAGCAAAATCAGGTATTTATAGTTACTAATGTGGACTTTTCTCATCTTATTGAATGCTTTCAAAGATATTCCATGCCACTTTTGGAGTAAGAACCTCTTCTTTATAAGGCAAATGAAGAAGATGCAGCTAAAAAGATAGAAAATGAAGGTTACTTGAGTGATCAAGAGGAAGAAATCATTATTAGGACACCACTTAGAAATGATAAGCATAATTCCATATTTCATAATGTCAAATAAAATGAGATATAGGTTGAGATACAAGTGCAAGAACAAGTGCAATAAGAAGAAGTTTCAGGTATGCAATAAGAAGTTTTTTCTTATAAGTCTCTTGATCACATATCAGTTGTCTCACCTCAAGAATCTCTTCAATAACTTGTTGAATTGGCCATTAATGAATGTAAGTCAATTAAATAGGATAAGAGTGAAGGTAAATATGAGGATTGATGGCAAAAATATATGGATATTTGTAACAAATATCAATCTTTTCAGGATCTCACACTTCCCATAGAAGATCTTAAAGACCAACCAGCTACTGAATCTATCCATTTTAGCTCACAAGAAGAGCAAATTCATGAAGATAAGAAGAATGAACAAGTTTTGGTGGATCTAGTACCTCAAGTAATTGATCTTGATCACCAATAAAATGAGTAAATTCTACTCTTCAACATGCCTAAAGAGGTATAAAAGATCAATCATGAAGATTTGGATAAGTAACATGTCCATGAGGAGCAAAATCAAGATACAATGGAAGAGATATTAGATCATTAGCAACTCATAAATGAAAAAGAATTGAAGATGTTATTTCAAAGTAAAATAATTTTAGAGTAGTATGATTGGGTCTTAGATCCATACCTTTAAATGATGTATCTAAGAATGGAGGTTGGAATCTTATTTACATCATCAAGAAGATATGAGCATCCAATTACTCTTAGCTGCAAAAGAAAGATATCAAGAGATGGTATATATGTTTCAAAGATCCATGGTGCATCAAATAGCTTTCCATTTGATCCTAAAATAAATCTTCTCATTTCAACTTAGTAGGTTTGTTTTATGTCAATAAGTGAGTAGCATAAGTAGCAATCTGCTTCCCTTTCATTATTTTTCTTTTTCCTTAGATTAGTTGTTATTGTTTTCTAATTTAGTTATGTTTCCTTTTAGTCTTGTTGTGTCTCAGTTAGAAAAGGTATTACAGATCCTAAAGGAGTCTCTTTACTATTCCAAATAGTCATCAAGTCAAAGTTGTTATGCTTCAGTCTACCATTGTCACATGAAACTTGATGAGTTATTTGACCAGCAAATTAGTCAACCCCTGTGAGTCACCAAAAATGTTAACATTTTGGCCTTACAAGCCAAATGTTCATTCAAAGATTTGATGATCATTTCCTAGTTTGCTTTTTTATTCCTCTTAGTGTCCTTTTCTAAGGAAAAAATGATTAACATAGGCCTTGAGAGGCCAGACCATCATAGGCACATTAGGCAGGGATGAATAGATCATCTTGGTTGTGAATTTAATAAATGCACTTATGGAATCAACCAAATCCAAAAGATTACATGAGCATGATGTACTTTGTCCCAAGATCACCCCCTATAAATTTGGTGCCTCGATGAACCTTTCATCTCAAGTTACAAGCATTTAAAGTTGAAGCTATAAAAAGAGATGTGCATGGGGACGTCAAACTTAAGCCATGGGAACTAACCATTTAAATTCAAAAAATCCCAAGAATGAATGAGCATCTGACAGGTGTCAAGATCTTGAGATCTCGGGTAGAATACATATGATGTGTGTAAACTAACAAGCCTAATAGGTCCCAAAGATCCAATAGTGTGCATTGAGTCTTGCATCTAAGAGACAATGATGCAAACAAAGTCAACAAGTCAGAGGATCTCAAGATTAAGTGCAATGCTGAAAAGTGCCATGATCATAGAAAATTAAAGTATAAATGGTGCATGTTTGATATTACTAATAAATATTAATAGCATGCATTGAGTCATTCAGATAATAACAACGATGCACATTGAATCAAAGGTCAAGGAGATTAGATCAAATGCAAAGCCACCACATGGTGCAAGCATGGGGAAAGATGAGACTGAAAAAGGATATTGAGACTAAATAAAGATCTAAAAATTGTCATAATCGATAAATCCAACCATAGATCAATGGTCATAATCAAAAGTTGAAAGCCAATGGAAAATATAAGTGACTTGGGTCGAACAGGAAGCAAGCTCTGTAGATTTAATTGTCACTATTAAAGCTCAACCAAATACCATCTATCAGGAAGACCTATGCTTATATTTTGAGGTAGGGGAAGATGTGTGATGTTGGAAAAAAGTCTTAATAATTGACATCATTATTTCCTCAACATACAGGAACTTACAACCGTTTAAGGCAAACAATCATAGCTATGTCAGGTCCATGCATATGAAGACTTTATTGTTACAATAGGTACAAGTAAAGGACTAGTTTTGAAGTGTTTATCTTGGAGTTCAAATAAATTTTCCATGTTGTTCATTTACTCTTCACTTGTATGTTTTCATGCACTTTCAGTTATTAAGTACCAGATCATGCAAGAGAAGGCTAAAGTGGAGTTAGCTAGTCATAAAGTGCTAAATCATTTTCAGTTGACTATGTAACTACTCTCACACATATTCCTTTGTTTCAATACAAGAAAGCTTCCCGTTTTAACTTCAACTCACTTCAAGCTTCAATTAAAAATTGAGGATGGGCATAGTTTTTCATGCAAAGGTTTACCAACTCAACAAGGGCTCACAACCTTTCTTTCTATGCCAAAATTGAAGATCATGCATGAGTTTGAAGACTTTGAGGATATTTAAAGGCTTGATTTAATATTTTAAAATGATTTTAGTCTGGAGTTAACTAAAAGAAGACTAATCCTTATCTCCTCTATGACACATTGGCTAGAGTCTCCTTTTTGGCTATATTTGTTGGCTTTTTGAAGCCATTTTGGAAAATCTCTGAAGCTAGTATGGAGAGATACAAAAATTGTAACTTGCACCATAAAATTAAAAAATATATATATTTGTATATCAGTTTATATTGGTAGTGTGTATTATTGATTTTGTATTTGCATATAAGTGTGATAGTTGTCATCTTTTGCAGGTCCTTTTCTCACATATTGTTGTAATTTCATCCTCAATAGGTCAATTGAAGAGCTAAGATTAAAAATTGCACTGAAGATTATTTTTATGTAGTGTCTTTGGAGACCTTCATACACATACCTTCAATCTGCAAATCTTATTTCAAGCCTTCCTTTGAAACACTAATATTTAAGACTAGTCTGTAGAGTTTCCTTTCGATCCATATGTGTGCCTTAGTTTCAAAGCTTTCAGAGGATAAACAATTATTCATGGACATCACCAAAGGTAAAGTAGGTTTTATTTTTAGTTTATTCCTTTCCCTTTTCACCCCAACATTTATTAGTTTAGTAAGTAGTGAACAATGCTATAATCACAGGAGCTAACCTCATCAAAATCTAGAGGTTTGATCTAGATATAGGCATCCCATAGCCTTAGATCATTCCCATGTTAGTCTAAGTATGAGTCAAAATTGAGAAATTTGATCTCTATTGGGTGTTATTTGGATAGATAACACAAGCATTATCTTATCTAGATGAGATCTATTCCATGGTTTAATCTCTCACTTTCCCTCTCTTTTTGAAAGTTGATCTTTCTCTTTTATCCTAGTAGTCCTCTCTCGGGGGCATCATGGGTCATTTCTAATTTTTTATTGACAAATCTTTTCTTTGAAAAGATGTTTCTTCACCTAAATGTCTCACTTCACCTTCTCAAATAGGGGCAAGATGTAGACATCCAATTCCTAACAACAACTATGTTGTAATTGTCAATCTTACTCAATTTTCACTCAAATGCACAATTTAGGTCAAAATCACTAAAAACATGATAAATGGTTTGATCTTGTCATAAACAAGTGTTGATTTAGGCCAATGTATCCCTAAATAGGACAATGAATTTTATGTGATGCTTAACTTTGATCAATTTATTTCAAGTCAAAATGATGATTTTGCATTTTTGTGTTCTAGATCACTCTTTTCTTCTAATTCATTAGTACATATCACGTACCTTTATTATTTTGTGTTGGAAACATCTTAAATGAGTTAAAAGTTCATACGCATCTAACATCACCTTCTAATTCCTTTCGAGTCAAATTATGACCCAGTAATATGACTTTCTGACTATTTTGATTAATTATGTACCATTTTTTAAAGAATTGTATTAAAATTGATTAATCTTGTTTAAGTTAATTAATTTAAATCAAGAGCTTAAGTGGATTTTCCATAGAGGTTATTGATTATTTCATTATTGGAAATTGATTCTTAATATTTGCATTACCTAGTGACATGATCTATAGAGTGGCATATATAAGTCATAAATGCAACAAATATCAGATTTATGAGCACCCATACCGAATTAATGCCCTTTCCTCCCAAATCATTATGAAAATATTTATGGATTTAATTTTAAATATTAGATTAATCTATGGCCACACATCTCAATCTTAAAATTGAAGGTCATGGTTGACCTTATCTCATTTGAAAAATGTATAAATAGGAGGGCATAGAACATCATTTTTAAGTTAAATTATGGTAAATTTATAATGCAGAATTGTCTCCACAACCTTTTGTGTTGATCATTGTGTTTTATTTGATAGCTTCATTTGATAGGCATAGATTAGATATTTTTTATCTTGAGCCTAGGTTATACATAGTGATTTTGAGGCAATGGAGTAGTTTGGCATCTATTGTTGATAAAGACAGGAGAACTAGATCAAGGGGAAAAACACGTTTAGATCCACTATTGAATGATGGAATCACTTAAAAAGGTAATTGGTATCGCTTTCTTTCAATTTTCTTTCATTATCATTTGAAAACCCCATTGGAATAGGTTGGCTTAGTTTGTTAAGTTCTTTATGCATTTTTCATATATTTATGGACTAATGTTTGACTAACCAAATTTGTAATCCAATCCTACAAGGTCATCAAGCCATATATCTAAATAGGGTTATCCTTTCCCTATCTAGAGAAGGGGGCTCAATCTACTCTGACCCAAACCCAACTCCCCCCTTCCTCCCCCTCTATATTAGTGATGCAAGTGGTTAGGGAGCAAGTCCAAAGTCTGGAGAGAACCCAACCAACTAAAAAGAAGAGACTCTTTATTCAAATTTGGGCCTCCTGCACCCCATATATCTATCTATAATACATAGACTTCATTTCATGCATTATTGAATTCAATCACACCACCCACATATAGATAGAGGGGGTTGCTCACTTGCGATAGGCATTAAACCTAAACCTATTGAACCATCCATCCATCAATCGAAGCTACACCATACTACCAAGACATGGTCTCTTTCCCTATCTCTTATTCGAATGACCTATTGATGTAAACTTTTGTCCCACTATATTTTGTCTACATAATCTAGTCAAGCTTGCTTGGGTTTAATAAAGGTCCTTAGGAGGAAAATAATCCCACATGAATAAGGATGTTGGGATTTATCTATTTTCCACCTATATAAGGGATCTTCCTATATAATTTTTGGTTAATCATGCTAATGTTTCTTAATACAATTTTTTTATTGTGAAGATATTTTTCTTCCTCTTTTGAATTGTTCTTTCCTAGTTTTACTGCTCCATATAGGTTTTCTCCATGTGTTCGATCATATCTAGTAGATCTGATTGTGGCTCACTCTGACATGGTATCAAAGTTTTGTTAGTATTTGAATCCCATTGTTCTTATTATGAAAACTTGCATTTAACTTATTCAAATATTTTTGTGATTTCAATTTTTTGGAGTTTGGTGGAATTTCTTAAAAATTTATGCAGATCTACATAGTCAAGGTCTCCTAAATAAAAATGGATAGTGTCATTGGATTCAAAAGGCATCAAAACCTTAGGATTGGATGTAAACATGACCTAGTTTTGTGATAGTCTATTTTTTATTATTTTTGGAAGGTTTGAAGGGTTTTTTTTTAAATTTGTAGATTCCATACTGTTTGGTACTCTAATCCAAAAAAAATTCTTGGTTTTTCTAGGTTTTGTAAAATATAATGTGGATATTTGTTAGATTTTCATAAGGACATGCATATTTTCCAAGATCTAGGTTCTCCTTGCAAGCATTTTTCCCATTTTCGACTAGTTTTTGATGATTTTTTGCATAATTCAAAACTTAGAAAAAATTAAAACCTCTTCGGACCCTTCTTCTGGTAGTGACACGATGCCTAAAATGCATGTACATTTTTTTGCATCTGTGATCACGAAGGACCACTAGCCTGACCTCGACTGAAATAAATGCATAGCCACAAACCATTATGTATTTATGCCCTCAACCTTCAAGAAGCCCAAGGCTCACTAACCTGGATACCTTAGACATAATGACATGCAATCTCCATGTGTTAAGACTATGTGAGGCCCCATCAGCACAATTGCCCTAAATGTGGATCTGTGCCATGCCATTAGGGCCTGACAGCCTAGCCACCAATTTTGTGGTGAAGTGATAACACAAAATGCCACTACATGACTGCACCTCCATAGGTCTATGAAATGACCACTAGTGGACACTTCCTATGACATGTGCATGACCATCAAATTTAAGTTGGTTTTTGACACTATTCATTGGCAAAAGGGGGACACTTTGGGAGTGACATCACTCCCCAAAACATATTACAATGTAAAGTGATATCATCAAAGGGGAGAGCCCTCATCATACCCCTTATCCCCCTGGTCATATAGTGTGGTCACATTAAAGGGGATTAAATTTGGATTCCTACTAGTGGGGGCTTAACTCTAGCACCTAACTCCAAGTTCTGAACACTCAATATTTTATTAAATTTTGTATGTAGATGATCACTTTGTCATATTGAACTTCTATCAAGAATCACTTTCAACCCTTGGTCCTTTTGAGATGTCATTTTTTGAAAGTGTGTGTTTTTTTGAGTTCTTCGCATTAATGTTATTATCATGCCTTGTCAATTTTAACCTTTTTAAATTTAGGGGGTGTTACATTACTAGTCTACAGTATACATAGTTCAAAAAATAGCTTCTTTCTACACCATGGATCTTAGTTTCATTTCATTTCTTACACCATTCAACTATCATGAGTGGAAAGTCAAAGTGCAAATCCTTTTGAGGAGAAAAGGCTTACACCAAATCAATTGAAGTAATGAAGCCTATGGTCTATTATGCCTATCTATGTCTTTCAACTTGTTTTTCCATATCAATTTATGCAACAACTCTAAATCAAGTGTGGGCCTTATTGAATAAACTCTTTGAAAAGCAAGATGAAATGAGAGTTCATGAGTTGGAGAATGAGCTCATCAGTTTGAGCCTAGGTGACTTTGATATGATATAACACTTCATAAATTTTAAATCACTCAAATTATAGTTGAAATTATGTGATATTGACAAGAAAGATGATCAATTGATTATTTCCATCCTTACTAAATTGAGATCTGACTATTCTATATTCGTTTCTACCTTCCACACCACCAAGCATGCCCATGAAGCTACATGGACCATGTTGTTTTTAGATTAATTTGCTACTAAATTGAATATATAGCAAGCTAAACTCATTCAAATGGGTACATTAAAGTTTTATAAATCTCATGCCTTATTTATGAGTCATGATAAATAAAACACTTCAAGTAGTAAGGAGAAGAAACAAAACAAAAAGAACCTAGAGCAAATAAAGGGTTAGAAATATGATGCTAAGCCAAAAGCATCAAAAGAGTTATCATCTTAAAATGAAAGAACCAAGAAAGAGTGAATCACATGTGGCTATTGCGAGAAATATAGGCATGATGAATCCAAATGCATGAAAAAGTAGATTGACCAATTGATAAAAATATTCGAGAAACACAATATCAGTGTCCCTAATTCTACCAATAATATTTTATCAGCACAGACATATTCAAAGGCTAAAGATAGTAAGAAGGGCAAATATAAAGGCAAAACACTTGTTTCAGTTGCATCGTACCACATGGCTTCATCACAAGACATGTTCGAATCCTTGCAGCCTTGTTCTATGCCTTCCATCTTGTTGGGTGATGATACTTCTGCAAAAGTTAGTAGGAGTGGATCAGTTGAAGTGAATGATGGGACATTTCTTGATGTTCTATATGTTCCCTCTTTACCATCAATCTCCTATCTATTTACCAAATAACTCACATTGGTTTAGGAAAGAGAGTTGATTTCGCACCTAATTCTGTGATTATTAGGGAAGCTAATAATGACTCCATTGTTGAATTTAAAAAAGTAGATCACCAATCCAAGTTCTATACTTTCTCACACTTTTCTCATGATCAACCTTCTACTTCACTGCTCACTCATTCAGATGAGGTGAGAAAACTATGGCATGAGAGATTTGGCCATCTCAACTATCATTGCATGGATCAACTCAGTCGTCAAGACATGATTTCAGGGTTGCCATGAGTTAAGTTTTTTGACGGAGTTTGTCATTTTTGAATTCTTGGTAAGCATCCAGAGGAGAAGTATGACAAGGGTAAATCGCGGAGAGCTAAATAGATATTGTGGATATTTTTCACAGTGACATTGTTGGCCCATTTCCAAAACCTCCATTCAACATGACAAAGTAATGCTTACTTTCATCGATGATTATTCAAGGTATACTTGGGTTTATTTTATTAGGAAGAAATCAGAGGTCTTTGACCATTTTCAAGCCTTCAAAGCGCTTGTATAAAAATAGTCAGGTAAATCCATCAAGATTTTATGCACCGATAATGGTGGTGAGTATGTGAGTAACCATTTTGAGCAATTTTGTACATCATAGGGGATTGAACTACAATGTATAGTTCCATATAGTCTTCAACATAATGTTGTAGAGCACAAGAATATTTTCTTGAAGGAAATGGTCAATTGTATGCTACACTCTAAGTCACTTGCACCTCAGTATTGGACCGATGCCATCAACTGTGCTTATTATATCTAGAACTGAGTTCCTCACAAAGCATTGAAGGGAATCACTCTTATTGAAGCTTGGAGTGGTCATAAACCCATAGTTGATCACTTTTGAGTGTTTGGTTTGCTTGTTATGGCTCACATTCTGAAGAAGAAATGTAAGGTAGTGGAACCTCAGAGTCAGTCTTGCATCTTCATAGGATACCCTGAGCATGTTAAGGGATACAAGAATCTCCATCTCACCACTCATGTGTTTTTCATTAAGAGGAGTGTTCATTTCATATAGGGTCCCTCAGAGTCCACACTCGACACCTCTAAGCCTTCCTCAGATGCACTTGGATTTGATGAAAATTTTGATGATTCAGATCTACCTGATCAACCTCTTGATGATCATAATTATTCTTCTAGTTCTGATGATGAGAGTAGTGATGAGGATTCCCTTCCTTCTAGATTATCTTCAGATGATGAGGAATCCCCTCCTAACCTCTGATCACTAGTCCTCCTTGGGATAGATAAACACTGTAAAGTGTTGGCCAATGGGTTGGAGATCCATAAGACAATAGGGAAACCCATTCACAATTCTAAGTTGCCCCACATGTTTTCATTGCATTTGCTTCTAATATGCAATCATTTCATAAGGCACTAGGCACTCTTGAGTGGGATACTTCTATGAAAGAGGAGTATAATTCCTTGTAGAGGAACAACGCTTGTATTTAGTCCTACTTCCCAAGCGAAGAAAACTTATTCAATGTAGGTGGATCTATCAAACAAAGTTTGTAGCAGATGGGTCCATAGACAAGTTTAAAACACATTTGGTAGCAAAGGGTTTTTCTCAAGTGCTTGACATTGACTACACTGAGACATCCACCCCAAATTTTTAAAATAAACTCAATCCAACTCACTCTTTCCATTGTCATAGCACATCATTGGGATGTTCATCAAATGGATGTGAAGAGTGTCTTTTTTACAGTGACCTCAACGAGGAAATATACGTGGAGCAACCACAAAGATTTGTGGAAGATTCCTCAATTTGCAAACTTTGAAAATCTATTTATGGCCTCAAATAAACTCATCAATCTTGGTATGTCAAGATGGACTCCTTTCGTCTTTTGATTGAGTTCACCAGATGTAATTCTGATCTAAATGTATACATATTGTAGTAGGATGATTCACTATTGATTATAGTTCTCTACGTGGATGACCTATTGATTCCACGGAGTTCTCCATCCACCATCATAGTAGTGAAAATTGTTTGTCTAATAGGTTCTCAGTGACTGAATTGGGCTTGTTTCACTACTTCTTCAGGTTTGAAATTTCTCAGTCAAACTCTAGGATCACTAATACACAATCTAAGTATGCTCTCGATTTGTTTGCACAATTTAGCATGGCTAACTTTAATCCAACTTTGTCTCTATTTTCTATCAGGTGTGAAGCTTGAGGTTGATTGACCATTTCCTTTGGTTGATTCTATCTCATATCGACAACTTATTAGTAGTCCTATCTACCTTACACTAGCCTTGATATTTCATATGCAGTGAGCATGGTCTCTAGATTCGTGCAGGTACCAAATTAGTTACACTAAACATTAGTTAAGTGGATCCTCCACTACATTCAGGGTACTCATAATTTTAGGATTCACTATGGAGTTGGCATCAATATCAACTTAATTGGGTATACAGATTCAAATTGGGATAGCGACATTCAGAATTATAAGTCTACTTCAAGCTACAATTTCTCCCTCAGTTTAGGGCTGATTAGTTGGTCAAGAAAAAAGTAGAATGTTATTGCTTTATATTATACATATGCATAATACAGAGGAGTTGTTAATGCTACCACTGAGGTTATTTGGATTTAAAAGATTCTCACTGAGTTTGGCATCCAGTTTTGATGACCAACGGTCATCTTCTACGATAACCAAAGCATAATTTAAATTTTTAGAAATCCAATCCTTCATCAACAGACCAAGCATTTGAGATTCACATCCATTTAATTTTAGAGCTCATCCATGAGCAAGTCATTGATCTCTGCTATATCTAGACAATGGAGCAAATTGTTGATTTATTCACCAAACCCTATACTGAGAGCAAGTATCTTCATTTACATGTTCTTCTTAGAGTTCAAGTAGCTCCATCTTTTTTCTTATATGGGGGATCATCTATATGTACTTGGGTACCTCATCGAGCCTTTTTGTCGGGACCCAATTCTTCTACCCACCTAAGCTACGTTTAAGGGCGGTGTTGGTGTAGACTTTTATCCCATTGTATTTTATCTACACAGTCTACTCAAGTGTGCTTAGGTTTAATAAAGGTCCTTAAGGGAAAAATAATCTCACATGCATAAGGATCTTAGGACTTGACTATTTTTTACCTATATAAGGAACCTTCATATGTAATTTTTTGCTAATGATGTTAATGCTTCTTAATATAATGTGGATCAGAATCCACCTTATGTTATTTTGGAGCAATTCATGTTTGGTCTCGGACTCGCTCGGCACATCCAACAATTATTCTTTTGGCTTCTTCTTTCTGAGGTCCTTTTTATAATTTTGCCTAAGTTTTGGCATCCTTTCGCTTCTTCCATGTGGTAGCCAAGCACTTGTTCGGCTCAAAGAGGCTCTCGATTCCCTCTGATGGAGTATCAGCTTGACACGTGGTAGCCCATCACTCTTTAAAGCTAGTTCCTTTTGGGTTAGTCTTTAGAGCAACTGTTGGAAATATTGTCATTGATGTCAAAGGTCTAGCATTATTGGTGATAAAGGCCCCATTGCATTTAATGTTGTTTGTAATAGATATATCTTGGCTAATGTGAGTTAATATTTAATTAATATTAATGAATATATTCTTAGTTGCATCCGAGACAAAAAAAGGGCCCATGGAGAAGTCAAAGAGCCATGGAGTAAAGACAAAAGAAGGATGGGACGCATTTTCCCATGAAGAGTCATCTTGGAGAATTCCAAGAGTCACCAAGTGAAGACAAAAGAGGAAGGGCATAATTTCTCATGAAGGGACACTTTGAGGAATATGAAAAGTCACCATGATAAGGACAAAAGAGGGAATGACATTTTTGCTCATGAAGGGTCACCACATGACTTTTCAAAGGCAAGGATATGAAGGGTCATACAAGTTTGGCACCATTTTCCATGAGGATTGAAAGGTCACAAAAGGGGAAGGCCAAAGGTCATTTGAAAAGCTATAAATAAAGGCTTGAAAAGCCATTTGTAATATGAAAGATCGAGGTTGATTTGATATTGTAATATCTAACTTAGAAGAGCAATAGTAAGAGATGAATATGATTTGTACTTGTTATATCTAACTTAGAAGAGCAAAGGTGAAAAAGAGGAAAGAGATGTTGTAATGAACTATCATTTGTTGAGATAGCAACATTGAGAGATAGTTGTGTGGTATACACAAAGGGGTTGGTGCTCATGAATTGTTGTTGGGTTGGTACTCAGCAAAGAGATTGGTGCTCATGTGGGTTGGTGCTCATGAATTATTGTTGGGTTGGTGCTCGGCAAAGGGGTTAGTGCTCCTGTGGGTTGGTGCTCATGTGGGTTGGTGCTCACGAATTGTTGTTGGGTTGGTACTCAACAAAGGGGTTGGTGCACCTGTGGGTTGGTGCTCACAAATTGTTGTTGAGTTGGTGCTTGGCAAAGGGGTTGGTGCTCCTGTGGGTTGGTGCTCACAAATAGTTGTTGGGTTGGTGCTCAGCAAAGGGGTTGGTGCTCCTGCAAGTTGGTGCTTGTGAATATTGTTTGGGTTGGTGCTCATTCATATACTTGAGATTGTTCTCCGTAGTTTTTTCCACATTGGATTTCTATGTTATATCTGGTGTCTCTATCTTATGTGGTGTTTATTGTTTGAGTTTTATTGCATATCTTGAATGTTTGATTAAGTGGAATTTGGTTAAGGGAAAGTTTTATAAAATATATGATATATTGATTCACCCCCACTCTCAGTATATTCTATGCTTAACAATTGGTATCAGAGTAGGTTATTTTTTAAAAAAATTTACAGCTTGAAGGTAGATTGAAAAAGCACGATGGATGGGTCACAGGAAGGATTTTATATAAATAAAGCACCTTTGTTTGATGGGACGAATTATACTTTTTGGAGCATGAGAATGAGGACTTATTTGATGGCCCTTGGATTTGACATATGAAAAGCAGTGGTGGAGGAATATGAAGAGCCACAGACATTTATAATTAGTCCAACAGAAAAGAAGGCAAGTGAATGTAATGCTAAAGTTTTAAATACTATTTTATATGGTTTGTGTGAAACTGAATTGTTAGGTTGTGGAGCTAAAAATTTCACTGATGCAGACATGGAAGAGGTTGCAGAAGGGTTGTGGAGTGTTACTGTCACTGGCGTCGGTCAGGCCAACCGATGTCGGCAAGTAGAAGACAGAAGGCAATCGATGTCGGTCAGAAGTCGACCGGCGTCGGCACCTCCCAGGCAGACAGGGACCGACGTCGGTCACCTGTGGTTTGGACTGCGAGTGTTTTACGGGCAGTTAGCTAACGAACCAAGTGTTTGCATGTCAAGAGCCAAATTTAGACTAGAAGTTGCGAATCTAATTATTGTAATTAGGTGTCTAATTATTGTTTAGATGAGATCTATACAATAGACTCATGAATTGTATTGTAAACTTATGCTAGAGAGTAAGAGAGCAATATTATAAGCTCCTTCTATGTGTGAGGTGAGCAATGGTGTGTTCCTCCTAGTGCCACAGTACCAAGTGTGGGTGCTGGATTGGAGAATCAACAGGGTTCTTCAGAAGTGTATGATCTTGGTCATCAGGTGAGCATGGCTATGATAGGAGATCTGCATGGTAAGTAAGATCATTGATTTACAGGTGTATGTGTGTGCAAGGTCAAGGTTCACAAGTGTGCAGAACTAGATTGATTTGCAGGTGTGCAAGATCAGAGAGGACAGCAACACAACAGGGAGCAGAATCAGGTGAGATCTACTTGGAGTATAGTTTGTACTTGTGGAGTGCGTGGAGCACTTGTGGAGTGCGTGGAGCACAGGTGTAAGGTGAACACCAAATCTGTATTTGAGTTGGGTGTTGGGATCTAAGGGAGAGAGCTTTGAGGGAAGATCTATTGTTTATGCCCTAGAGGTGTGGGAGCCCTAGAGGTGTGTAAGGAAGAAGAACTGTGGCAGCCTTCTTTATTGTATTTCCTTCTGAAAAAGTTTTAATACAAGTTGTGTATTGTCTCTCATATCATGTATTATTTTTGAATTCTAATTACTTGTTGATTCTGGTTAATTCTGCATATTAAGTTGCTTGTATTTGGTAATCAATTGTGTGCTTCTGTTATTTATATCCCAACACATGGTATCAGAGCTAAGGTTGCAGGGAGAAGATTTTGTGTTTGGTTACAGGTCACTCTCAGGGGTTTCTGATTGAATGGGAGTAGAGCAATGGCAGATCAAAGTAAGTTAAGAATGGAGGAGTTGAAAAACACAGATGGTCACTTACGGTCCTATGAAAAGAAAGAGCAGGGAAAAGAATACTATTGGTTGGTAGCAGATCAACATGAAGGAATTGAAGATGCAGATGTTGCAGAGGTTGTTGCACAGAATGCTTTGAGAGGTTTTTTGGATAAAGTTGAATCTTGGATAATAGATTTTGTTGCCTCTTTCCATGCAGCCCCAGGGAGAGGAGCTGGTGAGCCTTGTCAAAGAATTGGCAAAGGAGAAGTGAAGCTGAAATTGCAGGTTGTCAACACATGGGTGTTGAAGCAGGTCATGCAGGTCCCAGGTTTGGAGATGTGGATAATTTTTTCAAAAAAATTGGGTGATGAGAGATGCACAAGAACTCTCACAGCAGATGCACTTGAATTAACTGATGGTAAGAAAATAGGTACTCTTTATCTACTTGTTTATATTACTGATTATTCTTCTGTTGCAGAGATGTGGCTTCGTAGGCTTGGTCACATGAACAGGAAGCAGATGCATGTTCTTAAGCGAAAGACAGATATATTTGACAGGCTTAACAACTGGAAAGCCTTGGTGTTTATGAAGGAGATGGCAGACAGAGACCAGTGGATGGGGCTGGATACTTCTGAGCAGGGCAGTTTGGACATGGGTCTTGATTCAAAGGAGCTCGCGGAGAAAAAGTCATCACTCATAGGCAAACACAGGTACCGGCATTGGCAGAAAAATTGACGTCGGCAGTAGGTAAGACCGACGTCGGTCAAGAGGACCGACATCGGCAGAAGGAGGACACCGATGTCGGCAGGGTTGGTAGTCAGGACAGGCGTAAGAACCGACGTCGGTTGGATGCAGACTGTGTGGTGACTGAGGTCGGTCACTGTAATGAATTTTGGGTGGACAGCAAGCTGTCAAGGAGTCTCAAACTCCCATATGGAGGACTGAAGGTGGTAAGTAAGCCTCAAATTCGTTGTTCCTCTTCTTTATACTAGTTGTTGATTGCAGAGCAGGAAGGATCCAGGAAATAGTGGGAGCATGGCAGGAGTAAAATGCAGAACCAAGCAGATATTTGGTAGGGTTGCCAGCAGGTATGAAAGCACAGAAATGAATGGGTATCTTAGTTGAAGAATAGAGAGAATGAACAAGTGAGACAGAAGACTAAGTTATATGGTTTTGAGAAAGCTGCAGGACAGTGGTACAGGTTTTGACAGGTGGAGAACGAAGCATGGCTTCAGTCAATGTCAAGATAACTATTGTGGTTTGTCTTACCAGGGAGATGGTGATTGCAACATCATTCTGTTGTTGTATGTGGATGATATGCTAGCTAGCAGGTTTGTATATACAGGGTTTTGCTGAGCTAAGGGTAAGATTAGTTCAGTGGTTTGCTATGAAGAATTTGGAGCAGCAAAATTTTTTGGCATGGGAGGCATGGAGATCACAGCTTGATTTTGTCTCCAGTGGGAGCTGATGTGAATTAGGTGTTGGCAAGGTTTAGGATGCAGAGCCAGAGCACACTAAGGGCTGGACAGTGCAGTGTCTGAAATCACATGAGGTCTGGTATAGACCTGAGTTTGCCCAAGCAGTGGGTGTTGTTAGAGAGTTAGGAGCCAATTTAGAGAAGTGAGTTCTCAGGGATGTGAGAGGGACCAGCAGCAGGGATTCATGTTATTCAGGGTTAGGACTTCACTACATGGGATTGTAGGTTTGGATGTGGCAGGTTACTCGGATGATAGGAGGTACACCACAAGTTGTGTGGTGGGTTGTCTTCAGGATTGAGCTTAAAGAGGGATACAAGCTAGGAAATAAATTAAATAGGGTACAGATATAGGTACAGTGCAGCTGTTTATCTCTAAGTGAGAGATTGTTAGGTTGTGGAGCTAAAAGCTTCACTGATGCAGACATGGAGGAGGTTGCAGAAGGGTTGCAGAGTGTTACTGTCACCGGCGTCGGTCAGGCCAACCGACGTCGGCAGGGAGAAGACAGAAGGCAATCGACGTCGATCAAAAGTCGGTCGGCAACGGCACTCCCAGGCAGACAGGGACCGACGTCGGTCACTTATGGTTCGAACTGTGAGTGTTTTACGGACAGTTAGCTAACGAACTAAGTGTTTGCATGTCAAGAGCCAAATTTAGACTAGAAGCTGCGAATCTAATTATTGTAATTAGGTGTCTAATTATTGTTTGGATGAGATCTATATAATAAACTCATGGATTGTATTGTAAACTTGTGTTAGAGAGTAAGAGAACAATATTATAAGCTCTTTCTGTGTGAGGTGAGCAATGGTGTGTTCCTCCTAGTGCCACAGTACCAAGTGTGGGTGTTGAATTGGAGAATCAGCAGAGTTCTTCAGAAGTGTATGATCTTGGTCATCAAGTGAGCATGGCTACGATAGGAGATCTGCATGGTAAGTAAGATCATTGATTTGCAGGTGTATGTGTGTGCAAGGTCAAGGTTCACAGGTGTGCAGAACCAGATTGATTTGCAGCTGTGTAAGATCAGAGAGGATAGCAACACAATAGAGAGCAAAATCAGGTGAGATCTATTTAGAGTACAGTTTGTACTTGTGGAGTGCGTGGAACACTTGTGGAGTGCGTGGAGCACAGGTGTAAGGTGAACACCAACTCTGTATTTGAGTTGGGTGTTGAGACCTAAGAGAGAGAGCTTTGAGGGAAGATCTACTGTTTATGCCCTAGAGGTGTGGGAGCCCTAGAAGTGTGTAAGGAAGAACTGTGGCAGCCTTTTTTATTGTATTTCCTTTTGAAAGAGTTTTAATACAAGTTGTGTATTGTCTCTCATATCATGTGTTATTTCTGGATTCTAGTTACTTGTTGATTCTGGTTAATTCCGCATATTAAGTTGTTTGTATTTGGTAATCAATTGTGTGCTTCCGTTATTTATATCCCAACATGAATTTTTTAAAGTTATGCAATGTAAATTTGCTCATGAAACTTGGGTAAAACTTGAAGATATTTATAAAAGTGATGTAAAGGTTCAGCAAGCTAAGCTTCAGACTTTTAGAAGATAGTTTGAAAGTTTGAAGATGGAAGAAGAATAAAATATAACAAGTTATCTTTTGTGAGTTGATCAAATAGTAAATCAGATTCAAAGTCTTGGAGAAACGTTGAAAGAGTCAACGGTGGTGCAAAAGGTTTTGAGATCTCTACCAATGAGATATGATGCAAAGGTTTTGATAATCGAGGAGATGAAGAATTTAGCCAAGCTAAAAATGGATGAGCTTAATGGTATTCTCACAGAATATGAGATGCGAACAAAATAAGATAAACCCTCAAAGTGAGAAGCGGCTTTCAAGACATCAAAGAAAGAGAAAGCTAAGATTCAAGAATCAAGTGATAGTTCCAGTGATGATGAAGATGACAACGAAGCACTTTTCATTCACAAGCCGAAAAGAAGAATAGGTATATATCAAAGAAAATTACTTTTTAAATGTTTTAATTATAAAAAGATTGGACATTTTTCAGCTAGATGCCCAAATAAGGGTAATGATGATGAAAAAGAAAAGCCTACATACAAGAAAAATTTCAAAGGCAAATCTAAGAAGAGATTCGAGAAGAAGATCCTGTATTCTAAAGATCCTAGCTCAGTCAAAGATAGTGGAGTCAACGATTCAAAAGAAGAGATTCTATTCATGGCCATACATGAAGATGATCAAGAAGAAGAAGAGGACGTTGAAGTGAATATGGAAGGAGAACTCATTTGTGCCTTTGAAGAGTTAAAAGCTATTGAGAAGAAGAATCGAAGATTAAAGCGTCAGATCGAGAAAAATGAAAAAGAGTCAAAGAAAATTATTGATGATCTAACAACACACTTGGAAGAAGCCAAGAAGAATGAAGAAGATCTCACAACACAGTTGAAAATAACAAGAAAAGAATGTGAAATGTATGTTATTGAAATTGCCTCTTTAAAAGAAGATATTAAGAAAGCGGTCAATGATAAAGTAGTTAGTGACTCAAAATTTGAAGATAGCACTAACATATTGAATAAGATATTAGAAAGTCAAAAAGCAAATTTAGACAAGACAGGGATCGGATTTGAAAAGAAAAAGAGCTATGTTGAAGCTCTTACAAAAGAAAAAACAAAAAAGAGAGAAGTGAAGAATACAGAGGACATTTCAAACAGAGAAAGCTAGAAAGAACAAAGCTAAAAAAGGCAATCAGATCAGAGATATACCGACAGGTCTTATTTTTATGGCTATTATTTTTATTGTAATGGATATGGTCACAAAAAATTAAAATGTAGAAAAAGAGCTAACAATTTTAGAAATAAGGAGAAGGAAAGTCAAGTAGAGTCAAGTAGAAGCCACAACTCTTTTGCTCCTCTATCAAGCTTAAATGAAGAGGCCATAGTATGCTACAAGTGCAACAACTTTGGACACATAGCTCAGTATTGTAGAAGCGTGTTCGAGTTAGTCAAAAAAGATTAGATTTTCAAAGCTCCATTCATCAAGAAGAAGGATCAGAGTTTCAAAGCTCCATTCATCAAGAAGAAGGTTCAGACATGTTTATGGTAGAAGAAACAACCTGAAAATTCTATGATGGTTGAGATAGCTCTACATGCAAGAAATAAAGATCAGCCATAGTTAATTGATAGTGGATGTTCGAGGTATATGACAGGGGATTAAAGTAAGTTCATAACTCTAAAGAAGATCAATGGTGGCACAGTGAGATTTAGAGATAAAATCACTGCCAAGATAGCCGAAAAAAATACTTTAAGTTTGAATTATGGTAGAACTAAGACTAAAAATATTTTATATGTAAAAGGTCTTAAGCATAATCTATTGAGTGTTAGTCAAATATGTGATCAAGGATACACATTAAAGTTTCATGTTGAAGGTTGTGAGATTAGAAGAAAAGATTCAAATGAGTTGATTGCAGATGCTCAAAGGACAGGGAACAATGTGTACGTATTATCAGATATCTTCTCAAAGGCACGATCAAAAGATACATTCAAAGATCTGTAAGAGGAGTTGAGAGTAATTTCTATTACTTCCTGCCATTGATGTTCATCATTAATTGAGGGGGAGTTAAGTGTTAGCTCCAAGTAGGCCCTTTGCCATTGATGTCAAAGGGGGAGAATAACAGGTATAAGTATAGGTACAAGTACAAAAATAAGTACATGTTACAATAAGAGGGAGTTACTGTATGTTTTTAGATGACAGGATGTGCAGGTGACAGGATGTGGCAATTTTAGGATTGAGGTTGTCATCAATGACAAAGGGAGAGATTGTTGAAAATATTGTCATTGATGTCAAAGGTCTAGCATTATTGGTGATAAAGGCCCCATTGCATTTAATGTTGTTTGTAATACATATATCTTGGCTAATATGAGTTAATATTTATTTAATATTAACGAATATATTTTTGGTTGCATATGAGACAAAAAAAAGGGCCCATGGAGAAGTCAAAGAGCCACGGGGTAAAGACAAAAGAAGGATGGGACGCATTTTCCCATGAAGAGTCATCTTAGGGAATTTCAAGAGTCACCAAATGAAGACAAAAGAGGAAGGGCACAATTTCTCATAAAGGGACACTTTGAGGAATACGAAAAGTCACCAAGATAAGGACAAAAGAGGGAAGGATGTTTTTTCTCATGAAGGGTTACCACATGACTTTTCAAAGGCAAGGATATGATGGGTCATACAAGTTTGGCACTATTTTCTATAAAGATTGAAGGGTCACAAAGGGGGAAGGCCAAAGGTCATTTGGAAAACTATAAATAAAGGCTTGAGAAGCCATTTGTAATGTGGAAGATAGAGGTTGATTTGATATTGTAATATCTAGCTTAGAAGAGCAATAGTGAGAGATGAATATGACTTGTACTTGTTATATCTAGCTTAGAAGAGCAAAGATGAGAGAGAAGAAAGAGATGTTGTAATAAACTATCATTTGTTGAGATAGTAATATTGAGAGATAAGTGTGTGGTATACACAAAGGGGTTGGTGCTCCTGTGGATTGGTGCTCACAAATTATTGCTGGATTGGTTCTCAGTAAAGAGGTTGGTGCTCATATGGGTTGGTGCTCACGAATTGTTGTTGGGTTGGTGCTCGACAAAGGGGTTGGTGCTCTTGTGGGTTGGTGCTCATGAATTGTTGCTAGATTGGTGCTCGGCAAAGGGGTTGGTGCTCCTATGAGTTGGTGCTCATGAATTTTTATTGGGTTGGTGCTCGACAAAGGGGTTGGTGCTCCTGTGGGTTGGTGCACATGAATTTTTGTTGGGTTGGTGCTCGACAAAGGGGTTGGTGCTCTTGTGGGTTGGTGCACACGAATAGTTATTGGGTTGGTGCTCAGCAAAGGGGTTGGTGTTCCTGCAAGTTGGTGCTTGTGAATATTGTTTGGGTTGGTGCTCATTCATATACTTGAGATTGTTCTCCATGGTTTTTCCCACATTGGGTTTTCACATTATATCTGGTGTCTCTCTATCTTGTGTGGTGTTTATTGTTTGAGTTTTATTACATATCTTGAATGTTTGATTAAGTGGAATTTGGTTAAAGAAAAGTTTTATAAGATAAATGATATATTGATTCACCCCCCCTCTCAGTATATCCCGTGCTTAACAACAACACCATTAGCTGACGAAATAATAGGCAGGGCCTAATGAAGAGTCGTCAAGGTAGACACGATTTCGACACATGATGCCCCCACACTCATTTTTGCAAGGAAGTGCCTAACTTCCCCAAGAGAAGTGCCTATTTGACACATGGCATCCTAACACTTATCAAATGCATTTTATTTTTTTTAGGACTTTAGGTAGTGCCATTGGCTAGAGAATAAAAAAGGGGCCCACCATGCGGTTATAATGAAGAAAAGGCAAGCCTTTCCACGTGGCACCATGGTGTTTGTCAATGGCAGGGTTTTCCTGTTAGAGCTAGGAGTTGCACCATTGGCTAAGGAAAATGAATCCCCACCTCTAATGGCATAATAAAAGTATTTTGGTAGCTTGGCACGTGGTGTCACTACACTCCTCTTAAGCATTGTGTCCATAACAAGATAGTGCATTTGCACCATATCTGGGATCTAAAGGTTAACTGCACTCATGAGCTCGAGACCCTCATTCAGTTGCAAAAACATCATCATGGGTATGAGTGCCAGGATTTCCAGGTGTCATTCCCATGAGAAGTCGTCTCACCTATATATTCTAGACTCATCCCTTTTGGAAGGAGCTAGTTATCATTTTGTTGGGATTTGTTATTTTTTTAGACAGCCATTTGTAATAGAATATGAATAGTAGCAGTTAGCATTTTTCATTTTGTGACCTTAACAAGTTCCTCTCACGGGTGTGACTAAATGTCTTGTGTGTATCTTTGATGCCTTCTGTATTTTATTCTCCACCTATAATGAAGAGGATGTGGTGTTCTATGTCATTTTGAGTGAAGAGTTATTTTTATCTGTTATTTCCTTTCTTTTACTTCTATAATATTGATCTTTCTTTACATTATAGATATTAATTCATGCTTTATGCTCCTTTATGATATGTAATGTTTAAGGGCTCAATCTATTTTATGCAATTATAGGTTAATGATTTGAATCTCTCGACACATCGCCTTAGTTAGTGTTCTTTCAATTTTATTTGCATTTCCTTCTCTCTTTTCATCCCCCCACTTAGAACGAAGAGCCAGCGTCTAAAATCCTGGAGGTTATTTTATAGACCGTAATTCAGTCCCACCCCTGTAAAACTTCCCATAGAAGGTTGTTTAACCTGAAGTGAAGGTTTTAGGTATCAATAGTTTTTTCTTTTTTAGCACATCCAGTGGGACCAAATCTACTAGTCTACCTGACTTGAAGCTCAATTTTATGAGCCAAAACCCTGTGACAAGGTCATTGATAGAAAAGAATCTGAGCCTGCTAACACCACCTCTAGGAGGTCCAACTCACCAACTCAGCAAAGGACTACAGGGTCTAGTGTTGTTGAGCAACAACAAATGGCTATTCAAGGCCCACCAAGGAACTTCATATCATGGGATAGTGGTCGCCCACTTATCCCTCCGACACCCCCAGCTATATGAGACCCCATTCCTATGAATGCCTTGAAATCACTCCCCAAATTCTCAAGAGAGGATTTCAAGACCATAGCAGAACATCTCTAAGATGTTGAAAATGTGTGCATTGTGCACTATGTCAATGTGTAGAATGTAGCTTTAAGGCTACTAGTTGTTTCCTTTAAATGAAGGGATCTCAATTGGTACTGATCTTTACCATCCAACTCCATCAACACCTAGGATGACCTAGATGACAAATTATTTGAATGATTCAATAAGAAGGTGGAGCAGTCATCCCTATAACAACTAATAACTATCAAGAGGGGCCCACAAGAGGCCATTGTTGATTTCACTACTAGTTTTGAAAAGACTTGGCAAAGGATCCCAATAACGGCTCTGTCATCTGCAGGGATGGCCATTTTTTTATACCTCAAGGTCTTCAACTCAGATATTGTAGTTATGATCTAGTCGCTCAAAGGACAGACACTATCGGACGTTTATGATCTGGCAGTAAGAGACAAAAATAATTTGATAGATGTGGGAAAGCTTCATCTCTAATCGTCAATGCCAATGTTCCTAGAGATATTGATTCCTCCATAAGAAGTCCCAAGTACCTCAAGATCCCCACCTTTTATGTGTGTATATCCTCCCACTTAGGTGAGCACATCCGCTCAATCCTCACTAGTTACGGAGATGAATGACATGAAGAGTATCTTGCAGAACTTTTCCAATGAGAAAATCAATCTCAAAAGGTAGAAATCTATTCCCTTGAAGCCCCCTTTCAATAATTAACAAGAAAGGAAAGCACCTTACCAGCAAAACCAGCACCAAGAGAGGCAAAGGCCAAACCATCAAGCTCCAAATCAAGTGTTGAATCACCAGACATGACCCATGAACCAAATGGTTGTGATACCTGATCCCTTGCATATAGTATCGCCAAATGCAAATAGGGAACTAGTTGCTAGCCAAAATAACTTAGCAGATGATTTTAATTCAAGGTGTTTCCCTTGCAATGACATTCATGAACCATAAAATTATTTAAGGGGAAATCTATAGTAAAATTCAATTAAACAACAACGACAAGGGAACGCACCTGATTTAGCGTATGTATATCAATCCCCTAGAGTTGAGAATGTTGTCTTGATGGCACAGATACATGGAATGTCCCTGGAATAAGAGGAAGAGATAGCCCCAGAGCATGCACTCTTATCCTAGGTAGAAGGTGAAGATGTGGTTTATGCAAGTGAAGTTCCCATGTATAAAGCCCTGCAAGTTCAATCTGATTATTACATGCGCTCCAAGAAAAGTTTGGTCGAGAGCCCCAAAGTTGTAGAAAGGCCCCAAGTGACTTTTGCAAAGGGTTCAGTACCCCAACCTTCACTTCCAACATATCAAAAGCAGAGCAAAATGGTGCAGAACAAGGAAAAAGATCATGAGGTCCCGCCTCTGGGGTCATACAATGTGGTGGAGTAGCTGAAAAGAGTTACAACCAATGTCTCCTTGTGGGACGTCCTATCGATCCTCAAGCAAAAATATCTGCTAAAAGAAGCCTTAGAGAAGCAAGAAAATCCCACACAAGGAAAGTTGATTGTAGAGCCTATAAGTACAAAGGAGAAAGAAGCTAGCACAAACATGCAACCCTAAATACCCTCTGCATTTGTCAATACCAAAGAAGGGGTAAGCAAAACAAAACACACCATGTTTTATTTGGCACTGATTGTGGGGAATAAATTATTGCACAACTCTATGATCGATTCGGGTGTGATCATAATGGTGATGCCTAAATAGATAGCGGATGCACTACAATTGAAGTATGAGCCATTGAATAAAGGAGTGGTGCAGTTGGATGGGAAGTAGGTTCAAACCTTAGGGATCATCAGGGCTCTACCCCTCACATTATATTCTTGTCCTATCATTACTATACCACAAGACATTATAGTGATAGACATCCTACCTATTTTTGGGCTATGTCTGTCAAGAGATTTCACCACCAAGATAGGTGGGTACCTATCATTAGACTGGGCCCATCTAATCATGAGGACCAAGTATGGTTCAAAGTTAAAGGTGTTATCCAAACAACTTCACCCAGAACACATATTGGATGAAGTTATGATGAATTTTGAAACAACGCACACCTCCTTTTCAAGAATGAAGATGCACTATGTGGAGATGATCGAAGGAGAATAGGTAGCAGACACCAGAAGTCCAGAGGAAGAGGCCCTTGATAATGAGTTCATTGAAAGTGACCCATTTACAAACTTTGATGCTACCGACCTCGGGACCTATGTGATCCACGATGAAGACCAGGTCATTCCCGAGTTCGTAAAGAAGAAGAAGACTAGAGCAAAAGCCCAGAAGATGAGTCTAAATTTTGGACTCTATATTTTAATGGTGCAAAGTGCAAGATTGGCTCTAAAGCCAGCATCCGACTAATATCTCTCTCTAGAAAAGAGACCCTCTGAGCCTTTAGATTTCAATTCACCTGCACCAACTATGAGGTCGAATACAAAGCACTAGTCCATGGCCTTAGCCTAGCTGAGTGGATAGATATAAAACAGTTAAAAGTATTCAATGATTTTGAACTAGTGGTAAGTCAAGTAAGAGGAGTCGTGACTGTAAAAAATGTATGCATGAGGTCCTCTGTATATGGGATTTAAGTGAAACATTTGAAGCTTTCAATATCCAAATCATCCTTAGGGCCGTAAATGTAGAAGCAGACAGAATGGAAATTATTATATCCCAATTCGATCCAATGACAAACTTAATCATCAATGCACTACCGTGTGGGTTATCATCAGACCTGCCATCCCTAAAAATAACCAGAATTGGCAAGTGTTTGAAATAAATGAGTAAATTGCCATATTCCTTCAACAATCATGTGAATTTGTAGAATAATTGCTGCCAAAGATTGAAGAGTCTTACGAGAACCAAATCATGCAGTTAAAGACCAACAAGCTGTCGAAGGGCCTCATCACCCTAGAAAATATTTTTAACTTAGATGATACAAGGAACGACAAGCAAAAGTATGTCATAGATAAGGGTGTTTACTCTGAGCTTGATGTTGGAGGTGGAAGGAAGCTAAAGATTGGATAAGAAGTCCCTCAGAAGGATAAGGAACGGTTTGTTTCTTTTTACGACAAATATAAAGGAGTCATTGCATGGACTTATGATTACTTGAAGGGATAGGACCACGAGGTCATTCATCACACCATATACTTGGTATAAGGAGCCAAACCAATCTAGAAGAAGCAAAGACCGGTGAATCCAAAAATTGAGTCCCTCATGGCTCAAGAACTCAGTAAATTGATCGACTCAAATATTATATACCCAATCAAGCATTCGACTTGGGTGTCCAATCTAGTTATGTGCGAAAGAAGAGTGGAGAGATCTAGATGTGCATGGACTTATAGAATTTGAATAAGGCTTATTTAAAGGACCATTATCCCATCCCCTCTATGAGTAGATCTTCCAGACAGTGGCAGGTGCAGAGATGTTTGCTATGCTAGATGGATTCTCTGAGTATAATAAGGTATGGGTAGATGAAGAAGACCATCACAAGACCACCTTCATAATGAAGTGGGGAACCTTTACATATGCAAATATGCCTTTCAACCTCTCTAATGCCAGGGCTACCTTCTAATAAGCTATGGACATGGCCTTTAAGAGCCTAATCAATTAGATCATCCTCATCTACTAGATCACCTCACCGTGTTTTCTAGGAAGAAGAACAACCACTTCGACCATCTAGAGGTCTTCCAAAAGTGTCAAGAATGTGGGGTGTCCCTTATCCCCAACAAATGTGTCTTTAGAGTCCTATAAGGCAAGTTGCTTAGGTACGTAGTATCTAAAGAGGGGATCGCTATCGACCCCGAGAGAATAAAAGTCATTAGAGAGTTAGCCTTGTCGATAAACAAGAAAGGATTCCAATCTTACTTTGTAAATATTAATTTCATCAGTAGGTTCATATCAGACTTCACAAGATTAGTGAGACCAATCACGTTGATGTTGAATATGGATCATGTCTTTAAGTGGACTCCTAAGGGAAGAACACCATTTGATGAGATCAAGGACACAATCTCCACTGCACTAGTACTAGCCAAGCCAAACTTCTCTAAGGACTTCATCACATACATTTATAGGAGTGAGCATATCCTAGCCGCTGTGTTAACTCAAAAGGAAGATGAAGGTGGAAATGAACACCCGATCGTGTTCTACTCAAGAACATTGTGCGGGTATGAAGTTAAGTACAATTTTTTGGAAAGACAAGATTACATGATTATCAAGGGCCTCAAAAAGTTTAGGCATCTTGTAGCAGGAAGTAAAATAAAGGTGTATGTGGCACACTTCAACGTCTGTGAATACATAATGGAAGGAGAAATCACTAAAAAATGGGCTAATTGGATCACCAAGATCTTGGAGTATGTTATTGAAGTCAAGCCGACAAAGGTGATCAGAAAAAGAGGAATCTGCAAGTACTTAGCCAATGTGCAGATGTCCCACTAGAAGAAAAGGGCAAGCCATAAGTAGTCCTACTAAACCAATACAAAATCGATGGATCTTGGGTGGCCAACAAGATCCACTTCATGCAAACCGGTCAGTACCCCAATGCCCTCCCCATGCATAAAAGGCATTTCTATCGATTGCAAGGGGCTAGTTACATACTAGTCCAAGGAGTCCTATTCAAAATAAATTTCAATGGGGATCTACTCCAATGTGTTGAAAGACACCAAGATATAAAAATTTTCCAAAATATGCACTTTGCTCCCTCAATCAACCACTTCTCAATAAAAACCATCGTGATGAAGATCCTACACGTGGGGTATTATTTGTTGACCATGTTCATAGACTACCATAAAGCAGTCAAAAATGTCAAAAGTGCCAGTTCTTTGCAAGAAAAATAAAGAATTTGGCCATGCTTCTGAACCCAATCATGACCAATGAACCCTTCACACATTGGGGTCTAGATTTCATCAGGATGATCAATCCCGTCTCAAGCGTCGATCACAAGTGGATATTAACAGCCATCAACTACTTCACCAAGTGGATCAAAGTAGTCCCACTGAAATAGGTGATCGAGAATATGATTATCGGCTTCTTGGAAGAGCTTGTAGTAAGATTTGATCTACCCAAGACAATCATCTCTGACAACATGAAAGCCTTCCTCAAGTCTAAGATTTATGAGTTCTTACTCTAAAATAGTATCTTATTAAAAACTTCATCCAATTACTCCCTGCAAGGGAACAGTTTGGCAGAGTCAAAAAAATAAGAACCTTATAAGACTAATCAAAAGGATGGATGCTGACCTGTAAAGGGAGTGACACATGCGTGTGAGAAAAACTCTATGGGTGGACCACATCACTCCAAAGCATATCCTAAAAACCTCCTCATATGAACTTGTATACAAGAAAGAGGTAGTCATGCCAGTGCATCGAAAATCCCCACCTTCCAACTTCTGAAAGCTATTGAAATTGTAAAAATTAGAGCGATGGAAGTTAGACTTGCAGAGCTACTTAGCCTCCAAGAAGTAAGAGAACAAGCAAGCAATGCGAAAATCACCCAACAACAAGCGGTCAAGTGATGGTTCGACAAGAAGTCGTCAGACCCAGGATTCAAACCTAGGGATTTAGTCATCAAGTATGATCAAAGGACTACAAAGCTAGAGCAACATGCGAAGTCTAACTCTCTGTGGAGGGGACCATTTTGCATCATCAGCAACAAGTAGGGAAATGCTTTCGAGTTAGAAGATAAAGAGGGCAATGCATTGTAGATCACGGTTAACAGGATAGATTTAAAGCATTTAAACTAACTTACATGCCTTTCCCTTGTACGTAATTAGTTAGTTTCCCTTTCTATTTATGTGTTTCCTTTCCTTTGGTGTTTCCTTTTGCTTTGTTTTCTTTTTTGTTGTTTCATTTGAATAAGTGTTGTTGGCACAAGTGGCTTATCTAGTTTCCATGTGTCTTTGCCCTAGCTCTCTTAAATCTTCAAAAAACATTCTCTGAAAGATGGTTATCTACCCACCTCACCTGCCATTAATGTTAGATGTTCAATTTTACATGATCCCCCATAACGATCACCATAAATCTCTTGTGAGTGGTTACTCAAGTGTGTGTGTCACCCTTAACATTTATGGGAGGCACCCGATTTCAAATTTTCCATGATAAGGCGTGTCGATATATAAACACCCCTCTCCCAATCGAGCCAAACACCTGATGCATTGAGATTCTTGAGAGCATTAAGCAATTAAATAAAGCAGATAAAGTCGAGCCAAGAAATTTGGAAATTTGTGAGTAGGAATTGTTAATCATTCAATAAATACAGAGAGTGGTTTTGAAGTAGGATTCAAGATCGAGACTTCTACATCTCCATAGGGAGGCGATAAGAATCCCACAAGACAAAGGACATGCAGTTTAGGTAGTTAGGGGAACCTTCCCCCTCAATATGTGGTGAGCAAATCCTATGTTTTTTCCCCCTCTTCGTGAAAGGAGAAAGTGTCGAACGTCATGAAGGTAACCAAAGGGGACTATAGAGACTGAACATTGGTCATTGATTTCACAGATGATATATTCAAGTTGGCCAAGAATCCCAAAATTTTGAGAGAGGGAACTCGCACTCAAATGTTTGAGAGGGTCCACAAAGAGGAGTATGACTCATTCAGTTGCAAAATGTGTGACTGCACACTGACACAGTTTATGTTGCCCTATGTCCATCCATGCCTGGAAATCATTGCCCTCTGGATGGAGAGGTATGACACCAACACTGGCATAATTTCTGGCAATGCCCATTTGAGGGTGAAAATTAGTGCAAATGCCATAAGGGAGATGCTCCGGCTCCCAAACGACCCCAAGGCCAATATCTGCAGCATGGAAAGCCTTTAGGATGTTTGGGACTCCCGAGTCCATGAGTAATTACATTTCCTTGGCTTTCTCCTCAAAAGAAACATTACGGGGATGCCTCCTCTACCCATTTCCCTGGAAATCTTCCCCATATAATATCTGAAGGACACCTTGTCCATGTTGACTTTCATCTTCGAGATGGACACAGATGCCAACGTCATTGATTTTCAGTTAGGGGTGCTCTACTTCCTTATTATGATGAACAAGGGGGAGGTTTACAAGATGGATTTTGCAAACTCCATCACCACTACCATGAAGAATGAGTTGGCAAATTCTTTGATGCTGGGTACATTTTAGTACTCCTTCCTCCTGCACCTCATTTTGTACCAGCACTCCTAGTTTTTCTCCATGTATCTCAATCTCAACTCCTTTGAGACGGGCATCTTCCCCAACATGGTGACCCTAGTCACTGTATGGACCCATGTCATGTTAGTCACACAAGACTACTATGAGTTCTCGAAGCTCTTTCTATCTCTAGTTTTCATCGACCTCAACATAAAGGCCATTAAATTCAGAATGATGGATGCACAGTGATCATGGCTCACCAAGAGTAGGGCCCCGATCGACTGGTTTTGGGGAAAACATTTTTCAGTTATCCAAGCGCACAAGTTCCAAGGAGAACCCTTCCAACTCTCGTGCCTACTAACAGATAGGACCCTAGCCCTAGAATTGGCTCACTAACTCAATGAGGTGGACTTTGTATATAGAGCAGGGAAGAAGAAGAAAGACTTATATGATGTCCCTTTCACAAGAGGGGTCATCATGATGATAAAGAAGCAATAGGGACACTTTCTCATGACCAAGCTGGTGGAGCTTGGCCTTGACCTAATCGATGATAGATGGAACTATGATCCAATCAGATACATAGCATCCTTGAAGACTGCCAGCACCCCCAAGCGTCAGACCTAATCATACCTGGAGTAGAGGAGGTCATCCATGAAAGACATCCTCCAAAATTATGTGAATATGTTCTAGATCTCATTGGATTCCCTCAAACCGTTGGAATCCTTCTATGACATGGTCCAGACATGTGACTTGTCTAAGAGATTAACGAAGGGATTAAGAGCACAGCTCACCCAAAATGGTTGGAGTGAGGAGAAAATAACCACCTATACAAAATATAGGCAAGAGATCGGCAAGCCATACTCCAATTTTGATGATGAAGAGATAGATGAAACCTTCAAAAGTCTTTGGGATGAGCATCATCCAGAGTAAACCCTGGAAGAAGCAGGATTATCTCTTGAGATAGAGATAGGAAGAAAAGAAGAAGATACCCTTGGGCAGGGAGTGGAGGATATACTATAGCAAAAGGAGGCCAAAGTCTTGGAGGTTCGAAAACATTCAACCTGACCACCTCCCATGTTCCCATACCCCACATCACCACAGCAACAGCAAGCCTCTTCCAGGCACCTCACGGCTAGGTCATCCCAATACAAGTGGCTTGAGGTGCCAAAATCTAGCCCTCCATCAAAGCTCGCACAGAATAAAATATGTTTTTTGCATCCCCTCCTTTCCACTTTTACCTCCTTGGTCACCTCCTCATCTTCCCCCCATGATTTCACCTTAGATTGTGGAATTCGCCATTGCCCAACCAAGTACTACCCTGGCCCCACTCTCCTCTTCATCCACTCAGCCTACCATCGAGCTCACACCATTTTCCTTTGTGATCGTAATATCCTCCCGCTTACCTTTCCTTACTCCTCTGCCTTCATGATCTACCTCATCCTCCATCATGGCGTTATTGCCATTCACCCCGCCCTGTGGACTCCCACCTTTCTCTCCTTCCACCCTCACCCTCCATCCACTCACCTCAAAAGGAACAACATCCATTGCTACATAGTAGCAATTGACTATTCCATTCACATTGCCGCAGGGACTCTCCTTCATAGGGGAAAATATTCAAGCACCAGAGCAGTACCATCAGCAGATGGACACGATAAGAAGGGCCCCAAAGGCCTAGATGGAGAAAAAAGCGGGGAAACAAGCCAAGGCCCCAACGGAGACTCACATGCGGTCATTTTATGACCCCACACAACAATCCCTCATGATTGCTCATCTGACCCCTCAAGTAGTCAAGTTCCAAGAGCAAATGAAGGCAGGGAACTATGCCATAGAAGTTGTTGGCCTAAATCTCAGCTAGGCCAAACCCACTGACAGGGTCAAGTTGATGAAACACATAACTTTGTGACTACAAACTACATCAAATCAACCCAACAGTTGGAGAAGACTTAGCTGGAACTCACCAACGTGAAGGTTACCATCGATCACCTCAATGCTGAGGCTAAGGCCAAAGATATAGATCTCAATAAAGTGAGGTCCAACCTTCAGATCTGCGTCTCCAGTGAGAGTTTCTAGGTGAAAGCTCATCTATGAGTGGCCGTCGAGACCAAGCTATAGGAGAGAGAGATATTGAATTGGCACAAACCCGTCAAGATCTCTCAAATTTTAATTGAGATTTTCAACAATTACAGCAGTAGGCACGCAAGAATACTCAGTCAAGGACTAAGAAATTGAGAAGTTGAAGAATGACCTTGTCGCTTACTCATAGAGCATGAAAATCCTCCCCATGATCCAATAGCTATACAAATCTTACTGGGAAAGGATCAAGGACATGGCTACAACCCTGAAACTGACCCTCACCTTTATCATAGATTCACAAAATTTGAGCTCCCAGGGAAGCGCATTTGTTGACCAAGTCATTGCCTTCGTGTCCCCCAAGGTCTCGAATTCACAACTCCTTGTCCAAAAGCTTTACAACACTTCGGACAACAATTACAAGTAGCAAGGGTGGCCGATTGAAGGCAAGCGGTGGCAAAGGTCAATGAATTCCTAGGCTGCAAAAAATCAATGACTAAATGCAAGGCATTCCTGAATGCCTTAGAAAAGGTGGTTCAAGACAGGGAGGGACATATTGAACAACCAGTCCAATTAGGACTCCCTTCCCATTCTTGACAAACAATAACGTCCTTCCAAAGGACCAAATAAAAGCACTGCTAGAGCAGAAACAAAATGACCAAACTATGTTTACAGCTCTCAGTCAGTCACCTGGTGCCTTCGAGGTGAAAAAGATATTGCAGCGACTCGTTCAGCTGGAGTTACAAACGCTAACGGTAGTTCAAGCCCTGGGGAGTAGCTCTTTCAAGGAGATTATTGATCTAGTCAAAGCCTTTGAGGCTCTTAAGAAGAATGCCCAACCCAAGTAGGAAGAGTGGGTGCCTTTGCAAGCAACCCTTCAAAAATTATAAGTTACAAACCTTTCTCATGTTTTGAAAATTTTGCCTCAACTAGTCCGCATACCAAAGTTTTGGGTTCTCTCATCCACAGGAAGACACCCTTGTGAGTGATCAGGAATTGTGGAACAAAATCCACCTTGTGTTATTTTTGAGTATTTCATGTTTGGTCTTGGACTCGCTCGACACATCCAACAGTTCTTTTAGCTTCTTTTCTAGGGTCATTTTTACAATTTTGCCTAAGTGTCGACATCCTTTCGCTTCCTCCACGTGGTAGCCAAGCACTCGTTCGGCTCGAAGAGGCTCTCGGTTCCCTCCGATGGAGTGTCATCTTGAGATGCGATGGCCCAACACTCCTCAAAGCTAGTTCCTTTTGGGTCAGTCCTCGAAGCGGTGCCATTCACCGATGGGAGGAATGGGTGAGGCCCACTGAGGAGTCATCAAGGTAGACACAGTTTCGACATGCAGTGCCCTTTGGCTTGTTTTTGTGAGGAAGTGCCCAACTTCCTTAGGAGAAACGCCTATTTGGCATGTGGTGTCATGATGCTAATCAACGACATTCTATTTTTGTCAGGCCTTCAGGCAGTGCCATTGGTTGGAGAATAAAAAGGGGACCCACCATGCGGTTATAATGAAGAAGAGGTGAGCCTTTCCACGTGGCACCAAGGTGCTTGTCGATGGTAGGATTTTACTGTCAGAGCTAGGAGTTGTGCCATTGGCTAAGGCAAATGGATCCCCACCTCTAACAACATAACAGAGGCAGTTTGGGAGCTTGACACATGGTATCACTAGGCTCCTCCTGAGCATCATGGCCATAACAAGACATTCAGTGGTACCATATCCAGGATTCAGAGGTTAACTGCACTCGTGAGCTCGAGACCCTCATTCAATTACAATGGCATCATCATGGGCACGAGTGCCAGGATTTCTAAGTGTCATTCTCACACAAAGCCATCTTGCTTATATATTCTAGGCTTATCCCTTTTGGTTGGGGCTAGTTATCATTTTGCTGGGATTTGTTATTTTTGTAGACAACCATTTGTAATAGAATAAGAATAGTAACAATTAGCATTTTTTATTCTGCAACCTTAATAGGTCCCCCTCACTGGTGTGACTCGATGTCTTATATGTGCCTTTGAGGTCTTCTGTATTCTGTTCTCCACCTACAATGAAGAGGATGTGGTGTTCTATGTCATTTTGAGTGAAGAGTTATTTTTGTCTATTATTTATTTTCTTCTGGTTCTATAGTATTGATATTTGCTTGCATTATAGATCTTAATTCATGCTTTATGCTCCTTTATGGTCTGTAATGTTTAAGGGTTCAATCTATTTTATACAATTATAGGTTAATGCTTTGAATCTCTCGACGCATCGCCTTAGTATTCTTTCAATTTTATTTGCATATCCTTCTCCCTTTTCATCCCTCCACTTAGAACAAAGAGTCGGCTTCTAAAATCCTAGAGGTTGCTTTACATACCACAATTCGATCCCACACCTATAAAGCTTACCATAGAAGATTGTTTAACCTAAAGCAAAGGTTTTAGGCATCAACATATAAGTTATCTATTATGAAGATATTCTTCTTCCTCTTTTGAGTTGTTATTTTCAAGTTTCACTACTCCATACAGGGTTTCTCTGTGCGTTCGATACTATCCAATAGATTTAATGGTGACCCAGTCCAACATTACCCACCTGAGGGCCCTATGTATGGGTTGCTACCCCTGAATCTATGGACATCAATTCGAGTTTGGGGACAAACAAGGGTCGTATCTATAAAGATAGAGGAGATCGAGTGGTAATTCTATATATAAGGGTGCTCCGCACCCTGATCCCTAGATATATATCCCAAAACTAAATATTTCATGAGATACCCCAGTATAGGGGTTTACAATTTTTTTTAGTAATTTCTTGGTTGAATTTGAAATTGGTTATGGATGTCTTTTGATTCATTCAAGTGGTGTATTGTTTTTATGTTGTAATTTTAAATTCTTTCCTTAATCATATGATGTTAATATTATATTATGTTATAATTCCAAATTTATTCCTTCATTATGTGATTTTACCCTGCAACCTTATCTATGTTTTCCCTCATGTGGGCCTTACATGATCATGGTTTAACCCATGGTAGAGAGATTGAAATATTCCTATTAGTGTTAGCAAAAAAGGGTGCACACGTGTTCAAAACACTACACCAATTGATGCAAATGGGGCATTAGGGCAAATTTGATCTAAATACAGTAAATAAAGGTATACCCTAGTGCAGAGGAATGAGAATACATGAGCTTGATAAATTAAAATGGGGAAAGAGAGGTAGAGAGATGCATCTTTAGTTTCTAATTTACCAGAGTTATGACAGTAACTAAGATGTTGGATGCAATTCTGGGACAATGCAAAAGAGCTCCCAAATATATGGTAAAAATCTGAGTTGATGACTAGTTTCAGAGTGTTCTCAAAGGGGCAATGACTAGAAACGGATTCCAAAAGTAACAGGGTCTGTCAAAAGTGGTCGGGGAGGTTCAAAATTAGCTCTGTAAATCCCTTGGCTCTGAAACTTCCTAAAACCCTTTGACAACAACGGAAGCCTAGAATCTTCTCTATGATAAGAAGGATGTGTGCAATTGTCAAAATCTTGTCTCCTTTGATGTAACCCTAATTTGTCCACTATATCTAGCCATACAACCAAGACTAGAATAAATATGCAGAGTTATTTGCATAGGCCCCTTGATGTGAGGGTTGGGCTACATATCAATTATGAGAATCATTGCTCATATAGCTCTATGCATAAGAGTGACCCATGCCAATATGAGAGAAGACTCCACCTTTTCTCCCTCTGAAAATTGATCCAAAGGTCAATTTAGATAAGGTCTTTAAGAAGACAAAAACCTACACCATTGCGTAGGGCCCGTTGAGACCTTTTCAACGGTATGTGGAACGCAAAAAACAAAGCTCGTATGCTCCTTGTGCAGCTAGTCAAAGTGGCACGAGGTGTGATAAAAATGTGTGTGGTTTATATCTTGTCTTCGATAGGTGAATGTAGATCGTCTTCAGCCAAAACCATAACCAACCTAAAAAAAATGGTGGTTTGAATGGAACATCCCATTGGACGTCGACAAGTGGCGTGGCTAGAGATCGACAAGTGGCGAGAGGAGATTGGACCACGAATGTTCCACACAAGCCATTACCATTTCCATGTAACCCCATAGTCCATTCACATTCATGCCTCAATATTCCACGTGAAACCCAACAAGACCCATCCATGTCATCATGTGAGACCACAATATATCACATGCCACATCCAAATACCCATGAAATAACCAAAGCCACCCACAATCCACCACATACTTTGGGTATGCCACATTCATGAAATCACCCAAACCCACATGCCTTCGCAAACCCCACCGAATACATGTTTATGCCAAACACTTGGCATTATAAGCCACAAACCTCATGGTACATAAGTTATCACAAAGTCCCCCACTTACCAAATGTGGGACAAAGATATGCTTTGCCCACTGAAACCAATGAGATGGGGATTCAAACCATACCATGTTGGGCAAAAAGATAAGCTCCCAACCGATTGGGACATTGGTGGAACCACTATATAAAGTGCTCAAATTTGTATTCTAAGGCAATCAAAGAAGCCAATCAGCCATAGAATAAGGATTAGGAAGTTTGGACGAGTTGTAGAAAGATTTCAGAGTAGAATTGGGAAAAAGTCCGAAAAGGGACTGATATTATTTTTTTCCATGGAACAACTTTGTAGTTGATTATTTTTCATTTTGAGGACTTGTGAAGAAATTATAAAGCCTCAGAAGCAGTCTGTTGTGTTGAGGCATAAGAACCTACTTTTATTCTTCCTCCGATTTGAGGCATCTAGAGTCATTTCTAGAGTTCGAGGTAAACTAGTGAAATATTCTAGTTTCTGAGACGATTCCAACGATATGCTGAGTGTCCAGATTTGAGGCCTTTTGTTGCCATTTTTTATGCTCGAAATTGAGAATTTTGAGTAGAAGACATATAGAGGTGTGTTTCGGGAAGGTGAAGAATCTGTCCGTGGATTCTGAGATTCTTCGAAGGTCCGTAACACTTGGATTCATTATTGTTCTGTAAGGGTTGCCATTTACTTATAACATATTATAATGAATTGGTTCAGCGAGTTAGCAAACCCAGAGACGTAGGCATTGCCGAACTCCGTAATCAACTCTTGTGCAGTGTGGTATGTATTTTTTCACATTGTTTTTCCTTAAGTTGATTATTTTACGAAATAATTTTCAATATAATTAATATTTTGCCCACAAAGAATCCAAAGTAAATTTTTTGCACAAAAATCAGTGCCAATTTACGGATCAGTTTGGTATCAGAGTAGTTAGTGTGTCAGGTTAACTTTTGTGTAGGCATTGTTTTGGTGCATCAAGTTTGATATCAGAACTAAATTTGTGGGTGAATTTGTGATTTTATTGAACTAAAATCAGTTATTGTAGAAAAATGGATCCAACGCTAGCTCAGATTCAGTTGTTACTAAATACTATTATTACTAAGATAATGCAATTCCTACAAGTCCAAGAGCAAAGTCGGCAAGCGACAGAGCAACGACAGGAGCAGAAAATCAAAAGTCTCCAACAGAGTATTGATGCACTACGAGCATAACTGTAATAGGGACATCGATAGAAGAAGAGGATGAGTGAAGACGTAGAGATTTGCAGACATTATGCCCGCTAAGGTCATACTACCAAGCAATGTTAGATACTACATCCCAGTCAGGGTCCATTATGGTTCAAGAAGCGGAATGAGCAGAGATGTAAATCAAAGGGAAAGATCCCTGTTAGAAACACTGCAAATCCCAATTTTTCTAAGCATCAAACAACAGATGAAGTAATTATCCAAGAGATGTTGCCAAGCCGGACAACAAAGGTACATTCTGATTATAGCAGTGATTCTTCTAATTCATATACTCATGCTAGTCCTATTAATGTGAATGATGTTGAAAGTCTAGAAGCAAATAATGCTTCGATTATTAATATATCTTCTAATGTACATACTGAAGATAAAAATAATAAAATCAATTATTCTGGCTATATTGATAATGTTAGGGATACTAAATGTACTAACCCTAAACATTCATAAAGTTCATGCACTGATACATTAGAAAAGCACACGAAAGGAAGAGGTTAAACGCTGTTGGTTAAAATGGGATTTGAAGGAAAAGAACTTGGCATTAATGGTCAAGGAATTGTTCAACCTATCCAAGTGGCAAAGAGACCACTCCATGCAGGATTAGGATATGGAGGCGAAGGACAAATATCTCCAAAAGTTGAGCTGAGAAATTACTCAAGCAGCAAGTCAGAACAACCTGAAGAGTGGAAGGAAACATTATCAAAAGATAAAGCAGTTAAATCTGATGAGACATCTGTAGACGATTCGTCAAGGTATGCAAAGAAGAAATACTCGAATGTATCTTATAATTATGAAAGCCCTAGAAAGATGTTTAAGAGACATGTCAAGAATAAGACTGACAAAATAGAATTACCTAAGAAAAAAATGAAGTTAGGATTTTACTTCAATGCTAAGGGGCAAATGTTGAAGGAAGATAAGCAGAATCATTCACAACCTCAGGGAAAGGTTGTAACTACATCTTCAGTCAGGCAAAAGACAGAGCCTTGTCAAACAGAATTTAGTCAATCAAAACTTGAGATAACATCAGTGAGGAAGACGATAGTCAATGAGATGCTGACAATTCATAAATTATCATCCTAGGAAGGTAAGCAACACTTCTTCAAAATAATAATTGCTAAGCATTCTAAGATAGATGCTATTTTTGATAAAAATTATCAAAAGAATTTGATATTAGATATTGTAGAAACCCTAGGTTTAAAAACTAAGCCATATTTTCAATCCTATTCTCTGAATAGAATAGATGATGGTAATAATATACATGTAAGTAAAACCTGTAAATTAAGGTTTGCAATTACCGCTAACTTTTTAGATGAAGTTGAATTAGATGTAGTTCCATTTCAATTTAGTGGCATTATCTTAGGTAAACCATACTTGTCTTTGAAAAAGGCAACTTATTCCAAGAAGGAAAATCAGTATAGCGTTGTAAAAGACAGGATAGAATATCTCGTGCGAGCACATCGATAGTAATTGTTACAGGTAAATGGTACCTTTAGTGTTACTTTACTCATCTATGTTGTAGACAAGAACACTGCAAGGTAACAAAAGACGTCGTCATAAAAAGCATCAGGAACAACTCAGGAAACAGGGTGTATATTTTACTCTGTATGAGTGTGCAAACATGCATATATTTGCTTTATATAAGACCCTATGGGCAATGTTTGTAATCATTATGTACAGTTACAGTATTTGTAAAAACCCAAGAACGTTTGTAAACTATGTTGCTATGTAAAAACCCTAAAAAGACAATTATAAAATGATGATTGTTATAACATCAAATGCCCTGCAATATTTTCACAGTTTCAAATATGAAGACCCATCAAAGTACCTTCAGAATCGACTAACATTCAAGTGATCATCTGAACTAGAACTAAGACCCAAAGCCATGAAAAAATCCTCACATAGAGTACCAAGTTTAGTACAAGCTTTTTGAGGACATAAAGCCTTCCTAGTGGAGAGGATTGATCCGAAGGTCAATTTAGAGGTGGTCTTGAAGAAGACCTAAACCTACACCATTGCATAGGGCCTATTGAGACCTTTCCAACGGTATATGGAATGCAAAAAATAGAGCTTGTATGCTCTTTGTGCAACTAGTTAAAGTTTCAATCAAACTTGTCAAAACAAGTCAAAGTTGGTCAAACTACAGAAAATGACCATTATGAAACAATTTAAAAATAGTTCCACTACAAAGAGCTCGTCGCAAGATTTTCGGCATAATTTACAGTTCGTGAAACAGAGTTTGTATGCAAAAAATATGGCCAGTCAAAGTTACGGTCAAACTTGGTCAACAGGGTGACATGGCAAATCTGGTCTAGTAAGAATGTGACACGTGGCATGAGGTACGAGAAAAATATGTGGTTTATATCTCATCTTCGACAGGTGAATGTAGATCATCTTCAACCAAAACCATAACCGACGTAAAAAAAATTGAGATTTGAACGGAACATCCGATTGAACGTCGACAAGTGACATGGCTAGAGGTCGACAAATAACGAGAGAAGATTGGACCACAAATGTTCCACACAAACCATTACTATTTCCACATAACTGTTGACCATTTTTGGTCGAACAGGGCAAAAATAGGTCCCCTTCTTTCCCTGCTATTCTGAGCCAGTTCAATTTTTGATTTTGCACAAGTCTTTGAAGTTTCTACGGACTCTGCAGGGATTTCTATGGACTCTGCAGTACTATTTCTACGAACTCTGCAAGGAAGTTTTCTACGGACTCTGCATGCAAAGACGAGTTCCCGAAACTTAGGCACAAAATGGACCATTCCAAGTGCCTTTGAGGAGGGCAGTTCCGGACTCAAGTGCCCTTGCGGAGGGCAGGGAACATTTGCAAAGAGGCCACAGAGAGCCGAAAAGGTAAGTTTCCTTCAGAAATTTGTTTAAGGCAAAGAAGAGAATTTCTTCGGACAAAATGTCCGAAGGAATTCCTTCGGACATTTTGTCCGAATAAATTCTTTGAAAGAAAATCCCGCCGCGAAAAAGACAAGGCAAAGGCAAGATGCGATTTCTTTCAGGGTTTTTGTCCGAAGGAATTCCTTTGGAAAAAGTCTGAAGAAATTCGAGAAAGAGCCACGGGTAAAAACCCGGAAAAAGTCTCTGAAGGAAAGGAACAAGCAAGACGATTCTTGCAGACTTTTTGTCTGCGGGAAAAGTAGCCGTGAAAAAATCTGCGAAAAAAGTGGTCAAGTGAAAAGAGCCGAGGAAATAAGCAGAGAAAGCAAAGGAAGAGATCCTTCGAACAAAATGTCCAAAGAAATTCCTTCAAACATTTTGTCTGAAGGATTTCAAGACCAAGGAGCCAAAGGACCTTGAAGGGCAGGTGCCCTTGCGGGGGACTCTTGGCCAAAATGAAGGACACTTCTCCAAAAGCCGAAGGGTCATCTTCCCTTCGGGAGGGTTCAAAATAAGAAGCCGAAAGAAAGGAAAAACCGAAGAAATTCCAAAGGGTGACGGGCCCGAAGACGTCAAAATCAAGCACGACGAACTAGTCATTGGAAGTTCAAACGCCCAATGACGGGTGCACAGACGTCAAATTTAAGGCGGTGAAATAGCCGTTGATTTTGAAAAGCTTATAAAAAAGCCCAAGGAACTCAGCAACCCGCCAAGAAGATAGCCCCGAGGGCCGAAGGAGCCAGAAAAAGACAAAACTAAGGAGAGACAAAGTGCAGAAGCAGACAAACAGTCCAGGGGGCAAAGAGAGGTGTCAACTCAAGGATTTACTCCTGCAGTTGGAACAGTGCTCGCCAAGTGGTCATCAAACGGCGCAAACAGTAAGCGGCGCGCCTTGTTTTCTTCACTTTGCATTAATGAGCAGAGAAATCGCGTGAATATCTGGGAAGAGCAGTGTCGTTTGCAGAAAAAGAGGCGTGGCCCGTGCTTTCACATTAATGTTTGAACGCCAAAGTCAAGACCGGCGATTACACAGCATGGTTCTAACAGGCCTCTCCTAGAAGAATGACATTAGCAACAGTGACTTCCTCTTCCCGATGCTCTCAGCGCACATGGGCCACTTGTCAAAGGGCGCTAAAAGTCTTTTTTCAAAAGGGGCGCTTTTATTTCTTCTCATTTTTCTATATATTGTAAACTTCTCATTTTGAGAAAGGATCTCTTAACCCGTAAGGCAAAGCTCTACCCAAAAATCTCTCGGGCTTGTAAGGCAAAACTCTGTCGGATTTTACCTTGAATCAAGACTTAGCAATTTTTACCTCCATTTGAACTTGCACTCATACATACGTCTATGTTCTTCTTTTTGTGTTAAGTCATTTTCTTTTGTGCTTTTCACAAAACAATTCCACATGTTTAGTGCATTGTGAAGTTTCTTTTTCTACAGGTCTGTCAGAAGTGTCTACAGCAGGAATATAGGCGCATGTGAATAGACTACCAAAGTGTGTCTCAGAACACATTTGATAGTTCTTCCTCCTTGTATCTCTACGGATCCCTGACTCACTAATACAAAAGAGTTTCTCACATCAGATGAAGTGTATGGAAGCTTTTTCTTGGTGAAAAGTGTATGTTCGAGCTGAGTGGATCAACTTTTTTGGTGCATCACCTTTTTAGTTTAGGTTTAGATTCTATTTTTTCAGCATCCTTCTCCGTTTTCATCCCCCCTTTTTTTCATTTATTTGTTAGCAGTAGGGAATCCAGGACCTAAAAGATATATCAAACGGAGCTAGCCCTTATCTAGAGACTCTCCTCTCAGTTTTGTCAGGGCCACAGGCAAAAGGGGAGTTTCCATTGTTGCATGTGGAAGGCAAGAGCTCGATCTCCTGTCCAAGGTGCAATCCACTGCATCAACAGTTTTTGGCACGCCCGGTGGGACCAACTAGGACAAGTTTGGTCCAAAGAGTTGAAGAATTGTTGGTGTGTTCTTCAACCAACCAGTGTTTGGAGGCTTTTCATCAACACCAATGGCGACTCCAAGTTGAATCCGCTAGTTAAGTAGTCCAGGTGCCATCAAGAAATCTTATTTTTGTATGTATAATTCCATTGATAAGAATCATGGGCCTTGTATTCCTTCATATTACCATGATCAAGCTCAAAACATTCATGCAATCCCCTCAAGCAGCTCTCCTAGTTGCCCTTCAACGATAAGGGAAGTAGCGTTGGAGTTTGAGAAGCAAGTAATGGCGATCGACAGACTGGATGAACAGTATGGATATCAACATGCACTGATGTATAAAGAGGAATGTTTGTTCAGGCAAGCTCAGGGCTTGCAATCCATGGAAGAGGAGGTAGCAAAATGGAGGAATCCATTCATGCAAGGCAGTCAGCCTTACGTGCCCCCTCTTATTCTAAAGAAAGCCCCCTCTTATGCACCAAATCCTTGCTATCACATAGCACTTGCTCATTCTGGCTCATTCGATGCATCAATCGATTCTACTCTTAATCCCGTGCGCCTAGCTTTTCAGCACGCCTCTTTTCAGACAACTCTTCTTGTACATGAGCAGCCCCTCCCAAATCTTCCCCGACCTTCTCAAGTCTTTCAACATGATCTCCAAATTCCAAGTTGGAAGAAGGAAAGTCATGAACCAGCGCAGGACCTTGGAGAGGATAAAGTTACTCCTTGTTCACAAGGGGAAAGTTCCAATCCAAGATCATGAGCTGTAAGGAAACAATGGAATCATGGGGCAGGAAGGAAGAGGAGGAAAAATGTTTTGCTCAAAACCTTGAAGAAGTCGAGGCTGCTCTTGCTTATAATGATGTTTGTGACCTCCAAGAAAGGCTCTTCCAGGAAAACATAGCCAAGAGAATTGCAGAGTTGGAATCCAGAACGAGATTCCTCAGCGAACATGTGATGAACATGTCTGAACACACCCCATCTACACACCTCCAAGAAAGCTATCAGGGCACACCTGATATAGATGAAGTGTTGGCCAAATAGAAAGAGGAGAATCATTCGATTCTAGCTCAAGGATTGCCTCCTCTTCCACATGGTTTTTCCACTTCACCCATTCTCAAGGAGGACCCTGTTTTGCAGGAGGCGAGTGAGGAGCAGAAGATCCAATCTGCAGTTGTCCAAAAGGCTATCATGAGCGACAAAGAAGATGAAATCATCATGGAGGCTCCTTTTGAAGACACCATCGACAATGGAGAAGACACAGGGCATGCATACATGCTGATGTTCTAGCAATACGAAGAGGAACGTAAGTATGGTGAGCTTTCTCCTCATTTGTTTGATAAACTTCCTTGTTGCTTCTATGAGGAGGACGACTATGCCATGGACCTTGAGTTGGAGGAGGATCAGATGGAAGTCTTTGAACAACTAGAGACTCTGATCCTTGAGCAGGAAAAAAAGAGCCCTGTCCATCTTGAAGACAGCGTTGAAGAAGAGAGCCTTAAACAAGAAGGTGATGTTCTGTGGGATGAGTAATCAGTTTGTGATTCTATTTCAGAAATCACAACAGTCACCCTTCTTCAAGAAGGCCATGAGGGAGCAGAGGATGAGTTTGATAGGGTCTTCAATGAAGTAGAAGGGAACGAGTCAAACCATGATGCTCTGCAAAAGGACTTTGCATATCAAAGGGCTTACGGTGTTGAGCCAGCATGTATTGATTTCTCAATGATATGCACCAGCATGAAGGACCAGCATTCAACAAGCTTCCAAGAACAAGAAGAGTACATATATGTTGGAAGCATGTTTGACTCTAATCCACTCAGATGCAAGCCAATCAAGGAGGCAGGCAAAAGGAGCAGGTCACCAAGTCTCCATTCCATTTAGCCACTTGTCTAGCACCTTAAGTTTCTTAGCCAGAAAGGAGACTTAAGAAATTTTCTCTTTGATCTAGGAGGGAGGCAAATATACTTGGTTAGCTGTATATAGTAGTGCAGTTTGCACAAGTAGTGTTTTTAGCCTTGTGCGTGTTTTCCTTTGTGTGGGGTAAAAGCTTCATGATTGATTCTTAGATCTATCGGGGTTGTTGCTGACCTTTCAAGTTGCGTTCTGACTCTATGCTTAATGGACTTTAAGGCAACTAGATTTTAAGCATAGCAGGGATGCTTCCCTTGGGAGTCGCCAATTTGTTGACCATTTTTGGTCCAACAGGGCAAAAATTGATCCCCTTCTTTCCCTGTTGTTTTGAGTCAGTTCAATTTTTGATTTTGCACAAGTCTTGGAAGTTTCTACGGACTCTGCAGGGATTTCTATGGACTCTGCAGGTCTATTTCTACGAACTCTGCAGGAAAGTTTTCTACAGAATCTACAGGCAGAGACAAGTTCCCGACACTTAAGCGCAAAATGGACCATTCCAAGTGCCCTTGCGGAGAGCAGTTCCGGACTCAAGTGCCCTTGAGGAGGGTAGGGAACATTTGCAAAGAGGCCACAGAGAGCGCCGAAAAGGTAAGTTTCATTCGGAAATTTGTTTTAAGGCAAAGAAGAGAATTTCTTCGGACAAAATGTCCGAAGGAATTCCTTCGGACATTTTGTCCGAAGAAATTTGGGAAAGAGCCGCGGGTAAAAAACCCGAAAAAAGTCTCTAAAGGAAAGGAACGAGCAAGACAATTCTTGCGGACTTTTTGTCTGCGGCAAAAGTAGCCATGAGAAAATCCGCAAAAAAAGTGGTCGAGTGAAAAGAGCCGAGAAAATAAGCAGAGAAAGCAAAGGAAGAGATCCTTCAGAGAAAATGTCCGAAGAAATTCCTTTAAACATTTCAAGACCAAAGAGTCGAATGACCCCGAAGGGCAAGTGCCCTTGTGGGGGACTCTCGGCCAAAATGAAGGACACTTCTCCAAAAGCCGAAGGGTCATCTTCCCTTCGAGAGGGTTCAAAATAAGAAGCCGAAAGAAAGGAAAAGGCCGAAGAAATTTCAAGGGGTGACGGACCTGAAGACGTCAAAATCAAGCACGGCGAACTAGCTGTTGGAAGTTCAAACGCCCAGTGACGGGTGCGCAGACGTCAAATTTAAGGCAATGAAATAGCCGTTGATTTTGAAAAGCTTATAGAAAAGCCCAAGGAACTCAGCGACCCGCCAAGAAGATAGCCCCAAGGGCCGAAGGAGCCAGAAAGAGACAAAACCGGGAAGAGACAGTGCAGAAGCAGACAAACAGTCCAGGTGGCAAAGAGAGGTGTCAACTCAAGGATTTACTCTTGCAATTGGAACAGTGCTCGCCAAGTGGTCATCAAACGGCGCAAACAGTAAGTTGCGCGGCCTGTTTTTTTCACTTTGCATTAATGAGTAGACAAACCGCATGAATATCTGAAAAGAGCAGTCTTGTTTGCAGAAAAAGAGGCGTGGCCCGTGATTTCACATTAATGTTTGAACGCCAAAGTCAAGACCGGTGATTACACAGCATGGTTCTAGCAGGTCTCTCCTAGAAGAATGACATCAGCAACAGTGACTTCCTCTTCCCGATGCTCTCAGCGCACATGGGCCACTTGTCAAAGGGCGCCAAAAGTCTTTTTTCAAAAAGGGCGCCTTTATTTCTTCTTTTTTTTCTATATATTGTAAACTTCTCATTTTGAGAAGGGGTCTCTTAGCCCGTAAGGCAAAGCTCTGCCCAAAAATCTCTCGGGCTTGTAAGGTAGAACTCTGCCGGATTTTACTTTGAATCAAAACTCAGCAATTTTTACTTCCATTTGAACTTGCACTCACGCATACGTCTATGTTCTTTTTGTGTTAAGTCATTTTCTTTTGTGCTTTTCACAGAATGATTACAACATGTCTAGTGCATTGTGAAGTTTCTTTTTCTGCAGGTCTGCCAGAAGTGTCTACAGCAGAAATATAGGCGCATGTGAATACGCTGCCAAAGTGTATCTCAGAACACTTTTGATAGTTCTTCCTCCCTGTATCTCTACGAAGCCCTGACTCACTTATACAGAAAAAAATTTCACATCAAATGAAGTGTATGGGAGCTTCTTCTTGGTGAAAAGTGTATGTTCGAGCTGAGTGGATCAACCTTTTTGGTGTATCACCTTTTTAGTTTAGGTTTAGGTTCTGTTTTTTTAGCATCCTTCTCCCTTTTCATCCCCCCCCCCTTTTTTCATTTATTTGTTAGCAGTAGGGAATCCAGGACCTAAAAGATACATCAAAGGGAGCTAGCCCTTATCTAGAGACTCTCCCCCCAGTTTTGCCAGGCCCATAGGCAAGAAGGGAGTTTCCATTGTTGCGTGTGGAAGGCAGGAGCTCGGTCCACTGTCCAGGGTGCAATCCACTGCGTCAACAATAACCCCATCGTCCATTCACCATTACTATTTCCACATAACCCCATCGTCCATTCACATTCATGTCTCAATATTCCATGTGAAACCCAACAAGACCCATCCATGTCATCACGTGACATCCACAATATATCACATGCCACATCCAAATACCCATGAAATAACCAAAGCCACCCACATTCCACCACATACTTTGTATATGCCACAGTTGTGGAATCACCCAAACCCACATGCCTTCACAAACCCCACCGAATACATGTTTATGCCAAACACTTGGCATTATAAGCCACAAACCCCACATACTTTGTATATGCCACATTTGTGGAATCACCCAAACCCACATGCCTTCACAAACCCCACCGAATACATGTTTATGCCAAACACTTGGCATTATAAGCCACAAACCTCATGGTACATAAGTTATCACAAAGTCCCCCACTTACCAAATGTGGGACAAAGATATGCTTTGCCCACCGAAACCAATGAGATGGGGATTCAAACCATACTGTGTTGGGCAAAAAGATAAGCTCCCAACCGATTGGGACATTGGTGGAAGCACAATATTAAGTGCTCAAATTTGTATTTGAAGGCAATAGAAGAAGCGATAGAATAAGAGCTAGGAAGCTTGGACGAGTTGCAAAAAGAGTTCGGAGTAGGATTGGAGAAAAGTCCGAAAAAGCACTGATATTATTGTTCTTCAAGGAACAACTTTGTAGTTGATCGTTTTTCATTTTGAGGACTTCTGAAGAAATTGCAAAGCCTCGAAAGCAATCCATTGTGCTAAGACATAAGGACCTACTTTTACTTTTCCTCCGATTTGAAGCATCTAGAATCATTTCTGGACTTTGAGGTAAACTAGTGAAATATTCTAGTTTTCGAGATGGTTCCAGCGATATGTTGAGTGTCCAAATTTGAGGCCTTTTGTTGCTATTTTTGATACTCGAAAGTGAGAATTTTGAATAGAAGACATACATAAATGTGTTTCGGAAAGGTGAAGAATATGTCCGTGGATTCCAAGATTCTTCGAAGATCCGTAACACTTGGATTCATTATTGTTCTGTAAGGGTTGTCATTTACTTGAAGACATTATAATGAATTGGTTTAGCTAGTTAGTGAGACCGAAGACGTAGGCATTGCCGGACTCCGTAACAACTCTTGTACAGTGTGGTGTGTATTTTCTTACATTGCTTTTCCTTAAGTTGATTGTTTTACGGAATAATTTTCGATATAATTAATATTTTGCCCACAAAAAATCCAAAGTAAACTTTTTGCACAAAAATCAATGCCAGTTTACGGATCAACAATCAATAATGTTATATGCTCTAATGCAATCATTCTTTTTGTACAAGTATGCAACCACAAGGCTTCAAGAGATAGATTGGAAGAACAACAAAATGTGCAAGGTCCTCGAATAGTACGTGATAGAGATGGTCCATGTGCAACCTAATAATTTGATTCTTTCTTTGACAAATGACTTAGGGTACATGTATATATAGGTCATATTTGTGTATAGACCAACCTGGAAGGATGTGAAAGCCAACAGTCACGGCACAAAAACACATGACATGGTGGCACAACTGACCCACAAACAACTTGACCATTTTCAAACTGTTCTGAAAATGGTCAAGCCACTTTCAAAATGCTCTGAAAACAATCAAGGCAGAAAACCCATGAAACAGAGACCAAGATGAACTACAAGATAACTCGATGGACCCTGAGACAGACAAAAGATAGATCTGAATGTGTTTGTGAGCATATGCAAAGGATGCAAGACTATGAAGGGTCCAATATAAATAGCAAATATACCAATAAGAGCCTTGAGTAAGCAAATGAACCGAATGTACAAAACCACAACAAATGTAATGCAACTACATAACTTGTACCAATATTAGGTGTCTACAATTAAATGGAAGGAAACCAGCTATACCGCACCTTTGCACATAAAAGTTTGTCGAGTTTATTAAATATAAAGTTCTTGCCCTAATGCTAACACACTTACATCAAAGGTGAGAACTAGCACACTTTGCATCAAACGTGACATAATGAAAAATTGTTAACTTTTATAAAATAAATCAAAATAAAATATAGAAAAACAAGTGCCTAAGCCAACTTGCACACCCATAATGATACCTGCAGATATAATCAAATGTAATGATGTTGGTAGACAAAATAACTCACAGTTGGAAAGTACTTACAATTTGCTCTGCAACTGGAAAAACACAAAAAAAATATAGCTAATCAGAAAATATAAAAATCAGTCACCTGTTGATGTTGGATATGGGAACGAGCACATCATTTTGAAATAACATTCCAAAATAAGGATATGACTGTATTACATTCAAATATAGTCGCTAGGAGATGTTGGTACAGAAGTAGTCCCTGGACTTCAGTTTCCTGGTGTATGGTCAGATTACAAATTGTAGATAAAACATGTATAGCACTTCAAAAATCTATCAACCACCAAGAAAAGCCTGTTGAGCAAGAAGTATTTTTAAGTTGCATTTCAATTATTTAATGTTTATGTTTCTGTCATCTGATTATGGAGTATTTACCGGTACAAATCTAAAAGGTATTTTTGATAGTGGTCAAACCTATTTTTGTTTTCCTTGAACCACCAAAAAAAAAAATTGTTTACAAAAAAACTGATAGACAAATGGGGAACTCCAACTCCACTTGTAATGGCTGTTTCGTAGGGCACTATATTAGTCATAGCGGCCATGATTGTGAGACATCTCTCATATTAAAATCACCCAAGACTTGCACCTGGCCTCATGCACATAGAAAAGATTTTCACTTTCATTAATTATTGCTACAAGTGTTCTATTCTGTCAAAGTCTCTGGCCCCATCAATATGTAAGGCATCAACATTAATGCAGAACACACCCAAAATCATAGGTCATGATTGCTACAAGCCCTCTATTCTATCAAAATCACTCATGACTTGCACCTGGCTTCATTCTCATAATTGATATCAACATGGTAAACACGCCTACAGGATTTTGTAGTCTAGACTCTAGATCATCTTAGCCGCAAGCACCCCAACTTGCCCTAGACCATGGTGAGACAGACTAGAACAATAATAAAGTTATATTGTTCTTAGTTAATAAAAAATGCCATGGGAATCATTTTAACAAAATAAAATGTCTGGCAATAGGCTAAAACCAAGAGATAGAACTACAAAACTAGACATCAAATCCCTCATTTTCTCATGTAAATACAAGTTTGAAATAAAACTATTTCTGAAATTTATCATGAGACAAAGCAAGCTGTTCATAGGAACCAAAAAACAGGTCCTGGCAAGAATGTCTGAAACAGGAGATTACAAGTATCTCATGTAATGTAATCACAAAGTTGTTTGACTGAATTTTCCTTCAGCATTTTGATGAAGAACTTGCAGATGATCATGTTCTTTACTTGGATGGGCGTTTGCATGGGCGCAACTAAACCAATAGACCCTCCAATTAGAGGAGAAAATATGGTGCCTGCAATTTGTCAATTCAGGAGTTATATTTGGCTTACCAGTTGAAGAGGAAACTGTTTACAGAAGTTCTAACAGCTAAGATAATGGTTTACTTTCAATGAAAAGATGTTAAACAAATGGTGGTACATTCAACTGGCTTGGGCATCTTGTAAGATTATACTGTCACTTACACCTTAACAATATTCTTGGTGTACGATGTAAACTCAATTGCTTAAGCACTGAAGCAAAGAGTCTCCTTCAAGTTCATATGCACACAGAAAGCGCTTACTTCATTACCACAATTCTATAAACAAATATTCTTTCATGGCCCCATATATCAGAAAAGTGGTCTAGAGTCTAATGGATGCTAGAAAAATAAAATAGCAAGAATCTATGAAATTGAGGTTGTTACAAAATATTAGTCTGAATTGATATTTTCCTCCAAAATCACAGTGTCTGGCAATTTCTAGCCCCTATCTTAGATCCATGCTATCCAAAAGCCTAAGCAGAAATCGGAGGCTGTGAAAACTTACATAATTAAGACATGATTAAACAACATTACATCTCCAAGCAGAGATAGAGACAAGAGCTCGTCGTTGCCAACCAAGGAGGAGAATTTGCTCTTGCTGCTTCTTCACCGCTTCAAAGCAATGCCCAAATCGTTGTTGACTGTTCCTACTTAGGAATTCTGCCTGTTTCTGTGTGAAGTAGCTCATCACCAATGGAGAGAAACCTGCGGCCAAGAACATGTTTCTCCAATGAGGAAGTTTTTCTCCTTCCCTATGCCTCTTATAAGCTGATTCTACAACATCACATATCCTAGGTGCCATGACAAACTTTTCTATCGTCTCAATGGTCTCCATATTCATGTTCACAACCTCAAGGGATTCAAATACAAGTGCGTAAAAATGAAGAGCCTCAAGAAATTTATGTGCAAATGAAGCTCCATTTTGCTCATTCTCATTGTCCACAACCACCACTACCTTTGGATATAGCTGTATAATCAAGTGCAAAAGGGAAGTTATGGAGTCCTTTGAAAGCAATCCCTGCATCCAAAGAGAATAATTTACTGCTATGGTCTCTTCTTCTTTCAGCTGTAACATTGAAAGAGTCAAATATTCATTATGGGGAACTTCAACGATCTGAAATGTGAATCGTATATTCAGTTTTTCTGCAAAACTGCATAGATTCTCCCTTATCAAATGCATTTCCATTGATTCATGTCCTACTGCTGTCAACCTTACAGCTGGAGGCCCACCTGGCTTTAATGCAATCTCTTGTAAGAAAGAAGCCCATTGTCCTCCAAGGCCCATATCAAAATCAATGACATGAATCTTTTCTGCAGTTTCCAAAGCCTCCAGAAGAACTTGATTAGCAGTAAAAGTTTCAAATTGTGAGATAAGAGAATATTCAGAAAAACTCTTACATGCACTGATCTTCTGGACTAGTTGGAAAGGAGATACATAGGAATTTGTTTGACTCTGTTGCAGTGGTAAAAGGCCACCAAGTGCCTCTTTGAAATAGTATGTTGCCCTCTGGAGTGGCTTCCCATGAGGAGAAAGGTACTGATTGAGCCGCGCCAATATCGCCTGCGCAATTTCTAGGCTGCCAATTTCTACAAACTTTGCAGCGTCAAACAGCTGCTGTAATATTGGCAATTCCTGAACATCTTCTGTCTCTACCTTACATTTGATACTTGGTTGAGACCACTCTGTTTTTACTGTCGGCAGTAATGGGTTTCTGATACCTCTATGAATCATAGTTTTCCATGCAGGTGGAACATCCTGGTGCTGCCACTGAAATGACTTCTGAAGCTCTGGAAAGCCTGTGGGAGGAGCGCCCATATAACCTTGAGCTACAGCAGGCATAGGAAAAATAACATTCTTCTCACAATAAATCTGGCTAGAATTATATGGAAGATGCAAATATGGCTGCTTTTCATCCATGGGTATCTTGAAGGGGTTGAAATCCTGGCTGAATTGAGAAATAGGGTTGAGACCATGGATATTTGGTGTAGAACTCAGTGGGCAAACGGTACTGGAAGATGAGTACGGAGGAAGTGGGTGTCCAATAATGTCTCCAAAGAAGGCCAAAGGGTTAGTTTCTGTATCGCTATAGAGAATTTCAGAGAAGTGGGCATCCATGGTCTCATTGAGCTCTGGCTGTTGATGGCCAGGTTCGGCTTTGATTTCCTGCAAGGGATATTCACTCTCGCCCATTAAACAGGGCAATTGGGAATTATTGTTAGACTCGTTGCTTGGCGACTCCAACAGCATGCTCTCCAAATCTTCCATTCCCATTGATACATTGGCATTGGCATTCTCTGTTTCAGTGGCCTGAAATTCATTCCCATTTCCAATCATGTTTTGGATTTGCCAGCCAACTCCATCCTTGGACTCCATTACACTGAGACAATCCAAAAGACCACCATCTGCTGAGGCCCCAAAAGAAACAGATAAAGTAGAGGTTGGGCTTGAGTTGCCAATGTCAAGAACTGATGTTGGTTCAGTCTGAGATTCACTCCTTCCATAGAGTCTCTTGGTCGTGCCTTGTCGTTGTGGGCTGTTAGGCTGAAAAAGTTTGAGATTGAGATGGGGTTGGCGAGTCTCAGCATTTCTACTCAACATCTTGTTCATTGAGGGCACTTCTGATACTGAATCCTTCAATAGTTACAATGACCTTGCCAAACCCATTTTTGATCTCTAATCAAAAACTCACAAATAGACCAGCATTCTTTGGGTTCACAGGGACGTTAACAAAACCACTGGAGATGGAGCCTTTGGAGCACTTCAAGACCAATAACAATTCTTTTGGCTCGCAGTAACTTCACCAAAACTGCTGCAGATGAAGTCTTTGGAGCTCTTCCAGACTAACAACAATTCTCTGGGTTCACAGTAACTTCACCAAAACTATTAAAGATGAATCTTTGGAGTAAGATCAACAACAATTCTTTGGGTTCACAGTGACTTCGCCAAAATCACGGAAGACGGTGAGTCTTTGAAGCTCTTCAATACCAACAACAATGACCCAACTGTAAGGAGCAAAAAACGAGGGGGTTAAAATACAACCATAAAAGAAACAAGTATTCATGTAAAAGTAAAAAGAACCAGGGTTGCTTTAGAGCATCTTGGTAGAGACTGCAAAAACATGACTGTACCTAGGGGGGCAATCAAGAAAAGTCGACAATTTCAGAGCCTAATAGCCCAAAGGAAGGAAAATCAAATTATGGCTTATGAGCTTTCATCCATGGGAGAACTACACCAGCTTTTATCAATAGGAGAGCAGAGCAACAACATACAACATGCAGGATAAATCTACAACAACATTGGGGATTGATTCATAAGAACACACAGTATAGTGGATTGATATGCAACAAGAACAAGAACACTACAGGCAACAATAGTGATTTGTGCTGATCATGCCACCACTTGCATACCCATTTTCCTCCAAATTTGACAAGCCTAACTGGCAATGACCCAAAATCATGCTGATCAAATCTGGGGTAAAATGATACATTAAAGCTAGATGTAGACTCAAATCATGTATCCCTTAATTTCAAACCATGGAGTAAACAGAAACACAAATGCATTTAAACCAGATTGTGATACAACAGATAACAATAAAATTACAATTAGCAAGAAAAAGGACGACGGATATACAATGTGTATGCTGCATGAAGTTACCTTGTGATGAGCTTGAAGCAGCTATTGCCCTTGAAGTGCAAATGAAACCAGTCCTTCAGGTTGTGAAGCTGCAGCAGAGCCCAAAAACACAAAACATGTAAATCAGCAAACTATAATTTTGCACTCTGCTGCCCTTAATCATGCAATCCCCACTTCAAAAACAGCTGAATTGAAAAACATTGATACCATACTTTATTGAATGAGGCTACTACCTATATAACTGTTACTGCATTCATTGGAGAAAAAACTAGTGAATAAAATAAACATAAACAAAAGAGAAACACAAACACCCATGAATTCATCCATGCTCGAGCATGGATAAACTCATTGTTCACTCACTTAGTGTGGTAAACAAGGTTGGATGAATGAAGACAGTCAAAGGCAACCAGGTTATTGAGTGTTAAAGGACCCCTACTAATATCAGAAAATTTGTGGGTGTGTACTTTTTATCTATAAAAAAAAAAAAAAAACAATTTTTTTACGGACTACAACACCGGCCAGTGTGGGTGCCTTTGCAACTTGCCTGCCATCTATCTCTTTGTGCCCAATTCCCAACACTGTCTAAATCCTTAATGCCCATTATTTAGGATTAATGTTTAGGTTAGTTAATCAAGGAATTTCATTTCATAGAACCCCTGCTTTCTTAATACTAGAAGGCACCACTTTTGTTAAATAGCAGTAGGTTAAGGGGTAAATCATATTCTCTATTAATGGAGGTATTAATGGAGGTATGATTTAAGCGATAAATCATTATTTTTAATAAGAAAGGTTGGATTGGCTTTCGTTTTTTTTTATTTTTTGCATGTTGGATTTGTTGAAGTTTAATTGAAGGATTTGATTTTTTTTGTTTGGGTTTGTTGTTTATATTTTCGTGTTGTCGAGGATTGGGTCCCCTTTTATGTCCCAACACTAATTCATACTTCTCGTCAAAAGTGTTTACCCCATCAAATAAAAAATAAGAAATGTTGGATGAGATGGAAAATATATATTTAATTTTTTTTTTTAGTGTACTCTTTACACAACATTAAAGTTTGGGAGGGTTTAAATAACTTTTGCAAGAAGAGATACCATTCAATTTGGAGTGAAGTTATCAATCAAATATTATATTTAATTAAATATCTTTTTAGTGTCCAGAAAAAATGGTCTTTTAATTGAATTGTTACATCCAAATTCTAAGAGAAAATATTGCACTTAGATTTTAAATAAAATGCCACATTCATACTTACGTTGCACTTCTCAATTATCACATTTACAGCTAAGAGATGTGGTAATCAAATGGTACCCCATAACTACAAAAGAGATATCCATCAATTCTGATATCTAATTTCATGACACATTAGTGTCTCAAAATATAACTCGTGCATCCCATCATATATGTTACATGTTAATGTAAGAGACACCTCTCAATTGTAACATCTAAGTCTAAAGACATGTTACATGTTCGTCTACGAAGTACCCTTCAATCTGACATTGAAGCCCAAGACAAGCTAAAATGGAGTTAATTATCATGTTGGTGCAATGAATTATAAGAGTAGTGTATCACCAATTCCATATTGAATTCTAGGTGGAACATACTCCCATAAACGATACCCCAAATAATTTTGACAAAATAAATACACTTTAATCATAAGATCTAAGCCACCCACAATGTGTAGGAGTGTTGGCAAAGCAAGATCTTTATCTTTGGCAAGACTAATGTTTGAATTTTACGTAACATTTGCAGACTTGCTTGCCACTGCACAATATCAAGTTGTGTATCCATACAAGACCATCATTCTATGTTGTAGGATGGCCATCTTTTATAGAGATTTTAAATATGTTTATGAGACCAAAACAATTTATGGGACCTCAAGAATACAAAACAAAGAGAAATTTTGGAAAGTTCGACCCTACTTCGAGTCACTCTATTATTTTATATCTAAAAGTCCATCTTACTATGTTAACTCTAATTTGAAGTTTCTCACTTTTTCAACACCAACACTTTTTGAAGCACCCCTGAGTTGACCTAATGGTGCATAATTTGTGCTCCTGAAAGAGAGGTCACAAGTTCAAATCATGTAGGGGTAGGGTATATATGCCTCATATTTGAAGCATGATTAGGTGTTTGCTTGGCAGGGGGTGCAGGTGGGGAGGAGGAGCCTTTGTTTAGATAAGGATCTATAAAGCCCACTAACGAATAGAGAATCTCATCTCATAAACTAGATACCCACATCCCAAATGTCTATCTATCATCTCAAACACTATTTATACATCCCACACTATAAATGTAGGAACCAATCTCCAATCTCATTTATATATGTAAACCTCTATATCTATGAGGCCCTACGTTTATGAAATCTCATAAATTGCAACCAATCACACTTTCGAAAAATATATATATATATATATACTTAATATAAAAAATAATCTCACATATTATAAACTACCTCATAAACCAAAAGCAAAACACCTCACATTATAAAGCTTAAAAGCCCCTCAGTTATATATACCTTTCCTTTTTTTAAATCAATTATTTAAGATTAGTTGAAATTTATTTCACGTTTCTACATAAAACCAAATCATTTTTAATAAAACTAAGTTTAACAGGATAATGGTAAATAAATAATTTTTGCAATGTGACAGCGTTTAATTTTCCAATTTTACAAATTTTATTTTTTTTCATTTATGCTGGTGTCGCTGGCACTGTAGACTGGTGGGTCCCGCCTACTGAAAACGTTCACGCGTCCCAAGCATGTAAGTGTGTGTTTCGTGTGTCATCCTACGACGGCGATGTGACAGACCGGACCCCTAAACTTCGGTCCGCTGGATTTAATAAGTGGGTTTGAAGTCCGCAGAAAAACAAATGTGTGGTGCATGCACTCATCATTGTCATGGCACGCATGCATCGACACATCATGCAAACCATGCCCATATTTGTCATAACACATTATAATGTTGACCTTAATTTAAGATGTTATAATTTCACCTTAATTTATTGCTATTAGACCTCATAATGTTGACATTAATTAATTGTTGCCAGATGTTATTTAAAGATACATGAATTTTTTATATAATATTTTTATGGTTTGGAAATTGTATGGTTTGATGTTATATTAATGTTTATTAAAGGTTAAGATTGGTTTATAAGATTTCAAAAGATAAATCTAAAGAAGATAGCGGAGCACGCTAGTATATTTTAAGGAATATGAAAGAGAAAACTCAATTTAAAAAAATCGATAATAAGTACTAGTGAAACATAATAAAATAATATGAATAAGGTCTAAAAGATGAAGGTCCCATTCATTTCATCTAGAGAAATACCTCTGATACTCAAAGCGGTAAAAAAGTGTGGTGGGTGTGAGGCTCTATGAAGTATTGGGGTTGTAACGTCTTACTGGTTTATTATATAAGTTTAGAAGTTGGACGCATTGTCTCTTCTTGCTGACAGTGTAATACGACTTGAAGCCTTAGCTTCATTCTTCTCTTCCCTGAAGATGGCTCCTATAGTAAAATCTTAAACGTCGGACATAAAAAAATTTATGCAGTTGACTCTAGAAGAAGCTTACTCAAGATATAATTAACCTAGTGTAGGTTCCTCTAAGGAACTTATGGTAGAAAACTATCTATGAAGGTCAAACATCTCCTAAAGGAATAGGGCTAAACATCTTTGGGCTTCATACGCCATGAGTAACTAAAGAAAGCTAAATGAATCATAGAAGGGGCAAAAGAACCTTCCTTTTATCTTATAATAACGATGACACCTAAAATTAAAATGTCCTCAATCCCGGACTCCTAAGAGCAAATATGAAAAATATGGTACTGCTGAGGGATATGGTGGTATGTCTTAATGTGAAGCTAATGAAAACAAACACTGCGTTGAGCAAGGGCAACCTTCAAGCTACAAGGTAACAAAAGTTTGGTATACCTTGGATGAACCCATAATTGAAATGAAGATATAAGAAAGAGTAGTGTTGAAGTTTTGAGTTGAGAAGTTTTTTGGACTCAATCCAAATGGATTGGAGGTAGGCTATGTAGATCTCAGTACAAATTCCCTTCTTTAGCTCTCTCTTACAGAGATCAAGAACACCCAAAAAGAAGCTATGTGGGATGACCTATCAATATCAAGATCAATGAGACAAAGCAATGAGGAGGCTCTTACATATCAACAAGAATCAACCCTCTAGTTTTTCTGCTCCATAGAGGAACTAAAAGTAAGGTATGGATACCCAATTGTTTGAGTTTATGATCCATTGTCACCACATGAAAGATCACTAAAATAATGAGCGGGGTTGTGCCAAATTCTACAAAGATGATGGCACGAGAGACTAACCTTTTGGAATGAATATGTTTAGATAATATCAAGACAATCACTCTCTCTAATTGTTTTTGGTCCCCCACTTAAAAGGTATGGTCCCAAAATCTTACAACAATACAAGAAAGAAGGTGTGACTAGTGAGTGAAAAAGATAAATCTTCATTTGAATATATCTTAAAATGAAGTTGAAAAAATACTTTTCAAGGGGGTGAGCATTTTTGTATCTCTTGTATAGTTTAAAATCTACATCTAAAATCAAGCTAAAATGTGGTTCAAATAAGAGGACCCTCAAATATATATATGAAAAGACTACCTCAACCCTCTATTCTTTTTTAATACATGAGTAAGGAAATGCTCAAGCACCAATCCATTGATCTCGTCTTTTAAAACTTAGGGAAGGGGAGAATCTGCATACATAATTTAGGGTAAGGTATTTTGAATGTCTTTAGATTTGATCTTAGGCCACTCTCGTGGGAAAAACCCTCTATTATAAGGCATTTTAATCTCTTGAATGATTATGGAAGTCTAATTTTAAAAATAAGATTATTAAGATGGATTTTAACTGATGTGAATTACAATAGATTTTACCAAATGATTTCAAAAGAATTGAAACTTATATTTTATGGAATGCATTGTATGATATTTTTTTCTAAATGAAATACAATTTTATTCAGCATTTGAAATTAACATGTGTAAAATTTAGACGATATTTAAGTTGCATTTAGAGAGCCAATGTGATATATAAATTCATTTTAGTGTATAAGTTTATTATGTACAAGTGAGTGTTTTCTTTGAAAGATTTTATTTTGTTAAGAGTGTTGGTTTGATCAACTGTTAAAGATTTTATATATTTAGTACTTTTACATGTGTTTTTATATAAATTTCAGATGATTAATTAAAGCAATAGTATTTTCATAATTTATGAGATTAAAATTGTGAGGGTTTTTGGAAAAAATTATGTAAGAGTTTTTCAATGAAAAAAGGAACATCTAAGTCTGCAAACTTATCATATATTTCTTCCTCACTGATGATGATTCATGGAGTGTGAACCAAAACATCAATTGAAAAACTCTTAACATATTTTGTTCCAAAAACCCTCACAATTTCAAACAATTAATTTGAATATATTATTTTATTTCCTAACACACTATAAGTTTAATCTCCACACCTTTCTCTATTATATATTAAATTTAAATAAAATGACTAAATCAAATAACTTAATTATAAAATTGAAATTGAAAAATATAAACTTTTAAAAATATATATCATAAAATAAAAACAAATTGTCTTTACCTTCACTTTTATAAATATGATAATACTATTATAATTATTCTCTTATAAATTAAAAAATTGTGTAACCATATTTATATCTCTATTTTATGCATATAACATACCTAAAGTCTTTGCCTCTCCGTCCCCTATTCCACTTTGTCTTTATTGTCTGCTTTGTTGCCTATGAAAAAAAAAAAACATGCCATAACTAAAGAGAAAGCCAACATAGCTAACCACTCCCAACCAAAGACTTCTTTATTCCCCTCTTTAGGTAGATAAGATAACTCATCTCCAACTCATAAAAGTTGTGTATATTAAAATGCCAGAGTAAAGTAACTCTCTCTTCTAAATGAAAAAGAGGCAAAGTTGCATATAAAGGAGGGTTAGCAACCCTTTACCAAACCCATCATTCCCTAGTTTGGTGCATTTTCCCCTAACCAATACATTGTTTCTAGCTTAAGTAGGTAGGGATAGAAGCATATGTTATCTATTTGGTCTAAAATGGATTCCCTAACCGACCATGGACCATCTTGGTTTTTCTTATCTGAGTAGGTAGAGACATAGAGCTTGGATCAATTATTGCCTGCATTTGTTGTTTGTTTATTTTTTTGGTGGTTTTCAATTATAAAATCCTAAAAAAAAAATTGTATTGTCATTGACTTTGCTTGTCTTAAAATATTTTTTTGAATAAAGACTAGATGCATGGTATTGTCAACTATTAGGAGATGGATACATCCTCAATTAACATGCCCATACATATATTTCCATCTTATAACGAAAATGGAAGGGAAATGTTTTTTTAAGGTTTACAATTATGGGTATATTGTTTAGGGTAGTTAGGATATGTATTCATTTAAAAATTCTAATTTATGACTTTCTTTTCATAAACATTAGTCTTTTATTATTAAATTAATATAAAAAGATATAATAAAACTAAAAAAATCATATATTTTCATACTACAATAAAAATGAAAAGAAAAGTCTTTTTCAAATTCTAAGTAAATTATATATAATAATTTATATATTCTATCTATTTAAATTTAGGAATGAGTTTGGAATTGTGTCCCAAGTAAATTTGGTAAAATGGATATCTCTCAATCTTGAATACTAAGTTCAAGAAATATTCTATACATCTAATCCATGTAAAAATTAAATTTCGATCAAAAAAATTATAATCGCCCAATTCACAAACATAAACCTTTTGTTATTAAATCAACTCACAAAAAATATATATATAATACCAAAAAAAATCAAAATAAAAATCAACGACACCTAAAATTAATGATGTATGGATTAAATGTACCTTACATTCCATTATACGTTAAAAATACTCAAAAAAATTATATATATAATTATAATATATATATATATATATTTAAAAATTCAAATTTAAAAATGAGATTAGAATTGTGTTCCACATAAATTTAGTAGAATAAATATCCCTCAATTTTTAATACTAAGTTGAAGAAGAAACATTCTATATATCTAATCTGTATAAAAACTAAATTTCAATCCAAAAAAAATTATAATCTCTTATTTCACAAATATAAACTTTTCACTATTAAATAAAATATAATACCAAAAATAAATAAATAAAATAAAATAAAAATAAATAATAAATAATCAATAATCAATCGCCCCTAAAATTAATGATTTGTGGAATAAATGTGCCTTACATTCCATCCTTTCGGTTAAAAATACTGAAAGGAGCATATCTCGTTGACAAGATTACCTCTTAGCATAAATATGCCCCGTGACTAAACAAAATTATTGCTTGTTATATTCGATTGGAGACAAAATATTCAACCATGACATCTTGGAAGCTATATTACCTCCTACTTTAAACATTTACATTAATAAAACCCCCAAAAATCGATGAACATAGTTTTGTTCCCTATACCAATTAAATTGCAATTAAGAATATTTTCTATTAATTCCATTTCAATGACAAAATTAGGTTAGTGGGAGTTGGGCTATTTTTTTTTTGGCGTGTCATAATAAGTAGTATTTACACGGAATTATTGAATTATATAGAGTATCGTTTTTAATGTATATTTTATAAATAAATATATAATAGCTTACAATGATAAGTAAGCATATATTTAAATCAGTGAGTTTTTTTGACTAAACAGTCATGAGTAAGGGACATCCACACCATCAAAATTACTTAAGACACAATCTTAATCTTAACTGTTCGACTCTTCGTATCAAATATCTATAAGGATTTATACTTTGATGAATGAATATAAGCAACCATCATCCTTGCTAATTAGACTACAACCCTTTCGATGGGGTCGGACTTTTAAAGACAACCAAATATAATAGATTACTTCTTAAATCTACAACTTTTATAATCCATAATATAAAGTTAAAAAGTTTTTTTTGGAAAATTATGTGAATAATTTATAATTGATGTTTTGAATCACCTTGATAATTCACATCAAAAAAAACTTTATATTAAATTAGTGTTAAAGACATAAAATAATTTAACTTGGGATATTTTTACGAGTGATTCCAAACATTGATTAGAATTTATTGGCACATTTTTTTCTAAAAATGATTTAGCTTTATAATAGAGTAGTGTTAAAGACTAAAAGTAATCTAACTCCTTTTTTAATCTAAATTGGAAAAACCTAAGGTATATATAGTCAAACATTAGTAGTGTTAGAGACTAAAAGTAATCTAACTCCATTGATAATCTAAATTGGAAAAACCTAAGGTATATATAGTCAAACATGTAGGGGAGAAAACACTTATGCAAAAGGAAGTCAATGAAGTCTTGAGCTAGGAATTGGAGCTTAGTCTTGAGATGACCAATCATCACTATTAGCAATCTCAAATGAGCCAATAAAGGATCCAATGATGTTCAGAGGTAGAATTGCTAAGGTTGGAGGTGGAAGACCCGATACGCAAAGACTCTCAATGGATGGTAAAAGACCTTATCTCAAGGCATGAAAGAAGATAGGCCCAAGCTTACAGCTGAGGACTCTAACCTTTGCTGACTTCCCCCTGTTGGCCCTCTATTGTTCTTATTACTTGTTGTGTTATGGTTGGAGATATGTTATTTGTATTGTGTCTTTGGACTTTTAGCTACTATTTTGGCTAAAGTGCATTGTCTCTGATCTTCAGCTAGCTTTAGTTCATTGTCTCTGATCTTCAGCTAGCTTTAGTTCATTATGGTTACTTAGTGTCATTTTTATTTCTATGGTTATAGGAATTGGGCCCCTTGTTGTATCCCAGATTTGGTTCACTGCTTTGTTGAAAGTGTTTACCTCATCTAATAAAAGAAAAAGAATGCACCATACTAAAGCGAAAAATCTCAATAATTCTATAAGTAAAGCATTTCCCTTGGATCTTCCCTTAACAAGTAAGGGCAATGAATCATTTGAATAAAATGAAATTGATGATGTAGTTCATATTTGCTTTCGATGATTTAACGGTCTTCGATGTTAGCAAAGACTTTAGAGAGAGTAATCTACTCCTTAAGATTATCTAACAATTCCTCCTTAGCTCCAAATGTTCTCAAATAAAGATCATTCAATCTTATATTGTTTTTTTTGAAATAATTGATTATGGCCATTCTTCTTTTATTTTTAGGATCAATTTAGATGGATGGCATTGTTGGTCTCTAAGTAAGTGTTGATTTCAAGTTGAATATTTTCAACTCTTTTATTTTTTTAAAGGTTATCTCTCTTCTAAATGACTAGTATATTTATAAATATCTAAAAAACAATAATAAAGCACACCCACATTTTTTCCATAAATTGTTGTAAAAATTATAGAAAAAAGAGAAACAATTACAAGTCTCTCATTGGTTAGATGGTCTAGCATTCAAACCCACTTAAAATATAACAATAAACCATCTAGACATTCACACTATCATCCACTATACACTTATATTGTCTAATATAAGACAAATCATAACTTCTAATCCATCTCCACAACACGATTATAAATAAGAAATATTTTACCACTTTCTAAAATAGTCCCTAGGCAAATGCCACTAACAATAAAGAACAATTATGAATCTTTCTTTATTCACAATTCCACCTTTGCTATATTAATAACTAGATTTACAATAAAATTAATAATCGTATCATTTAATCTGTGAGTATAATATAAGTTATTTTTGATGAATTTTGATGATGCCTCTTACATTTTCAATTATACAAGCCAAAGTATAGGTAAAACTATATCCAAGATATCGTGATTTAAGTTTATCCACAACTATCCGATATTCTGTGAATATAATAGTATTATTAGAGAGTTTTTTAATCTTGAATGATTCTTTGTTTGATGTCCAAGACTTTTTCAACACTATTAAATATAATTCTAATTGTTTGGCTCAAAAATTTTAAATTTTTTCTTATATAATCTCGAATAATTTTGCCATATCCATCTAAACTTTGATTATCTCTAAAAGCTCCATTAGTGGGAGGATTTTATTGATTAAGATACCATCGTAAAAATTCAAAAAGGTAAGAAGGCAATATATTTGTACCTTCACATTCTTGAATTAAATGACAAAATAAAGTCAAGTACTCTTTAATGATCTTAACTCCTTTATTTGGTATACTATTTATATAGGACTTTTGGTTAGTTATTATATACTCCTCTATCATATATGTGTAATAAGACTTTTGGTTAATTATTATATACTCTTCTATCTTATATGTGTAATTACATTTCATATCATTTAGACAAGTTAAGGTGAGTTTGTTTTGAAAAAGATTATAGTTTCATTCATTCCATAGTGCCTAAGGAATAATAAGACAACCCTTCCTCCATAATTCATTAAGTGTAATCAATTGGAATGGTTTCAATCACTAATGATTGTAACTTTCTGCAATTGAAGAATACCAAGAACTTTTTTATACATGACAATTTCTCAAACATTTCATAATTATTAGGAATATTGATATTGACAAAAGAGATGGAGGCCTTTTTCACTATGGGTAAAACATAATGGATTGATTTAGTTCGAAGTTCAGAATAGTATTTTGGGCAAAATATTGAAAAATACTTAGTATATCACTAGTATGCTAGTTTGTTGAGGTCATATTTCCTAGCTTGTTAATCAGAATTGTAAACCATAAAATATGTTAGAAATCTCATCAAGTGAACGTTTAGATACCCTACATACATGCCTTCAACAACTATGAATAATATCTAATAACATTTAAGATCTAAAACAATGCTTCAAATGGCCTAAAAATATATGTATTGATACTTAAAATAGTAAAATTTTAATTTTAATTTTTTGTGAGTTTTAGGTCATGACAAAACCTATTAACTTTTTTGGATAATACTTGTCACATTGATCTTCACATTCCAAGTCAAATCAATTCATATTATATTTCTAAATTGTTCCTTTCATGCTATAAATAGTTATAAAGGATATTCAAATTGTAGTTATTTTTACTTTTTTTTCTAAATAAACTAAAAATTAGGGAAATTGTATTTTTACATTCTTGAGCCCCTTCAGATCATTTTTCAAGCACTGAATTTATTAAAATTATATATATAATTTTTAAAGGCATGTAAACTATCTCACTTGATGAGTTTTTCAATGCATATTAAAAATTGCAATTATGATCAACAAGATAGGAGATATGACCCCAACAATATGGCATACTAATATAAATGAATTGATTTAATCACTTTTAAATAATAACATACTCTCTTATTTGTTAAATTATATATAACATATTTTCTTTAAGAATTAAAGATAGTATGTTGTGTGTGTGTGTGTGTAATTTCTTATTTATATTTTATGTGAAGGGAACACGTGTTCAAAACACTACATAAAAAGGGGAGGGAAACTCATATCATATCAATATAAAAAAACATTAAATAAAGACTTGAATTTTTTATTTAGGAGAAGATGGATGAAATTACCTTGAGCAACTAATATTTGAAATGTGATATATATATATATATATATATATATATATATATATATATATATATGTACCTAGTTTTTAACTTTATTGAGATCTAACAGAGACTGCAAGTGCACAAAATAAGAATTTGAAGTAGTGTAGAAGAGAATTCAAAATGTCGATAATGACAAAGACAATGCTAGAATCAAATCGTATGATAGTATTAGTCTTCCTAAAAATTAACCAACAAGTTCCAAAATGGTTGTGTAGATCTTTGCAACCTAAATTTTTTGAAACCCTGTGTCAATAAATGATGCCCAAAAACCTCTCTCCAAGAAATAGATTGATGTGCACAAATGTCATAATTCCTTCACCTTCACTTGAGCTCATGTCCACACTATGAAGACAAAATATGATGTTTTGGTTGAGGGCCCTTCCTCAATCAATCCATATCCTGTCATTACAACAGGGATATAGTTTGGCACTCAACACTCATGCATGTCGATAAGAAAATTATGTGTATGTCTCGTTCCCACCCTTATTCCTATGAGATGTGAGTTTTTTAAATAAAATTATATGTTATTTCACTAATTCAATTTCCTCCTTTTGGTACAAGTATGCAGCAACAATCCTTCATAATATAAATAGTGGAATAATGGTAGTGCAAGATATGATGAATGTGTGAGCTCCATGACAAGACTTGATGATTGGGATCTTATGGTACTTGATTCTTGTTAAGGTGAATTAAAGCTTGGGAAACAAAGATAAATGAGTCTATAGGAGTATGGTGAGCATATTGAGACAAACAAATCATAACTTTGAAGGTGTTTATGAGAAATTGATGATAATGAAAGCCATGCATGGTAATTTTTGAAGGGAAAGTGTGTTAAGAAGAGCCTAATATGTGCCAATGATCTAAATTTATGAAATAATGGTAAAATTATTGCATCCACGTGATTTGTCCTAAAATTAGGTGTCTATAATTTATATATATTTTATTTTGTGTTTGATCCATGCCCATCTCCTGTACAACAAAATACACTTCACACTTGTTTTCCTACCTACAGCTTGCACCTCTCGTGCAATTATGTGCACATTTATGACCAAAACTTGTTTATATTCCTGCACATAAGTCCCACACTTTCTCACAGACTTTTGCATTCAGATCGCACCTGATTGTAACATATACACCTTATTGCAAACCACTTATCTTGCAGTCCCATGCTTATTCATAAACTCATGTGCCTACATTTATGCTTGCTCACAGGTCTGTGCACTACGCTTGTGCTTGCTCATAAATTTGTGCACTTCATTTCACTATTCTTACACCTACTTGTCAAACATGTGCATCACTTCCAATGCATCTACATATCATCTTTATTCAAAAGCATGGCTTACAAAGTGGTATTTCACATCTTAGAACCTGTCATATATTCATTCGGGTAATTAGCCACCATGTACCAGGTAGTTTAACCAATGTCCAGTGAGGAAGATGAAGCATCTTGTAACCATCTTCTTTATAATGACCCAATAGTTATAATTGCCTTTTTACATATATGTATATATGTAGCATATGCATTCTTGATCATACGAACAAGGGAATCAAACATCAAACATATCAGAGGACATGTTACCCCTTATGATCACACAGTCATAACATCGATAGCTTACCTTGTGCATATACTTGATATGCATGCAGTATTACCATTATATTTCTCTCTAGCATTACATAAGCATAACACAATTAGCTTGACCCTAAGAATCTACTCTATATACATGCACTATCACACTCTCTAGTCTAGGTAAATTAGAGGATGTGTGACCCCTTATGATCATAGGAGCCTGCTCTCCTAGCCTTGATGAAGCTTTGTACACCTTGTAGTATTTACCTATTCTTTACATTTGAATAGAAGTTACATTATCTGTAATTCAATCTTCCACTCCATTAAATGTGTTTTATTTGTTCTAGCTAAATATTGCATTACACATTCACTCTAAACAGTTATAAATTGGTTGTCCCATGCACACCTTGGTCATAGACTTCATGGTATAGATCATTGGTATTAGATTAGTTACACTCAAAAAGTAATTGGTATCGGAGCACAATCACATGTTTTCTCTTTCTTCTTTGTTATAGTCATAGACAAATTGAGTAGGAAGGTGAACAATTCCCAGTTAGAAGCATCTCTTTCAAAGTATCTAAAAGAGAATGTGCACCTACTCGAAGAGATCTAACATCTCCAACACCAGAATCAACATCTACAAGATGCTCTTAAATCCAAGGAAAAAGGCTCTAATGCCATCATGAAGTAGCTAACAGATCTCATGATAAACAAAATCAATTTCATAGAGCTTGTCTATCATGACCTTGTCACAGTCGAGAATAGATGCCTCCTTGTCATGCAAAATCTACAGTAAAATATCTACACCATTGAGAAAGAACTTGAGCACCTCAAGGTCAAGCGCACCAAGTTTTAAGTGTTTAATCCTCTAATCATCATGATTTCACCATGCCCAATCATGACCTATGATGCATAGATAATGATAGATGAAGACCTTATGGGTCCTTGTCATTCATTGCCACCTATATTGTTGACAATCTTGTTTGGAAGTTTTGAGAAGCACACAAAGGGAATTGGTTCCAAAGTGCTCAAGCAAATGGGATATGAAAGCTAAGGCCTAGGAAAGAAGGGCCAAAGCATCTTTTATCTTCCCCAGGTAGATATGAGACCATGCAACATGGGTCTTGGGTATACTAATTGTAGCATTATCAAAAAAGATAGCATACACTTCTTACCATAGTCACATGTCGACAGTGCATCCACATTACACTCTGTGAAAGGCAGTCTAAGTGTTTCCACTTATGCACCATGTCTCTCACACTAGTAGCCTAAAGGAGTCGTGTGAGCATCTCAATGATGCTCCCATTCCAATTCCCTATTTTACTCTACATAGGACCTTTAGCAAAAACCTACATAATGGCAGTGTAGAAGATGATGCACATCTCAATGTCATTCAACTTCTCAGTCATGCTAGCATAGAAGTAACTTTAGGCACATGTAAAGACGTCTAAGTATAATAACCATGTGCAATAATGGCCACAACACTAATCAAGGCACCAACAACTTGTACCATGCTCGTGCGAAGAACACCACATGGCTCACTTGCATGAGCCATGAAGATGCTCCCATTAGAGCCACACATTTCACTCTCCAGTTACCTGTGATAATTATTAGCATAATAGTCATACAACTGAGCAGTGTTTGGGTCTTCATCCTTGTGTTCTATATAGAAGAAATAGCCATTCCTAGTCCACTTGTTAGTTTTTAGATATTCTTACACATAGAACTGCACACGCACACTTATTGAAACTACATTATGGTTGTATAGACCTTGACAATTGGGGAAAAATCTCTTCCTTTTTGTAGTGGTCTTACAAGTACACAACTTGCCACATCATTAATGTAGTAGATAAAAACACTTCATGTTATACATCTGCATAGACATTGATCTCTACAAAGTGCACCTTGTGTTATTCCTCGGTGTCATTAATAGGCTAGCTCCTAAGGCTCCATTTGTAATTCATTTTTATGTACAAAGATTATTCACATCTTTAAAGAAGGCATCCTAAGTACACTACACTCTTTCTTATCAACATTAAGAGCACAAGGATCATCTACATCATTCGGTATTCGTATATATCCATAATAAGTTCCACACATTACTACCTAGAGTAACAACATACTTCACAACAACTTCAAGTGTAGTTTCTTTAGTAACACACCAATGTAATGGAGACCATTTCTCTTTAAGAAAGGGTGAATGATTAGTGCACAACTCCTGTGTATCAAAATATGCTTGTCACTTTTTTCCTACTTGCAATTTGCACCTCCTATGCAATCATGTGCACGCTTCTACATAAAATTTGATTACATTCTTGTGCATAAGTCCCATACTTGCTCATGAAATTTAACATTCAAATCACACCTGATCATAGCCTATGCACTTCACTATGCACCACCTAGCTCGTAGTCCCATGCTTTTTCATAGACTCACGTGCCTACACTTGTGCTTATTCACAAGTCTGCATACTACACTCATCCTCATTCATAGCTTTGTGCACTTCATCATTCTTTTCCTGTGCCTACTCGTTGAACATGTGCATCACTTCTATTATATCCATGTATTAGCTTTCTTCAAATGTGTGGCTTGCAAAGTGCTGCTTCTCAACCTGTAACCTATCACACATTCAGTTGGGTAGTTAGCTACCATGTACTAGGTAGTTCAATTGACATCCAACAAGGAATATGAAGTGTATTATAACCATCTTCTTTGTAATGACCCAATAGTTGTAACTGCCTTTGTATATACATGTATATATGTAACATATGCATTCATGATCATACGAACATGAGAATCAAACATCAAGCACATCAAAGGACGTGTTACCCCTTCTGATCACATTGTCATAGTATTAATATCTTGCCTTGCACATCTACTTGATATACATGCATTATTTCCATTGTATCTCTCTCTTGTATTACACATGCATAACATAATTAGCTTGCCCTAAATCATCTACTTTGTATACATGCACTGTTGTACTCTCTAGTCTAGGCAAATTAGAGGATGTGTGACCCCTTCTAATCACATGAGCCTACTATCCTAGTCTTACTGAAGTTTTTTATGCCTTGTAGCATTTCCCTATTCTTTACATTTGAATACAAGTTGCATTCTTTGCAAATCAGTCTTCCACTCCATTGAATGTGTTGTGTTTATTCTGGCTGAATATCAGATTGTGCATTCACTCTACACAACCATAACTTGGTTGTCCCCCACACACCTTGGTCTTGGGCCCTATGGTACAAATCGATATTTTAAAGTCATATCAAGATTACCTCCATGATTAATCATTATATTAATGATATTTTTAATATATGTTGGTAATAATTACAAGACCAAGCGATCCACATAACACACAAGTATTTATTAGTGTAATATGGGCAAATAGATTACAACTAAATTGTACAATAAAAGCATAATTATTTATTTTATTTCTAGAAGTAGGGAAAACATACTAGGTTTAGAGATGTACCTTGAATATTACATAATCCAATGATTTTGGTCACGGTCAGGATATATAAATGCATGCCCAATAGTAACAAGGACCTCACCCCAAAAATTGAAAATAATTGGAGATGGATGTACAAAGCATGGGTAAGACTATTGGCAAGTACAAAGCATGAGTGACATTTCTAATGGATGACAAACATATCATACATGATTTGATGACACGTCAAAACAAAAAATATGCATAGTTTTTAAAAATGACCCATCTTTTAGAGGATGCAAAGGTTAAAGAGTTACCTTACCATACCAAAACTGAAGCCCTTTTCCTTTCCCATCAAAAATAGAGATCCTTGTTGTTTTTCACCTCCAAACACTTCAATGAAAATGACAAATCTCCCTTCCCTATATACTTGATTCACACATTTCTCTTGAAAGCATTAGACATATCACACCTCCCGTGTGAATTCATCATTGCACCTTAAATCATTAGGCATTCCCAATAGTGATTAGGGTGAATCCTAGAGGCATCAATTGGGATGAGATTTGGAGATAAGTTTTTGAGTCTCTAATTTATTGATAATTTGATGAATTAACCTTCAACATCCTTTATTAAAAGTTTTCTAAGATCATCTAGGAGATTTTTCTCCCAAAATTGGTTAGATTTTCGTAAGAGGTCATCAAATTGATCCCTCTACTTACCAATCTATCCACAACTTGAGTCACATCTTACTTTACATGCAAATAAATACCTTTGTCTAGTTATCTTCCAAACCAGTTTACTTCATTTACCAAAGCCTTAAGCCTCCACGACCACATTATACCTTCTTCATTATGTTTATTAAGTTTTTAGAGTCACCTTCAACCACTAATTTCTTCCATCCTATAATCATTGCTAATTGAATTCCTTTAAATAGTGTCTATCCTTTTTCTTGGTTATTAATATCTTTTCCCAAATCTAATTTAAAAAGTTAAATTAGTTTTCCAAACTCATATTTGAAAACATATCTATTATTAATTGGACCCAAATTTATTTTTACTACCCCATCAAAATTTAACTTAAAAAACCAATCGAAAATAAAAACTACTTAATACTCCCAATATCAAAATTTAACTTAAAAATCAATCAAAAGTGAGAGCCACTTAATACTCCCAACTTTATCTAGCATAAGCACAATCCCATTATCATGGAAATGCAATTGCTACTTTAAATTATTTCTAAGTCCATAAATATTTTCATGAGTTTTCTTTATCAACCAATTTTACATTATTTTTTAATCTAAATTATTAATTTTTATAAGATTTTATTTGTGTACTTAAGCTATTATAATATAACCTTCATGAATGATTATTACTTCAACATTATTTTTTCATTTACTTTTCACATAAACAATCAACTAATTTTTTTTATTAATATATATTTTTTTAAATTGAGAAGTTATCTCGTGTGGTGGTGCTACATGTTATTTACATCATAGAACTATTAAATCTAATGGGAGTGTTATATTGAGTAAGGATCACCACCATACTTTATTGGTTTTGTCTAAAATAAAAAGACCATCATGAGTACTTATCATAAAATAAAAAAAATTAAAAATTAATAAATTAGAAAGGAGACATAAATTAAGAGGGTAGGTTGGTCGATTGTAAAATTAAGAAGGTATATATAATTTGATAAATATATATTTTTAGATATAGGTAATTATTTTTGGACTAGAGCTTTGAAATAATTTAGGGTATAAGAGGGAGGCCCACATCTCCCTTACAACCATGACCAACGACCACTATCGGTCTCACTAATATCATTATATAAAATGTTATTGCCAACATCATCAATATTACTAGAAGTTTTAACTATCTAAACATCTCCAATGACCACCATTGGTCTAAAATACGCTTTAAGATTGGAACTTGAGTAGGATTAGACACAACCAAACCTCTTAACCACTCCATCCCCATGTCATTGACAACTCGACATATATATTAAAACATGAATACAAAAAATAAGAAATAAATTGGACAACTCCATAAATTAAAAAAATATGTATAAATCGACAAATATATTAAAATACTATTACGAAATAAATTAAAATACCATTTTTTATCATATCTTTTTAAAGTTAATTAAATAAAGATTAGGTATGAACTTCTTGTTTATGTAAGACCATTTTCACATTCTCATCTTTTTAAATTTCACTTTTGAATATGAGAGCTCAATGCTTCAAATTTGATATTATTCCTTTAAATCCCTTTGTTGGCCATATACTTTTAGCTTAGAACATACGCACTCACTTTAAGGTTTCTATTAATATTCAAACATTAATGTATATATGATATTGTATTTTAATCTTCACATTCTAATATATTATTATACCTCTCAAAAGTTAGGGTGACTATATGCTTATTTTACTTTGACTATGACTACATTTTTCATCTGGGGTCTTGCTCGATTGCATACTTTCCATTTATGAATCATTTACCATTTTGATAAATGGTTATTTTATTTTATATTATCATGATTACATTATATTATTGTATATTTTTCTTAATAAAGACATACATTTACCATTATATCATTATGTCATAAATAGTATTTGCCCACTATTTAGGCCTATTTATTTATATGGGCCATGCCCGCGGGTCAATAATTTCTTTCTTTTCTCTCTGGGGTTGGGTCGGGGTGCGGGTGCTCCCTTTCGGTCACCCATATATAAACTTTTGATATTAAGTTAAAGAAAATTGATTATTTACGTTGAATGTACGATACAATCTATAATAAGTTTTTTTTTTCTCAACATTTTCAATGACTTTATAATCAATCGTTATGAAACAATAATTCCTCGAGAATTGAGTTACTCTCTACCAGAAAAAAAAAAAAATATTACTCTCTACACATCAACTTGTGAATTTCAAAAAACATTTTAACCCTATAGAAAAAGAAGGTTGTGTGAAAAGTGGTCTTCTAATCAATTGATAAGGTGTACTTGTGAATTCACCCTTACCTTTGAGGGTACAGGGACACCATTCATTAATCTTTAAAGTCCTAATGATGCACTCAATCAATCAAAAAGATGGACCACTTTTTGAATCCCCTGTTGGCCATGCATATTGTAGCTTAGAAGATACGCACCCTTTAAAAGCTTATCTTAAGATTCAGATTGAAATATATGATTTATGATTGGATGAAAGTAACTTTCAATTAGGTCATGAGGTGATTTTTATTTTTATTTTTTAATTTTCATCGAGGTGAGAATGACAATAAGAATGCTTAGTCACAAAGGCTAAAGGTATATGCCCTTTGTAAGATGATAGCTTGCTGCTTAAGCTCTACGCACATACCATTTTCCCTTTCTTATCTAGTTGATGGCATATAATCCAAAACGAAAGTAGAAAAAGAGTGATGTGACCAACAACTCTTTTCTTAATTATTTATATAATTTGAAGCAAAATATACCTTGGCTTTCTCCTTAAGTTTACATGGGGTCATCAACACATACATCTACACAGAGAAAAGTGTTTTTTAATATAATATAATCAACTCAATTAAAAAACATGCACGTAAGGTCCTTTTCATCTCATGACTTCTTGGTAAGTCATGAAGTGGCCCCTTGATACCTAACATAAATATACATTATTTTCATGTTATAAGGCATTAAATGTTTATATTACAAGATATTAAATGTTTTTGAAATTTTGTTAAGAGAGAAAAAGGTTAAAATGTGGTTAATGAAATATGGGTGAATTAGTTAAAGTAGTTTTGTTATATTTAGTGTTATTTATGTTCAGATTTCGATAGCATGTTATGTTAGTTGTGGTTGATGGAGATGTTTGTGGACTCTGTTGTGGTCGTGGTGATGTTTGTAAGGTTCGTGGTGATGTTTGTAGAGTCATTCGTGGTCGTTATGATGGTTGTAGGGGGATCTAGGCCGCTTATTTGTGTCTCAAATTGATTCATAACTCTAATAAAAAATGATCCGGTTCATAGCTCCAAGTTCTGAAAAAATATTTAGCAATAATTTATAAAAAAAAGTTAATAAATAAGAAGTTTAAAATGGTGGTTGTTTCTCTCCTATTAACAAATATTTAAGGTGTTTAATTGATTGAAGTGCTTGATTTAACCATATGGATAGATCATAAGTAATACTCTGATGCCAAAATGAATATGACTCAAGGCATTGGTTATGAACCACTCCTTTAATAGGGAAAATGAAGCAAAGGCTCGGTTGATAGACCCATCTCAAAGTGTCGTGTGTTAAATGTTCAGTTTTAATCAAATATTCATGGCTTTATATTGAAAAAACCTAGTTATATTGGGACTCTCGAAGGAATGACTCACAATCATGTTAGAAAACCACACACTCTACAACTATGTAAACATAACATAATGTAATTACAAAGATAATTAAACAAACAAATCCTCAACATGTATGAGACAAAACACACAATTTATGTGGTAAAACCTTAGCAAGCTAACGAAACATCCATGGTGTAAGATATCAAGCTTTATTAATTCCAACATGAACATATTACACGTGAACTCGTTGTGTAGATTATATGCAGACTCCACAAAGATAAACATGCCTAATTTTCAAAGCACTGTTAGGTTTTCTCCTCCTAAAAAATAGAGTGGAAAAATGCCATTAGAACTTTTCTTCTAAAAATAGAATTCATCTTCTTAAAAATGGGGGTTTGAATCACTGATTTTTTGCTTCCCCCTAGACCTCCCATGCAATAATAGTGGGGGGCATGGCCTCCCATAGCCCCTTTAAAATTGGGCTATAAACCGCACCGTAAAATGGTCCAAAACTTAATTTTGTTGTCACATATCTAACAAATCAAATAAAATCATGCTTGTACAATATACATAATAAATAAGAGAACTCATATCTATGAGATAGGGTTGTATTCAAAACTTGCCATGGTTTTTGTAGACACTAAAAAAAAGGTTCCTTGGAATTTGTTTAGTGTTATTTTATGTATGTTTGACGCATTTGTCTATGTATGGGTGATTAGTTTAAATTTACGTTATTTAATTCTAATGCTAATTTTCAATTTTTTAACATTTTGGATTTGTAGATTTAACTCATTGTAAGAGAACACAAGTCAAAGAGCATGAAATTAGGGCAAGTAACAAAAGAACAAAAGCAGGTAAATGCAGTCACAAGATCAATTTGTAGGTAATAGTCACAGACCATGGGTGTTTGCAAGGTCCTAACAACTTGTCATGAACATTTATATGATTTTGACAAGTTTTTAGGATCATTTGTATAGTCCTAATAATAGTATCATTTATCAATTTCAAATTTTAGTGTCATAGGCATGACAACTTTGGATTCACATTTCCATGACTAAATTATGGCGATTGATTTAGCGACAACTCATAATAAAGAAGGGCCTTTAAATCCCTATGTTTCATTATGTATAATTTACTATTGGAATGCTTCACATTATATTAAACAAAAAATATAATTATAAAAGGTTATAAGGTAATGTAACTGGATAAATCACAGATCAAACTCCATGTCGAAGGTCAAAACTAACTCAAAACTTCCAAAAATAGTTGGACAAAGTATGATAAAAATAACTACAAATAACCAACCATAAAAAAATTAAGCCCAGGTCGCCATCCCAGGAGGTGGAAGCAGAGGGTCATCCTTGAGAAGCACCAACCAAGCACACAGTTTCACATCAGGAATCTTCAAAGCATTCTAGCCATCTAGGGGGTCATCATTTATAGTGATAATCCAAGCATAAGTGGGTTACACAAGAACAATAATGCTCGACAGAGACCACTGTGAAGGACCAACATCATACTTTCATTGAGAACTCCAACCACCCCTAGGGGAGGGTAAGGTGAAAAGTGGCCCCAACTTCGGGATTGACTTTTATTTTGATGCCTCTTGGGAGGAGGTGGTAGTAGAGGTCCAACATAGTGCAAGGGGCACTGCCCTAGTGGCTGAGGAGCTCTTGTAGGTAGTAGAGGTCCAACACCATCTTCTCAACTTGTGCTTGAATATGGAAATAAATTGATGAAATAGTAATAACCTTTTCATTATCATAAAATGAAATTCCACAGGCCTCATGATAAAAAATAACATTATTTCTAACTTTACAAAGCTAAAAGAGGATGATAGCACAAAATAAATGCCAGAGAAAGGCAATAGAGGTTGGCTAATTAAAAAAATCCCCAAAAAGTTACTAAAGCCAAGAGAAAGGCTCAAGATGATACTGTTGGAATAGCAAATGAATCCATCTCCAGGTAGATTGAACTTTAGGATAAAACCAAAACAAATGTTTAAAATATTTTGGTTGCTTGTAAGTTATACACAAGGGATAGGGAATGTGGAGGTTGAGCAATCTCTTATCAAGGGGGAGTCCCTAGTAAATTAAACACCATAGGAAATGAGTCAGCTTGGGCTCCAGGCCAAGGTGCCACACATCTAGACATGCAAGCCAAGTCCTGGGAGAGGACTGGAGGCTCTAACACCTATTGAGCTTGTTCAAAGCCAAAGAGAATGGACTCATCACCTAATAAAGAAGTTTGAGAGAGTAGCTTTTAAAGTGTATATCATAGTTCCACCTTCAATCTTTCCACCAAGCCCTAGGAGGATGTAGGCCAAATTTATGTAGCATAACATTAGGGAGTAATTCCTAAATGTGAAGGATGGAAGGTAAGTCTACATTATTTAATTAAAACTTTCTTTTTGAATTAGGCTAGGGAATTTAGTCTTTGGAGGTAACCAAATCATAGATAGTGCTAATCCTTTTGTAAAATAATTATATAGCTTTAATACTAGGTAATTCAATTAGGGAAATGGAAGAAATAGTGATAATAGGAGACCACCATAAGCTATGGTCATTAAAAGATAAACCTGTGCAAAAATCATCCCCTACCCACTTCAAGTGGGGTTTGACTACTTTGAAAGTTTTCATATACTTTTGACTACAAAGGAGCCATTAATCTTAACAGGCATAGTAGTGATGAGGAGGGCTTGGAAGCTAATATTTTGCCAACTGGTTTTGTCATAGGGAGAGCCCAAAGAGATGAAATGTTGGAGAATAATTTTCCAAGATTTATTTCCCTCAATATCCCACACAATCCACTTAGCACTTAAGGCCATACTTTACCAATAGGTGTCAATGATGCCCATGCTGCCTTTATCATAAGGGAGGCAACAAATGTCCCAGGCCACTCAATGAAATCCCTAAGCCCTATTAGAATTGACCTAGAGGAAATATCTAAGAAGCTTGTCTAGAATATCATAAGAGGTTTTGGAGGAGACCCAGAAGGAGGAATAGTAAACATGTGTGACAACTAAGATCTTGGTGCAAATCTGGAACTTGCCTGCTAGAGATAGGGGATTGGTGATCTAATACACAATCTTCCTTTCAATCTTGTTGAGGACATATTACCAAAGCTCAGTTAGTGATATGTCAAAAGTGAAGGTGATGCCAAAGAACTTTAATTATTCCCCTAGAGAAATCCATTACCAATCAAAATTCATAAGCCACTTAGGCATATGCATCATGCTTTGATGAAAACATTGAGTTTTTATCCATTGAAGGTTGGAACTGAAAGCCAGATAAAATATGTCTAGGCAATAAAAGATTCATTAAAAGTGGCCTCTTGCTCTTCAAACACGAGGAAAGTGTCATCTTCAAAGTGGTCATTGATGAGCTGAGAGGTGTTGTTAGGAAAAATAATGCCATGAACAAGCCCTTGAGAAGCCTTAGAAGCCAAGAGGTAACCCATGGATTTAGTGGATAAAATATAAAGTGCTAGAGCAAGGGGACAACCTTAGAGAATAGATTGATGGAGTTCAATTCCTATGGTTTAATGCCCATTGATTATGAGGTAGGTCGAGACATCATGAAGCAAAGTCTGCACTACATAAATGAAATAAGGGCCAAAGTTGAGAGCCTTGAGCATGGCAAGAATAAATTGCCACTTGATCTTATCATAAGTCTTTTCAAAGTCTAATTTAAAAAAAATAGTTCTTTGAAGAGAGGAACAGGCCCAAGACATGCCCTCCCAGAACATAATAAGATTATCCAAAATACATCACCCTCTAATAAATATTGTTTGCTCTGGTCTAACAATGGTAGGTAGGATAAGCCAAATGCGGTTGGTAAGGGATTTGGCAAGAATATTGTAAGAGACATTGGGTTGGGTTATCGACCTCCAATTGGTAAGAAATTCAAGATCTCTAGCTTTGTGAATGAATTTGATATTTCCTTGATTGATCATGGGTCCAAGAGATTGATTCTGCAAGGCTTTTGTGTAGACTTGCAACAAGTCAGGACTAGTAAACTCCCAAGTGGATTTATAAAATTGGTAAGGGAAGCCATCAAAGCCAGAGGATTTATCATTACTCATATAATTTAAAGCCTCTGTAAACTCCTACAAGGTCAGCACGGTATCACAAATATGTTGGTCAACTGGATTGAGCTTGCAAGGCACCAAATCGAGGTAATTCTGAAGAGCTTGGGACTACTCAACCATGAAAGGCTTGGCTTGGAAAACTAGCTTGTAATGCTCAAGAAAGGCTGAGGAGATATTATACTAGGATACAAGCCGAGATTGAGCCACTTGAATGGCCTTAATTTTCCTATGATCTTGCTTTGCTTTCAGTGATTTTAATAACTCTTTGGAGGATTTGTCACCAATTTTGAGCCAATACAGTCGAGCATGGAGTTAGGCACCTCTGTCTACATGGCTATCCTCTACTTTGAGGGAGGCAATAAACCTCTACAACTGCATGCTAAAAGGATTAGTCTCAAGGGAGCTATAGACCTATTTGAACTCATTGAGTGTGGCCTCTTCTAAGTGCTTACGAATCTAGGTGACATGTTTGCCATGGTGGAGGAGGAAGGAGGTGGTACATAGAATGACCTCATTCCACCACTTAATCTATCTGATAGCATATAGGGGTTATGGGGCTAGGTTCTATATCTAATAGATGAGTCAGATGGTACCAACATGACTCAACATGAAAGTATTGAGAATAAACTAATTATGTGGCACATTATACTACCCGAAGGTCCATTCCACTTGGCAAGAAATGGGTGAATGGTCTGACAAAATAATACCTGAGTGGATGTTAACAGGATAGCCATCAATGCTAGAAAAATAAAAAATATTTTTCTCTAACATCATAAAGCAATCGAGCTATTTGAGCACATGGTGATCCCCAAATTGGTAGTTGGACCATGTAAACCAAGGCATGGGGTTAATTGTCCATGCTGTATGAGAGGGTCTGCTAGCCCCCATTTATTTTTGAAATAATACCAAACCTTGCATTCACCAAGACACCAACACATAGGGAGGGCCCCAACCTTCTCTTAGGGGTGTTCAATCATATTGAAGTCATTGCACAAAATCCACATAGCAGTAGGTATCTTGTCTGCCAAAGATAGCCCATACAGGGAAAGATCAGGGCCATCATTGGGAGCATAGATGTTGAGAATTCCAAATGGATGGCCATAAATGTCAATAATAATATAGACTGATCAATGTGATGGGTCCTCCACCATGGAATTGATGCCAGGGGAGACCTTAGAAGTAATTAAAATATAAGTGCCACTATGTCCCACCTTATGCAAGGTGGTGATTTGGGTGGCATTAGGCCAAATGCTTCATAAGGAAGTCTAGAGGAGAAATCTAGATAATTTAACTTACTACAAACAAAAAATATCTAGAAATCCAATCCACTAACAAACATCTCATATAAATTATTGATGGGTAGACTATGTAAGACCCATAGCATTCCATGATAATACATTCATAGGGAAGGGTCATCCCTTTGAAGCTCCTCTTGCCCATCCTCAAAATCTACCAACACTATAAATTTGTTGTGGTGGTGAGGGCATGAAATTCCACTGATCACAATGATGTGGCATTTGGCATCATGCTCCTCCTAAGGAGAGTTAGTGCCCCTATGAGGTGGGTTATATAACCATCGGGAAAATGAGCCACTGGTTGAGAGAACCTCAACCATAGGCATCCTGATATTTTGGGAGGCCAGAGAAATGTTTTGTGGGTTAGAAGGAATTGAGGTGGTAGGGGGTTGTAGATAAGTCCCCTGAGAGGGTGCAATAACTAGAAGAAAATCCTTCTGAGGTGGCACCATGGGTGTGATTTGTGGCTTAGGGCTTGATGACCATTTATGGGGCATTGTGGTCCAACCATCACCTTGGTCTGTTAGTTAGGGCTTCTCAGTCTAAGGAGGATGCTGAGGAGGCTTGGGATGACCCATATGAGGATAATACTTGATGTGGTGGTTTGAAGCCTGAAAGTGGAAGCAAGTGTTGGGAAGGTTGAAATAAACAAACTTTTGTGACCATTGGGTCTCCCTAACTTGGATTTTGATGAGCTCGTTCAGCTCCTTGGAGAGGTCAAACTCCACACAGACTCACTTGTTAGGGTGAAGTGAAAACCACATATCTGATTTAATCATAACCATGCATCCTATGGGAGTGATGATTTGGGGTATAAAATCCTAGAGGTGAATTGGCAGATTGAGAGGCTCAACCTAGTCAAGGACATGAAGGGAAACATTATCAAAAACTTTAAAATCATAAGACCAGGTAGACCAAATCATAATTTGGTTACAACAAAACCAAACATTGGAATTTACATGAATTAGTTGTGTCTCAGAGGGCTCCTTAAAGGTAAATAAGGAAAAACCTTTGGTAAGGTTTCAAATTCTAGAGACACGGACACCCAACAAATCTTAATGGTTGCGGAGCCAGTTATGGAGGTAATCCTTCAAGGGGATAGGACCAATGAAATAAATAATGACAGAGCAATTTTCATACCACTTGAAACATTGTTCAACAATAGCGGCATGAATACTAATCTCTATAATGGAGGGGGATGAATAATTACCTCATTGTAGACTTTCAAAACAAACTTCTAAGCTCACTTGGGTACCATTAGCTTTGACTCTTACATCAACATATGTAGTAGACCATAAAGAAGCCATAAATATAGGGCATACCAGCCTAAAGGGTGACACACTGAGTGTAGTTAATGCATTACATCCGTATGAAATCCCACGAGCCTAGTAGTATAAGAAAGATGGGAAAAGGATGCAAGCAAAAAAACTCAAACCATGGAACCCTAGTAGAGTGATTTCTCCTTCCACTTTTAAAATGCTCTTCTTATGTCATTTATTGGTCTTATGTATAATTTGATTACATAGTTAATTACTAAGTTTTAATTATCTTTTGAATATATTTACAATGTTTAATTTGAGGTAGGAATATTTTATGCATGCATTTTGGTGACATTGACTGTCATATATTTTGGGTGACCTTCCAAAATTTTATCTTTAAAAAAATATACTTTGGGTGTGCCTTTAAGGTTAAATATTTAGATAAATATGTATGTATTGTATTCCACATATTTCTTCATGTGTTGTGTGTGTGTTAGATCCCTTATATTTTACTACAAAATTTTAGACATATTATATCAAACATTTGAAATTAGTTATTGAAGCCTATTTAATTTTATTTTTTTATACATATATACATACTTACATATACATATGTGTGTGTGTGTCTACACACACACACACACACACACACACACACACACACACACACACACACACACACATGTTTTAAGTGTTTGAAATATGTCTTTGTAATGAATAAACAAAAAAATTTAGTGAATAGATATTTTAGATCTATTAACAATACCAATTTTTATTTTCTTAAATTTATAATAATACAACACAAAATATTTGAATTCTATTAAAAATTATTTCTGATTATCCCCACATGTTAGAGTCTATTTGCAAGCATATCTAATGGATTATGTATTTCATAAAAAAAACTTATTATAATATTGTAGAAGTGCCTAGATTCAAATGAATAGTGGGATTAGCAATCTAAATCTTCATTTACTATAATTTTATATTTCATACCATGACTTTATTCATAATAATGAAATTGTCATGCAATCTTTCCCAAAAACCTTAATAGGTAGTGCTTTTGAATGATAGAATAATTTACCCTTGAATTCCCTCTAATTTTTTAAAATCATAGCTTGTTTATTTATCAAAATATTTTCAAATCAATTTTGGTCCTCTAGTTTCATGTATCCACTATATAAATGCTTTGTGTGTTTAAAAATTTATAAATACATCTAAATATCTTAAGGATTTTTCCCTTACCTTCCATGTGCACACTATTGATGAAGTCCTTCACAAAATTGACAGAATCCAAGGAAGCATATTTAAGAGCTAAAGTGGTAGGAAGTGTGGACATAGGGATCAACTCCTTCATGGTATCACAAATTATGATGATGGCCACTCAACTCCAAGAGTTAACTACCAACAAAAAACATGCCACCCATAGTGGATTTATGTCATAAATCTTCTCAATTCATGTGATTTTTTTGAAAAGATAATGATATGTCCACTTTCATTATGATTTAAAGGGTGAATATAGAAAAGTGTCACTATATTTCAAGATCTGTGAATTCTCTAATCATAACATTGAGAATTCTTGGTTGATCAATAAGATCCATGAAGCACGAGAGAGAGAGAAAAATGGTAAGAAATTGTAGTTATTGCAAGTCCAGGAAACTATGAACAATAAAATTATTGTTGTGAGTGCTTGTATAGAGGAAGAGGTGGTAGAGGATGAGGCAGAGGAATATTTCTTATGTGCACTAGCTACAAATATGGCTCCCCTGAGCATTACCAAAGAGACTAAACTAAGTTACCCACTTGTGGTTATTATTGAGGTAAACACAATATCTAGGAATGTCTTGACTTATATACAGATATAATTTAAAAGGATAAGTCATAAAAGGTGTTGGGATGATCAATACTTTGAGACTCATAGAAATATGGGTTTTGAAGGAAGTTAAGCATAAATTTCTTCTAGGATCAAAATTCAACATCACAACACATAGAAGTACTATAACCCAACCACATATGATAAAATCACCCAAGGAGAAAGTAAAGTGAGCATCACCCTCTCTAGTCATAGGTTACCCTGATAGCCTAGCCTAGATGTTACTCCTCTAGGAAGCCACTAACATGATGAGGAACTTCCAAGTTACATTACAACATGCACAAGATATGGAGGCAAGAGCGAAAGATAATATCCATAAAAGGCCTAGTGAAAAAGAGGTTGAATAAATCTTAGAGATCTTCACCCTCTTATAACCGAAAGGAGTCATCCCACTCAAAACTTGGTTGGAGAAGATTATTGCAAACATGGTGGAAAAATGTCTGACCAGGAGTTGAGAGATAATAAATGTGTTGAATGCCAATTATTTTCAAGAAATATTGATCGACTCCACCATTGATGGGTGAGTAGTGTATAATATTTTGATTGATTCCAAAATGGAAGTGAACACCAAAACTAAAGAAGCAAGGTACAAAATGGGAAATGATTCATTAAATCATTAACCACATGTCTTGTTCATGGATAAAAATATGTGTGTATAACCGAGTATGACTTTGAATAATGTCTCTATGGACATTATTTGAGCATATGTTGATTTTGAAGTTATATGAACTAGAAGAGGCAAAAATTTACCCAACCTTATTGGGTTAAACTTGGTGTCATACAAATAATGTTAATATGTTATTTAAAAAGTGTTATATGAGATTTGATAATGGTGAGTTATGTGTGATCATTCTATGAGATAAAAATCATGGGCCTACTTATGTGGAAAATGTGGACATTGATGAAAATATTAGCCATATCTACAACATCACTGCATAAGGGATGAAATGATTAATCCCTAGGGATGATGATATTATTAGTTGGGAAGATGTAACTATTATCATCAAAAAATTTACCTTTGAGGAGGTTGTTCAAGCCTCCTCACTTAAATGATAGCATGTAAACACCACTACGCTGTCGGTGGCCTAATCAATGAGGTGAATCTTCAAATAGGGCTAGCTCTCTTGATGCTATCACCCTAAAACTACTACTTCTATATATATTGATTGCAAAAGAAAAGGGTAATAGAACTAAAATTAAACTAAAATAAGGAGGTTATGTACCAATTAACACCCTCCACTTGACCATACTACACTAAAAACATGGATTAGGCGTGAATTTGATCACACTACACAATAGGGACCTTCAAGCATGCGTATTTCAACATGGAGGTCATAAATAATGTGTTGAATATAAGGTCTAATCACAAGGCCTAAATAAGATGGCAATGACTTAAATTCACTTCTAGACTATGCAAGGCTATCCAAACTCACCATGTGACCTGCAATAAGATAATCGATTTGCAAAGAGGTAAGAGAGGACAAATGAGAGAGAGTGAAATCACTACTACTAGAATTCATCAACAATGACACAAGTAAAATAATTAAAGAAATTTGAAAAGGTAAGAAACAATTTTATACAACATTCAAAGGCATAGTACAAGTGTTTAGTTGAGCAGATATTCACCATACTCAGCCAATGGATCTATAACAAACCATTCAAGGTAACATATATAGGAGAAATAAAGGAGAGATAGAAGAGAGGTTTAGGAGTAAATCTAATGACAAGTGTCACTTTATCCAAGTCATTTACAGTCCAAGAAGAGAGTCTAAGAGCATTTTTATCCATCTCTTTGGCATGTGTTACTTGCTGGATGATGAGCTTATAGAGGAATGGCATAGAAGACACTCCTAAACTTCTTAGATAACTCATCAAACCCATTTAAAACTACCCTCATGATTGGAGTTGATGAATGACAAGTTACATTTGATTTTCTAACTCACCTTGAACTATAATCTGCGCTCTTTGACACTTGGTTATGCTTTTTTATCTTTAATTAAAACTTTTCTTTACACTTAGTCATGGTAGACATTCTTCTTCATTGGCCATATAGGCTTGTTATTCCATTAGGCCTGATTTGTTTGGTATTATCTATTAGTACCTCTATGAGAACTTGTTAAAAGGTTGATGGCCATATCTTGGAGCCTAAAAACCATATTATGGTATGCATTATAGCTTTAAAGTGATTCAACCATGCTGATCTATCTCTCTTAGGTGACCATATCACCCTTTCATAAACATCTCTACACTACCTTTGGAAATTGGACCTATAGGATTACTTTCATAAGCAAGAGATTGGATTTTGGGGTCTAATAAGGTATATGACCTTCCAAACTAACCTCCACAATGATCTTCATCTATTCATATACTCAAAAAACCTAAAAAATTACATATTAAATGCATTCATATAGGTGAAATTATAGACATATGATGAGGACCCTTTTGGAGTGAATAATGTTTTTCAAGTGTTTATCAGGTCAATTTAATGCATCTGGTGCCATAAATCTAAAGTTCCTTCTAATTAAGCTCTTACTAGGGTTTAGGGGTGCTTTGTTATTAATGATGATTCATAAAGATTTGGACCTTAACTTGAGAAAAAATGCCACAAAGTTAAATTCCATAGACCTCTTCAACATATTTTAACTCCATTGGCTCTGATGCATGTTGACTATTGAATTCTGAGTAAGAGAAGATGACCATTTTTTACTATTAGTCCTATTTGAGAGCTCGAGAAGGATCACTTGGCATAATGAGGTATATAATTGCTTAGTTTTGGATCCAAATGACTCTTTGGGGTCTGTTCAAACTTATATGATGTGTTCAAGTTTTATTTTACTCCATGCCATCTTTCAAATCCATTGCCACCTTTACAAGCTCATGACTAGGGTTTAAGATCATTTTTTTTGTCAATGACCATAAAAGTCTTGCATCTTGCATTTTATCTTCACTTAAATGGGATTCAATTTAAAAAAATATTAAACAAAGGTATTACTCACTATTTTTACCTCTTCAACTCTCCACATTAATCTAGGATTACAATTTCTTCACTCTTACACTCACAGGCCTGTATGTTCACATTAGGCCTTCTTAGATACTAAGCCTTGAGTTTGATCTCTTTTAAATTGATCTGGTATTTTATACTTGTAATAGTAGGATCCACACCCTGTTTACTCTCTCTTAGACCTCAAAAAAATTCTAACACCTCAACCAATAATCAAGAGAATACCTTTGCTCTTAGATGCCTATGACAGGCCTATAAATGATGATTTAGGTTGTATGACTACAATATTTGGAGATGAAAACATATTCACATTAGTTTTTGGTGGTTTTGATTGATGTTAAAGGATGTATACTAATTATATTTAACTCCCTTAAACATTTCTAACATTACATTTCACAATACACATTTGCCTTTCCTCATTTCTACTTGTTACATGCTTGTAGGTCTGTATTTAGGCCTCTTAGCTGTAGGTGGTCATTTAGGATTCTCTAAGATAGTTTAGCCTTCATGGAGTGATTTAATTGAATGAACCCTTAAATAAAATTTTATATTGACTCCTTAAATTATCTTATTGCTTGAAACCCATCATCAACATATCTTATTTGACTTCTATATGTTGACAAGACTATAGGTAGTCAATTAGGCCAAAACCCTTCATTTCTTATATTATGTCCTCTTGAGTCCAATTAGCCACTGATGAAACTATGTGGAAAAATTTAATAATTTTTTAAAAATCATATTAATTAATTCATTGTACTCAATGTACTTGGATCACTCATTTGAATCTCTCATAGTCTTCTTTTAGGATTGCACAATCCTACTTAGGTACACATTTCACTTAGGCACACAGTCCACTGAGATGCAAGATGAGTTAAGGATTTAAGCCTTAATTATAATTTTAGTATGCTTATATATATATTAGAGATTATTTTTATTAGGATTTAGATCATAAAAATATGTCTTCAATGGCCCATTTATACCCTCATTACTAACTTTTAGGTACAAATGTTGACCTACAAGTCTGCAGACCTATAGGTTAACAAACCTCTTCTTGTCTTAGATTTGAAACATGACTAAAAGTTATATATATGATAATAATATATGGAAGGATATATATGATCTTTTAAATGTCATTTATATTGTTTTAAATCTCATCTTGAACCATGGCATTCATATACACAAACCAAACATTATTTCTTCATGTCACCGTCCTGCATTGACTCCTTTACACCTAAGACCTTATTAGAGAACACTAAGACAATGGTTATCAAGATCTATAATTTTAAATATATATTTTAATTTTATATTATAAACATTATGGAAATTACTTTACTTGTTTGAGGATCCTCCCAATGAAGAAACCTGTAAAAATTATCTCAACTATGCCTGCAAGCTCACATCGCCCACTTGTGCATACATGCTTAACATTTTATTGAGATATGTCCCCCCATTGAGGACTTAAAGGATTATTATAGACCTTTAATACATTTTCATGTATTCAATTAGCTTCAAAACCCTGCATTTAGAGAAAACTAACCCTAATGGGGTTTTGAGTCCTTTTTATGCTCCTTAACTTCTTAATAATTGTTCATAAAGTTAAGGATCCTAACTAGAGGAAAATTTACACAAAGTGAAAGGGAATTAGGGTCTCTCCTCTTATTACCAAGTGAAAAATTGTTGCTTGTCTTGAGCTTCCAAGAAGAACAATGGAGAAATAAAGTGGGTTTTTGCACTATTTAGCTATACACATACATGTTTTTCATGGATTTAGGTTTGATAAGACCATGCAGAAATCTAGGAGAGTTTTTACCTTCCTAACCATTAGAAACCCTCTGCAAAATATCTCTAAAAGCATACTTTTCGTAAGATTCTGCCTCAGATGGTGAAACACGTGACTCTTCATCTTCCCCTAACTTTTACGAACATGGAAGAGAGTTAAAAAATTCCTCACACCCTTATTTTCCTGCATTTCTCTTAAAAATCCTCATTAGTACATTGGAAAATGATGAATAACGGTTATAAAGGGAAGTCCAATGTTAACAAGTAGTTATATAAGACATTTGGGGGATGTGTACTATCAAGAACTGCATGATATCATGACATAAGTGTTAGATGAATTAAAACATCCCTTTTCTAAAGATAAAATAAAAACTTTATATTATCTTTTCATTAGTATCATTTTATCATTGGAATACATAATAAGACTAAAGTAATAAAATACCTTAATCTTATAAAAAATACCTTAAACTCTCCAAATTTCTTGAAATAATCTTGATTATTTGAAATATTTGGTCAGCTTTAGGTCATGGTTGTCTTTGAAGGGTCATCACCTTGTCTCCTTGAGCATTATTCCACTTTGACATGAATTTAAAATGAAGACCACAAAGAATGACCATTTGATGACAAGACAACATGACTTAACTCAAATACCAACTAAACAATCCTAAATGACCTTGTAATAGGCTAAGGAAGACACATTTCTTATCACCTAGATCATTAATGACTAGTAAAATACATTTATAATGGGTATCAACAAAGTTAAGATTAAGTACATCAAATTTTCAAATGATCTTCATTCATGGTAGCCAAATTTTTGCTAATGGTAACCTTAGTCTTATACACCACAAACATTGCATTTTGTAGATAGATCCATGATTCATTTGAAGTGACTACGTAAAAATGTGGAAAAGTGAATATGAGACCCAAAAAATCAATTGGGCATAGGTAATAAAGATGACTAAAGATAAAAACATTGAGGCTTCTGGCATAAAGGTTTGGTTACCATACAATGCAAACAAAATAATAAGAGTGATCCAACTAAGCAAGGGGAAGACTAACAAGCTCCATCACTATGATGGTTCAATATGTGTGTCGACATATGTTAATGAATTATAAGGATACATACCAAAATAAAATGAGTATTTTACCTCCTTAGTATACACATTAAAAAGTACTACTATATACTACTGGGTGGCCCATAAACCCTCATTACCTACTTGGGTTATTGCTATGAAGGAAATATTCACTTGAATTGAATGCAAAAATATTAAGAGAGGTTTTCCCAGCTTTGGTAGATTCTCACCACTAGAAAAACATTTGAGAACTTGCAAATAAATTTGGAAAAGGAGGGTAAATTGTTTACTAATCAACCTTTGGGTCCATGCCTTCTATAGTTCCTTAAAAAATTAGGCACACATGTGGTATATCATCAAAAAAAATAGAAGAGAGACATCTAAGTGGGGAGCGTTAAAGGAGGATTTTGTCCACACCTTTTCCTTTTCCTCTCTAAATATTGAGCTATTTAAGTTATTATAATGGATTCATAGGGCCATTATGAAGGATAACACCATCATGGAAGAAAATGTGAGAAATATACACAATAAGAAATATCTTGTGACACATCAATTGTTTAGGGTTAGTGGCAATGAAAAAAAAAAAACTATAGAAGAGGATGACAAGATTTAGTTTGATCACAAATTTAATTTTAAATTAAATAAAGAGAAAGTAATCTAGAAATTAGAAGAAAATAAATATGATGATGGCTTGGATCATCTGAATGTGGAGAATTTCATTAGGGAGTAGTGTCGCATATGTACAAAGTGATAAGAATAAGTACTATAATGAAACTTTGAAAACCAAGAAGGTCAATATAGGCACTAATCATGACCATTGGAGACTACTATATAAATGAGGCACTAACATGAGTAATTGAACTATTTCACAAAATCTAAGATATTTTTCCTTTCAACAATGAAGAAATAAGAAGTGTTGATGCAGAGCTTGCACAAGTTTTCCCTTTCTAGTCTTTGAACAAAGGTTCACTTTTCTAGTTTTAGGCTTAAGAAACCACTCATCAAACCAAAGCACTGAATCTTAGGATTGTTTATGGAATCAAAATCTGAATCTTGATCATAAGAGAGTCTCAATAACCCTCACTAAACTCTTGACACTATTTTCAAGACCTTACCTTACATTCATGCAACTCTGCTTACCAAACTAGCCTTTCTTGTAGCCCTTTTCTGCCTGCAAATGGGTTAGTATAGAAAAGTAACAAGGTCTATGACTTTAAAATTTTATAATATCCTTTATCTTTTTTAAACACACCTATGGGTCAAATTTCAAGATTTATCTCACTCCCTAAGTCCACTTTCTCCCTTGTAGCCTTCCTAATTAGGCCTCTTTTAGCCCTTTCTCCACTCCACTTGATAGAAGTCTATACTAAAAGTATTGTAAGGTCATGAAACTATTTTATTCATTTATGGAAAGTGAAAATATATAATATTACAAGTTTTTAAAAAAAATTTAGGGTTACTTTTATCATAAACTACAAAACCCTAGTTGCTAGGGTTTGTGGACACTAAATAGACTGAGAGTGGTCTAAAATCAATATATTTGTCTAGAAATGGTTTCAAGATAAAATAATCATTGGAAAATTTATATCTTAGCTCAATTCAACTTTTCATTTTAGTGAGTAGACTTTCATAACCCATAGTACATTCACAATCTCACTAACTCAGTCTTTCCTAACTGTGTCCTATGACAAAAAATAGGGGTAACCAAGGGTTTTCTAAATTTGAAAAATTCAAAGAGTTATACATTAAAATATAGGTTCATCAATCATAATATGAATGTTATCAAACCCTTTCAATCATTTCTTTTATCTAAATAAGTCTCAATATGAATAACATAGGGTATAATTTACTGTATGATAAGCCTACAAACTCTCAATGGGTACAAAAACTATCAAAAGGTGACTTACAGATTCATAACCATATAAAGGTTGTATCAAGTTACTCCTAAATCTTCATAAATATACCCTCTCTGAACCTCAATCAAATTCAAATGAAGAAAAGATCGAAACTCAAACTTTATTTGCATCAAGATTGTGCATGCTTGCTCCTTGTTATCATGCCTGGTTATCTCCACAAATGGGAATGTTTGATACTTCTCACAAATGTTCCTAAAACAAATTAGTGAATATAAAAAAAATACAACTAGAATCAATCACATTAACAAATCACTTACCACTGGAATTTCCAAATACACATCATAATCTTTATTCTCAACCATGCAATGTCAAAAGCACACATAATTCCCTTAACACAGTCTTTATTTCTTCAAATTAAATTTTTTACATGTCCATTTTATATCTAATTAAAATTAAATACACTATTAAAACACCAAAACTAACTCTAATACCTTCTACCAAGATGCATAACCGAATCTTGAAGGCTTTTCCCATGTAGAAGTCATTGAACTTACATTACATTTTTCATGTTTCCCACTATGAATACTATATGACCATGCCTATAGACTAAAGAAATTTTTTAAGAAATTTAAATAGAATTAATACCCATTGAACATGTTATTACACCTTTCCACCTTCATAACATGCATGGAAATCTTTCAACAAGGCTTAAAATTTCAAAATTTTAAATAGTGGCAGTTTTGGAGGGAAACACCATAATTCAAATTTTATGCAACTTTGACTAATCTATATCACACCTAAGACAAAATTAGGACATAAAACACCTAAAATACAATTTAAATCCAAAATTGAATCTATTTTGGGGTCAGTATAGGATGCCCTTGCATCAAGTTCCCACTCTCCCTTAGGAAATATTAAAATTAAGCTAATCAAGAACTTGAGGTCAATAAAGAAGAGACCTTCAAGGATGAACCCTAACCTCAATGAAAAGGTTAAATAATATATTTAAAATATGAAAAGGTTAAGTAACCTTAAAGGATGAACCCTAACCTTCATTAATGTAATTGATGAGTTTGAATGGGTGAACCCAATGGTCATTAGCTTGAATAACTTCCAATTACTAAATACTACTTGTGTCAATAATCCAACTATAACCCCATCTATCAAGGAAATATTATGAGGAATCACTGGATACAAAATATATAATATTAACACTTCATAAATAAATCACCTACACATTTTATCTATGAATGAAGACACTAAATGATTGTCAGAGAAAACAATAGTTTCAAAACAATTTTCTCACACTGATTTCAGTCAAAAATTTGGGTACAAAAACACACTTAAATTAATTCATGAAAAAAGTGATAAATTATTCTTATGGTTTAAATTTATTTTCTAAGCTAGATAAAATATGATTTTAAAATTGGATAATTTTATGTGATATTATATATAAAATTTTCCTATCATTTTGAAAAAGTTTTGACAAGCTAAAAAGTGCATTAACAATTTATTTGCGAAACTAGTTTTAAAATCTAACCAATTTTATTTGTGAAAAATTACTATAAAATTATTTATCCATTGAATTGGTAAATTTTATCTATTTTTTTTCAATCCTTGGGTTCAATAAATTTTGTTTTGGATGTTTAATTCATCTACAATCCAAAATGACTTTGATGACTTAAAAAAAATGCCAATAATTTACTTGTGAAAATGACTTCTAGATTGACTAATTTTATTTGTAAATATTAGTAATAAAATTTATTCAACCATTAATCCAATATTTATTTCATTTGAAAAGTTGTTCAAATCCTAGATTTTTTTTTTTTTGACAATGGGCATTTCTTTTCTTTCAATTCTAAACAGGTTTTGCTAGGTTAAGAAGAGAGCAGTAAAACACTAAGACCTTGTTTAAATGACTAACTATTTTTATAAGTTAATAAAGGAGTGTAAACACACTAAGACTCTAGATGATTCTTTGTTTATGAGTTAAATGCTACACCTTTTTGTTTAGTTTAGTATTACTATTAAATATAATTTCGCAATAACCAAGGGGTTTACTAAAAAAAAAAAAAAAATCTCTAGTAAGAACATTTATTTTAAATAATAAGGTGTACACTAACTTGTTAACAATAAAATAAAAAAAAATAAACAAAAGATTAAAAAAAACACTCTCCAAAAAGCGACAAAAAATACCCACCATTAGATCCTTATAATTTAAGTCATTGATTTGAGAGATTTTCTAAGCAATCCTAATCTTCCCTTTTTGATAGGTACAAATGCTTCTTAAGATTCCAAGTCTCTATTTTTTTTTATTTATCTTTATTTTTCTTGAAAGTTGGAAGAGGGAAATCGCTATCAATTTTAACATATATTTTGTGTGTATATTCTTTTGTATATAGGTATTTCCCTTTTTTGATCTAAAGATCTATACATATATATGCATGTATGTATATATTAAATTTTAAATCAAGTTTATATATATGTTTATATATATATATATATATATATATATATATATATATATATATATATATATATATATATATATATATATATAAATAAAGAAGATTCTCTAAGAAGAGGCATGTGGACATTCAAACACCATCCATAACTAGTCAAAGTGGTCACTGGGAAGTGAACTTCGATCATATTATAAAACTTTGAGCACCAATTGGGGTTTAGGATGTCCTGATGCCTCCCCTTATGATAAAATAAGAGGAATTCAAGGTAGCCTGAACCCCTAATTCTCCCTTTTACTCAAAAAAATATCAAGCCTCAGTTAAGGACTGCATTATCATTATTATTTTATTTAACATTTACTATTTTTAATGCATGTACGTGTACATACACATGATTAGTTCATTTGATTTTAACACACACACACACACACACATCCATAATTGATCTTTTCACAAGTAAATGAATATATTTGTTTGAATATTTCCATTTACACTACATGAATTCAAAATGAACAAACTTATAATTTAACTTTCTATTTTAATTACTAAAATAAAATACAACAATAAAGTAATGTATTTAGATTAAAATTTTGTTTGCTATGATTTTCGAAGCATGGAAAATGAAAAATATAATACAAAAAGTTATATTTGAGAGGAAGTGATTCACCTAAATTTAGAAGGAGAGATTGAGAGTTCTCAAAAAAGTTATTTATTTTCCACCAAATTCCAAACAAAATGAAAATAATATAGGTGTTTTAGTTGAAAGAATTTGACCCCAAGTAAAATTTGGGTCAACACCTACTATTTTTAACTTTTATAGAAAGTTTAAAATGTCTTATGGGGTCATCTATTGTCCTACATGTCTCACTTACCCTTTCCCTAGTCCTTGCTGGAACCCATCCTCCTTGTACTGGCACAGTCAACCAAAGTCAACATTGGTCAAACCTAGTCAAACTTAGTAAAAGTGATAAATTGTATTGAAAATGTTCAAAAATTGTCTTTTAATTTTCTCAAGGTATCCTTTAGTCATAAATTGGCCATTTGCTCGGTTTCATGTGGTAAAAGAGTCATTTGGCCACTTTTCTAGCTAATTAATTAAATTGTACAGATGGTGGGAGTTAAAAAATATGTCATCAAGGTGGATATCAATGTGGATAAGGTAAAATCATGTCATAATCAGTAAGGTGATGGTTAAAAGTATGTTATGATCAAGAAATGGCAGTTTTTCCTCAAAAATAGGAGTTTTTGGGCACTTGTATGGATTTCTCAAGTTCACCATCAGTTAAAAATGTGGCATATTGTCTCTTCACCTCCCCATAAGTCATTTACATGTTTTTATTGTAGATAATTGCACATAATATTCATTTACAACTTATTTTCCTCTATTTTCACTTGTCAAGCCAAGGAAGGGCATATTCAATCACTTGCTATGGGCCGTACAGGTGGGGTTGGGAGGAGTGATTCTAGGGGTGGATTTTAATCCAAGTTCAATTAATTTTAATATCAAGAACTTTAAATTTGGTTCCTCCTCCTTTATGAACAATCAGTTTGACTCTAGCCAACTTTTTATGGAATTACATCCAAGAGGGGTATAAGTTTGTATATGTTTCTTATTTTTAGGAATACAGGGAGATATGTGTGTTTGATGAAATGTTTTTAGGTGAGAATAAGGCCATAATTAATGGTTTTTAATTATCCAACACTTGTCTTTCAATGCCCTTAAAGGAGAATTCCAAAATGTGCTTATTTCTCAAAGTTTGCATTCATGGGCATGTAACCTGAGTTTTACAACATAGAAGATGGTTTCATGGGATGATAAATATGCTTGTGTTCATGTTTTAATTTTTTTCTTAATTCAATACCTTGTGAAAGATAAAATTAGCGTACTTCTCCAAATCCAAATTGCCTAAACTCCCTGTTCACTGCCTTGTCTACTCACAATCAACTTATGCTTGAGTTTAAGAGGTTTGTATGGAGGTGAAAAGAGTGAAAGACATGATGGAGTTAATTTTGAGGTCCTAAAATACCCAAATGTTCATAGTGTTCATGATATGAGAGTTAGAATGCTATGCTAAGTGGAATTTTCCTTCAAAATAATGATTGACTGTATTGAGCTCACAATCCCTAAAAGTTACAAATAGAGATTCTTGAGGTTTTTTGAGATAAAATATGTCATGATATAAATAGCCTAAAACATCCTTGATTGATTGGTATTATATCCCTATCTACACACAATAACCCTACCAATTTTTAGGTCAAACTGACAAGTGGAAGACGGTCATTGAGACCCTTAAAAATGACCAAAAATCACTGAATTGTGACAGTGAACTCTACAGGAGTTGATGAAAATTTGATTTTGCACTTCACATAGAAAGTCATAAACCATGATATCAAGGGGGAATCATTAAAAATGGTTCAAATGATGTTCCTAATCCAATATATCAAAGATAAAGTGAAGTTTGATGTCTTGATCCCCTAAGCTAACCCCCCTATCCGTACACAGGCTTGGGAGGTGTTATTTGTAGTCAAGTTAGTAGACAGTGAGTTGAAGGATGGATGTTTAACCTCAATTTTAATCCTTTAAAAGAGAATAGGATGATTTTTGATCCCAGTACCTTCATGTGAGGTTAAAGCATAACCAAATAAGTCTCAAATTCCTCAAGTATATCTACAACAAACCTAGGAAGATGACACCTACAGGCATAAAGGACTAGACTGGGAACAAGTCTGATCAAGTTCCAAGGAGAAGATAAAAATATTATGGGGGAAGATATGTTGGATGATAAAAAAAACATATTTAATTACCTAAAAAACATCACGAACAAGTCCATTTGAAGCCATGGTAACCTATAAGCAACCTAAAACTCATGAAACATAGTCAAAGAGTATATTGACAATGAGGAAGGAGTTATAAGTTTGGACTTTGTTTTAAGCTTTCAAGGTGGATAAAAAGTGAAATGAGTGATAAGTGACCTTAAATAACTCATGAGTAAATTAAATACAACATCTACAATACCCAAATCTTGCCTAGAATGCACCTATAGGGGTATAACAATGACTATGGCAGTCAGGGTAGAGGAATACTAGTTGAGAACCCAAAGCATGGATGATGTCAGTTTAAAGGCCTTATAGGTAAGAAAAAGGCATGGGTATAATTATATTACCAAATGGGACATGGGAATAAGGTCCTTGAAACATCAAACAAGCCCAGATCACAACCTACAGGACTGTCTCAGTCCAAACATGTAAAAAAGAATAGGTTTGGGAATCAAATGATATCATGAACAAAGAGAAAAGAATCCATGGTTTAGGAGAAATAAAATGTCCCTAATTAATAACAATAACCATTATTAAGGTATTTTACTAACATATTAACCTAGACCAAAACTCAAACCACCTATAGGTAGGTCTTAAGGGGTTATCTCAGTCCACATAGGCAGTGGCCTAGCCTTGAGCATAAGGGATGCATTGGTGTAAGGATGGAGATAAATTTGGAAAAAATGATGTAACACAACTAAAATGAGATTAATAACATCAATTTAAATTTATATTGTATTCTTAAATTCTAAAACTAAGCTTAGATAGCCTATAGGAAAGCCAAAATAGGGATTCCCTTCCTAGACAGTCATAGACCTAATTCATAATTCCAAAGGAATGAAGTGGTTGAAAGGGAAAATGGGATATAAAATGGTTTGAGTATATTTTTAGAGACATGAATTATCCTTACATATCAAAATAAAACTCAAGGGTAATCCCTAAAGCGTCCAAACACAGTCATACCCTGCCTACCTTCATCGGGCTACTTTGTTCAAAGTCTGCCTTAGAAATGGTGATAGTTAGGTGACCAAAAATTGGAGTTAAAAGATAAAAATTGGTATATAGTACCATTGATAGTTTAGGAACATATTAAAATCATTTTTTGTGTGAAAAAAAACAAGGCAACATACCCCTATTTTGTCTCAGAAATAGGGACAATTTTTTCATGCAAAACCTAGACAGTTTGTGAGAAAATAGGTGGAATGGGTGACCAAAGGGTAAAGTGAGATCAAAGGATTATTTTCATAGCTAGAAAATACTAAGGGAGACATGATAAATAAATATATAATGTTTGATGGCAAATAGGGTACCCTACACAAGGAGTGTTAAAGTCATGTGTAAAAGAAACCTTTAAGCCTAGAGGCCAAATTGAGGATCATGTGCATTTTTTATCTTTTTTCATGATCTCCACATGACTAATTCATGCTTTCAGAGGTATGTGAAAATTATTGAATCCATCAGGATTCAAAGGAAGCCATTGGAAATTAATATGGAGTTCAAAGGTACAAGCAAGGGCAAGGCACAAGCGTAATGCTAAACAAGGGTCAAGTTTCATACTTAGCTCTTAAGGAGCTATTAAAGTGATAGAAACATGTTCATGGGACATATAAAGAGGTGTATGAGCCATTTTTTTTCAAGGGAAGAATAAAAAATCCATATTTTAACTTGAAAGATCCCAAACCCTCACAAAATGCATAAGGACTCGAATTCTAAATTAAAAAGGTAAAAAACTTCATGAGATTATGCATGTAATCCTGAGAAATTGAGAATAGTTAGAGGGGGTCCTTAGCTTGAATTTTGTGATGTTGGTTCAAATCTCCAATGTGCACCCTTTATGAACAATCCCTTAAGGGTTAATGCACTCCAAACCCTCCAAGAAGCCTGCTTTGAACTCGATGAGAAGAAGAGGAAATTAAAGGAAATTAGATGAATGTTTCAAACTTGAAAATCATCAAGATGACCTTTATAACTCTCTTGAGATCCACCTCATGCCACTGGTCCATATCTGCAAGTACAAGGTTGTACAAAATAGGCCAAGAAGGAACCTTTAATGCTAGAACAGGGGTCTATACAAATGATCAAGAGCTAAAATTAAACATGAGAGATGCTGAGGAGATGAAAAAATTTAATCACATGAAATTTTTATAGTTCACATGTATGGGAGCTCAAAATGAACATTTTTGGTCTTCTAGGCTAAAAAGACCTAATTAAGCCTAATTGGGAGGACTAATTGATATTAAAAACACACTTTCCTTGAGTGTATCACCATGAAACTTGGAAAAGATCACAATGAGTCAAAAGGGTACTAAAAAATTATCTCAATTAGTCTTGAAGGTTCGTATATTCTCCTACACAAGTAGACTTCTGTAAAAATAGGGCTACAAGAGGACTAAGCGTAATGAAGGTTCTATGAGAAAAATGGGGTCTTGATGAGAGATTAATGGTTAAAAATGGATTATTTCTAGTCTAATATGATGAAAATAAGACTATAATTAAAAAAAAATTCACCAATTGAGCTAATACCAAATTTTAGCTATTTTGGCCAAATTAGGCCTAATGAGACAAAGAGGCCTTATGACACCTAAGAAGGAAACTGATGATTGAAAGTGATGTAACTATTTGAGATGACTAAATATGGTTGAAAAATGTCCTTGGGATGAAAATTTAACTATCCAAGAAATCCCATGATCAAACTTTTGCCTTTTGCCACTTGTCAAGAAGGAGTTTCAATACTCAAAGATGCTTGTAGACGAGTTTCAACGCCACATCAAGGAAGGTGCCCAGTTTGGGATAGAAACATGTCCACATCAATTAATTTATCTCTCCTCCACCTCATTTTCATGCAAAATTTTTCCCTAACCTACTTTGAAGTGTTCTTGTAAGCCCATCGTGAAGGCAGTTTCACAAGAGAGAATGATTGAGGAGATTGCTACTCCACATTTGGAGATGAGGCTTATCTGGGATATAATGATGTGTAAATAAATTTCATAACTCCTTTTCCACATAATTTATATTATTTTTAACTGATCCTCACATTTGTACACTTGTCCTTGTGCCTTTTCAACTTCTCTTCTCTCTCTCTCTTCTTTTAAATTCTATAAATGTGAGCCATCTTGGCTATTATAAAAGAAGACCACAAATAGTATGGAGAGACCCTGCTGGTATGACATTTAATTTTGTCTTTAAACATTGAATAAAATTTTGATTCTGAGTTAAGAACATTTTATATAAGTGTGTGAGTGATGTATAGTGGAGCTAAGTGATGGTGTCATCCTTACTCCTCTTTATCCTTCATGTTTAAGCAAGAGTTATAATTTTAACAGGTCATGTGAAGTGTATGAATGTACTAGGCTCCTCTTTAAGCATGAAATTATATCTATGGTGTGAAATATTTCCTTAGATCATTTATATTGTTGATTATCCTATGTATGCCTACCTTCACATTGAAACACTATGTTAGGATCCTTCAATGCCTAAAATTGGTCTTGGAAAACTTTGTTGCTTAGTAGGAGTGTGATAGTCTATGGGATATGTCTTGGTGTATCAACTCTTTAGTGTATTTTCCCTTTCATGGAAACTCCTAATCCTTTTCCCATAAACAAAGCATTATATTAGGTGATAAGCACTTAAAGATGAATCTAGGGAGCTAGCCCTCATAATCTAGAGATTCATCTCTCTTACAAGTTCACACACAACTTGAGAGATGATTCCATGTTGCATCAAATTATAGGAGCTTCATAGAGTGTCCTAGGGTACATAATTTGATGACAACAATTTTTATTTTACACATTTATTAAAATGAATATAGAAATAAAACAAGGCTTAAATAGAGGATCCTACCTCCTCTCCACTATTTGTCCCAATAAATACCAAGTATCAAAGCTCCAAGAAGAATGATCTCCAAAAAAATAACTCAAACTCATTCCTCTAACAAACTCCCAATAATGGATGGTCAAGCCCCAAATAAACTATTGGTATGAAAATAAATAGAAAATTTTCTCACAAAACTCCATCAAATTTCATTATTGGAGGGATTAGCTTCCAAATAAAATCATTATTTTCTCCTGACACACCCATGATTTTCATTATAGTTTTATTACATATCTATGTGGGTTTACTTGTACAAGTAAACCCACCCTTACACACTTCTTACAAGGTCATTAAATTTACTTACATGTCTACTTGGGCTATTATATGCTTATTTAATTTCCTTACAAATTTAATTTCATAATCCAACTAGTTGCACAATTATACCAAACTTAGGTTAGAGTCTTAGGTCCTATAGGATACCCAACAAGCCTGCTCGCCAGTATTCATAGCCTTGCTAGCAAGCCTATGCACCTAATTCTTTTCACATTTGATTTTTACAATTATTAATTGAATTGTTTTATCCTTTATTATCAAAATTAATCTTGGTAAAATAAAAACTTTGTAAACACCCCTAACATAAATAAAATGTTTAAATAATTGTATGAGGATGAAAATTGAATTTAAATTTATGCATATGCCATGGGTCATCGAACATGATGAACATACTAAATCGAATAGTGAATAATAGTTCATCATGATGGGTTTTACATTAAGTATTAAGTGATTGAATTGAGTGATGAAATCCTAAATCTAGGGATGATTGTCTACACTAAGAGTGCCAAGATCATCTTATAATTGAAATGTCTACATATTACTATGCTTCCCAAAAAATGATTCTCTGAGGTTGTCCAGACTCTAAAAGGTTCTATAATTCCCTAAAAGTGAAACTTCTATTCAAGAGACAGTAAACGATAAGATGCCTCTAACTTCATCATAATGGTTTTTCCATTTTTTTCATTTGATAAGGTTGATAGGAGCACATTATTCACCCATTGCAATACATTAAAGACCTTTACTGAGAAACACATTTATATGTACTCTTTATAACTAAAGTAGTTAGAACTGGTGAGAGTTACATTTTTTATTTCATTCTTAGCATATAAACATAATACAAATAAAAAACTTCAATTATTTTAAGGGAGTCTATAATAATATGTCAAAATTATCAAATCAATTAGAGGATTAGAATGGTATAATATCCCAAGGGTGAAAAACATTTCCTGAAAAAGGTCTCTAAAGATACACTATAAAATGATCAATTCGATGAGAGGATCACAATGTTATAGTCACAATAAAAAAACATTTTATATACTTTTTTTGGTTTTTAATTCATGTGGAAATGAATTTTTGGGTTCTTATTACGACATTTATCAGTTACAACTTTCAAAAACCATAGTTTTTGAGATATCTTAGAATAACTAGTTTTCTACCAAATGCACCCTCTGCACTACCCTTTTCTATGTACTGTTCTAAACAGGAATGTAATTTACATAAAAGTTTGTTAAATTTACCCAATATTGCTCTTGAATTTCTAGGTTGGGGTATGTATAATATGCAGTCTCCCTAATATATTAGTCCCAATCATGAATAGTGAACTGACCCAAAATTTCAAGACATTTACTATGGAGGGTTCCACCATACATGTAGATACACTATCCCATATTTAATATATGTAGAGAGTAAATTTTAGAGGCTAACTCCTTACAAATGTACACAAATTTAAATGGTTGATGTTTTATTATTGGTTAAAACAATCAAAAGCCTAGGTGCTTTCAATATATCGTGAGGTACATAGAAACTAAAAACTATGAACAATGCTATTTGAGGAATGGGTATTGGTAGAACGCACCTCCCTTCACACATCAACAATATATTTCTTAGCCAAAAATGATAGTTCCTGTGACATTTAAAAACCCTTGGTATAGGGTTTCTAACCTAAGGAATTTCTAAATAATAAAATTTATTCAACCCTTAGTACCCCACTACTTTAACCACTTTTTGATCACCAAGATCCCCTAAGCATGAGATGACAACATATAGTTGGTTATTTGTAGGAGGCCACTAAAATATAGGATTAAAACTAGACATGTAGAAAAAAGAAAACTACAAATCTAATTTTATATCTTAGTTGTGAGCACCAATAATAATAGATTTTTAGGATCCATATAAGCATAATGAAAGAGGTGAAACTTTTATAGCTCTGATACCCTATTAAATTATTGGACAAGTTTAAAATCATTGTAACTACCTTAATATAGACACCCATAATGCATGGAGTAATGTAAATCAAATGAAATCTTAAATAAAGACAATACATAGACATATCTTAAAGAATTACTTCCTCTTTATTAACAGAACTCTAGCTTAAAATTTTCACTATTAAAATAGTAAACCCCATTCACAATGTATCTTTCTCACTATCTCTCTATGTTCTTATGCAAATGATAATAAAGTTGGTGTTAGGGTTTTATAGAGTAGTTACTTGTCTAATAAGTCTTCTTACATATAAGACATACCTAATATTATTTGAAATCAATTAAGTAAATACTTAAATGATAATATTCTCTAATAAAATTTTATGGATAAGCTGCATCAATTAGTACTTATCCATGAAGTATATTAAAAATAAATAATAGAAGTGCATCTTAAACCATACAAAAGTATATACTTTATTCAATACACTAACAGGAGGCAAGGGGAAATCCTCAACCATTTGTGTATGGGGGATATCACATTTCTATCTTAAAAGGTAAGTCTTTGAAAGACCTAGGTAACATCATGCATCTCAAAAGGCCCCATGAATGAGCCTCATTTTGTCTCATGTCACCATGTTAACATGGGGGAATGTTTATCATTTTCTTATTTGAATTTCATTTTCTTACTTCTTATACTTGCCCCAAATTTCTTTTCTTTTACTTAACTGATCAAATTTTTGACTATAAATAATTTGAATATGTGTAGGTTTCCATTTGGGTCTTGTTTGAGTATCTTATATTCCTTTCAATCTTCAAAATTCTATAAATTGTTGATATTTTGTTTTAAAATTTCCTGCCCTCCTCATGATTATATTTTTATTTCCATGTGTTCCTTTTTTCATGTTTTCCTCACTACTTTACCTTAAATGCTTCGATTTGTGATCCTTTTCACTATCTAAGGGACAAAGGGCCTAATATTATATCTGTTATACAAGAGTAATCAAATCAAGAGTAATCAAATCAATATGTATTTAATGTTTAACATTATCTATGATGCAAGACTATTATCAAACATGACTAATAACTCTATATTTGTTGCCTTTCAATGCCACAATTTTTCTATGTTATAATGATCAATATGATTTTATTTCCATGATTTGATATGGTGCCATGATCCTTCTAATTCTCATGTTCATTACACATATGTTATTCTAGGTTTCCATTATCCTTATAATGTTCATATGTTCCTTACATCTATGTTTTGAAATGTTGTCATGATACTTATTGTGCATGTCATTTAGGGAAATAATACTTTACCTTGTTTATGATATTAATTGTTATATATTTGTAGGATAATAACTCAATAAATTATATACTTGATATGATTTCTATATTCTATATATCTTAAGCCCATATGGGGAATATTTCTTTCATACTGTGGTTGGCTGAGAATTTTGTCATGGGGATAAATTTGAGTTTTTCAATCAATAGCATGGGGATAAAGTCCCTTCATCAGTCAAAAACATCAGGACAAAGTCCTATACTATTAGTACACATATCTATCTTTATTGAAAACCAAAAAGGGAAAGCATGAAAATAAATACTCACAAATATTTACAACAAAACTATTTTTTGAAGGGGTTTCATACTTTTAACTAGAAAGTATAGAAATGAGATAGAAAGGAAATGAAGGGAATGATAAGAACAAGGGAAAATGATAAAGGAAGGGGGAAAGCAAGAATGAGATTATTTTAGCTAGTTAAACATAGAAGTTGTTATGATAATCTTGGAAAAGATGAAGGACAACACTAGGTAGCTAAACACATAAACTCACTAGAATGGCCTAAGCTTTGAGATTGTAATATGGGAAACATTTTTTATGAAAATGAGATGGGAAAGACATATCATGAACATACGATCCAAATACATACACCGAGTCAATTAGATACCATTAAAAATAATGATACACAACCTCATATTTACGAATAAAGATAAGCATAAAATCCTACTCTTAATCTCACCAAGGTTTCCCAATGGCAAAATTCCTAATGTAAATTCAACATGAATTTATAAAATAAAAAATCCACTTTCATTGACTATCTAATAATATTATTTTAGTAAATTAGAATAACAAGCATCAAAGTGGATTGACATACTCATGTATATCATCAGCCATAATAACTCATGACATAAAATCCTATAAATTATTTATTTATTGATCCTTCATGGGGTTGTATATACATACCCCTTCCTTCCATTTTGACAAAAGTTATTCTACTATCAAAAAGCTAACCAAAGCTCACTCCAGAACCAAAACAATAACTTCAAACATAACCAACACTTGAACCAGAACTTACCCCATTATTTACAAATGAGATCCAAACACATATTCATAGGTTACAGTGGGTGTTTACACTAGGTAACCACATTTTATATGTTTTTAGAGACTTGTAAAAATGCATTAGAAAATCTACATAGCTTAAAATTTGTAAAAATGCATTAAGTGATTTGCATAACTTACAAAAATGCAATGGAAAATTTGTACAACTTGTAAAAGTGCATTGATGTTTTTTCACAACTTGAAACTTGAAAAAGTGCATTGATATATTTTCATGACTTGTAAAAGTGACTTGATAGTTTTGCACAATTTGACACTTGTAAAAAGGACTTAGCAAATTTTCACGACATACAAATGTGCAAATGTGCTATTACAAACATGCATAACTTTGGACTATGAGAATGAATTAAAAGTTACAAGTGTGAACTGGATAAAATATGATGGAGAAATATTATTCTTCTTATTCTTCATTGAGGATGATATGGACCTTTATTTTTCACTTGTTAGGGAACTTCACTCTACTTTTAAAACTATGATATTTTCCTTGATTTTATGAGTTCAAGATGAAGTTTTTACACCATGTGTCCTTAAGGTAAAATGTTCTTCATCAAATTATATTTCCAACACATTGAATGAGATCTGAAATTAAGTTTGGATGCAAAATATGTGTCCCAAGGGAGATTGGAACCTACTTGGACACATCTAGAACTCTGCCTTACTCAAACAATTATGATTGATGAAGTTTTTGCACCATGTGTCCTTAAGGTAAAATGTTACTCATCAACTTATATTTAAAACACATTGAACCAGAGACAAAATGGAGTTCAGATGTGAAATTTACGGCCTGAGAGAGATTGGACACTACTTGGACACATATGAAATTCCACCTTGCTTAAGCAATTGTGATTCTCCCCCTTGATTTTAGTAGTTCAATATAAAGTTTTTTCATCATGTTTCCTTAAGGTAAAATTTTACTCGTCAAATTATATTTTCAATACATTGAATAAGATCCAAAATGGAGTTTGGATGCAAAAGTTATGCGTAGAGGTAACTTGGACCCTACTTAGACCTGTCAAGAATTCTACCCTACTTGGACAGATGGCAAGTTCTCTGAACTACTTGGATAGATGGTATATTTTCTACCTTGCTTGGACAGATGGTAGGTTCCTTGGATTATTAGATAGATGTAATTATCCCTCTTGATTTTTGTAGTTATAGATTAAGTTTTTATACTATGTTTATAGTCAAAATTCATCTCCCAAGATTAGTCTCTGCATTGGGACAAAAATCAGGAGCTTTCTGAGAAGTTTGATTTTGCATTAAATTTTCACTTTGGTATTGATAAGGTCAAATGAGTGCCAATTATAGATTTCACATTTTATTTAACTCCCTCTTGAGTAGATTTTATAAGATGTACCTTAGATTCTTGATAATTAGTGGCACTGATGTTGTTTGTATTTTTCTATGGATGAATAGTTGTCACCTCAAAATATCTTTCTCCTTTCTTGATCATAATATATTACCATTTTTATGACTAACTCTAGACACTGCACCAATGTTAGAAAGGTAGTTGTTTGAGGTAGTTCTATTATCATGACTATTATGACCATAGAATGATTTGTAGACTTTGTTGATCTTTTTCAAGAAATCATCCATGTCAACATGACTTAAATTAGTATCTAACATGTTGTCAATACTAGAATCCAAGTACAAGGGAAAAACCATATTTTAGAACTAGCATCATATATTTGTGCCTTCATTTATTGGGGGTGCCTTTATCTAGAGTCCCTAAATTTGACATCATGTGATGTAACTACCAATGTAGAGAACTGAATCCCTGAGTTGATTTTGTGAAAGCGTGTAGTTTAGGATGTGTTCAGATAGAAGGCAAATTCTAGAGGGGTCTCTAACATGAATTATATTTATACAACATGTTAGATAGAGGTTGGGATCTAGAGGTATGTTTTATGGGGTCTCAAGTTCTGATGGGTGATTAAACATGGGGTTCCAGGGTAAACATGAACACTAATTAGGATCGGTGGGATTTATCAATAGTGTGTCAAGTTTTGAGGCATGCATGACAAAGAGCAAAGTCCATAGGTGTGTTTGTTAGTATGTTGGGATCTACGACTAGTTTAAACATGGGGTAGAGTTTGATGTGTGCCTAGACATATGTCATATTTAGTGATGTGTTTAATTATATAATGGGTTTTGGTGGTATGCTAAGAAGGTGCCAAATTTCTTTATGTGTCTAGTAGGGTACCAAAACCCACCAAATCTATATTTAGGCAAAATTTTGCTTATTTATTGATATTTTTGACTTATCTATACTTGTAATATTTCATGGATGCCTTAGAACACACATAATGATCAAATACATCTAAACCATCTTCATTAAGTTTTTGAATAAATTTATGCCACCATTCCCAATTATTCCACAATTTAACACGAATAAAATGGAGAAGACTGTAAATGTCCTCTAGCTTGTTTTAAATGGGACTTCTTTGAAGACACCAATGATAATATAAAAAAAGATAAAATGTAACTTGAGATAATCTGCATATAATTTATGGTATGTTTCTCATCAAACACCACTCTAAACTAGTGTATTACATGAAGCATACTTTCTTCTTGGGAATTGTTAGACTATAAAACATATGTAATCTTATCATAACCTCCTCTTCTAAGGTATGCAAGCAAAAGGTAAATTGTCATGATGGTCTTACCAAGACTCATTGCATCTACCAAAATTACTCCTCTTATGATTTTCAAAGCACTAAGAAACTTAATAGCTACTTCTCCTGAGAAGACATTACCCAGATCTATTCTTCTTGTAGGTCAAATTGGAAGTGGGATTATTGGTTTTATATCAAATTCCATCACTTTTTACCTTCATCTCAATGATCTTATTGAATGTCATAATATGTTACACATATATTTGGGATAAAACCTCAATTTGGAGTTCCACAAACTATTTCTTGCAAACCTAACCACAATACTTGATTATTAGTAAACAAAGGTGAAACATTTTTTTTTGATCCATTATCAATGGTAGTCATTGGAGCATATTTTAATAGTGACCCAAGCCTTGTCCATTGGGATATGGAGTCAATGTCCATTTTGTAATTTTTGTTAATATCCATATTATTAAAACACCTATAATTACTTGTGAGAGTGCAATTAGGGGTGTTGTCATGAAATTAAAATTTCATGAAAACAATAGACACCTAAATTTGGTCACAAATATTTGATCATGCTAGTTTGATCTCTTTTTCAATTTAATTAACTTATTGAATTAATTCAAACATATTTCAACACCTTTGCCTATTCTAAGAGCACATGACAACCATTTTTTCCTAATCCATCATATTTCATCCACAAAAATGATCCATTAGTTGAAAATACCCCTAAGTATCTATTTAGATGGATGTAAACCCAAAACTTAGCACATTTCCTTTAAGGTCAAAATTTTTAGGTTAGGGTCATGATTTTAAAACAAACCTGACACTATGACATTTTTGATCCTTATTTTTAACATTCACATTTATAGCTTAAATGCTCCCTTATGTTATCTTTCATGTTTTTAGCCTTCCATGCTTGTCATTTTCCATTTTATATTGCTATAAAATAACATTCAAGGCACTCATTATTACACTTGGTAATTTTAATATAGAGGATTAATAACACAAGAGAACATTGAGAATAAGCTCCCTATTATTCCCAATTTTAATTTTAATCACTTCAAAAATTATTCAGCCAAGTCACAAGTTTGTTTTAATTAGTTCAAAGCAAAGCATGATCAAGTATTCAATCCATTTATATATGTCTACAAATAGTCAAAGGAGAAAAATTGCACAAGGCACTCTATATGGGATAACTACATGGGCTTGAATCCCCATTAAAAGTATTGGATACATAGGAAGCATTAAATTATCATAGGGGTGATTGGGGTTAGCTCAACCCAATTACACTCCACTCTTTTCTATTTGTAGGTATTTAATCATTGTAAAAACCCTACTAGGGTTTCAACATCCATTAATATATTTGCATTTATTTCACACATGCCCAAAGGTCAAATTTGTGCACATAGACCTAATTATAGATGTCACATATTACTCTACCATAATTTTAGTATTTTTTACAAAGGGTGAAAAATGTTAGGTTTGGGTTAGTAGTGGAAAATGGTTTTGACTTGAGTTGGATGGTTCTGACCCTGTTCTTCTGCTAGTTCAAGTTTCTAAGTTTCTATGATGACTATTCATGTTTTGCCATTATATATATTTTATTGGAAGAGAAATTAATGGGGGGGAGTGAATCAGTCTTCAATACTTTAAACATTATTACTTAATAAATCATAGATCATTTAGACAAGCATGTTCATCTTTAGCAAACATAAGCACCAATGCACAAAAGCATGAACTCATGAACACAATATATATGTGGGAAACCCTCAAGGGGAATAAAACTCAATGAAACACATATTTGATAACTTGTCCTATAATAATATGAATCAAATTTAGTTGATCACCAATCCCTACATTTATCAAACACCAACTTGACTTTAGAAAGTGCTAACTTGCTAAGAGGCTACAACCCCCTTGCTGTTCAAACACCCACTCAATAAACACTATAAAACTATATACCTTGATATTATTTACCTCTCACAATTTATGATGGTTTTATTTTTCTCTATCACACTCAAATCTACCTCTCACAGAAGCAAAAGTTGTCCTTTACTTTCTTCACTCAATTAGCCCTTTTATGGATGGAAACTATCATGAAATCACTCATGAAACCATGTAGATGTCTATGAATCATTCATATCAGTTATTCGATATGTTTCACCAATTTTTTAAGCTCACACAATCCTTTTATTCTTTACTTCACATCTAAAACTTCAACTTCCATTATTAGGCCTATAAATTCCTAGTATATATAGAAGACTTTTCTTGTTCATATCCTTATTAGTCATCCAAACACTATTATCCTCTTAGTTTGGCCATGGAATGGATATTATAACACTTAATTGACATGAATAAAACATTATTTTAGTCCTTTTATATCTAAACTTTCTCAAATATCCCTTATCTCTCCTTTAGATCTCATGGAGACCTAATCCCATTAGGCCTAATTGGCACATGTTATCCTTTGATCTTTTTGGAGAACATTCAAAAAATTTACATAGAATAAACATATATTATGTCATCCCAATATACCTATGCTAATATCATCTAGGCTCTATAACACTTTTTAGCTCAAATCACTACTTGGGGCACATCATTAGAATAGTTCACATTAGCCCTGTGTATACAGAAAGTCTATCTAAACTAATTGAAGCACAAACATAGATTTACCAAAAAATCATGTAAAAAAACATAATTAAATAATAATTATGAACTTAGGGTCATCAAAATATTAATTAGAACTCAAAATTTAGGGCAAAAGTTCTCAAACCCTTCTCTGCAAGTAGCTTACTTAGAATTGCCAATTGGTCTTAAAACATAGTCATAGAACCTTAAACTTTTGATACCTATATGAACACTCTTAATATATTATAATGCATGATTATTATATTAAATAATACTTATATAAACTTACATCAAAAGTATCACAAGTATAAAAGATAAGTATTGGTCTTATAGACCAATCTGTTGACCTCCTTTTAATAGACCTTACTCAGTTAGACAAGCCATTTTGGCTATAATGGTTGAACCTATTATAATGAATTAAAAGTTTTTTAAAAGAATGTATAGGTAATTAAATTTAAAAAAAAAAAAAAACATCATGTGCCTTATATGCTTCAACTAAGGACATAGATCACCCAACTCATCATTATAACTTGCTTACTCAGATTTGTCAATTTATCTTCGAACATAGTCATGGTGAGAATGAATTTCAATTATTGTGTAGACAATTTTAGAGACTCATGATGCATGTGGATGATAATAAAATATCATTATGCAACTCTTATATATAAATATACCATGGTCAAGTGACAATATTGGTCTTGCATACCAATCTCATAACCTTACATCTTTACTATTTCATCTACACAAGATAGGTCAACTTATGAGCAACATTCTCAACATATGTAATAACATAAATTTTTTATAAATATCATGAAAATGTATTATAGGCATTGAAAAAAACCCCATGCATTTGGATCCATACCTAATCTATGACAACACATCCCTAATCTCATTCCCACTTTTGCTTAGTTTTTCTCACTATCTGCATCACTAGGCCTTTTAACGATAGGTCAACTTACATGACCAGTTTAAAAAATATAAGGTATATAAATTTATCATAAATTACCATGGGAATAAGATATAAGTCCAGATATTCAACCTCAATCCATTTATCAACTTTGACTCGGTTAACCTTGCCTATTACAACAAATTTTTGAGAAATAAGGCTTTTCCTGTAGGGTCCATTCACTCATATGACAAACCAATGCCACATGGAGGTAATTGGGAGAGTCCAATACATTATTAAATCATAAAAATAGGTAATGAAATCCATTTTTATCCATTTCCATCAAGATCTTCCATATTAGGTCAAATTTAGGTTTTTAGAGAGGTTTAAATCACCTTACAGTCTTAACGATCATTCATAAATCTTAGGCCCTTAATCTAGAAACCAATAATTGGAAATTTGATCTAGGAACCTTAAACATATACTATGAATGCATTAGGTTCTCATGCATATGTTAAAATTTCAAATGAGTACATGAAAGTTATTTTGAGGGTGAGAATCCTTTATTTTATACACCCAGGAAACCTCAAAACCACATTTCATGACTTTTCTTGTATAATTTGACCTCAAACTTGGTCAACACACTTGAAACATGACATAACTATATAAATTATAATTTTTCCATGATTACCTTGGAAACTGATCTTGATACCCCATTAGGCCACTATTTGTCTCTTTGCTCTCTGAGCTTTTGATCTATAGGTCACATTAGGCCTTGAAACAAACCTTATAGTTATTATCTAAGCACTCTCCACCTCATTCACATGATCAAAAAACTTCTCACATGATCCACCACTGATTTTCATCCTTCATAGGTCTTGAAAACACTTCATGACCCCTTATTAGAACAAGTAGAGTCTAGAACTAGTCTATTTTCATGCTAGTCCTATAGGGTCTACCCTTGTAGACTCCTTTTGAAGCTCTCCTGAGTGCTCCAATGTTTCATATACATGATAAAGTTTCCTCATACATCCTATTATGACTATATGCATTCATATTACTTATCCACTATTCTCCTTCATGTACCAGAGTAGGCATCCTATGCACAAGCCTTCTCAAGAACCTTATACTCAAGAATTGATACACAAACATGCTTACCTAGTACTAAACCTTGATATCAACCTCTGAATAATCATTAGGTTGCCTTCAAGAGACAATATGTTACCTTCAAATTCTCTCTTGTCACATACCACTTCAAAATACATCTTTACGAAATGCACTTTGATATTAATGACATCCACCTTGACCTTGACATCAATGATAACACTTTCAAAAAACTCCATCTTTGTCATTGATGGAAAAACATTCTTCAGTCTAATTTATTTCATCTCCTCAAGTTGGTCAAACTCCTTTCTTGGACTCTCTCCCCATTTGACATTAATGACAAAGGGTTCTGTATAACTATCATCTGGAGTCACACCTGCATAGACAGACATAGCCAAACCTTCTTGCTGTAGGAACTCAACACACATAATTTGGAATATTAAGGAAACATGATTATACATACTACAATATTACCTCCTTTAGATGAATTATATTAACAAGACAAATTCTCAAAGTGGAACAATCTTATTCACAAAATTGAATAGCTCCCCCTCAAACCAAGCATCCATCATGATTTTACTGCTTCAATAGTGTCTCCTTGAAGCCTAATGGAATCACCACTTCTTATAGGGTAATAAAACATTACAAGTTCAAGAGATTCCTAGATCTCTATGCTCTCATTTGATTAACTATATTTTTATGCCCTTTTAGGCTTGATTTTCATTATAGGTTTGATAATTTAATCATCCATTTGATCATCAATGTGGGTTGACAACATGCATTCCTAACTTGTTTTCACACATGAAACATGCTCTATCATAGAAAGTAGTCCACTTGAGATTGTAGATAGATCATGACTCATATTCCTTATCTTTGGTTTCCAAACATTCATTTTTCTTTTGTTTAGCACTCTAGAGGCTTCAAACCTCCTATTTTAACTTGATGACCTTCTAACCTTGTTAGGACAGAATCTTACAATGTGTCCTAGATCATGACAACTATAGAAAACCACCTTATACATACCTTTTGACTGATGTGAGATGTGAATCCTTATACATTCCCATCAATTCTCATTCTTGGAGGATATTCTACATTCTCTTACTCTATGACCAAACCAATTACACATAAAATAGTAACCATTAAATGAATTGGCATACCTTATAGCATTAGGTTGTTTGATAGGTCTTTTTATGTTGACCTTATTATCTTCAATGTATTCTACTTGAATTAAGGTGTATCCTTTTTGTGTTCTTTGAAACCAAGACCTATTTTATCACTTGTAAACTTTTGACAACTCAAGATATCATGTAACACCTCAATGTTCTTTTCGTACTTCACAAAGCTCCTCACCTTGTTGGATGCTTGATTCAACTCAACTTTCAAGGATTCCACATCAATTTTATACCTGATGCACTCTTCCTCTTTAGCCTTTAGGCTTGAATTGACTATCTCAATCTATCTCTCAACTTGATTGATGATCTCATCATATTCATTGGAAGCATTACTCAGCCTTTCCTCAGACACACCAATCTGCTACTCATAATCCTTAACTAGTGCTCTTAGTTTTTTATTCTTGTTACTTTAAAACTTAAATTCCTATAATGCACTTAACAATTCTACATCAAGATCTACTTTACCTTCTTATTCATCTGATTTTATATCACCCATAATGCCTTTCCCACTTAAACAACCCTCATTGTCTGATTATATGGCCATAAACAAAGTTTCATTATTGTCATATTCAGGTTCATGACTGCCATAATTGCTATCTAACTCACTAGAGTCACTTACATCAAAAGGATTATCTTCTTTAGTGTAAAATATTTTCTTGTTTTTGAAAGTTTTTTTTGGCTTCATAGTGTTTAAACTGCTACTTGTTGTTATTAGGATTATAGGTCTTCTTGTCATCTCCATGATGTTAATCATGTTCTTCATTATGCTCAGATTTATCCTTTTTAGGACACTTGTATGAAAAGTGACCAATATTCCATAGTTGAAACATTTGAATGGCAACTTACCTTTGTACTTACCAGATCTAAATCTCAACTTTCTTGCAAATATAGCTATCAGTTGATCATCATCAACATCTGAACATTCCTCATCCTTGGCCTTCTTGGATTTTGAATTATTATCAAATTTGAAAGTTTCTTATTTCTTGGGAGGTCTTCCTTCATTGGTTCTCATCTCATAGGTATTCAAGATGCCATGAAGGCCATCCATCTCTAGCTTGTGCAAATCTTGCATCTCTTCTAATGCAGATACCTTAGAGTTAAACTATGAAGTTAGTGATCTCAATTTTTTTTGAATAATAGTAGAGTATTTGAATTCTTCTCATAATCCTCTAATGATATTGATAAATTCATCAACCTTCAACAATTAGGATGTAATGGTTTCATCTTCATTCATTTTCAGACTTTCAAACTATCTTCTATAGGTCTGCAACTTGGCCATCTTTACCTTGGTATCACTTCATAGATGTTATTCAATTTGTCCCATATCTCTTTGATAGATTCATAATGCATTACCTTCACAATATATGCCTCTTATATGCCACAAAGAATAACATTCATTACTTTGGATTTATTTTCACTAGCTTTGTTACCTACTGAATCAATTGGTGGAATAGGAGTAGTATAACCATCCACAACTAACTGCCAAATATCATGCCCTTATGACATTAAATATATATTCATCTTGAAACTCCAATAGGAATAGTTATATCCATTTAAAAATGGAGACTTACTAGTAGAGAAACCACCTTGAGCTTGTTGACTAGCCATTCTTGCTTCTAGGATCTTCCTTTAGGTATCTAGATTTGCTTCAAAAGACCAGACTATGATACTAAATGTTGAAATAAAAATGAATGAGGGGGGGGGGGTGAATCTATATTCAATACTTTAAACAATATTACGTAATCAATCATAGATAATTTAGACAAGCATGTTCATCTTTAGCAAGCATAACCACCAATCCACAAAAGCATGAACACATGAACACAATATGTATGTGGTAAACCCTCAAGGGGAATAAAAACCATTTAAACACAACTTGGAAAACTTATACTATAATACTATGAATAAATTTATTTGAGCACCATCCCAACAAGGAACACCAACCCCTAAATTTATCAAGCACCAACTTGACTTTAGCAAGCACCAACTTGCTAAGAGGATATAACCCCATTGCTAATCAAGAACCCACTCAATAAACACTCTAAAAATGTCCACCTTTATCTTATCTACATATCATAACTGATGATGGTTTTATTTTCTCTATCACACTCAAATCTACCTCTCACACAAGAAAAAATTGTCCTTTACTTTCTTCACTTAGTTAGCCCTTTTATGGCTTGAAACTATCATGAAAGCACTCATGAAACCGTGTATATGTATATGAATGATTTATATCATTTATTTGATATGTTTCACCACCTATGTAATATCACACAATCCTTTTATTCTTTGCTTCACATATACACCTTCAACTTCTATTGTTAGGCCTAAAAATGCCTAGTATATATATAAGTATTTTATTGTTCATATCCTTCTTAGTCAGCCAAGAACTCTTAACCTCTTAGGTCAGACATGGAATGTATATTATAATAATTCATATATATGTATAAAATGTGCTTTTATTCCTTTTAGATCTGGATTTTTTCAAATAGGTCTTACCTCTCCTTTAGGTCTCATGGAGACCTAATCCTATTAGGCCTAATTGGTACACATTACCCTTTGATTTTCTTGGAGAACATTCAAACACTTTACACAGAAGAAGCATATAATATGCCATCCAAATAAACTTATTATAATATAATTTAGTCTTCATAACACTTTTTTTTAAATCTCAAATCACTATTTGGAGCACATCATTAAAATAGTTCACATTAGCCCTGTGTATACCCAAAAAGTCTATTTAAAATAATTGAAGCACAAACATAGATTGTATAAAAAAAAAATTAAAAAAAACACAATAAAATAATCATTATGACCTCAAGATCATCACCATGTGCATTATACCTCATAAATAAGGGTAAAAGTGCTCAAACCCTTCTTTGCAAGTAGCTTACTCAGAACTACCAATTGGTCTCAATACACAGTCATGAAACCTTGAAATTTTGACACCTATAGGAATTTTTTTAAGATATTAAAATTAATTATTATGATCTTAAATCATCCTTAGATCAAGTTACATCAAAATTTTCACAAGTATAAATGACAACTATTGGTCTTATAGACCAATCTTTTGACCTCCTTTCTCATAGACCTTACTTGATCGAATAAGCCATTTTGGCTACAATGTTATAACCTCTTATAATAAATTACAAGTTTATTAAAAGAATGTATACGTAATTAAATTAAAAAAAATAACATCATGTTCATTTTATTATTCAACTAAGGGAAGAGAGCCTCCAAATCATCACTGCAACTTTCTTACTCAGATTTTTCAATTTACCTTCAAACACAGTCATGGTGAGAATGAATTTAAATTCTTGTGTTTAAAATTTCAAATACTCCTAATGAATGTGTATGATATTATGATATCATTATGTAAATCTCATATATAAATATACCATGGTAAAGTGACAATATTAGTATTGCAGACGAATCTCATAACCTTACATCTTCACTATCTCATCTGCACAAGACATGTCAACTTATAAGCAACATTTTCAACATATATACTAACCTAAAAAACTTATAACTAGAATTAATTTTATTATAGGTCTTTAAAAAAAAACCCATGCATTTGGATCCATCCCTAATCTCATTCCCACTTCTACCTAGTTTTTCTCACTATCTTTATCACTAGGCCTTTTAGCGATAGGTCAACTTGCATGAATGGTTTAGAACATATAAGGTATGTAAATTAATAAAAAAGCATAATGGAAATAATATGTAAGTACAAATATTTAATCTCCATCCATTTATCAACTTTGACTCTGTTAACCTTGCCTGCTACAACAAATTTTTGAGAAATAAGGCTTTTCCTATAGGGTCCATTCACTTATATGAAAAACCAATGCCACATCGAGGTACCTAGGAGAGTAAAATACATGATTAAATCATAAAATTATGTCATCCAATCCATTATAATCCATTTCCATCAAGATATTCCATATCGGGTCAAAGTTAGGGTTTTATAGAGGTTTAAACCACCTTATAGTCTTAATGATCATTCATAAAGCTTAGGCCCTTAATCTAGAAACCATGCTTGAAACTTTGAGATAGGACCCTTAAAAATATACCATTAATTTATTATGTTATCATTCAAAGGTTTCACATGCCAACGAGTACATGAAAGTTCTTTTTGGGTTGAGAATCCTTTAATCTATGCACCCAAGAAACCTCAAAACCACATTATATGCCTTTTATTGCATACTTTGACCTTAGAATTGGTCAACACATTTTAAAAAACATGAATTAACTATTTAAATTCTAATTTTTCCATGATTACCTTAGAAACTAATCTTGATACCACATTAGGCCACTATTTCTCTCTTTGCTCTCCAAGCTTTTGATCTGCAGGTCACATTAGGCCTTGAAACAAACCTTCTAGATATTATATGAGCACTTTCCACCTCACTCACATACTCAATAAACTTCTCACATGCTCTACCACTAATTTTCATCCTTTATAGGTCTTTACAACACCTCATGACCCCTTATTAAATTAGACAGAGTCTAGAACTAGTCTATTTACATGCTTACCCTTGTAAACTCACTTTGAAGCTCTCCTGAGTACTCCAATGTTTCATATAAATGCTCAAATATCCTCAAACATCCTATTTTTCCTCTATGCATTCATCGTACTGATCCACCATTCTCCTTCATACACCAGACTAGGCATCCTATGCATAATCCTTCTCAAGAGCCTTGTAATCAAGAACTTATAAATAAACATGCTTATTTTGTACTAAACCTTGACATCAACCTTAGAATAATAATTAGGTTACATCCAATAGATAATAGGTTACCTTAAAATTATATCTTGTCACATACCACTTCACCATGCATCTTCACCAGATGCACCTTGATATTAATGACATCTACCTTGACCCTGACATCAATGGCATCCATCTTGACCTTGACATCAATGACAACACTTCTCAATAGATTCGTATCAGTCAACATAGTCAATTAGATGATTAGAAATAAATAAGTTTGTCATTTGTATTCATAGTTATCCTTGCTTGTAATTGTTTCATTTCATCTATTTCAATCATTGTACTTTCAATTTATTGTTTAGAAGTACATTTCCATCATTATACCTTATTTTAGTTATTTATCAATATTAGGATTAATCCATCATAATTAATTCAAATTCAAATAAATTATTTTTTGAACCTATCTATTGATTGAGTATTGTAAAACTGTAAGTTTCCGTTAGGGTTACAAACTTATAGGGTTTCAAAAAATGTCTTAGGGTTTATAAACAATTTCCTCTTGATTTTTTCGGTAATCTATTTTTAGTTATTGGTTGAAATATATTTTCCATGGATTATATATATATATATATATATATATATATATATATATATATATATATATATATATATATATATATATATATTTGATGACTATGATAAAGAAATAATTGAATTTTATAAAAAAGCTTCATTAATGCAAAATTTTGTCAAATCAAGCATAACATGGGAACAAGAACATTTGTATATTTCAAATGTTATACCTGCTTAATTTCTACCCTCTTGATGGAATTAACATTGCCATAGAAAGTGACAATACCCATGCATATGTTAATAATAATTTTGATCTTGTGGATGAAAATGAATATGGTAAATAACTTGACACTCATCTTGATGACATTGAATCCTTACTATTTATAGATGAAAAATAACAATAGAAACATGACCATGCTTCTACATCTCAATAACCAAATGATTATGTTGATAAACCTATTGTTAACACTATAACAAGTGATGCTGCTACTATAATTGATACTAGTATTACATCTACACCTTTAGATTTGGGGGAAATACATGGTTTATATTATATTCATATGCCTATCCCTAACCAAGTGGCTCATTTAGATCCTTTGATAACTACACATACTACATCACATACCTTTCCTAATGCAAAATCCCTCGAGAACATAGATTCATTTTTACAAGATAAGGTGTTGTAATTACAACATGGTATCCTAAAATCTAGCTAATTATTGGATTCCCAAACTTTACTTTATAATCCTCTAGCACACAATATTGTAACATACCCTTTGCATGTAGGTTTTGTAGCCCTTAAGGTTCTACTATATGAGGGTAAAAGAGACCCAAAATAATATCTTAGATCTATTTATGCAACATGTTTGGATTTTGATTTTAATGACAAATTTCTAATCAAAATATTTCCAATAAATTTAAAATATTATGCCTTGCATTGGTTTTATGATCTACCTACTCAATTAGTCAAAACATTTAATCTATTGGCATTTTTTTATTAAAAACTTAACATTGATGAAATGCTTTCTTATTCATAAATTACCAAGCTTAAGTAAGGAACTAATTAGCCTATCAATAATTATGTGTTATGTTATAAGGCAATGCTTGCCAAAATGACTATTATATTAATAGATAATGAATTACAAGACTTTTCAATTTTTTTTTACTAAAACCATTACATGAGTCAATTATTTTTAATAAAATCAAATTATTTGAAGAGAATTTTCATAAAATAAGAGAAAGATAATTCAAGAATATTGCTTTGAATAAGCTTACGTATACTCATAAATTTAATTTAATCTATACAACAAAGTTTCAAAGAAAACCCTCTTATAAGGTTAAGCCAACAGATACTAAATCATATGCAAAAATTACATTTAATGTTATTTTTCAATCTATTAACAATTTTTTTATTATCAGATCAACTAAGGAGGAAATTTTTTAATTTACCACAAACACCTTACAAATTTCTTCAAAAGCTACTTGAATGCAATCTTATTACTTTACTGCCACTATTTGAAGTAGATATGAAAACAACTCAAAGAAAATATTTTTACAACAATGTATATAGTGATTATCATAGATGCAATGGTCATTCTAATACTATATGTTTCAAACTTAAACACTTTATTTAAGATCGAATTGATAACAATTTCATTGAATTGGGAACTCTTATAGAGTAAACAAAGCCTTAACAAAATGAAAATGCTAAATTGGAAATTTTTTGTGAGCCTTTTCCAAATCATGATAAAAAAAGGGACAAGTTTATAGTACATTAGACTTACAATTTTTATCTACCTCTGAGTCATATAACCCCCACTATAATCTATAAATTGTGAATAATAAGGAATCTATGTCTGTATGACATGCCCCCATTGAATCTATAAACTGGTGTAAGTACCATATACTATGTGAATGTGGAGAACATGCATCCAAAACATGCCCCTATTGTAATCTGGAAACTATGAAAAATGTGGAAGCATGTCACCATGACATGCCCCAACTAACATTCCCTACTTTAAGGTGATGGAAAAGTAGTACCTAGTAGTTAGCTCACCTCAAAAGGGTAATACAACTATAAATATATGAATGTAACCATTTAGCATATAAAAGGAAACATGTCTAGGTAGGTGTAACATTGAATCACATAAAACCAATGTGATCACAATAGCCCAAGATGCATTATAAGGATCATAAAAACATCTAGATAGTAATAGTACAATATTAACAGGTAAATGATCACACACACAAGAGCATTCAAACTAAAGTCAAAAGGCAAAGGTCTAAGGAGACTGTAAACAAGGGGCATGTTCAAATTATATGAAATCAAATAGCCATGACTTAGTCAACCATTAAAAAAATCAAGGAATGACATATTAAAATTTCTAAGAATGCAATGACATATTCAAGTGTCCAAGAAGGTAAACATAGGCACAATGGCTACATACAATGGAACATATTCAAATGCTTGAAAAATTAAGATAATAACAAATCAAAACACACAAATAAGTGTGCAAAGGAAAAATATAAGCAACCAACATAAACATGTCATAGTGACCCATGGATGGAATGTGTTAGCAAAAAATGTCAAGTACATAGCATATCAAGACCCTATATAATGTATAATCATGAATAATAGGCATGTGTAAGTACATGTTTGAGATCATAAATGATAGTGTAAAGTGGTCATTGAATCATATAACTTATGTATAGTAAGATTATAGAATATGGATGCCCCTAATGCTCTGATGACGTGAGTAGAGGGAAGGCCCGACACCATATATGTGTCATGTATCTATGTATGCATGTGTATGTATATGTGTATGCATGAGTATATGATATGTTAGTCCTCAACATGGAACTAACACAGATTCCAATGAGCCAATAGAATATGTAAGTGTCGAAAGTGTTTTTGGATTTTTGAATGTTTTTTTTTTTAGTATTTTTGATAATGAGGAAATATCATCCAATGATGCCATCTAATGGATGGTCATAGATATATCCCCCCATTGTGAACATTACAACCTAAAGTTGGATATTTTACATTATTTGCATCATGATTGTCTAGGTTATAAAGGGACATAAAATGTTCCTCCTCAGATTTTGCATGTGTAGTAGAAGACGTAATGCTATCATTAGAAATGCATATTAATTTACCTTCATAAGGAAAATAAATACCTTGTTGTTTTTGGTCAATTTTTACTTCCATTTGGTATAGCCAAAAACTTCCAAGTGTAAATGCATAAGTAGATGTGGTAGGCATAACACAAACCCATGTTTGAACTACTTTAGGACCAAAAGCAATTGATATCATTATATTGTTAAAGGAGTCTTTCCAAGTGACCTTATTTTACAAAAATTGTAAGTTAAAACCAAGCTACTAAAAATTATTTATGCTACAAGTGATTTTGGTTTGTGTAGGATAAATATGGTTGTATAAATAATAAACACCACCAATGTATAAGGTAATTGTTAAATCCTAGTGTTGTGTGTGGTTTTTGATTATGCATAATTGAGTATTTGGTATAAGATGAGGTCCTTTTATGGTCTCCATATTAAGAAAATTTTATAAAGCACCCATATAAAGATTAGGAACACCACTTTTTTGCTTATGGTGCTCCTTCAGTATTGTATCTCCCTCATTTATACAAGGGATAATACTTTGGTACTTTGAAGGAGAAAAAGTGGTTAAGAAACCCTTTGGCAATCTGTATAACCAATTGTGAGCCTTAGTAGAGATGTTCATATGGAATACCTTTATTAGTAGTTTGTCATTTTTTATCCATTGATCAAAATAATGTACAAAATTTAGCATGTGCTCAAATGGGTTTCTATTGTGCCAAAACATAAGTATATGTGGTAATTCAAAACCATGTGGATAAGGATATCTAAGTGTATATTGTAAAAGAGATTTATTATTGAGTAAGGTAACATTTACACTAGCATTATGGAAATTTGGTTACATTTGAAGTAGATAAACTTGTTTTTGAATATTCCTAGTAGTGTTCATTATAGACATAATATAACCCATGTGAATGGTGGTGTTTGAGAAAAATGTTACCACTCAGTTAAAACCACCCTTTCTTGTGGATGTAGATATATGAGTATCATAATTATCATGGAAAATAAGTGGAATTTTGGAATCCTTGAATTTTGGATGTTTTGGTAATGGTTCTTTATCTTGATGTGCATATGTGTGCACCTCAATATGTGATACCTTATTTGTATCTAGAGATGGAGAAGCCATTTTACTTGACTCACCTATTTCATAAGTGTGTATGTGCTTAAGAGGAATGCATTATTTAGGTGGCATAATTGTAGGAATGACTTTGGTTTTGGATCGTATCTTGAAATTTTTTAAAGGTTTATCACCAGTAGGCATTGTGAATAAAGTCCCATCATGTATCAATTTTACACATCTATAAAGTGTAGGTGGGACAACTCCATTGAATGTATCCAAGGTATACTAAAAAGTATATTATAATGGCATGATTGAGACATAATTTGAAAAGTAGTTTAAATATTTTTGGGTCCCAATGTCACTTCCAATGTAATTTGACCAACTGGAGGGCTATATAAAATATCAAACCCTTTCATATGCATAGTCAAATTTTGAATCAAATTGGTGATAATACCCATGGTAGTTTAAAAATGATACTAAATTTTTTTAGGCTCGATCCATTATCAATGCACACCCTTTTGATGCCCTTATTTTGTATCATCACTTGTATGAATGAAGGTAACTCTTGATAAATAATATCTTTGGATGGTAAGTCAATTGGATCAAAAGCAATAAGTTTGTCATTGATTTTGAGGTCTTTCATGATTTATGCAAAAATAAGCAAGCTCAATATCATGTGGAACTTGAGTTTCATGTATTATCTCATATAGGATGTCCTTGTAAATAGTAGATTGTTTTAGGAGCTCAAGTATTGAAATTTTAGCATGTGTATTACTCTATTTGGCATATTGGCATCTAGATACTAGATGTATGACATTGTAAGAGGACTTAAGGAGAGAAGTCAAATGTTTTTCTTGTTGTAACACTCTCTCATTATGTGAATGGATTATATTAATAGATTTGAAAATATTAGAAATGTAGAAAGCCATATTAAATATAAGGTATTAGACCATGAAATAATTTATAGACATATTATGGAAAACATATTTGAAAGATTTATCAATCAGGGATCAACAATAAGAAAAGAAATTAGAAAACCCTAGCTAGCCTAGGATTTTATGTTTAAAGATGATGCAAAAAAAACTACACACTCTAATATATTCCACATTAACACATGCAACAAACTATACATGCATCCAATTTATTCAATCCCTTCTTTGTATGAATTCCTTAGTTTTGACACCATGCTCACTAATGATATGTTCACTTAGTTTATTGTCTTCTTTTGTTCTCTACCCTTAGGTTTCAAACATTTACCATTCATACACATATCTCATTTAAGCTTAATCACATTTTTCATTTGAAAATTTTGGCCATAACAACACACAGTCTCTGCCCGTAGTAACACACAATTGAGTATAAAGGCATGGACATGTTCCCTTCTAGTAAATACACTTAAAAATATCTTAATGGACAACCACACTCAGCTAATTACCAACTTTGATAAATTTATCATGTTGAAAATTACTACAAACATAATTTATTTGGCTAAACCTTTACTGCAGGTTTAATTGTCTACAGTCAAACCCGAGAGCATGAACTTGAAGGTTAAATTATTTAATAAAGACTTTTAACATCTATGTAAGTTTTTACAAGCCTATAATGATCCTCCACACTTTCTCAAAACATTATAATGCTTTAGTCATACTTCTATTCTTCATATTATATATGTTCTTATAGATAGACCACATAGTTACATAATACAGAGTCCACAAATGTTTTTTATAAGATCTTTGGCCTCAGATAGAGTTTCCACACTTGATCAAGGCCAATATTAGTCTATAAAATTTACATTCTCCTTTTATATTTAGAATCTTTTTCTATGAATATATCTATATCTCACCTTCATTCAAAATATTTACACTATAATAGTTTATATGCAGTTCAACACAACACACACAAAGGTTTCAATACTTGTTACCAAAGAAACATGTTCAAAACAACTTAGAACCTTATAATATATAACAAATATCTAACAATGCTTATGAATATTTAATGGGTTTATATAAACAATGTACCATACAAATGGCTAAATGCCATCTCTAATGCATGAACCTTCACTCACAAGTAGATAACCAGAACTCTTATTTTCATAGTCAATTCATTATAAACACACAGTGCAAGGTCTGAAATGTTTTGTTCTTACCCAAATATCTATGGAAAACATCTTAATATCCTTCAAAACTTATTATATCAACTTATAATCATCATTACATCTCAAATATTCATCAATAGAAATTTTCCTTGAGACACATACCTTTACATTAGTTTATTTAAATAGGGAATGCAGGAAATAAACACAGTTATAACAAGTAACACTTCACATAGGGTTTGTAGACTTTGTATTTATGTTTATCTACACATTTTAATTCTCTGACATAATGTAGACTATTGCTTGTGTCATAGTAATACATCCTTAGGCTATGAATCCACTTAACATCTTAGTTTTAAACCATATATTAATAGGAATTATAGGACTGTAATAAGGAATTTACAATAAAGTTATTTAAAATCCTTTAAAAAACAATCTTAAAATCTACACAAAGGCATATCAAGCTTACCTCAACACATGAATTTATTAAAACATATTTTCATTGCATCATTTCATCCTTGAATATCTATATACATTCATCCTTCATGGCATTTATGCAGGAGATGACAAAGTCTATTGCCTTTCCTATTCTATTGAATAAAAAATATTCTTTATTATTTTATTTGGGGTTTTTTTACATCATTATTTCTATTCTAATCCCTCATTCATGCTTTCTATCTGGAATGAATAGAATGATTAAAAAACACCAACAATTATCTATATAAAAAAGACTCTAAAATATCATAACTAACTTTGTAACCACTTTGGTATGTTGGAGAAGTACCAAAACTACTAACTTCTATCATAACCACTAAATGACTCATCATGGGAGGCATATGGGTATTGTTAACCCCTTATTTGAACCTATCATTCTAACACAACTTGAGACCTATTGATAAAAGAAGTAGATTTCTTACATTACACAACAAATTTGAAAATGCAAAGGAATGAATTTTGGTGGGAAAGTTCATTTCCACCATAATTCAATTTTTGACAAGTTTTAACACCTCAAAAAGACTCCTAAATGCCTAACATGATCTAAACAATCTACAACTAAATCCAAAACATAACATTTGACTTATATACACAATGTGGCAGTGATGCTCTTGCATCATACTACTGAGGAGCAAAAAAATTTCCTATGAAAGTTATAATTGATGTTGACTTTGACTTCATTTGCATCATCCTTCTCCAAATGCACATCTACATGGTTCCCAAGGCCTATTTGAGATACCTAGTCCTTTATGATGCTTTCTTATTTTGGCTCCTCTTTACTTCACTTCTCTCTCACTTTTCACCTTGATTTGCTTCTTCAATCTATTCATGGGAAGTAGCTACTCATTTTTTTGCCTACAATAACCTACACATAGAATAAACATGTCAATTAAAATAACCTCCTACTTGTTCTCTTGGATTTCATCTGGTTCCTCTTCAACTGCTTGCTCTTTGGCTATCAACTCTCCTTCTTCATCTCGACTCAATATTTTCTCAATTCCAACTCAAATACCATGATGCTCTCTTGGTATCCTATGAGACTCAAATCCTCTAATCCTTCCATTATTTTATACCACAACTAATGCTCTTCTACTATACACTCATCCAAATTAACTTCATCTTCCATTGCTACCAAACATATCACCTCAACCTGTTGTAACTCAGTCTTGTCAAGCACTCCAATTTTTGCTTCCTCTTCCTTCTTTACTACTGCACCTTCACATGTTTCAAACACCTCATTTGGTAATATTGTATCTTCTTTTCCTTCTACCAACACATTCATTAGCCTCAATGTTCTTGCATACAATTCATCTTCCTCAATGTTTAAATCAACATATTCATCATAAACAATATGTAAATGAATACCCGATAAATTTTTGCTTTCTTCAATGCTTCCTTGACAAAATTCTACTTCCTTCATGCTCATCATGAGGCATGGTGCTACTACACATTCTCTCTTGAGTTGTTTGCATAATAACTTCTTTTGCCTTCTCTTCTCTCTCTTTGCTTGCATTCTTATTTTCTTAACTTGTTTGATTAGCCACTCGAGTGGATTTTTTCTCATGACCCATCCAAAATGTGGGTTCACAATCTCTCTTAGCTACTCTATCTTGGTCAAAATCTCATCTATTTTCCACCTTATCTCACTTATCTCTTTCTCCATCTAAATCCTCTTGATGTCTTCATGCACCATCTTATCTTTATGGTGGTGTTTCTCAACCTTGACCTTTTTCCTCTTCTCTCTCTCTCCTCATCTCAACTAAGATGATTATTAATTTTTTGGTCTCATCTAGACCTATTCTTGTTTTTGACAAGCCTTCCATCTTATCCTCTTGACTATTCACTTGGTCTCTCATGTGACTCTCTCTCTCTCTCTCTTGGAGTTAATCTCTTATTTTTGTACTCACTTGGGACTATTTTTCTCTTGTCCTACCTCTAGGACTCTCTCAATCTCACCTATGAGCTTCTCTCTTGGAGCTATCATTGGCTCTCTTCCTTATTTAAGCCTTCTTGGCTAAGGGCTATGCCACTTATCTTCTCACTTGCTTTCTTTCAACTTATTATTGCCTCTCATATACTTGCAACCTTTTCATTTCATCCTTGCATTCTTTATTAGTCTCTTCATATAATGTCTTCTCAAACCAACATTCAACATGCATTCAAAAAAATATTTTTGCATATGAAATCAACAATATCAAAACTAAAACATACTATTGAGGTCAACATACCTTCATTCTTGAAAATGGGGACCCTTGTTTCAAATTATGCAAATTTGTGCTTTAAATTGAAAATTCATCTGATTAGAGTACCATTAAAGTGTTTTGCACATTATATTTATTTGATGATCATCCATACCATGTTTGGATTGGCATATTTACATATGACTCTAGTTTGATCTTGGTTAAATTTGTTAACATAGGATCTCTGTGTTTCATGTTACAAGTTTAATGGAGTCCCTTTTGGATAAACACTATACAAGGTTTTGTACTTTAATGATTAATTGACCCTTTGATTAATATTTTTGGCCCTTAATTTTCTAATTGAATCTATGTCTAAATAATTAAAAAACCCTAGTATAATGTTTTGACCTAGGTCCCTTTTTGAATTAAGTTCAAATTTGCATGAAAACAATTAATTGAACCATAAACTTAGCTTAATTTTTATCTTAAGGCTTAGTCATGTTTTTCAACATGACCAAAACTTAGTCTAAAAATATTATGCTTGGTCCCTTTATGTCCCATGTCCCTTTCGTATATTTTATTTTTAGCATGATCTAACTAATTCAGGGTCCCTTATGTTTCCTCTAGAACTTTAGGCTAAGTCAATTTTATTAATCCCAAGGTCCCTTTTATTATGTCTTTAAACTTAGCTTAAAGACTTTAGCCTAAAACTTTATTTGTATTCATTAATACAAATAAAAAACCTTAGTATAATACTTTAGCTTAATTTTTAAATATCTCCCAAACTCTGACTTAATTATCATCATTATCCATAGGAACCAATCATGCCCAACCTAGCAGATTGAAATCTAATGGTGAACATTTGCTCAAGCAGAGATGATCAAATGGTGTATGAGCAACATTGAAATGTCAAAAGGTTCTAAGATAAGTGAGAGGGTGACATATGACACCATCTCAGTGGGAAGTCTAAAGATCTAATGGTATGTGACATAGTCAACATGTCAATAGACCTATGGAGGGACTGAGAATGATAAGTGGCACCATCTCGGGTGCCCAGGTAGTAGATCAATGGTCACATGCCCTTTCATAAGTAAATAAGTCAACTAGCCTAAAAGAAAGTGTGGAGATGATGCATGTCATAAATTTAGCCTAAGGTTAAATCTCAAATGCTATACATAAATTGACAGAGTGCATTGATCTATTGAGCCAAGATACAATGGTGTAAAAAGAAAGTTGACTTTTTAAAAAACTCAGACCAAATGAGAAGCCACCATGTGGTGAAAGGGAATTAGCCCAACATAGTTAGTTAGCCCAACAAAGACTGACTATACAAAGTACATAAATCCCATGGAGCTACCAAGTGGCATGATCTCAGATGCTAGGTACAAATATCAACCAATAATGTTTAACATGTCAAATCTAGATCAATGGTGTAAGGTAAAGATAGAATTTTCAAAGGGCCCCAATCTAATGAAATAGTGGCATGGGTACAAAGGATTGAACTCAATATATAGAGATTGATGGAATGTATTTGATCTATACAATCAATATTAACAATGTGAGATCAATAGAGACTTTTCAAAGGTTTAAGAGTAAGCAAGAGGATTCCACGTGGCATGATAGTGCTTGAATGATGAAAAGAACTCAGATCTCATGAGATGGTGCCCCATGGCATAATATCATGAGATCAGAGATAAATATCAATGGATCATGATGAAATCTAATGCTAATGGACTCCAAAATATATCAATGGTGTGAACTTGATCTAGCCCGAGAAAGCACAAGGTAAGGACATGTCTAAAGGTAATAATGATCACATTTTGAGATCAAATGGATAGATCAGCATGAGCATTGCCACATAGAATTAACATGTTGGATTTAAAGGTCTTGTGGACCCAAAAATTCTTAAATTATAATTGTCTTAGACCAGTGAAGACTAAAAAAATGAACAAACATCTCTTAGACTTAATCTGATTAGTGAATGAGAGGCTAAAAGTGCAAAAGAGTTTTAAATTCAATTAAGTTGACATAGTATTTTATTTTAAATCAAAAGACCCTATAAATAATTTTAGAATATTTTATTCTGTAAAGGCATGAACAACATGTAACATACAATCATGTTAGGTTAGTCATAGCTAAACAAGGTCATGAGTTATATCAACATTGAAAAAGAGATATTTATCTATGACACTTGTCCATTTTCATGTTGACCCTTGTCTAGTTACATGTTGAGAAGGAATGACCAACATATCTCATAAATTGTCTATATAAATGAGGTCTTTCCAATTATAAAAGGAGAGGGGAGTTATTAGATCCAAAATTACTTTGTAAACTTGGAGTGAGCAGTACAAGCAAGGAATTCTACAAAGTTTATCCAATATTTATCTGTGTGTTTGCTATCATGGCTACTTCCTCATTTATCTAGTTTGATATTTAGATTTTAATTGTTTTTATATATCCTAGATGTGTACATGTTAATGTAGAGTTGTCAATTTGGACTTATGCTAGGTTGATTGAAATTTCTTAGTCTTACTTTACTTTCTTTGCTCTTCTTGTATCTGGACTAATTCTATTTTATTGTAGGGGTAACTTTTTTAAAGTAATCTTGTTCTTATTTACATTACCTTTCTTTAGACATTTTATTGATATACAGTAGGATCTATGCCTATGCAATTTCATGCTATATTTTGGTTTAGTTCATGTCTTGATGGAATTTAAGCTTTGTCATAATGTCTGGATTGAAAACTAGAAACACCTTCTTTTTACCCTACCCTTCCTTTTGCTCTTTTTTTGAATAGATCACTTTAGTTTAGCTTATCATTGTAAACATACATGTTATATTGGGGTTTAGACTTTAGGGTTTGGAGATCATTCATTAGACTTAGTTTAGATACTTTTCATCTTCACAAAGATTTAGGACCATAGTTGTTTCCAACAACCATTTACATGTTCAATTTTTGAAATAGTCATTTAGCTTGGTCGCTACTCCACCACAAATCTTGAGAAGATCACAAACAACAACTCATGTAATGGATTCCTTAGATCAAAAAATGAGAAGTGTTTTTTAAAACTAAATAATCAACAAGAAATTAGATGTAGAAGGAGGGCCTTAGCTAAAGCTTTGTGAATTTGTAGTATCTTTGCTAAGTTTATTGAATTTTGTTCAAATATCAATTGATTCTTTGCATATTTGTGTTTCTTTTAGCATATTTATGTAAAATATCATTGATCTTAATGGTTTTAGACTATCCTTTGTGCTTATTTAGACAAAGATAGTTATTTTTTGAAAATTTATGTGAAAATTTTACAAAGGCTACTTAAGCTTTGGTAAGGATCCATTTGTCTTTGCAAATATTTGGTTTTTATGTTGTATTGTGAATATAATTTGGAACTGGAGCGGCCACAAGCAAGAGCTTCATCAAGGTATGGTGTGGTTAGGTGATGTTATAGGTATAATCATTGAGAGGAGGGGATGAATCAGTGAGCCCAAATATTTCAATTTCAATTCCAATTCTTTTTAACTATTAAAATATCAAGATATATCAACTTGATTAAGCAAAATTAACAAGAGACTTCATTCATTCAATCCATACATAATATCAAACACACAACACATAGTTCCGATGGGAAACCTACATGGGGAATAAAACCCACTCTCAACCCTCTAACACATGACCTATTTATCTTATAAGAGATTACAAACAAGAGACAGATCAAGTCCTTCTAACCAGGAATTAGTGAGACATCAATTTCATAAGGAACACATACCCCTAAGATGATCAAGTCCTTCTTACCACCTTTTGGTCAAGTCCTTTTGACCAAAAACCTTGGTCAAGTCCTTTTGACCTAAGGCCTTTAGTGAAACACCTATTTCACAAGGAACAACTACCCCTAAGGAAGATCAAGTCCTTTTGACCTCTTATGAAATGAACACATCCACCTTTGAACTGATATATTCAACACCTGATGATGGACCTATGATAACACAACCTCCTTCACTTCTTCACACACTCATAATGCATCCAAAAACCATCTTCTGGATCACTTCACACTTCTCATTCTCATCAACCTATAATTGTTCTATCACAATACCAATAACATGACCAAATGATCATAAAAATAATACTCACATTGACCTATGTCTTTCCTCTATCTTCTACACTCTTAAACACATGCTCTGCTCACACATGTCTCTTCTTCACTCTATTGCAACAAGTATCTATTACACTCTTAACACATACTCCACCAGTCTACACAAGCCTCCACTTCGAGCACCTACTCAAAAATCTCTCATACATATATTCCCAAAGTCTCATTGCATCTAAAGCCACCTTTTGGATCACTCTACACTTCTTAGAAAAAAATCTATCACCACATTAACAACATGCCCTGATGGTCATACACACAGTCTACACTCTAATCTACCTCTCAGATCAACCACCAAGCTCACATAGACATCAACTATTTTATACTCATCCTCAACCTATAAGATCACTATTAAAACATCATAAATATGGCCTATAGGTCATACACATAGTCTTTAATCTACTATTCTTATCAACCCAACTAATGGGCACACTCAGTCTCTTCTCTTCTTCACTTCAATGAATACTCTGCTCCATCAAGCCTAGAAACCATCTCCTTTGGTTTCACTATATATCATTATGAATATCAATTCCTTGGTCAGCCATTAGACATACCTTAACCCTTAAGGATTATATCACACCAAAACATGTCTCAATACAATCCACAAAAGTCTGCCATAGCATTCATGGGTCACCCTTAAGCATCAACCCCTTTCAATAAGGTCATACTAGCCCTTATAGGTCTCATAGAGACCTATTCATTCCATTAACACAATAATGAGAAAAAAAAATAACATATGAATACTTATAAATGCATATATCCACTCCAAATGACCCCTTCAACTTCCTAAAATGATCATAGTCAACTCCACTCACCTTTACATATGATCAATTTGCTCAAACGCTGACCTGGTGTACATGAACATCATGAACAAACACATAGTCAAATTATAAGCCTTTATTAATATAGAATATCAATTGGTAAAACCTCCAAAGACCATAAATCATCCATAAGGAGTCCAAAATACTTTATAATATCTAAGACATCATAAAACATATAAACATCATCAAAACAAGCATACATATCCTTCTCAGGTTACTTGCAGAACACAAATAAACACACATTCAACTTTAGAGTTAGATATTTTTGATTTTATGTACATTAAGACCATATAACTAGGTTCACTAGATGCACCATGGAGTCCTCTATAATTTTTATTTTTATATCACCATAAATCTTATCTTGGATTAAAAGTTATATCCAAAATATAGAGCACTGATTTTTTCCTTTGCAAAATTCAAATGCCAATGGTCACAATTAAACCTCAAACACCATGATATCATCTCGCATCCTCACTGCTTAGCTAAATCTCAAAAGATTGATCTCATTATATATAGCTTGGTATTTAATGATGTTAAACTTTGAACATGTTGACCACTTTAACTCCACTCATGTCATCGATCTTAATCATATGATTAAATGCAAACCATTATATCCTTATCCTTTACCTTTGCTCAGCGTTAAGCCTAGAATACTTATTACTATCTCACTAATTCTTGAAATCTTAGAGAAAATTAACTACATTAATATATTTTAGAGTTTCTCAAACTTTACCTTATGCAAAATTGACTAAGTAAAGGAACCCTTGTAACCTGTTTGAGAAGCCAACTTATAACCTCAATAACTTTTTCTACACTTAGATGTATGATCTAAAATTTGAACCATAATATAACCTTTAAAAAGTGAATATATTCATGTATCAACATGATCCCTAAACCTTCATTCATTTAATATATAATTCCATTAATTTGGTCACTCATATTTTTCTGCCACATAGCCAACTATGCCTAGAACTGCCTAGAAGGCCAACTTTGCACATGCATATCTTTTGATGTGCTTCATCACATGACCCAAAATTTAGTGAATATAAACTAGGAACAAAACTGAACAAACCCATATGATAAAATTATCATGACACCTTGACATGTGAAAAATATAACACTATCAAAATTCCTACTCAATTTTTCTTACCACATTGCAAATTTGGTTATGGGAAAACACTGTCAAACTACATGGGAGCCCAAATTTGAACTTACATATATTATGTTACAATTAATCACATGACATGAAATTTATCACATAGAAACTAGGCACAAATGTGATCAAAACCATATGACCAACTCCCCCTGACTCATCCACACGTATAAATGGTGATGTCAACAAACTGCCTACTTAGATTTTTTGCCACTAGACCCAAAATGTCTAGATGAAAATGATGATCAACCAGATGAAATAAACTCATGAACGCAAGAAATAAAATCATATAAAACCTATTATAGGACCACTTTTATATTATCAATACTTCAAACTCATCCCTAATCATCTCTAAATAGTCAAACTCTAAAGATCAACCAAACCTACTTTAAGCACATTAGGACAATCACATTACACACTTTATCATTGTCACTTAGACTATCAAGGAACTTCATGCACTCACCTAGACACATCCATTACATCACCATGAAATTTAAAAAAAATCTCCAATAATCTCCCCCTTTGTCATTTATGTCAACACCCATCATACAACTCACATTCTTTCTCTCTCTTCAAGTACACTCACCATAAGAACTTTCTCCCCCTTTGACACAATGATAAAGTGGGTACCAAATGATATTGAGGACATAAAAATAATATCAATAGGATAATACCATCTTATAAATATATTAAAAACTCCCCCTTGTCTTGAGCTTACCTTTTCTTTCCTTGACAACTTCCTCTTGCTATATGCCAACACTCTTTTTCAACCAAGCACTGTAGCCAATGAAGAAATAACACAAAAAAACACTAAAATATGATGGAACTAACAAAGAAACATATAATATGGAATACCTATAATATTTAAAAGAAATTTCATCTCCTGAGCATCTTTAGATCTCCACACACCATGAAGAACCACTATACAGGCTTACTAGCCTTCTATCTCAAGCTACCACAAGGACCACCAACAGAATTTCATGACACTCACCAAGTAGGAAACATGATCTAAACCAAACTGATAAATCTCCTTGAAATATTTATACCTTGATATTTTGGAGAAACTAAACACAAAGCACTCTTCTTCTCACTAGGCCTGTCTAGATTCCTTGTAGCCCTACCTGGAACTTGCAGATTCCACAATTTTCATTATATGCACCTTCGAGAATTGAATCTTAATATCTAAAGAATTCTCATATGCACCTTAAATAACACTAATTTTAATCACATATACCATCCTCTTTAACATACTTCCTTCACAAACTAACTTGCTAATTAAGCCTCCATCTTGACAAAAACACAAATAATTTGAAAACCACAAACCTTCAAATCTCTATGAAACATGATTTGACAACCCATTTGGACCATTCAACTTATTAAGAAGCCTTAGACATCAAATAATAAGGCTAAACACTTTTATATCATAGCTCAAAACCCTATAACCTTAAAATAAGCAAGGTCAACAAACCTCCTTCTGGTCAATGTCAACCTCTAAAATTTCTTGCACACCTAGAGACAACCATCACATACTTATGTACCAAGATTTGATATTCCATAACATTGGGAACCTTGAATTTATATACCATGAATTTTGAACTATAATAAGAGAGATAAACCCAAGATCACCCAAAAACCTCCATACCTTCTTTCTTAGATTCAACTACTTAGTCCTTTGATCCTAGGACTTGACCAATTACAAAACTCCCCCTAACTCAATGCTTCACCTAGATTATGACATCTTTAAAAAGTCTTCAAATACTATACAATCACAATAAATACTTATATAGAGACACCTCATCTTCATAACACTATGAACTTTTGTGGCATACACAACTATTCAACAAGCCTTTACCATGCTTAGCAAGATATAGGAAATAAGCCTAGAAGAGAGGCCTTCACCTTATAGGCTTACTTGGAATCTACTACAAATTGATATGTAGATAGATATTTGAAACTCACCTTTATACCAGAGTATCCAAACCATGATAAAAATATAATTGCTCGAGATAGGACCACTGAGATTCTTCACAAGCTTTTTTTATCCAACAAATAGATATATAAAAAGAATGCACAAACATACCTTGTTTTATACCTTTCATCAAGAAATATTCGATAGCCACCAAGCTTCCTCTAAATGATAAGTTTCTCCTTGAAGCCTATATATAGACACCCCTTTGACATAGAGAGACTAAAAGTCCCAAAACTCACAAGACTGCCATATCTCCATATCTTTCTCTAACTTGTAGTCCTACCTCATCATTTGATTGATTTTGAATGGATGTTTGACTTCATTTTTCTCTTCAGATTTGTGAATAAATTCTAACAACATAAAATCTTTATTTTCCTTTTTGTCTATCATGGTAAGAAAACCATCCTTGGTCTCAAACTGATCTCTCCTGATAGACTTAGGTTTATAAACCCATGTGTGACCTCTTCCTTGCACACTAGGAGCTCCATACACCTTGTTTTACGTGTTCTTGAAACATCTGTAAATGTGGCCAACTTTATGACATCTAAAACAATGATATCATTCATACTTGTTGCTTGATGATGATTGTAACCTTCCTTTTCTATCTGGATATAAGACAAATTATGTATCTTCTTCATATTTGATTCCTTCTTTATTGTAATAGGTAATCCATCCTGATCATGAATATCCTTCATAGTCTTCGGTATTAATACCATTTAGTGAATTTTATGAGCATCTTTCTTCTTGTCAAAACTTAAGTGAATCTTTAAACTATTCTTACATCATTTTGAAATATGTTCTAGTTTATTACAATTGTAGCAAACAATATCATTCAACATACCTCTTGATTGATCTGAGTTATGATTTTTCCAGGACCAATTGCTTCTTCTTCCAAGGCTCCATGAGGACTCATTCTTGACTAAATTCCTTCTATAGTCCTTAGTTCTATGACCATAATTTATACATGTATGACAATGACCATGAAATAAACTATCATACCTTGAAGCATTTGGTTTTTTAATAGACCTTCTTGTATTGCTTTTGAAGCTTGCAGTCTCCTTTGTTAAGTTGTGGAGCTAAAAGCTTCACTGATGCAAATGTGGAGGTTGCTGAGTGACATAGCAACCAATGTCGGTATAAACTGTCGACATCGGTCAGGAAGGAATCAGAAGCTGCCGACATTGGTTAGGCATAGGCCGATGTTGGTCATCTCTAGACAAATAGGAACTGACGTCAGTCACCTGTGCATTTCCAGGCGGCATTTCCAGAATTAGAATTGCTAATTTTAAGAGAACAACTAGTTTACATGTAAAGACTAATTTTAGTCTTGAGTCTGCTTTTCTAATTATTGTTTGTTTTGAGATATATTTAAGAGACCCATGGGGCTATATTGTAAGGAGTGAAAAAGAGCAAGATCAGTTGATCCACGGAGTAACAAGATCAAGGAGATTTGCAAGTGTGCTAAGGTTGTGTGCAAGATCAGTTGATCTGCGAGGTAGTAAGATCAAGAAGATCTGCAACATAAGATTAAGGATGAAGGACTAAGGAAGGATTAGATCCTCAACTTGAAGGCAAGAACAACAATTGGGTTGGTTGTCTCAAGGGGTGTAAGATCAGTTGATCTGCAGGTAGCAAGATCAGGGAGATCTACATGGTAAGCAAGATCAGGTAGATCTGCTTTTGTGTGTGTAAGGTAGGCAAAACAACCATTGAGTTGATTATCACCGGTGGACTGGATTGTAATTGATTGAGAGAGAGAACTCTTGAGGGAGAATTACTATATGCCCAAGAGGTGTGGGAAGAGTGAGATTTATTCATTGTATTTCCTTTTGGAAGAGTGTTACTATAGATTGTATTGTTTCTCATATCTCATATTCTGTGTTGTTTCTGAATTCTAGTTACATATTGCTTCTAGTTCAATTATGTGTTTAGTTGCTTATACAAAAGTAATCAATTGTACTCTAAGGAGGATCCTAATAGTTTGGTATCAGATCTAGGTTGAAGGTTCATCAGAGCAGGTTAGTGTTTGTTGATTACAGGTTCACTCTCAGGGGTTTCTGATTGAGTGGGAGTAAAGTAATGGCAGAAGAAAGTACACTAAGAATAGAGAAATTCAATGGCAAGAATTATCAATTATGGAGGATCCAGATAGAAGATTATCTATATTATGGAAAGAAATGGCATGTAAAGAAAGATTATTGGTTGGTAGAAGATCAGCATGAAGGAAATAAAGAAGCAAATGATGCAGGTATTGTTGCATGGGATGCTCTTATATTTTCCTTGGATAAAATAGAATCTTGGGTTTTAGATTCTGGTGCCTCTTTCCATGCAACCCCAAATAGAGAATTTTTCCATGATTATGTCCATGGAGACTTTGGAAAGATTTATTTAGGGGTTGGTGAGCCTTGTCAAATTGTTGGCAAAAGAAAAGTGCAGCTGAAATTGCAGACTGACAACACATGGGTGTTGAAGGATGTCATGCATGTTCCCATCTTGAAGAGGAGTCTAATTTATGTAGGAAAGTTGGGTGATGAGGGTTGTACAGTAACTCTCATAGCAGAATCTTGGAAAGTTTCTAAGGGTGCACTTGTATTAGCAAGAGGTAAGAAAGTAGGTACACTTTATCTATCTACTTGTATTACTAATTCTCCTTCTATTTTATCTACTTCATATGTAGATGCAAAGATGTGGCTCTGTAGGCTTGGTCACATGAGTGAGAAGGGAATGGATGTTCTTAAGTCAAATGGTAAGCTTTCAGATTTGAAAAGCATAGATCAAGATTTCTGTAAGCAACAGAAGAAAGTGAGGTTTCTTGAAACTGGGTCAACAAAGAAGAAGGTAGCTTCTATTGGAGGATCACAGTATTGCATAAAGAGAAAATATGATATTTTTGACAAATTTAAGAATTGGAAAGCCTTGGTTTTCAAGGAGAAGGTGATGGACAGTGATCAACTCAAGAGGTTGAATAATTTTGAGTAGAGCAATGTTGATTTGGACAAGGTTATGATCCAAAATGAGCTCACAGGTAAAAATCATTACTCACAAGAAAACACAGACACTAACGTTGGTTAGGTGAGGACCGACGTCAAATAGGTAGGAACCGATGATAGTCCAGTGGAGACCAAAGTCGGTGATGTCAGGCAAGTGGACACCAATGTCAGTTAGGGAACTAACATCGGCGATCAGGTGGAAACTGACATCGGTTAGGTGAGAACTGACATCAGTCAGGTTGGTCACATGAAATTGACATCGGTCGGGTGTAGACTAAGATATGACTGAGATTGATCACTATTAGAACAAAATTTGGGCAGACAACAAGCTGTCAAGGAGTTTCAAACGCCCATGAGGAGGTCTAAAAGGGTAAGTAAGCCTCAAATTTGTTATTCCCCTTCTTTATACTACTTGTTGCTCACTGATGGTGGAAAACGAGGAAGTTTTGAAGAGGCAATGTAGGTAGAATCTAGGAAATAGTGGGAGCATGGCATGAATGAGAAAATTGATTTTTTAGAAGAGAACCAAATATGGGATTTGGTAGAGTTCCCAACTGGAAAGAAAGCACTAAAAAATGAATGGATTTACAGGTTAAAGAAAGGAGAGAATGGACAGGTGAGATAAAACACCAGGTTATATGGTCTTGAGCAAGCTACAAGACAATGGTATTTGAGGTTTGACAGGTTTATGACAGAGCATGGCTTTAGTCAATGTCAATGTGACCATTGTGTTTATTTTACCAGGTTGGATAATATTAGCTACATTATCCTTTTATTGTATGTATTGTATATGCTTGTTGTAGGGTCACACTTGTAGGGAATTACTGAGCTAAAGGTAAAATTATTTCAGACATTTTCCATGAAGGATTTGGGAGCAGCAAAGAAAATCCTTGGCATGAGTATTTCTAGAGATAGGGAAAATCACAGGTTGATTTTGTATCAAGAGGATTATGTGAATAAGGTAGTGGAGAGGTTCAATTTGTAGGATGCAAAATCGGTAAGCACACCTATGGCTGGGCAGTTCAAGTTGAGCTTACAAATAGTGTTCTAAATCACATAATGAGGTTGAGTACATGAATACTAGACCTGATATTGCCCAAGCAGTGGGAGTTGTCAGCAAGTTTATGGCCAATCCAAGAAAGGAGCACTGGAAAGCAGTTCTATGGATTCTCAGATATCTGAGAGGGGCCAGCAGTAGGTATTTATGCTATGCAAGGTCAAACACTTCTCTACATGGGTATGTAGATTTGGATATGGCAGGTGACTTGGATGGCAGGAGAAGCACCACAGGATATGTGTTCACTATTGGTGGAATGGTGGTTAGCTAGATTTCAGAGATGCAGAAGGTTGTTTCAGTCACAGAGGCTAGCAAGGATAAGAACTCTACAGATATGTTAACAATGCTAAGAACAAAGGAGAAGTTGAATCTTCATTCAAATTTTGTTGGTCTTCAAGATTGAACTTGAAGATGGAGATACAAGCTAGAAATAGATTAGAGGACATTGTTGTATAGGTACATGTGTAGTTGTTTATCTCCAAGTGAAAGATTGTTAAGTTGTGGAGCTAAAAGCTTCACTGATGCAAATGTGGAGGTTGCTGAGTGACACAACAACTGACGTCGGTATAACCTGCCGACATCGGTCAGGAAGGAATTGGAAGCTACCAACATCAGTTAGGCATTGGCCGACGTCGGTCATCTCTAGACAGACAAGAACCAATGTCGGTCACCTGTCCATTTCCAGGCGGCATTTCCAGAATTAGAATTGCTAATTTTAAGAGAACAACTAGTTTACATGTAAAGACTAATTTTAGTCTTGAGTCTGTTTTTCTAATTATTGTTTGTTTTGGGATATATTTAAGAGACCCATGGGGCTGTATTGTAAGGAGTGCAGAAGAGCAAGATCAGTTGATCTGTGGGGTAGCAAGATCAAGGAGATCTGCAAGTGTGCCAAGGTTGTGTGCAAGATCAGTTGATCTGTGGGGTAGCAAGATCAAGAAGATCTGCAACATAAGATTAAGGATGAAGGACTAAGGAAGGATTAGATCCTCAACTTGAAGGCAAAAACAATAATTAGGTTGGTTGTCTCAAGGGGTGTAAGATTAGTTGATCTACAGGTAGCAAGATCAGGGAGATCTACATGGTAAGCAAGATCAGGTAGATCTGCTTGTGTGTGTGTAAGGTAGGCAAAACAACCATTGAGTTGATTGTCACCAGTGGACTAGATTGTAATTGATTGAGAGAGAGAAATCTTGAGGGAGAATTACTATATGCCCAAGAGGTGTGGGAAGAGTGAGATTTCTTCATTGTATTTTCTTCTAGAAGAGTGTTATTACAAATTGTATTGTTTCTTGTATCTCATATTTTGTGTTGTTTCTGAATTCTAGTTACATATTACTTCTGGTTTAATTCTGTGTTTAGTTTCTTATACAAAAGTAATCAATTGTACTCTAAGGAGGATCCTGACATCCTTGACATACTCAAGCTTCTCTTCTAAATTATCAGACTTGACTATAACAATCTCATGTTCACTTTTTAATGACTTTTTAAATTTGTATTTGGAGTCCTTAACTGATCCTCAAGAATACTGATCTTCTCTTTGTCCTCTTTGGCTTTGTTGGCCATGTCTTTCAATCTATATGCTTTCACTTCAATAGACTTGATATGTTATTGATACTTCTTTTCTTCTTTCTTGGACATGACTAACAAACTTCCCTCATGAGAACTGACTTGTTCTTCAAGACCTTTGATCATATTCTTCATTTTATGATTCCTCTTCTTTAACTCCTTTAGTTCACCAAGTGCACTCATGAACTCAGATTCTAGATCAATTTTTTCTTCCTTGCTGTCATATTATCTACTGTTATGGTAGGCTTCTTTATCAAACATGATGTCCTTTTCTTTTGAAAATAAACTTGTCTTGGCATCTACTAGCTAAACCTTGAGATCATTTATAACATTCTCATCCTCTTTGGCATCTTTCTTTAAAGTACATATCTTCTCTTCAAGTGCCTTGATCATAGCCTTCCACTATTGATTCTCTTTATTCAAATGTTTAGCCAACTTTGTACCAATTCAGAATCTCCTTCAATCTATTAAGCTTCCTCCAAAGGACTAGATCTGATACCAATTGTTATAGGTATAATCACTAAGAGGGGGGGGTGAATCAGTGAGCCTAGATATTTAAATTTCAATTCCAATCCTTTCAAACTATTAAACAATCAACATATATCAACTTGATCAAACACTATTAACAAGAGAGCTCTTTCATTCAATGCATACACACGATCAAACACACAACACATAATTCCTATGGGAAACCCTCATGTGGAATAAAACCCATTCTCAAGCATGTAAAACATGGACTATTTATACTATAAGAGATTACAAACAAGAGACTAATCAATTCTTTTTGACCAGGATTTAGTGAGACATTAATTTCATAAGGAACACCTGGCCCTAAGATGATCAAGTCCTTATAACAATCTTTTTGTCAACTCCTTCTGAGCAACAACCTTGGTCAAGTCCTTTTAACCTAAGGCCTTTAGTGAAACACCTGTTTCACAAGGATCACCTATCCTTAAGTAAGATCAAGTCCTTCTGACCTCCTATGAAATGAACACCACCACCTTTGAACTAATTTATTTAATACTCTATGATGGATATATGATAACACAACTTCTTTCACTTCTTCACACACTCACAATTAATCCAAAAACCATCTTTTGGATCAATTCACACTTCTCATTCTCATTAAACTATAATAGTTCTATCATAATACTAGTAACATGGCCAAATGATCATACACACGCTCCTCACTCTGACATGTGTCTTTCCTCAATCTTCTACACTATTCAACACATGCTTTGCTCACATGTCTCTTATTTACTCTAATCTAATAGGTCTCTATTACACTTTTAACACATACTCCACCAATCTACACAAGCCTCCACTTCAAGCACCTACTCACAAGTCTCTCATACATGTCTTCTCAAAGTCTCAATGCATCTAAATCCACCTTTTGCATCACTCTACATTTCTCAATAACAACTCTATCACGACATTAACAACACGACCAAATGGTCATACACAAAGTCCACACTCTAATCTACCTCTTAGATCAACCACCAAGCTCACATAGATATCAATTATTCTTCGCTCATTCTCAACTTACATGATCACTATTCAGACATCAAAAATATGACCTATAGGTCATAGACACAATCCTTAATCTACTATGATTATCAACCAAACCAATAGGCACACTCACTCTCTTTTCTTCTTCACTTCAATGAATACTCCTCTCCATCAAGCCTAGAGACCATCTCCTTTAGTTTCACTATATATAAATTCATCATGAATATCAATTCCTTGGTTATCCATTATACATGCCTTAACCCTTAAGGATTATCTCACACCAAAACATGTCTCAATACAATCCCTAAAAGTTGGCCATAGCATTCATGGGTTACCCTTAAGCAACAACCCCTTTCAATAAGGCCATACTAGACCTTATAGGTCTCATGGAGACCTATTCATTACATTAGCACAAAAAAGAGCAAGACAAGAACATATGACCACTTCTAAATACATATATCCACTCTAAATGACCCATTAGACTTCCTAAAATGATCATAGTCAACTCTGCTCACCTCTACATATTATCAATTTGATCAAACACTGATTTGGTGTATAGGAACATCATGAAAAAACACACAGCCAACTTATAAAAATTTATTCATATATAATATCAATTGGTAAAACCTTTAAATACCATAAAAATTATCCATATGAAGTCCAAAATACTTTCCAATATCTAGGACATCATAGAACATCCAAACATCATCAAAACAAGCACAAATATCCTTCTCAGATTACTTGTAGAACATAGACAAACACATAGTCAACTTTGGAGCTCAATATATTTGAATTTACATATATTTAGAGCATATAACTAGGTTCAACATATACACCATGGAGTACTCTATAATTTTTCTTTTCACAAAACCATCAAATTCATCATGGATCAAAAGTTATATAAAAAATATAGAGCACTGGTTTTTCCCTTTGCAAAATTCAAATGCCAATGGTCATAGTTAAACCTCGAACACCATGCTATCATCTCATGTCCTCACTGATTAGATCAATCACACACCATCAATATTATTTTAAGGATATCAGTCTTTAATGATGTTAAACTTTAAATAGGTTGACCACTTTGACTCCACTTAGACCGTCAATCTTAACCACATGATTAAATGTGAGATATTAGATCCTTCTCCTTTAACTTTGCTCAAAATTAAACCTTGAACACTTCTTACAATCTCAATACTTCCTAAACTCTTGGATTAAATGTGCTCCATCTATCTCTTTGAGAGTTTCTTGAACTTTATCTTGTTTGAGAAGCCAACTTTGAACCTCAATAAAATTTACTATGCTTAGATGCATGATATAAAATTTAAGAAATAAGATCAACTTTAAAATGGGAATATATTCATGTATAAAATTGATCCTGTAAGCTTCATGTGTGTAAGATATAACACCATTAATCTTCTCACTCAGATTTTTCTACCACAGAGCCAACTATGCCTAGAACTTCTTGCAAGGTCAACTTTGTACATGCATATCTTTTGATGCGCTTCATCACATGACCTAAAATTTAGCACATATAAATTAAGAAAAAAATAATAAACCCATATTATCAAATTCTCCTAACACCTTCATGTGTGAAAAATATAAGCATCAAATGCCTACTCAATTTTTCTTGCCACATTGCAAATTTGGCTACGTATGGGAAAACACTGTCAAACTACCTCGGAGCCCAACTTTGCATTTGCATATCTTATGTTTCATTTCATCACATGACCTAAAATTTATCAAATATAAATTAGTAATAAATATGATCAAAACCACATGACCAACTCCCCTTGATTCATCCACACATTGAAATGGTGATGTCAGTGAATTGCCTACTCAGATTTTATGCCACTAGACCCAAAATGTCTAGATGAAAATGATGATCAACTAGATGAAATCCAATCATAAATGCAAGAAATAAAAGCATATAAAACCTCTTATAATAACTCTTTCACATGTTCAATACTTTAAACTCATCGCTAATCATATCTAAATAGTCAAACTCTGAAGATCAACCAAGCCTACTTCAAGCACACTAGGACAAGCACATTGCACACTTTATCATTATCACTTAGACTATCAAGGAACTTAATCCACTCACCTGAACACCTCCATGACATTACAATGACATCATTGACAAATATCCAATAGGTGAATCTTTTATCAATGTGCCTAGTCAAGTACATGATTTGTTTTGAAATATTGAAAGGTATTTGCCTTCTTTTATTGCTACTGGTGTTGTGACTGCTGAAGAACACATCAAGTGCTTTAAAGATGCCTTAGGATTGTTAAATGTTGTTCATGAATATTTTTCCTATATATTGTTTTCTTTTACTATTAGAGATGAGGCATATGATTGACTTCTTAACCTTAAAATTTCATTATCATCTTGAATGATTTCAATAATTATTTCATTGATCAATTTGGAAAGATCATAAGTCCATATGTCCTTTATCAACAATTCTTTACTATAAAAAAAGATTCAAATGAAACCATTAGAACTTTTAATGCTATATTTCAAAAGATTTTGATAATAACTATAGCTCTTTATAGACCTATTGAGGCTTTAACTTTAGATATTTATAAGGATACTTTAGACCCATTAACTTCTATGTTTTTGAAAATATCTGTTAGAGTCATTAATATATTAGCTTTAGCCTATGTTGAAGCTATGGCAATTAATGAACAAATGCAACCCCAAGGTCAAATGGCATATGCCATTCCAAATATCAATCCTAATTTTTCTATACTGAATGTCATTCCTAATGTTAATAAGAACATGCCTACTTTAAATCAAACTCTAGTTTTAAACCAATTACCTTTGAGTCATGCTTATCTTAGCCAAACCCTAGGATTCTTAAATAATACTGCAAGTGGATTTCATCCACAAGATCAAAGAGCTATGGGGCCAACAATTGGAAGTAGTCCTTAAGTTCACAATTTAGAGGTACCTAAAAATGAAAATGACTCCATTTTAAAAATAGTCCAAAAGTTGAGTATTAATTTTCTTGAGACACAAAAGCAATTAGGTGACAATGGGGAACATTATGAGAGAAATTATTCTATTTAGGGGTTCAACAGACCCAAATCTTGGTTTCAAAACATCAATGATAACTATAACAATGAGATATATAAAATTATGAATGTGCCTGACATAAACACTTATGATGTGGCTTTGGCTAATTATTGTAGGGTTCATAATAATGTTACATGGTCATCTAGTTCTTATGAGACATCTACATATTTTTAAACAACTCTTATAGCAGAGAGTTATGATTTACAATTTCAAGATGAATATAAATTCAAAGATACTTCATAAGAGGGATCTACTATACCAATCATGCAGGAATATCCTATCCTTTTTGAATAAATAAAAGAAGTTGTAGCTAAGATGAAAGGAGTCCTGAAGATGTCATTGAAACACTAGCAAGCAAGGAAGATGAAGATGAAGCAAATGAAATCGATAAAAAACTTTCATATGATTCCATTAAAAGGTTAGAAATACGTGGTCAAAATGTTTCAAATGGTAATATTCTAAATGAATCTCATATCCTTTTTGTTAATTATGATGAAGATAACTTTTGGGATGACTTGGAGAGTTTTTGTGCAAATATTGATAGTCCATTCCCACTTCATGTGGAGATTGAGGAATGTTAAAAAGTACTCTTACAATTTTTATTCAAGGAGGTAATGATATTCTGGATATCCCAAATCAAGATGAGTTGGTGCCTAATGAAAACATCAATCCAAACATACCAGTTGAGTTTACAATATAACCATGGAAGGAAAATAAGACAAGGCATGATCAGTCTTTGAATGAAGTAGAGCTAGCTTTCTTGATGCAAGAAAGAATAATTTAGGAAGAAGATGATTAGATCTTGGATCCATATCTTCAATCCATGCACTTAAGAATGGAGGTGGGAATCCAAGTTGTATCATACATGATACACAAGCATAAAAGTGCTTCCATACATAAGAAGAGGCCATTGAATGGAAGCAATCATGTTTCAAGGTTTTGTAGTAGACTAAAGAACTTTGCATTTGATCTTGGAGGTAAGTTCTTTGTGAGGTTAGTGTATGGGTTTAGATTAATTCATTTCCTAATTATTTCCTTCCTGTACCTTGTTTGTAAGTAGTGCTTGTAAATATTTGTTTGCTTGCTATTTGTTTTGCTTTGTGTTTGGTGTGTTTTCTTGTTCTTTGCTTCTAAATAAGTCCTTTTGGATAACCTTTAGCTCAAAGTTCACCTAATTTCTCAAGAACTTCATAGTTTAGAAATTTAGGTATGTTTTCTTAGCATTGGTTGATCATGGATTATTAAAAGATGAGCTTAATGTTATAGTTTAGATAAACTAGTAAAGACTAATAAATAGGTTAATTGTTCTTTAAGATTCTAGACATTTTTCTAATCTAAGTTTGGCTCTAATAAGGATTGCACATATAGGGTGAAAGATTAGATTATTAGGACAAAGCCATGTTTGCATTTAAAAAAATATTAATTTCTTTAGACAAATTTTATAGCCAAGGATGATTGTCTGAATATCAAACATGTGACCAAATCCCAAAACTTGGCTAACCTAGTTCCGAACCTTTACTATAAAATAAAAAATGATTTAAAAAAATACAAAAATAAGAGCCTTATTATAAAATTCAAGAGGTTTTTAATAAAAGGTGATCTTGGTAATCTACATCAAGGCTATAGACACCTGATTGATAGTGGATTAAGGCTTTGAGTGGAGCCAAAGGTATCTTTGGCAGGGATATGGATGCTTGGTTGGTAGTAGAGCAATTCCCAAGCCTTCCCTATACAAATCATGGTTCTTAATGAACATCTAAAGATGATGTAAGTCAATGTTAATTTTTAAAGTCATGAATATAGAAGTCATTCTCTAAATCCTATAAAAATTAGTAAGTGGAATCAAAAGACACACACAACATGGATATGTCTTGATGTTTGATCCTAATCCTGCATGTTGAAGATTTGTTCTAACCATGAATTGATCTTAATAATGGTGCCTGATCAAGTGGAATAAGTAGCCTAGTTATTAGTCTATACCAAAGTCTTTGAATTCTAACATATTGTTATGTTTCCCCCAGAATTCACCATTTGTTAAGGTCAAAATACCCCCATTCTTAAAAATGGGGACCCTTATTTCAAATTATGCAAATTTGTGCTTTAAATTGAAAATTCATCTGATTAGAGTACCATTAAAGTATTTTACACATTATCTTTATTTAAAGATCATCCACACCATGGTTGGATTGGCATATTTACACATTATTCTAGTTTTGATCTTGTCTAAATTTACTAACATTAGATCTTTGTGTTTCAGGTTACATGTTTAATGGAGTCCCTTTTGAATAAACACCGTATAAGGTTTTGTTCTTTAGTGATTAATTAAACCTTTGATTAAGCTTTTGACCCTTAATGGTCTAATTGAATCTATGCATAAATCATGTAAAAACCCTAGTCTAATGTTTTAACCTAGGTCCCTTTTTGAATTAAGTTCAAATTTACATGGGAACAATTAATTAAACCATAGACTTAGCTTAATTTTTATCCTAAGGCTTAGTCATGTTTTTCAACACGACCCAACCTTAGTCTAAAAATATTATGCTTGGTCCCTTTATGTCCCATGGCCCCTTGGTCTATTTTATTTTTAGCATGATCTAACTAATGCAGGGTCCCTTATGTTTCACCAAAAACTTTAGGCTAAGTCAATTTTATTAATCGCAAGGTCCATTTTATTATGTCTTAAAACTTAGTTTAAAGACTTTAGCCTAAAAATTTATTCATATTTATTAATATAAATAAAAAACCTTAGTATAATACTTTAGATTATTTCCCAAGGTCTGACTTAATTATCCTCATTATCTGCAAGAACCAATCATGCCCAACCTAGTGGATCGAAATCTAATGATGCACATTTGCTGAGGTGAAGGTGATCGAATGGTGTATGAGCAATGTTGAAATGTCAAAATGTTATAAGATCAATTCAAGGGTGACATATGTCACCATCTCAGTGGGCAGTTCAAAGATCTAATGACACATGATAAAGTTAACATGTCAATAGACCTGCAGAGGGATCCAAGAATGATAAGTGGTACCTGTTGTCCCCCAAAAATATCACTCATTTTTGGGACAACCTATGAACTATTTTGGTTCAACAAACCAAAATTGTCTCTTCCTTTTTTGAAATTTGTTTTGAGCATTCAAATTCCTCATTTTTCAAGCTTCTCAAAAAATCTACGGACTCTGCAGGCTTGAATCTATGGACTCTGCAGGAAGAAAATCTACGGACTCTACAGGCCAAGTTCTACGGGCTTCACAGGTTGATTTCTACAAACTCTATAGGAAAGAATCAAGCTCTCAACACTTAGGTGATTTCAAGGTTGGTTTAATGACAAGGTTCAACCAAAATGTCCATTGGCAAGCTTCTAATCAAGGATTGAACCATTGAACCATTGAACCTTGAACAATTTTGGTTCAACAGGTTCAAAGGTTCGACGTCATCAGCAAGAGTTAAGCGCATTTGTCAAGGTTCAAATTTTAACAGCTTTAAGGTTCAACAGCTTCAAAACACTTATCAAAGAGAAGAAGGCTTGAACCATTGAACCATTGAACCACTTTAGTTTAAAGGTTCAATGGGTTCAATGGTTCAACAGGTTCAATGGCCATATGGTTTAATGTGTTTGGTTCAAGAGAAAAAAGGACTTAGCCACATAAAGGGATTGAACTGATTGAACCATTGAACCAAAGTTGGTTCAATCGGTAGGTTCAAGGGAGTACCCCATGACCAAAGGAATAAATACCCTTGCAGAGGGCATGCAACATTGGTTAAAGGGTCGAAGCGACTGACTCAAAAAATAAAATTCCTTTGGATTTGTTCAAAGGCCGAAAGGGAAAATTTCCTTTGGACTTTTTGTCTGAAGGAAATGACTAGGTAAAAGAGGCTGAAAGAATTATTTCAGAAGTATTTTACATGAGAAAATGACTAAGGCAAAAATCCTTCAGACATTTTATCCTAAGGAATTCACCAGAGAAGAGGGCCTGAAGAAAGCGAAGGAAAAGCCCGACTAAAGAGAAAAGCCCACAAAAAAATGCCTGATGAAAAAAGATAAAGTGTAGCAGAAGCCACCATGTGTCCATTATAAAGTAGAGCAGAAGCCACCATGTGTCATCTTCTGCAAGACCCTCAAAATCTTTCTAAAGCTTCTATAAGCTAAGTGGAATATGTCACGTGTCTTATTATGACTCAGTGGAACATGACAAGTGTTTGCATCTGTGTTCCCCTTTCAAAGTTGCTTGGGCAAGATGTGTCATGGATCCCATTTTTCATAAGTTTCTATTGAGTTTCATGACAGTGAAACTTGCCACTTGTCAAAGACGCAGAAAGGACCCCCTAAAGACTTAGACAAGAAGGGCTAGAAAGGACAAAGAAGCAACATGGATGATTCCAAAGGCAAGTTCAATTAAAGCGATGGTTCAACCAGAGAACAAAGAAGTGCTTAAGCAGTGAAGAGAGGAGTGAGACCAAAGGACCAAAAATATCTTCAAAAGAGTTATTTCTAGTAGGTGAAACAGTGGATCAAGTAGACTTCTGAGTGCACCAAATCAAGGATGCAAGCCTATTTTTATTTCTTAAAGTAATAGAAAATTAGATAGCTAAGCAGACATCAGGAAAAGGACCAGACAATCCATACTAAGAAGAGACATATTAGAGGAATGGACACACCATAGTTATGGCAATGCACTATTCCCAGCATGGTCCCTCCAGATGGAATTGAAGGCGCATTGAAGGCATTCAATTCGACATGGACATTTTTCATGAAAATAAGCACCCAAGTCTTTCTTGGAGCACTTTATATTGTAAACCCTTTTATTGTTACAAAGGAGATCTTTTGACCATAGAGTAAAACTCTGCCCAAATTGAAAGGCGAATACGGAGACTTTGAGCTCAAATTGTATTTCATATTATTTTATTTGAATGAGAAAGCAAGTGATTCACAGACTTTGTGTTGTATAGCTTGTATCATTTTAGGAGATTGTTCTTATGTCTATCTTCTGAATGTGTTCTTATTTATTCAATTTAACAAGTAGAGCTAGTGGAAGTGATAAGGAAGGTGTCCTGAAGCCAACTACTTTCAAACTTTGTGCTGCCATAGTTGTCTTTAGTGTGTGTTTATTTTTTGTTTCATAGTAAAGGACCTTGGGATGACTTTGTGCCCTCATTGTCCTTCGTATCTCACTCTTGGGCAGTCAAGGTGGAGACTTTATGCTACATCTTAGATTACTGGTTACTATGCCCTTGGCACTCTGTTACTTATCCTACTAGAAAGATTCTTATTGTTTGCAAGAATAAACACTTCTGAAAGAAGAAAAGTGCCTTCTATCGCTTTACCAGGATTTCTACTATCTAGGAAGGGATCTGGCTCTTGGCTGAATGTTACTTCTAAAAGAAGAGAAGTACCTTCACCAATCACCCAAGATTTATCCTCTGTTTGTTAGCATCATCTCTAAAAAAAGAGAGATGAATGGTTTATCCCACCCTTGTGTCTTACTTTCTGCTTATATATATAGTATATAGCCTCCGTATATTTAATAGGGAACCTCCCCTTGATGAGAGGAGAGATTTATCCCCTGTTGATGTAGTAAAATTGCACACCTGGATGACCAATCTCCCTATGCTTTGGTGATAGGAACTATCTTGCTCACCAGTTAGCTGGTCGACAAAATATTCACCCAATAGTTATTGGCGACTCTATTGGGGATGAACGTGCAGTCTAAAGCCTCAAGTTTAAGATTGAAGTAGTCCCTACCCTTATCCATTGTAGACTCTGGTGACTCCATTCTATGTCTTACCCATTATCATTATAGCCTTACCATTTTATTCCATCTCCATTATTTTATTTGGTCTGCAAAACTAGAGCTACTGGGAAAGAGTGCGCAAATTGAAGCCTCAAGCCTCAAGCTGAAGCAGGGCCAATTCTTTTCCATTTTTGTTTTGCAATTTGGCCACTCTACCTAGATTTGTTTTCCCTATTTTTCATAATTAAATCATGGAAGTTCAAGGCCCCTGGGGTAACTCATTTGGCCCACTCAACTTGACTCCACCTTTGCATGAACTTCCACGTAGCTCAAGAAAGAACTTCCCCAAATTATTTGGAGATGGGAGAGTTCATCTTGATGAACACATTTCAGCCTTCAACATAGCCTATGGTGTGATAGGGGTGGAATTTGAAGACGTGGTAGTCAGGCTTTTTGTGGAGACCCTACAAGGTGCTATTGCAGAGTGGTTCTAGCATCTGTAGGCTCGATCAGTGATAGACTAGAATACCATAAAAGCCAAGTTCAAAGCAAGGTTTAAGCCTGTAGAGGATGCCCATGCCTTGCTAGCCTAGCTCACCCAGATGAAAAAAGAGCCTCATGAGCGTATAAGGGATTTCATTGCCAAGTTTGACAACCTGAGAAATAGGATTCTTGTAATTGCTCAGCCAACATCTAAAAACCTCAAATGCTTCTTCATCAACTCATAGCTACCTAAAGTGAGTTTTATGTTGAGGCATGCTAACCACATAGACCTTGCTACTCCTCAAGACTTGGATACTGAGGTAAAAGATGACCTTATCTTGGTAGGAAAGATAAGGAGAGACCCTAATAAAGGTAAATACTCTTCATCTTCTGAATACTCGCCTACAGCCACCATTGACCCAATGGTGCAAAAGCTAGAAAATGAACTGCTAGCCTTGAAAAGACAAATGGCCCAAGTTATGTCTGCTCCTCCTAATTGGGATATGCTAAGGAGGACATTTCAGAATCTGGCATACCAAGGCAGTGCTGCCAGGAATCAAGGGCAGCCAAACCATCTTCCCCACAGAGGAACCTTGCCCTTGAAGCACCTCCAACCAACTCAGTAGTTGGATATCTCAAAACTAAACATGATTTCTCTTTCCAACTTAAGTTTGAGCAAGAAAATGATGTTGATCTCTTCATGGAGGATCAATAAGAATTAGCTGGTGACTCCCACATTAGTTTTTTGAATTACTAGGATGAACCCAGAAGTGAAGATGAAGCAGAAGGATCATATGCAATATTCACTTGGTCTAAGAATTAGTCAGCCCAACAAGCCGATAAAGAAAAGACAGAGGAGCGACCCCAACTAGCAATTTCAATTTCTAAGCAGATAACCCCTCTTCCTTTTTGGTCAAAGGACACAGTGATTGCCAAAAAGGTAAGTACATCAAACATTTATGCACCTTCTACTTCAAATTCATAGACCAGTCCTCCCCCTCCCAAAAACATAAAGGATGAACTCCCATCCACTCTTCCAAGTCTATTTCAGTCATCTGATATTATTGATCATGTCAAAAAATCCAAAATTTAAATGACTAAATTTGAATTCCTACAAGCCAATCTTGAGCAGTTAAACATTGGTGGAGAACTAAGTGTGGACCTATCTGAGGTAAAAATTATGGTCACCCAAACATCAGCCCCTGTATCTCAAATTCTATTTGAGCCTTCAGGTAGGGGTAATTACTTCTTGACCATAGAGGATGCTCATGTCTCAGCTGATGAAAGTCTCGTAGCTGGCAATACAAGATTTGATCCAAACAAGGCATCAAAAGAATTGGTAGGGCATAGTACAAATGAAGAAGGATATTCCATCTCCAATGAAGATAAATCTAATAGAAGATCAACTTCTAATGATGCTTCGATCTTAGAATCTGATGGCAGTGATTCTTCCACTAATGCTGGAGCCAAGATTGTGTTGATATCTCCTCAAGGAGATATTTTTCCTTCATGCAAGTTGTAGTTCAGCAACACCAACAACACAACTGGATGTGAATCTCTATTGCTCAGATTGAAGACTGCTCAAGATGAAGATATCAAACTCCTTCACACCAAAGGAGATGCTGAGCTGATGGTTTGTTAGGAGTTTGATGGGAACAATCAAATCATGTGCTGGGCTGAAACAGAAGAGCAACCAATTATGGTAATAGACCATGCTGCTGCACATCAAAATCATGAAAAGGAACTCTTTGCCAAGAGAGCAAATATTCATGGTTTTTAGATTAAAAGTCAAGTCTTGTTGTGGGGCAAGAGGAGAAAACCAAAGGGAGGACACAAAAAATTGGTTTCTTGATGGAGAGTTCCATTCACCCATCACCGATTTTGGTGAGAAAATGGCTTCTTACTGGTTTATCAGGATAGAGAGCCATTTTCACTACCTCTCAAGGGGCAGTATCTGAAGTACTTCAATTCTTGAAGTACCAGATAAGTTCACCTATACATATATATATATAGTCTTTAGTTCTATTTTGTGCTTTTCATTTTCATTTTTTGGAGCCTTTCTTTTTTGGGTAGCATGACTCCATAGCCCAATGGCATACTTCATGGCACTGGAGATTTTGGTTTCTACTCCCCTCAGTTGTTCCAAGTTTTCAACTAAAGGAAGTTCCCCAACTAGAGCCAGTTGTTGTCCCCCAAAAATATCACTCATTTTTGGGACAACCTATGAACTATTTTGGTTCAACAGACCAAAATTGTCTCTTCCTTTTTCAAAATTTATTCTAAGCATTCAAATTCCTCATTTTTCAAGTTTCTCAGAAAATCTACGAACTCTGCAGGCTTGAATCTATGGATTTTGCAGGCTTGAATCTACGGACTCTGTAGGAAGAAAATATATAGACTCTATAGGCCATGTTCTACAGATGTTGCAGGTTGATTTCTATGGACTCTATAGGAAAAAAGCAAGCTCTCAACACTTAGGCAATTTCAACGTTGGTTCAACGACAAGGTTCAACCAAAATGTCCATCGATAAGCTTTTAAGCAAGGATTGAACCATTGAACCATTGAACCGTTGAACCTTGAACCATTTTGGTTTAACAGGTTCAATGGGTTTAAAGGTTCGACATCATCAGCAAGAGTTAAGCACATTTGTCAAGGTTTAAAGTTTAACAACTGCACGGTTCAATGGCTTCAAAACACTTATCAAAGAGAAGAAGGCTTGAACCATTGAACCATTGAACCATTCAACCACTTTGGTTCAAAGGGTCAATGGGTTCAATGGTTCAACAGGTTCAATAGCCATATGGTTCAACGTGTTTAGTTCAAGAAAATAAAGAACTTAGCCACATAAAGGGATTGAACCGATTGAACCATTGAACCATTGAACCAAAGTTGGTTCAATCAATCAGTTCAATCGACAGGTTCAAGGGAGTGCCCCAGGGCTGAAGGAACAAATGCCCTTGCAGAGGGTAGGCAACATTGGTTTATGGGTCGAAGTAATTGACCAAAAAGATAGAATTCCTTCGAATTTGTTTAAAAGCCGACAGGGAACATTTCCTTCAAACTTTTTGTCTGAAGGAAATGACTAGGTAAAAGAGGCTAAAAGAATTGTTTTAGAAGTATTTTTAGCATGAAAATGACTAAGGAAAAAATCCTTCATTGTCCGAAGGAATTCACCCAGGAAGAGAGCCTGAAGAAAGCAAAGGAAAAGCCCGACTGAAGAGAAAATCCCATAGAAAAATACCTGATGGAAAAAGACAAAGTGCAGCGGAAGCCACCACATGTCCATTATAAAGCAAAGTGGAAGCTACCATGTGTCATCTTCCATAGGACCCTCAAAAGCTTTCTAAAGCTTCTATATGTTAAGTGGAATACATCATGTGTCCTGTTATGACTGAGTGAAATGTGACAAGTTTTTGCATCCACGTTCCCCTTTCAAAGTTGCTCAGGTAAAATGTGTTGTGGATCCCATTTTCTGTAAGTTTCTAATGAGTTTCATGACAGTAGAACTTGCCACTTGTCAAAGATGTAGAAAGGACCCCCCAAAGACTTAGACAAGAAGGGCTAGAAAGGAAAAAGAAGCAACATGGATAATTCCAAAGGCAAGTTCAATTAAAGTGATGGTTGAACCAGAGAGCAAAGAAGTGCTTAAGCAGTGAAGAGAGGAGCGAGACCAAAGGACCAGAAATATCTTCAAAAGAGTTATTTCTAGTAGGTGAAACAATGGATCAAGTAGACTGCTGAGCACACCAAATCAAGGATGCAAGCCTATTTTTCTTCCATAAAGTAATGGTGAATTAGACAGATACACAGACATCAATAAAAGGACAAGATAGTCCATACTAAGAAGAGACATATTAGAGGAATGGACACACCATAGTTATGGCAATGCACTATTCCCAACATGGTCCCTCTAGATGGAACTGAAGGCACATTGAAGGCATTCAATTCAGCATGGACCTTTTTCATGAAAACAAGCACCCAAGTCTTTCTTGGAGCGCTATATATTGTAAACTCTTTTATTGTTATAAAGGAGCTCTTTTGACCACAGAAGTAAAACTCTGCCCAAATTGAAAGGCGAATACTGAGACTTTGAGCTCATATTGTATTTCATATTATTTTATCTAAATGAGAAAGCAAGTGATTCACAAACTTTGTGCTATATATCTTATATCATTTTAGGAGATTGTTCTTATGTTTGTCTTCTAAATGTGTTCTTGTTTATTCAATTTAACAAGCAGAGCTAATGGAAGTGATAAGGAAGGTGTCCTGAAGCCAACTACTTTCAGACTTTGTGCTGCCATAGTTGTCTTTAGTGTGTTTTTATTTTTTGTTTCTATGTAAAGGACTTTGGGATGACTTTTTTCCCTCATTGTCCTTCATATCTCACTCTTGGGCAGTCAAGGTGGAGACTTTGTGCTACATATTAGATTGCTGGTTACTACGCCCTTGGCACCCTGTTACTTATCCTACTAGAAAGATTCTTGTTGTTTGCAAGAACAAGCACTTCTGAAAGAAGAGAAGTACCTTCTATTGCTTCACCAAGATTTCTACTATCCAAGAAGGGATTTGGCTCTTGGCTGAATGTTACTTCTGAAAGAAGAGAAGTACCTTCACCAATCACCTAGGATTTCTCCTCTATTTGTTAGCATCATCTCTAAAAAAAGAGAGATGGATGGTTTATCCCACCCATGTGTCTTACTTTCTGCTTATATATATAGTATATAGCCTCCATATATTTAATAGGGATCCTCCCCTTAGTGAGAGGAGAGATTTGTCCCTTGTTGATCTAGTAAAACTACACACCTAGATGACCAATCTCCCTATGCTGTGGTGATAGGAACTATTTTGCTCACCAGTTAGTTGGTTGACAAAATACTCACCCAGCAGTACCATCTTGGGTACCCAGGTGGTAGATCAATGGTTCATGAGCCCTTTCATAAGTCAATAAGTCAACAAGCCTATGAGTAAGCATGGAGATGATGCGTGTCATAATCTTAGCCCAAGGTTAAAGCTTAAATGGTATACAAAAATTGATAGTGTGTTGATCTATATAACCAAGATTTGATGGTGCAAAAATAAAGTTGAATTTTCAAAGAATTCAAGCCAAATGAGAAGTCACCACATGGAGAAAGGGAAATATCCTATTAAATACTAATTTTATAGAGTGTATAAAGCCCATAGATCTACCAAGTGGCATGATCTCGAATTCTAGGTACAAATATTGACCAATAACATTTGACTTGTCAGATATAGATCAATGGTGTGAGGTAAAGATAGAATTTTCAAAGGGCCTCGATCCAATGAAATAGTGACATGGGTATAAAGGAATAAACCTAATATATAGAGATCAACATAATGTGTTTGATCCATACTATCAAGATCAATGATGCAAGATCAATAGAGACTTTTCAAAGGTCTCAAAGCAAGTGAGAGGCTTTCACATGGTATGATAGTGCCCAAATAATGAAAAAAAAATAGATATCATGAGATGCTACCCCATGGCATAATATCGTGAGCTCAAAGATGAAGATAAACAACTTGAAATGAAAGATAATGCTAATGGACTTTAAAATAGATCAATGGTGTAAACTTGATTTGGCCTGAGAAAGCATGAGGTAAGGATATGTGTCTAAAGGTAACAACGATCACATTTTGAGATCAAATGGATAGCTCAACATGGAAATTGACACATAAACTTGACACATTAGACTTTAAGGTCCTATGGACCCAAAAATGCTTGAATTATAATTGTCTTGAACCAATGAAGACCATAAAAATGAACAAATGTGCCTTTGACTTAATTTGGTCAGTGAATGAGAGGCTGAAGGTGCAAAAGAGTCTCAAAGTTAATTAAGTTGACACATTATTTTATTTTAAATCAAAATACCCTATAAATTATTTCAAGGGAATATTTTATTTTGTAAAGGCATGAACAACATATAATGCACAATCATGTTAGGTTAGTCATAGTTAAATAGAGTCGTGAGTTATATCAACATTAGAAAAGAGATACTTATCTATGACACTTATCCAGTTGCATATTGACCCTTGTCTAGTTGTATGTTGACACTTGTCTAATTGCATGTTGAGAAGGAATGAACATCATATCTCATGAATTGTTTATATAAAGGAGGTATTGCCAATTGTAAAAGAAGGGGGCGTTCTTAGATCCAAAATTACTTTGTAAACTTGGAGCGAGCAATAAAAGCAAGGAATTATACAAAGTTTATCCAATATTTATCTGTGTGTTTGCTATCATGGCTGCTTGTTTAGTTATCTAGTTTGATATTCAGATTTTAATTATTTTTATGGATCCTAGATGTGCACATGTTAATGCAAAGTTGTCAATTTGGGCTTATGCTAGGTTGATTGAAAGTTCTTAGGTTTACTTTGATTTCTTTGCTCTTCTTGTATTTGGGCTAATGTTATTTGCTTGCAGGGGTAAAATTCTTAAAGTAAATCTTGATTTTATTTGCATTACCTTACCTCAGATATTTTCGTTATATACAGTAGGATTTGTGCCTATGTAATTTCATGCTATATATTGGTTTACTGCATGTCTTGATGAAATTTAAGCTCTGTCATAATATATAGATTGAAAACTAGAAACAGCTTTCTGCCCTACCCTTCCTTTTGTTTCTTTTTTGACCAGATCACTTTAGTTTAGCTTGTCATTGTAAATATACATGTTAGATTAGGGTTTTGGAGATCATTCATTGGACTTAGTTTAGATCATTTTAATCTTCACAAATATTTAGGACCATGTTTCTCCCAACAACCATTTACATTTTCATTTTCTAAAACAATCATTTATCTTGGCCGCTATTCCACCACGGATCTTGGAAAGATCACAACCGACATCCCATGTAATGGATTTTTAGGATCCAAAAATGAGAAGTGTTTCTTAAACAATATATATGTTGACCTAGTGATATACATTTAGGCATGAACACATACCTTTCCATAAAATTTTCTTGATCTAATACCACATGATGTAGAGAACACTACATACTCTGCTATATTCCACCTTAACACCTGTAACAAACTATACATGCATCCAATTTATTCAATCCCTTCTCTCTATGATCTCCTTCATTTTGACACCATACTCATTAATGATATGTTCAATAGGTTTCTTGTCTTATTTTTTTCTCTGACCTTAGGTTTCAAACATTTTACATTCATACTCATATCTCATTTAAGCTTAATCACATTCACCATTTGGAAACTCTGCCCATATAAACACACAATCTCTGCCTATAGCAACACATAGTTAAGTATAGAGGTACATACACATTCCAATCTAGTAAATAAAATTCAAAATATCTTAATGGATGTCCACACTCAGCTAATGACCAAATTTGATAAAGTTCCCATGGTGGAAATGACTACAAACATAATCACTTTATCTAAACCATTACTGCAGGGTTAATTGTCTACAGTTAAACTTGAGAGCATAAACTTGAGGTTTAAATGATTTAATAAAGAATTTTAAGATCTATGTATGTTTATACAGATCTGTAATGATCCTCCACACTTTCTCAAAACATTATAATTCTTCAGTCATACTTCTATTCATCATGTTATATATGTTTTTAAAGATAGACCACATAGTTACATAATATAGAGTCTTCAAATGTTTTTTATAGGATCTTTGGCCTCAAACAAAGTTTCCACAATCAAGGTCAATATTAGTCTATAAAATTTCCATTCTCCATTTAGCTTTAACATCTTTGTCTATGAATATCTCTATATCTCACCTTCATTCAAAATCTTTACACTACGATCGGTTATATGTAGTTCAACATAACACACACACAGGTTTCAATACTTGTTACCAAAGAAACGTGTTCAAAATAACTTATAAAATTATAACATATAAAAAAAATGTCTAAAAATGCTTGGCAATCTTGAATGGGTTTATATCAACAATGTACCATACGAATCGCTGAATGCCATCTCTAATGCATGAGCCTTCCCTCACAAGTAGATAACCAGAACTCTTATTTTCACAGTTAAGTCTTTATAAATCCATAGTGTGGTGTCTACAATGTTGTCTTCTTACCCAAATATATATGCAAAACATCTTAAGATACTTAATAACTCATTATATCAATTTATAATCATCATTTCATCTCAAATATTCATCAATAGAAATTTTCTTGAGACACATACCTTTACGCTAGTGTCTTTAAATAGGGAATGCAATAAATAAACATAGTTACAACAAGTAACACTTCACATAGGGTTTATAAAATTTGTATCAATGTTTCTCTACACATTTTCATTCTCTGACATAATGCAGACTATTGCTTTTGTCATAGTAATATGTCCTTAGGATACGAATCCACTTAACATCTCATATTTAAAAAATAGATTAACAGGAATTATAGGACTTAAATAAGGAATTTACAACAAAGTCATTGAAAATCCTTCAAAAAACAATCTTAGAATCTCCACAAAGGCATATCAAGCTTACCTCAACACATCAATTTTTTAAAACATATTTTCATTGCATCTTTTCATCCTTGAATATCTATATACAATCATCCTTCATGGCATTTATGGAAGAGATGACAAAGTCTGTTGCCTTTCCTGTTCCACAAAATAAAAACTATTATTTATTATTTTATTTGAGGTTTTTTTACATCATTATTTCTATTCTAACCCCTCATTCATGTTTTCTATTTGGAATGACTGGAATGATTCGAAAACATCAACAACTATCTATATAAAAAAGACTCTAAAAAATCATAACTAACTTTGTAACCACTTTGGTACATTAGAGAAGTACCAAAGATACTAACTTCTATCATAACCACTTAATGACTCATCATGTGAGGCATGTAGGTGTTTTTAACCCCTTATTTGAACCTAACCTTATAACACAAGTTGAGACCTATTCATATAAGAAGTAGATTTCTTACATTATACAACAAATTTGAAAATGCAAAAGAATGACTTTTGGTGGAAAAGTTTATTTCCACCATAATTCAATTTTTGACAAGTTTTAACACCTCAAAAATACTCCTATAGGCCTAACATGATCAAAACAACCTACAACAAACTACAAAACATGACATTTGACTTATATACACAATGTGGTAGTGATGCTCCTACATCATACTATAGAGAAGCAGAAAAATTTCCCATGAAAGTTATAATTGATGTTGACTTTGAGATCCTTTGCAGCATCCTTTTCCAAGTGCACATCCACCTGGGTCCCAAGGCCTATTTGATATACCTAGTCCTTTGTGATACTTGCTTATGTTGGATCTTCTTTTATTCACTTCTCTCTTGCTCTTCCTCTTGCTTTACTTCTTCAATCTATTCATGGGCCACTACTGCTCATTTTTTTGCCTCCAATAACCTACACATAAAACAAACATGTAAATTAAAATCACCTCCTACTTTCTCTCTTAGATTTCATCTTGTTCCTCTTCATATGCTTGATCTTTGCTTGCCAACTCTCCTTCTTCATCTTGACTCAATATTACTCTCAATTCTAACTCAACTGCCATGATGCTCTCTTGGTCTCCTCTAAGACTCAAATCCTCTGATCCTTTTATTATTTGCTTCCACAACTGATGTTCTTTTGCTATACACTCACCCACATTACCTTCATCTTCCACTGGTACTAAACAAATCACCTCAACCAACTACAACTTAGTCTTGTTAAGCACTCCAACTTGTGCTTCCTCTTCTTTCTCTACTACTGCACCTTCACATGTGTCAAACACCTCATTTGGTACTATTTTACCTTCTTTTCCTTTGACCAAAAAATTCATTAACCTCAATGTTCTTGCATACAATTCATCTTCCTCAATTCTCAAATCAACATATTCATCATAAAAAATATGTAAATGAATACCTGATAAATTTTGCTCTCCTCAAAACTTCCTTGACTAAATTATTCTTCCTTCACACTCATCATGAGGCATGGTGCTACTGCACATTATCTTTTGATTTATTTGCATAACATCTTATTTTGCATAGAAACCAAAATAAACATGTCATAGTGACCCATGGATGAAATGTGTTAGCAAAAAATGTCAAGGACATAGCATATCAAGTACCCTATATAATGTATAATCTTAGATAATAGGTATGTGTAAGTACATGTTTGAGCTCATACATGATAGTGTAAAGTGATCATTGAATGATATAACTTGTGTATAGCAATATTATAGAATATGGATGCCCCCAATGCTTTGATGATGTGAGTAAAGGGAAGGCCCAACACCATAAATGTATTATGTATCTATGTATGCATGTGTATGTGTATGTAGGAGTAAATTATATGGTATTCCTCAATATGGAACTAGCACATAGATTCCAATGAGCCAATAAAACATGTAGGTGTTGAAAGTGTTTTTAGATTTTTGAATGTTTTTTTTTGGTATTTTTGATGATGAGGAAATATAATCCTATGATGCCATCTAATGGATGGTCATAGATATATCCCCCCATTATGAACATTACAACCTCAATTTGGATCTTTTAAATTGTTTGCATCATGATTGTCTAGGTTGAAAAGGGACATAACATGTTCTTCCTCACATTTTGCATGTGTAGTAGAAGATGTAATGATATCATTAGAAATGCATATTAATTTGCCTTTATAAGGAAAATAAATACCTTATTTATTTTGGTCAATTTTTGCTTCCATTTGGTATAGCCAAAAACTTCTAAGTGTAAATGTATATGGAGATGTGGCAGGCATAACACAAACCCATGTTTGAATTACTTTAGGACAAAACATAATTGATATCATTATATTGTTAAAGGAGTCTTTCCAAGTGACTTTCTTTTACAAATATTTTAGTTTAAAAGCAAGCTACTAAAAATTATTTATGCTACAAGTGGTTTTGGTTTGTGTAAGATCAATATGGTTATGTCAACAATAAGCACCACTCATGTATAAGGAAATTATTAAATCTTAGTGTTGTGTATGTTTTTTGATTATGCATAATTGAGGATTTGGTATAGGATGAGGTCATTATATGGGCCCCATATTAAGAAATTTTTATAAAGCACACATATAAAGATTAGGAACACCACCTTTTTTCTTATGATGCTCCTTTGGTATTTTATCTCCCTCACTTATATAAGGGATAATACTTTGGTACTTAGAAGGAGAAAAAGTGGTTAAGGAACCCTTTGGTAATCGATATAACCAATTGTGAGCCTCAGTAGAGATGTTCATATGCAATACCTTTAATAGTAGTTTGTCATTATTTGTAGATTGATCAAAATAATGTACAAAATTTAGCATGTGCTCAAGTGGATTTCTATTGTGCCAAAACATAAGTATATGTGGTAATTCAAAATCATGTGGATAAGGATATCCAAGTGTAAATTATAAAAGAGGTTTACTATTGATTAAAGTAACATTTACACTAGCATTATGGAAATCTAGTTTCATTTGATGTATATAAACTTGTTTTTGAAGATTCCTAGTAGAGTTCATTATAGACATAATATAAACCATGCGAATGGTGGTATTTGAGACAAATGTTACCATTGAGTTGAAACCACACTTTCTTATGGATGTAGATATATGAGTATCATTATTATCATGGAAAACAAGTGGAAGTTTAGAATCCTTGAATTTTGGATGTTTTGGTAATGGTTCTTTCTCTTGATGTGAATCTGTGTGCGCCTCAATATGTGATACCTTCTTTGTACCTAGAGATGGATGATCCATTTTGCTTGACTCACCTATTTCATAAATGTGTATTATGTAGGAATGACTTTGGTTTTGGATTATATCTTGAAAATTTTGAAAGGTTTATCACTGGTAGGCATTGTGAATAAAGTCCCATCATGTATTAATTTTACACATCTATAAAGTGTAGGTGGGACAAATTCCATTAAATGTATCCAAGGTCTACCAAAAATTATATTATAATTGCATGATTGAGACATCCTTTGAAAAGTAGTTGCAATAATTTTGGGTCCCAATGTCACATCCAATGTAATTTAACCAACTGGAGGGATATGTAAAATATTAAACCCTTTCATATGCATAGTCAACTTTTGAATCAAATTGGTGCTAATAACCATGGTGGTTTAAAAATGATACTAAAAAAGTTTAGGTTTGATCCATTATCAATGATCACCCTTTTGATGCCCTTATTTTTTTGAATCTAGGAATTTGACTCAAGAGAGGATGGCTAGTATAGTGTTAGTTTCAAAATGAAAACACAATGAAAGAGACACACTAACTAGCATAACATCTCTAGACCTAAACACTAAGGAGAGATTAGTTATCAAACATGAATAAAACACACAACTAAAATGCAAAAAAAAACTCTCTTTTACCTTCCTTGGATGCTCCAAAATGCTTATTGTAGTGGCTTTCTCGGCTTGTGATCATGAAGTCCTTGGAAATTGAAGCTTGTCTACCTCCATATATCCTTGGCACCTTTGGCTTGTGGCTTGGCTTGGCTTGGAATCAATTTGGCATGGTAACACTAGTTTCTTGAAGCTTTTGGAACCATTTGCACATTATAACTTTGTATAATTCAATATTAAAATATATTTGAGCATAATAAATTTTCACCAAAATAGCTTAGAAATGATGTTCATGGCCTCTCTATTTAAATATTTTTGAGATTGATTAGAATCAACCTAAACCATCTATCTCATGATTGAGATGTGTTGCTAAGGATTAATCCAATTTTCCAAGTAAATTTGATAAATAGGCTCATCAATATTTAGGATAGAGGATAAATTAAGAGGCATGGAGAGCTTTGATGAGGCATGGGAGGCATGAATCCTGATATTTGTGACATTTATGGCCTAGGGATGTCTTCCCAAGAAATGAGGTCACCTGATGATGCAGATATTCAATATTCATTTCCAAAATAAGTTTTTTGACAATTTTCCATGGAATTATTAATTAGGCTCTAATTTGGATTAATTAGCTCTTAAGAATGATTAAGCACTTTGTGCACAAATTACTCAAATTGATCAAAATGTCTTGTTATTGGTCCAAAATTCAACTAGATTGCAATTATAAGTCACTATCAGATGCATTTGATTTGTTATCCCATTTAGGATGTTACCAAAAATAAATAACAAAGGCACATGTCTTGTGTAAAAGATTTGATAAGAAAGAGTAATCCAAAGCACCCAAGTGCAAAATTGACATTTTGACTCAAAATGATCTGATCAAAGTTAGCTAGCCCATAAATTGTACTACCCTATTTAGGGATACCCTAGCAAAAATCAGCACTTGAATATGTCAGTTTCACATCATTTAGCATGCTTTACTATTTTTAGGACAAATTATGTATTTTGGGTAGAAATTGGCCCAAAACCCTGGTTGAAGGTTATCGGTGGCCAATTTTAGGTGTCTATAGTTTTCCCCTATTTGGAAAGATGTTGAAAACCATAGGCAAAGCAATATCTTCTCAAATAATGAGAGATGGTCTATATGCCAAAAAGAAGATGATGGTTAAAGAACAAATCTCTAAATGGTTTTGGGAAGTCTATGATGATGCCCCCTCAAGGGAGTGGCCATGACATTTGTTGATAGATGGTTCCTAAAAAAGAAATAAGAAGAAAGGTGAAATTAATTTGTGGTTGAGATTAATCCAAATAAGAAAATGCTTGCATGCATTGATGTAAAAATGATGCTGATTTACCTAAAGGTGGTTGTAATTAGGAATAAAATTCAAAATAATTATTTGCCCATAGTTGGTTATAATCATTACATAGACCTGGATTGGCTAAAATTGATGGTACCCCAGTTAGGGATGATTAAAAAACATAACTCAAGGATATAACCTAGAATATAGATTAAAGATGAACAGGTGCAAAGTGATGAAAGAGATGGATAGAGGAATAAGATTGATCAGTGTGAATGATCTAGTTGTACCTACCAATGAGGAGATGCTCATCCTGATTAGCAATGATATAACTAGAATGGCCAATGGGTTAATTTGATCAAGGGTGAGATGGAAGGATTTACGAAGGTGCCAAGGAGAAACTTCTACAGCTCCATTGATTGTAGACCTTTTCGAAGCTAATTTTTTTTAGCATGTGATGGTAGGCTTCATGATAAAACACCATGAAGACTATCCTAAAATATGCACAAGGAATGACTCTCGATCTAATAAACACTCAAAAATAATACACCAATGATAAAAACCATGATGATAATATTAGCATATGAATATGGATAGAATCAAAAATAATGTGCACAAGGAATCACCCAATGAACACATATAGACTAAGTTAAGCCAATAGTGCTAAAATCAAACAAATAGGAAAGTGAAAAAATAAACAAACAACTTGAAATAAACAAACAAACAAAAAGCTTGAAAGCAAAAGTAAAAAAAAGCATCCTAACAATGACCATGCCCCAGTAAGGCAGATCAAGGATAACTGACTAGGTTTAGACAGGACAACTATTTTTGTATTTTTGAAATGTCATGAATGTTTTTGGAATTTTGAGGTATCTTAACTTGTTATAGAATGAAAAGATACCTTATCACAAAATGGATAGAACGTTTGGCTTAGGTTTCTTGTAAAACGGTGAGAGCATATGAAAAGGGGGATTAAGGTGACGTCAACATGAATTGAGCATGACCCACATAGTCCTAAAATGACCTCAAGTCATAGTAATTCTATCCACATAAAAGGTGAAGAAAAATCAACTAGGTCCAAACAATTTCTCAAATCTGACAAATGGCCAGTCAAATGAAAATAGTGATGGCAAGGTGATGCGATAATGCATGATAAACAAATGTTACCCCTATTTTGACCATAGGTTTGTATAACTAGGATACAATGGCATAGGTAAATGATACTAATTTGACTATAGGTGGTTATAATTAGTAGCAAGACTAGTGAAACACTGATTTGCCCATAGGCAGTTATAATTAGCCTTACATAAACAACCTTGATACATGATGGAAGATATCTTGCCAGATCAATTGTCACACTACTTTCATAGACTATCATTTAAACATTGACTAGATTAATTATTGAAACTTAATCAAAATACCCTCATGAAAGGTGCAATAAGAACCAAAAGAACCAAGATCAAAATAGGATTGGGTAAGATGATTAAAAACAAGCTTTGGTCTAGATAGGAATGAAATGGTAGGATGGTATGGTCTTGCTCTAGGATAATGATGGACTAGTAAATTTGATAAAATGGTAAGAGGGTTTTCCCCAAGTGATGGGGTGAATGGAAAGATCTATGATAATGGCAAATAGGCATATGTAACAATGGCAATGGCATGGCAATGAAATGGTATGGTACATGTTTTTGGCTTGGGTGTGGTTTTTGATTCTATTATTCCTACTGATGGGGAGATGCATGTCTTAATAAACAAATAACACAAAAAAAATACTTGATCATGTTAATTTTTATCCCACACCACATATAAATAGCTGATCTATCAAAACTAGCTTATAGATTTGGTTGTCAATAATTCTTTTGTGATCTTCATTGGTCATTGATTTTGATTCCTTCAAACGTCGAGACAAGGTATCTTTATAGCCTCTACAAAGGAAAGTGCGGCCATGGATGTTAAATAAAGATAAATAATAGATGGTAGGTCTGATTGTGAAATGGAATGGTAGATGATAATGGAATGTATAATAGTTAGGAAATAAATGAAGATTAGGACTTTCAGTCACATGTAATGTTGCTAATGCCAGATTCAACATATTTTTGGTTGTGGTGGGGCCAAAGAATTGTTCTCTCGATAGGACCATCAGAATTTTATATTGTTTGATCTTGAGAGTAGCTACCATCTAATTAGGTTGTAGATAGGAAGCTATTTTGATTTTATCTTTGATTTTATCTTCATCAAGCAGTGGAGAACTTTTGTGCTCAGCTATTGGTGTCTCAAAGAGATTTTCACCAATGAAGTTGTCTTGATTGTCCTGTAGCACCTTTGAGAAGGTTTCACTAAGGAATTATGACTTTTGAATTTGATTATCTTATAAGACTTTCAAAAAAGTTTTACTAGAAGATTCTGAGTTCTGACTTGATTTTTCTCGAGTGCCTCCAAAAAGGTTTCACTAGGAGAGTCTTCTTCTGCTATATGAATGTGGTCTTGGCCTCCTTTCTCTTCATCAACTGCTATGTCACCATGGATATAATTCAATAAAGTGTGATTTTGTCGATCCCAATCGACACATGTGGGAGATGGAATATCAATGATATGGCTATTTTGGTTGATGGTAATGGCTTGTGGAATGGGGAGAGGATGCATAATCCTCATAGAAGATTCTAGGATAAATTATGTCAAAGTTGAAGTACTCATCCTCAAAAACTATATAAGTATCATAAATGTATTCAAATTTATTTTCAAGGCATGCATAACCAACATTGTAATAGCCATGAACATATTCTTCTTCTAAATCTGATTCTAACTCAAGGGACTCTGAATTTGATGTCGAGACTGATGTTGATTCTAATTCTAATGCTAAATATAATGTTCATTTGATGGGTAATTTTTTACAATGATGTCTTGTTGAATGCTTAGTATTAGATAAGTAATAACCTATAATGGCATGATAGGCTCCACAAAGACTAGTTTGTCAAAGTGAAACTCCTCTAGGATGGGGAAAAGGTCAAGAGATAACTCCTTAGAGATTGAATTTTCAATAGGAGGCTCTTGAAAAATGGGCACATGGTCAAGGTAATGATTTCCCCAAAGGTAGTTATAATCATTAAGAAGTGACTCAAAAAATATTGGCTCATCAGAGTGAGACTCCTTGACAACTGGTATATGATCAATAGGTAATTCATCATAGGTTGACTTATAACAAATGGTTAATTAAATAGAAATATCTTAGATTGGTTGGTTCAATTGGCCTTAGTTTCTAATGAGTTGGAAGATACTAGTTTTGAGCATAGATTGGTCTTCAAATGATTGGATGGGTTGAGGTTTTGTTGGGATTGGTACTGGATGATGAATGACTTACGGTTGGATAATGGTAGGGCATTAGGGAGCATGATTGCTCACATGAGCTAAAGGACAAAATCTTGAGATGGTAATGATAGGGTGTTGTGGGGCTTGATTGATTGCATAAACCAAAGGACTAGGTCCTAGAATGATGAAAGGGTGTTGTGGAGCTTGATTTCTCGCACAAACTAAAGGACTAGGTATAGGAATGGTAATGGTATTCCTTGGATAGTGTGGAGCTTGAGAGATCATATGATCTAAAGGAGGGTTAGGGGTAGCTGATGATCAAATAGAAAAAGGACATCATGAAACTTGATTAATTGCACAAATAAAAGCATCTAAGTCTTTATCATAAATAATATCATCCCAGTCGTGAGTTAGTTCATAAGCTGGTTCTTGACTGTGTTCTACATATTGATTATTGTAAAGAAGGTATAGATTCATATCCCAAACAACATTATTTGTAGTTGGGTCTTCAAATTCCTCTTCATAAGCCTCTTCATACCAATCAAGGTCTTGAGCTAGATCGTAAGTTATTTCATGACTTTGTTCCCATGAATGATTAATATGAGGCAGATAGAAATCTGTCTCACAAACCATATTAGCAACATTGAGGTCTTGACTAAAGCCATAAAAGTAATTTTGTACAACCATTCTATCATAAGTTGGATTATAAGTGACTCCACCATAAGTGTAGCTAGACATATCTGCATAAATGATGAAAGCTCCAAAATAAAAAGGCTTAGAGTTCCACAAACTTTGAAAAACTATATCCAAAGGACAAATGGTTCAAGCTTAGTCTAACTTGGTCAACATGGTGGAGCTGTATCTCTAATGTGGTTTGAAAGTAGAGCTGTATCTTCAAAATGATTTGTGCTAAAACTTGACATAAAATAGTCTAACATCAAATGTCTAATGTCAAATGTTATATGCATGAAAGGTCAAGTGTCTAAATAAAAATTGGTATGTCAAAGGTCTAGGTCAAAGTGTTCCAAATAAGGTCTAAACTAGAAAAGGGAAAAGTTGAGTTACTAGGTCTTTTGTCCAAAAGTGGAGTTAAAAGCTAGGCTCAAACAAACAGGCATGATGTGATTTGATTTAATCTAACAAATTTGGAAACAATTTTGACATAGACCTGACACATGGAATCAAACATAAACATGATCAGTTGGTATAAGGCATAAGACAAAAGGCTCTTTGAGAAAGACTATGTTTTCCCAGATAAAGGCACGAACAATGATGAGGATAGGTGCTAAACAAACAAACCATCAATAGTTTTCAAATTTTGGTAATTAATTAACTGAAATTATGCAACCCAAAAGAGAAATATCTACATATCAATCCCATGAATTAAGGCCTAAATAGAAATCAATCAATGTTTGGATCCAAACTTAACAAGATCAATTGAAAAATCAACATTGAAAACTAGGATTTGACCAAACATGCTAGATAAGATTGGATAACATGATGACATAAAACAAAGGTCCAAATGGTATACATGACATGGTTTGAAACAAATAGTTTTGATACAATGGTAAAAAAGTCTTGAAACAATTTGAGGAGCCTAAAGACATAAGCATACTCAAATAATGTGGTCAATGTTATGATTCAAAAGACTCAAAGGCAAAATGGTTTGACATGATTTGGGTAGTATAACACTACCCTCTGTAACTCAAATGACATACACAAACAAATTTAGAAAAAAATTCAAGGCACAATTGTGGTGTAAAATGGCCAACATAACACCTCTTTAGACAAAAGAGTGACATATAGACAAATTTGTTTTGACATTGCTTTATGAACAAAAAATAAGTTTTAGACTCAAAACATACCAAGTAAAAACGATCAAAATACACTAAGTATAATCATCCAAATCCTATCAAGGGTATGGCAAAATGGGGTTGACTAAAACTATCAAGGTTTCGATCATTCTAGGGGAATAAATTTCACAATGACTTTCATGCCAAATAATGCAAAAGAAAAGCATGAAAATTGGTTGACCATGGCATTGGCTAGTTGTAAAAAGGTCTAGTCCTTTTTACAACCACTACATGCTATTGTTCGCTCAGTGTAGTACAATGTCCAAATGTAGATACATCCCATGTCTAACTCTAATTAGGAGCCAAATGAAGTCAATTCCAGGAGATGAAACCTCGGGTCAAAGCTTCCCTAAAGAACTCGTGAGAGGTAATGACATCCCCCTCGCAAGCCACGTTTGCATAAAAACAAAGAAAACATAAAAGTAGAAATAATTTAGGGTCATTTTCAAGATAACCTAAACTTTAATGAGTTTTTGGAGAGTGCTTTAGATGACATTCTTTCTAAGCCTTGGAGTAGGCTACTTGCAATAGGAATGGCACTTTTGATTCCAAGGGTTCCCTAAAGGGGACACATGGAAGAACATACATGCAACATTCCTCTTTTTACCAAACAAAATCTAATTAAACAATTACTACCTAAAAAAATTGACAAGTGTGTTCAATTTTAAGCCTAAATGAAAGATTTGGTGGTGTTCATTTGACCCCTTGGTATTAAGATTGTGAACTTTGAAAACATTCATCTAAGCATCTAAATTTTTCATTAAACACCAAAATAAAGCTCCTAATTGATTTTTAAGCATGCAAAAGGTGATCTAAACATGTTTTTAGCAAATGTCAATATTGCTCCTGTAATAAAAACATTAGCATGTCCTTTAGCTTTGAAGCTCTCTTAGCAATAAAATTTAGAAAAGGAGCTCTTGGGTCTGTGTTTTAAGAAAAACATAGTGATCGACATTAATTTATATAATTGATGACGGTTGTATTTTATAATCGATGTCAGTTATTTAATCGACATCAGTTATACCAATGTGACTGATGAAAGGTATACAACTGCTTTCAATTTTGCTAATCGACATCAGTTAAGTTATACAATTGATGTCGGTCTTACTAGTTAATGTTGATTATTATGTAAAATTGTGGCAAACAAAAATGACAAAATAAAGTTAGAAAATCAATTTACAAGAGTTTTCAGGGTCCAAATGAATATTTTAAAGTTGCAAAATGATCTTCTTCAAGTGTGAGATGTGTCTTGTCCCACCGGGCATGCCATATGTGAATCTAGGAATTTGATTCAAGAGAGGATGGTTAGTATAGTATTAGTTTCAAAATGAAAATAAAATGAAAGAGACACACTAACTAGCATAACATCTCTAGGCCTAGACACTAGGGAGAGCTTAGTTAACAAACATGAATAAAATACACAACTAAAATGTAAAAGAAACTCTCTTTTACCTTCCTTGGATGCTGTAAAATGCTTGTTGTAGTGGCTTGCTCAACTTGTGTTCATGAAGTCCTTGGCAATGGAATCTTGTCTACCTCCATCTCTCCTTAGCACCTTTGGCTTGTGGCTTGTCTTGGCTTGGAATCAATTTGGCATGGTAACACTAGTTGCTTGAAGCTTTTGGAACCATTTGTGCATTATAACTTTGTATAATCTAGTCTTAGAATATATTTGAGCATAATAACTTTGCACCAAAATAGCTTACAAATGATATTAATGTCCTCTCTATTTATAGATTTTTGAGATTGATCAGAATCAACCTGAACCATCCATCTTAGGATTGAGATGTGTGGCTAAGGATTAATCAAATTTTACAACTAAAATTCATAAATAAGCTAATCAATATTTGGGATAGAGGAGCAATTAAGAGGCATGGAGAGCTTTGATGAGGCATGGGAGGCATGAATCTTGATATTTGTGGCATTTATGGCCTAGGGATGTCTTCCCAAGAAATGAGGTCACCTGATGATGCAGATATTCAATATTTATTTCCAAAAATAAGTTTTCAACAAGTTTCCATGGAATTCTTAATTAGGCTCTAATTTGGATTAATTAGCTCTTAAGCATGATTAAGCACTTTGTGCAAAAATTACTCAAATTGATCATAATGTCTTGTTATTGGTCCAAAATTGTACTGGATTAGAATTAGAAGTCACTTTTAGATGCGTTAGATTTGTTATCCCATTTAGGATGTTACAAATAACAAATAATAAAGCACATGTCTTATGCAAAATATTTGATAGGAAAGAGCAATCCAAAGCACCCAGGTGCAAAATTGACATTTTGAATCAAAATGATCTGATCAAAGTTAGCTAGCCCATAAATTTTACTACCCCAATTAGGCATACCCTAGCCAAAATCGGCACTTGAATATGTCAGTTTCACATCATTTAGCATGCTTTACTATTTTTAGGCCAAATTGTGCATTTTGGGTAGACATTGGGCCAAAAGCCTGGTTGGAGGTTATCGGTGGCTAGTTTTAGGTGTCTAAAATTTTATATCATCACTTTTATGAATGAAGGTAACTTGTGATAAATAATATCTTTGGATGGTAAGTCAGTTGGATCAAAGGCAATAAGTTTGTCATTAATTTTGAGATCTTTTATGATATCTGCAAAAATAAGTAAGCTCACTATCAAATGGAACTTGAGTTTCATGTAATATCTCATATAGGATGTCATTATAAATAGTAGATTGTTTTAAGATCTCAAGTATTGAAATTTTATCATGTGTATTGCTCTATTTGGCATATTGGCATCTAGATACTAGATGTATGACATTGCAAGAGGAATTATGGAGAGATGTCAAATGTTTTTCTTTTTATAACACTCTCCCATTATGTGCATGGATTTTATTAATAACTTTGACAATATATGAAATTTATAAAACCATATTAAATATAATGTATTAGACCATGAAATAATTTATAGACGTGTTTATGGCAAACATGATTACAAGATTTATCAATCATGGATCAAAAATAAGAAAAGAAATCAGAAAACCCTAGCTAGCCAAGGATTTGATGTTTAAAGATGATGTAGAGAACATTGCATACTCTAGTATATTCTGCCTTAACACCTAAAACAAACTATACATGCATCAAATTTATTCAATCCCTTCTCTCTATGAAATCTTTTTTAGTTTTGACACCATACTCATTGATGATATGTTCACTAGATTTCTTGTATTATTTTATTATTTTATCTTAGGTTTCAAACATTTCCCATTCATACACATATCTCATTTATGCTTAATCACATTTACCATTTGAAAACTCTACCTATAGCAACACATAATATTTGCTTATAGCAGCACACAGTTGAGTATAGAGGTATAAAAACATTCCATTTTGGTAAATACACTTAAAAATCTCTTAATGGACATCCAAACTCAGCTAATGAACAAATTTGATAAAGTTCCCATGGTTAAAATGACTACAAATTAAATTTATTTATCTAAACCCTTTTTGCAGGTTTAATTGTCTATAGTCAAATCCAAGAGCATGAACTTGAGGTTAAAATGATGTACTAAAGACTTTTAAGATCTATGTAAGTTTCTACAGTCCTATAATGATCCTCCACATTTTATCAAAACATTATATTGCTTCATTCATACTTCTATTCTTCATATTATATACATTCTTATAGACATACCACATAGTTACATAATACAAAGTGCGCAAATATTTTTATAGGATATTTGGCCTTAGATAGAGTTTCCACACTTGATCAAGGTCAATATTAGTCTATAAAATTTAAATTATCCTTTTGGATTTAACATCTTTGTCTAAAAATATCTCTATATCTCACCTTCATTCAAAATATTTACACTACGACAGGTTAGATGCGGTTTAAGACATCACACATCCAGGTTTCAATACTTATTACCAAAGTAACATGTTCAAAATAGCTTAGAACCTTATAAAATATAAACAATGTCTAAAAATGCTTACGAATTCTAAATGGGTTTATATCAACAATGTACCATATGAATGGTTGAATTCCATCTCTACTACATGAGCCTTCTCTCACAAGTAGATAACCAAAACTCTTATTTTCATAGTCAATTCATTACAAACGCATAGTGTAGGGTCTGCATGTTGTGTTATTACCCAAATATCTATGGAAAACATCTTAAGATCCCTAAAAACTCATTATTTCAACTTATAATCATCATTCTGTCTCAAATATTCATCAATAAAAAATTTCCTTGAGACATACCTTTATGTCACTTTCTTTTAATAGGGAATGTAAGAAATAAACATAGTTACATCAAGTAACACTTCACACATGGTTTGTAAAATTTGTATCAATTTTTATCTACACATTTTAATTCTATGACATAATGTAGAATATTGCTTATGTCGTAGTAATACATCCTCGGGCTATGAATCCACTTAACATCTCAGATATAAAACACAGATTAACATGAATTATATGACTATAATAAATAATTTACAACAAAGTTATTGAAACTCCTTCAAACAATAATATTAGAATCTCCACAAAGGCATATTAAGCTTACCTCAACACATGAATTTGTTAAAACATATTTTCATTTCATCTTTTCATCCTTGAATATTAATATATAGTCATCCTTCATGGCATTTATGCAGGTGATGACAAAGTCTATTGCCTTTCCTATTCCACTAAACAAAAATTATTCTTTATTATTTTATTTGGGGTTTTGTTACATAATTATTTATATTATAACCCCTCATTCATGCTTTCTATCTAGAATGTCTGGAATGATTCAAAAACACCAACAACTATCTATATAAAAAAACTCTAAAATATCATAACTAACATTGTAACCACTTTGGTATGTTGGAGAAGTACCAAAACTACTAACTTATATCATAACCACTTAATGAATCATCATGTGAGGCATATGGGCATTGTTAACTCCTTATTTGAACCTAACCTTATAACACAACTTGAGACCTCTTGATACAAGAAGTAAATTTCTTACATTACACAATAAATTTGAAAATGCAAAGGAATGACTTTTGGCGAGAAAGTTCATTTTCACCATAATTCAATTTTTGACAAGTTTTAACACCTAAAAAATACTCCTAGAGGCCTAAAATGATCTAAACAACCTAAAATTAACTCCAAAACATGACATTTGACTTATAAACATAATGTGGTAGTGATGCTTCTGCATCAAAAGATTAGGTTCACCAAATGTTTAACCCTAATTTAGATATGGATCCTATTTTAGTGGTTAAGATTAAGGATATAGAGATGATATGGCACAAGGATGAATATTATATCTACAATAAGATAATGAATATGATAAACTTAGATGTACCATATGTTGAATTTACAAAGCTGAGATATGCTATTAATGGAAAGTATAACTATGCTAGATATACAAATAAAATAAAATAAAGTACTTATATATTTTTGATGCTAATATAATGTTAGATCTAGTATAAACAAGAAGTAGGTAAGAATATAGTTTTAAAATAGTTGTCAAAATTGGATTTGGTGCCTCTAACTCTCTAGATACTTATGTTAGCATAAGACAGTTACATTGATGCTAGTGTTTGATCTTGACACTAGTGTCCTATATACAATACTCACTAAAATAAGATGTGATCACTTGGTTGCTTCTAGGTTTGGATTTGACTTCACTCTAGTGCATTCAGATCTGGGTCTAGGACTATCACTCTTGGTGAAATTACAAAACCCTAGCCTTGCATCTTCAATATAACCCAGGTAAAAAATAGGTTATGGGCATACAGTATCGACCTGACATAAAATGACCCCATTTTCAAAGTATTGATTACATATCCATTACTCCATAAGAGGGCCTTAGACTCATGTAGTTATCCCCTACATGTTGGCTTTTGTGTGAATCAAGAAATACATAAAGCAAGTACAATAGTGATTTAGCTTGTAACTTGGAAAATATGACCTTATGACTACTCCTTTAGTAATTCATACCTATAGCTAGGCTATTATTTTGAATGATATCATAAGAAGGAAGAATAAGAAATATTTTGGTAACTTGAGTGATTCTTGGGTGCTCTTTTATTTTTATTTTAGGCTTCATAGGTGAGGAATGAATGAGGGTTGATATTATATTCATACCAATCCTATTACGAGATAACTCACATTAAAGCACTTAGGTCAACCATTGTAATACATTTAATTTGAAAATTAGATGACTTTAGGGAACTAGACACTTGAGTCAAGCTAGGATAGTAATGTTGACATTACTGTCTGGCCTAGACATTAGTGTCTAGGGAGAAAGAGAGCAAGCATAGGCTCATAACTTACAGAGGTGTAAGATAAATATATTTTAAGCTTTTTAGGCAAGATGGGATGTTTTTCCCATCAATATAAGGTTGGTAAAACTAAGATATAGGCCAAGGGGCATAAGATATAGTATATGTGAGACTTGTAGAATTAAGGCATGTGTACAATTAAGAGGATTAACTAGGATCATGACTAAAGTGATACATAATCACAAAATATCATCTACATAAAGCTTATCAAATACTGAAGCTTTAATAGATATTTAAATGGACTTTTACACTAAAATTTTGCATGCATGCCTATCTAACAACAATATATTATTTTAATAAAAAAAATTAAAGAAGGATAAAAATAACATAAAATACACATGCATATCATTCATTCAATCAACTTGAGGCATAAAGTCCTATAAATCCTTTTTGTATTGATTATTTAAGAGATTGTACATGCAAATTCTTGTCTTCCTATCTTGCAAGGATATCTTTCTCCTATCAAAGTATTTAAAAATGACCCAATAACTCTAGTTTATAACTTCTCGAGGTAGTTATAAAAATTTATTAGGGTTTTACAAGAAAATAGGACCTACAATGTGACTTTATGAAAAATAGAAAAAGTTCATTTATTATATTATCACTTTTATTGATAAAATAAAATAAATTATAAAATTAAAGTAACTTCATAAAATATAATGAATTTATAAAAATAAAATCAACTTTATTAAATGACACATGGTTGGGCAAAGTGGGACCCTTTCAAAATTGTGATTTTGTTTGCATGATCCAATTACTGGTAGAACAAAAGTGGGTTCTAAGATTCATTACCGATTGACACTATATCTATCCAAACAACAACAAAATTTCCTATCTTGGTCATATGAAAATGAACATGTTATGCCAGTACATGTCACATATTTGCATGTTTGTTCTTTGAGGCTTAAAGTTGATTGAAACACTAGAGTGCCCTTTTGATCTCTTCCAATTCCAAGAATTCTTGGGTTATGAAACAAATTCACAAACCATCTGCACTTCATAAATGAGCTCAAGAATGGGATGGTATTTAGTAAGATTATTTTTTAATTCTTCAAATAGGATTTAAAGTTTGTTGAACTTCATAATAGAGGAAACATTGAAACTTGAAGATGCAAAATATTCATTCTTGACCAACTCTAATAGTTATTCTTTGAGTTGCATTATGGAATTGACTTGATTCTCATCATAAAATATATCACAAGGGATTTATTAAATGAAATTTTAGATGTTTCATATAATTTAATTTCCTCTCTCCTTGATGCTATCAAGTTTCACTTTTGCATTCTTGAGCATCTATCTTTAGAAGTTGACAACATTGGACCACTTGGCATGAAGACCATGATCTTGACTATCAAGAATTCCATTAGCAATGAGTGAAGAGAAACACAATTAGATCATGTTGTGAGAATTTGGAAAGAATTATTCAATGAATGACATCTCCTGAGTGAAATTTGACTCAAATGCTATCAACACATTCAATCCTATTTGAATCTTGTCAAATATCCTCATGATGTAGTAGATCGCCTTCAATCCATGATTTTTATTATAGATACTAAAATCAAACACACCAATTATAGAGCTATCTCTTTAAATAGGGAAACCAAAATTATGCATATGTAGTAGATCACCTTCGATTTTACTTTTTCTCCATAATTTATTTGTGTCCATATTGAAGGAACTAGCTCTATAAGTGGCATGTTTGATTTTAGTATCTATATTTATACTATTGAATGGATTTTAAACATTTGAAGAACTTCATGATGTTTTAAATATAAATTTATTGCACACAGGTCTAATTATCAATGGTTATTATGGGAGTTTGAGTATTATGCTTTTTTGTTTCTAAACACAAGGGGAAAGGGTAGTTCAATCTTAGAAAATAAACATAAAATGAGAGGGAAGGGTAAGGTAGAGAAGGGAGCCTCTAGGTCTAAAATGAACTCAATGCATTGATCATCAAACCAAGTGACCTTGCCATAGTTATACCATTGTAGATTGAGTTTCACTAAAGTTATACCTCCAAAAACATAAAGTGGGAAGAGTCTGAGGAAACTCAGAGTCTGCCTCAAATACAAGCCATCACTAAATATGAGTAGTAGGAATTTATAATAAACTACACATAAACACCCTATGGTAATTTTTAGATTAACACACAAATTAATAACATGACTTTACCTTAATATTACTACAAAAGAGAAATGAGAGAAATCACATGGTGATTATTACAATATGACTTTGCCTTAACAAGTTGAAAAAGTTTTTAGATGACCCCTATATTACAATACAACTTTGGATTAATAGTAATACAAAAGGGAGATAAGATAACTCACACATTGATTATAATAGATAAGCACATAATAACCATAACACACATAAAGTAGTAAAGTATTAATCTAATAAACCTAGCATTGGCAAACATTCAAAAATGGAGATGAAAAAAATTGAGACACATAAAAAACCCTTTGCATAAAATAGGAAATGTATTTATTATAAAATTAAGTGATACTACAATAATCGATCTTGGCCAACTTTATAGTCTAGAGAAATGAAGGAAAAAGTAGGCAAAATCCTATCTATAATCTGACATTACTTCCAAGCAAGTTTTTAGTCGACCCATATATAATAATATGACCCTCTATTCATTATTTTTCCCATGTTCCCAATTTCTCTTAGCACTAGAATTATGTATGTATTTGTCAATAGATTGATGGAGGTATTAATACCAAAGAATATTGTACTGGATTCACAAGATTTTGAACATATGACACTAATTGAAAATTTTCCTCCTTCTATCATGTTGCTTGAGATTTGTACTTCTCCATGCATTGAATTATAACATTTTATGATTTTTATTTTTTTAATTTATCTCCCTCAATTGTATGTCTTCCCAATATTATTGAAGAAAGTTGATAGTCCTCAATTGACATGTTTTATTTATTTATATTGATAATGGGTGTCATAATCTCTACAAATATTATTATTTGTTTATTCATGGTGACTTTAGAAATCAATTTGGGCTTCTTCATAGGAGGAGTTGATAAGGATGAAATTTATTCAAAGTCAATAGTGATTAGTTTCAAAAATCTTTTTATTTTATTGATGAATTCATAAAACCATTATGATATGTTAGTGATAGGAGGATCACTCTGGATTGGTTAATGAACTTCAATTTGGGTTTGAACTAGAGGAGGTGATTGAACTAAAATATATACAAGTTGAGAAGGTTTTAATTATTGTGAGATTCTAAGTGAATCTTGAACTTTTATAATTAGGGCTTGATTATTTTCCATGGCCATGCATTACAAATTAATATCGGTAATCAATCCATGAGACTCAGGGTTAGCAGGAATAGGTGGATAAAAACTAGACTGTGATATTTTTAGAATGCTCATTCTTTCTCACTCGTCATCTATGTTTATCCGAATATTGGTACAATGTTGAGTAGCTAGTGGAATGATTTATTTTATCAATAGATTTTTGTTATCAATATCTTGTATGGTGTTGAACACCAGTGAAGGTCATTTATAAGATGTTCATGACCTTGTAAAAATAGGGACTTTCTATTTCAGAATAGTCTTGGATGATCCGTGACTTTGAGGTTAATTGTTTTCCACTATAGATCATTATTGTATCCTTTTTTGTATCCAAGAGAGAATACATTATTTGATATTTTGAGTTATATATTATATTGACATTACTTCTCTTCTAGACTAATCAATGATAGGAATATGCTTTGAAGCAGTCTTGTTGTAGGAAGGATCAACCAAGTTCTACTTATCATCCATGACTCCTTTAGGTAAAATTTTCAAATTAAAAATAATTATTTTCCTTAGATTCATTTTAGAATAATATCTAAGATGCACCTCATTATCATCTTTAAAATATAACCAATAGTCTTCAATTTGTGGTTGATTCTTGTACTTTTCTCACATAATGCCTTTAACGAATCCATTGATGTCAAATTCCCATCTTTTGATGATTGGGTGAAGGGTCACCATGACCATTTTAGTGTATATTAATTCAGATTTATGAGATGGACATTTATATTTCCTAATTGAAATTGGTAAAAGAACACCAGTCTTATGATTTTCTCCCAAGAAATGGTTTACTGATGCCAACTATCGACATAGTTCTATTAGAGTCAATTTTTCACTAATATACTTTGATAATTTATATGGAATACAATTGAATCTGCCAACTCTGATGTCGGAGAAGGTAAATAATTGCATAAACCAACTAACCCATTAGAAAATTGTATCCCTTTCTTGCATTGATAATCTCTTATTCAGATCATTTTAGAGTATCCTGATCAAGTGAAAGAGGAACACATCGTTGACTCACTTGAAATGTTTCATACTAGATTTGATCTTGAGCTAAGGATAAAAGTGATATACTTTGTTTGGTCCTAGATCCATAATCCTACTGGTAAATAGGCCTATGAATATTTTTGTTCTAGCTATATTATATACCAGGTACGAGGTCATGTAGAAATGACTTATTGTTCTCACATTCAATAGTTGTTTGTACATAATGTCACTTATTTATTTTGACCAATCAATAAATTATTTGACATGAAGGATAACACATATGAAATCATACATACATGATTGGAAGTAACCTTTAAATTGGATTCTAAACACTCAATTAAAGAGAGTGAGATGTCTACTACTTCTTGGCAAAATTTGGTTTTTGGTAATTTTTAAAGAAATATCTTAACATTTGCTTGATTAATGATCATATAATGTTGATTCATGAGTTTAGAACATTTAAGTACATCTGCATCTCATATATTTTGATAAGTATATTTGTTTATATCAATGTGTTCTTCATAATATGGGATTTAAAAAGGGTCTTCAATGTATATAAGACTGATCAAGTGAACTGGATTGTTGTTGGAATTAAACACTTCTTGAGTTTTAGCATTGTAGTGTTCTGCACATGCAATCATAAGTTCTATGCATTGTATTACAACATGAAATGTCATAAATTGAGGTGATATGCAATATTAAATTCACCTCATGATTATAGCTTTTCCCTTTAATCTGAGTCTATCACAGAATTATTACATATTTACATGTTTGAGGTTTATGTCCATGATGTGCTCATATTCTAACTCAAGTACAAAAACTAGAGTGATGCCTTGAAATCAATATTTTAATCTCAATCATGTTGATCTAAATATTATAAAAGATTAGGAACAATATAAATAAAGTGAAACAAATACAAACTACAAGCTTATTAAAGAAGGACGAGTTGAAGAAGAGGGAAAACAAGGTGTCAAGTCAAAATCTCCAAGTCCACCTTTTACAAAAACAAATTTTATGTAATCAAACATTTTTTTTATATAAAAATGACTTTACAGAAAATATCTTAGAAACTAGGTCGGATTTAAAAGATTTCCTTTACATATATTTTTGAGTAAAAATGAATATTAAAAAATCTCAAAAATTACAAGAACATTGGCATTTTAATTTAAGTATTTTAGCTTTCTTGATTTTATTGAAAATCATCTTTACCTTTCTTGATTTTCTTGAAATCACCTTGAAGTGGCTAAACCACTTTGACATTATTAAAACCACTTAATAAAAACTATTTTTGGAATTATTGAAAATTATCTTCAAATTCAAGAAATACATTGAACCTCTTCTTGCAACTATGAGTTAACACATATTTATTCAAAAATACTTTTTGCAAATTATTTTAAAACCTTCTTGGGAAAATTTAAACTAGGTTTTAAAAAAAAAAAATTATCTAGAGTTTTTTGAGATTGTCTTGGAGTTCTTTAACAACCACATTGGAGTTCTTGAAAATAATGTTGGAATTATGGAGGCTTATTTGAAAAGATTAAAAGATATACAACTTCTTAAAGCAATTTGATATTTAATTCAAGCTATTGAAGTGGATGACATACTTGGTATTTTGAAGCTTCTTAAAAATATGGATGCATGTATACTTTCTTGTGCTAAAAGCTCTTGAAGTAATCGTGTGGTCTCGAACAAGATTTTAGAACTATATACAACTTCCCCATGTATTTTTTCACTTATAATATTTATTTTTCTTATTCTATTTCTTATTCTTCTTCTATATATTCTACTTCTAGTTATTTTTTGAAATGACCAGTCAATGATTGTATTGTGACTGTTGCTTCTCTTTATGTGTTTTCCACTCACAAGAAATGAGAAACTTGATAATCGCTTATTATTTAATATTTTATATAAAAATTGTGCATGACATTATGGAGAAATGAATGCGGCAAATGGGAAAGGAAAGGCAACTTTTTACTTTTTCAACTTTTACCATCCATTTGGAAAACTTCTTCAAATACCTCAATTGTATGTATGTGGAAGAAATTACCACTTCTTCCATTTTGGAAAATTACTTCAAATGGTCCACACATTACATTTTTTCATGCATTTCCACCAAGTTTGGCCACTTGCATGTGTCAAATAAAATAATTTTTTATTTTATTTTAATTTTAATTTTATAAAATATTCTTTTTTAATAATATTAAATGGAAAATTAATTAAGACTCTTTTGTTCATTTATTGATTTTATTTTTTTATAAAATGAATAAACAAAATGTTTTAATAACCTCCATGAGACCAAGCAAAGGAGGGGAGTGAGAAGCATGAAAATGGAACATAGTTTAGGGAGTCAAGTGCCACAATAATGGGAACATTCGTTGCATTAGTGAAGAGAAGTGTCACAAAGGGAACCTGAGTGGTAATTATAATGTGATGATTTGACACATAATTAAATGGGTGCTATTAGTTGAGCACTAGGTTTCATTGGTATCAGTGTTAAATTGTACATTGCCATGATCATGTGCACATAATTTTTATCTAGAAACTACTCTTTGTGGGAATAAAAACATAAGTCCTAAGTGATCAATTGTGTCGATTAGGTCTCCAAATGGTGTTTCAAATGACCAGTGTGAAAATTTCATTATAGGTGTGCTAAAATTTCATACATGAATTTTTGAGTACAATAGTTGGCTTCAGGTGGGGACATACACTGCTCAAGGCATAGCTCAAACTCCAAAATATTTGGTTTTGTATATTAGGTGTCCCTTTTTATCCTTATTTGGAAAACTGACAGTCAATTCAACGATCTCAATTGTATGAGATATCAACATGCATTGCCAGGCTAAATCACTTGCCTTGTCCATTGTGTTATGGAAAAAATACGGCATAAAAAAAATGGGAAAGCAAAAGCAAGGAAAGGCAAAAAAGAATGAGAAAACAAAAAACAAAATCCTAAATTCACCTCTGTACATGGTTGGGGACCACCGACCACATTATTTCATTTGTAGTAATTCTTCAAATATTTCACATTGTAGGAAAATGGGAGATGTTTATCATCTCGATATGCTAGATAAAAATTATTTTCTCCACATAAATGTCTTATTCTGAGTGGACTCATCCATAGAGAGTCAAATTTATCATGATTCCCTTTTGGTTCTCTTTGCTTATCCCATAGGTGTATTATATCCCCAACTTGTAAATCTCTTTTCTTTGCCTTTTTTTGAAGAGAACTTCAATTTGAGATTGATGTTATTTAATTATGTTCAAAATCCATGTTCTATCTTCTTCGAGCTTGTTCAAATATGTAATTATCTTATCTAGTGAACTTTCAAAATTCATATTCTCAATGACTCTTTCTAACTATAGTGATGGCAATTCAAGTGTTATGGGAATCATTGAATCAATATCATACAATAATAGAAATGGAAACATACCAATGGCCTTTGTAGGTGTAATGTGTGTGCCCAAAACATGTTGTATAATTTTTTGTGCTAGTTCTTTTGATTTTCATCTACCAACTTATGGATGATGGTAACAATATTCTTATTACTTGATTATTCTTGGTTGTTTCCTTATAGGTGGTAATAAGAAGATTGAGATAAGGATATACCATAACCATAAGACAATCCAACCAATTCTGCATAATATAAATTAAACACATTATCAGTTACAATATTTTTATAGAATACCATATCTTACCAAGATGTTTTTCTTGATAAAATTACATACAACTTCATATGTTGTCTATTTGATTAAGATAGCCTCTACCCACTTGGTAAAATAGTATGTAGTGGTGATAACATAAGTATGTTTGGCACTTGAACTAGGGTTCACTGTTCTTAAAAAATCTAACCCCCATTATTAGAAAGGCTCTTTTATCACCACATGTTTGGGGGGAAAAGCCACAAACTTTGGTCATCCGATGAATTGCTAATAAGATTCACATTTTCTTATCCATTCATAAGAATATTTAAAAAATGTAGGCTAATAATAATAAGATCTTAAATTTTTAGATGTTATCACTAGAGTAGAAAAATTTCCACCATAGGCCTGATCGAGAAAATCTTCTAGAAGATTTTTCTATTTTTTATCAATGCAACTGAGAAAGAAGCCACCAATATTTTTTATTGAACAATGTGTCATTACAAAATACATATTTCTTGGCTTTCAATTTGATTTTTCTTCATTACTTAGCATCTATATGAGGTGGGCATTCTCTATATGTTAGAAATAAATTAATTTCTGAAAACCATTCATTTGTAGAATCCACAAATAAAACCAAAGGTGATTCTTATTTATTCTAATCATTTGAACTTGTTGAAGGAGTTTTTAGATTATTTTTATATTCTAATATAAGCTGACACAAAAAATTTCCATGAGCTAACTTGGTGGGTTTTCTCTCTAGGTCATAATATTGGACTTTTGTTACCAAGTTCCAAATATTGAACTTGGTTCTTGTTGAGTCAAAATAGACTTCATTGTTATATCTAGCACCATCATAATAGAGTGTGAATGAAGGATATAATACCTGAATTGTTTGACAACCTTCATAACATCATATGCATGTTTTTCCTCAAGAGAATATTTAAAATCATAATCTTTGAGTTTGCAACTCATGAAGTCAATCAATGACTCAATCCCTTCATTATTATTTTGAATTAGAATGGATGAAAGAGTATGGTTTTAGGAATAACAATAGATGATGAATTACTTCTTGAAATTTAGATAGACCAAGGTAAATGCATGTGCAATGTCATATTTAATATTTTCAAATTCTTATGTACCCTTTTTTACATTTAAATAGTGTTTTAATTTCATTATTTTAGCAATATGCCTAGTAAGTTCTACAAAATCATGAACAAATCTTCTTTAAAAGTTCAATTTCTAAAAAAATGAGTGTACACCTAGCTTACTGGTTGGCAAAGATAATTTTTGGATTGCTTCAACTCTTTTTAGGTCAATTTTTATTCCTTATTTTGAAATAATGTGCCTAAGGAGTTTCCATTTAGTCACCCAAAAATTGACTTCTTAGGGTTGAGAGAAATGTTGTGAAGATGAAAATTTTTGACCACTTTTTTGAGATGTTCATAGTGATATTTTTTTTGAAAATATTGTTAAATCATCAAGATATACCATAATTATTTTATTCTTTATATATTTGAAAGTGAGGTCCATGGATCTTGGAATGTAGCATCTGTGTTTATCATGTTGAATGACATTCTCTAATATGTGAACATACCTTAAGGATTTATTAATGCAATCTTGTGTTGATCTTCTCTATTGACTTCTATCTGGTGTATTCTAAGAAGCATTTTAACATGAAGAGCACTTTTGAACTTATAACTATTTGTAGAGCCTGATCCATAATGGGTAGGGGATAGTTATCTTTTAAGGATGCCTAGTTTAAATCCTATAAATCTACATGTATCTTGATTTATCCATTCTTATTACGATCTGGTACAATATTAACAACCAATGTTGAATGCTGAATAAGAAAGATAATTCAATAAATTTTTTTTTTGAATTTATTCAAAAATTATCCCTACTATTTTTGGATTATATTGTCTCTTTTCTACTTGAAAGGCTTAGCATTAGGCTTGAGTGGAATTGCATGTTGCATTTCCTTTGATGAAAAATATTTTGGGTTTGTGTACGACTACATGAGAATATCAATATGTTTGTGAATAAAAGTGACAAATTTATTCTCTCTTCAATTGACCAACATTTTCCAATGTTTGTTAATCTACGATATTCTTCAAAACTGATGTTCACCTTTTCATAATATTCTAAATTGAGAGAATATTTATGCATTTTATTTTTGATAAACCTATCATGTTTGTCAAAGAGTTATTCTAAAGAAATTAAACCTCTAGAAATCTTGTTTCCTTTAAGTTTAATTACTCCATATTATTCCTTAGCAATGCCTTCCTTCTAAGTTTGTGTTGAAGATTCTTTATATGATGATTCATTACCCTCAAAATATAGGTTTCTAAAAATATTGTCTTTTTCAACAAAAATGATAATTTGTTGGCCTCTATTAAAAACTTGCTAGTTTTATGATTTGTTCGATATATTGGGCCTATATAACAATTCAATTGTTTAATTTTATTTTCCAATATCTTCATGGAGGATTAAAAAATAATAGACACTATGAGGGCATCTACTATGGCATTACTTTATCTTGGGATAGTTTTTATAGAAAAGGCTTCAAAATATTCTATATTATTTCAAAATTTGTTTCTATAGTGCTTGAAGGAGTCATTTTTCACCTGATATTTTCCATTTATCTATTTGAAAACTAATTTTGCATCTCCCAAAACTTTCAAATTCCTAATTTACATTTCTTCAAAAACATACAGACTAAATAATAAATCTTCATAATCGGTAGTGTTGTTGGTGCACTCAAATTGAAACTTCTATAAGGAAAAATTTACTTGTTTGGAGATTTAAAATGATTCCTACTCCTACATTGGTTGAAGAAAAACTTCTATCAAATTTGAGCATCCATATATCATTAGGATAACTTTCCATCACTTTGAGCATTTTTAAATCCTCCCCTATCATGAGTAGACAATTATCTCTTACATATACATATAGAATTTATACTCTAAGGCCATATAATTTTTATACAATATATTTATTCTTAAACGCAGGTTCTAAGCATTGCTTGAATCCTTTGATAGGGATCATGGCATGAGAAATATCTAGCTAAATTTCACCATCGAATTATTTACAAAAATTTATTCCAAACAAGATGCCATAAGTGGCTAGAATTTATTCTACCATATAGTCATTTGATCATTTTCTAGGGAAAAGAGGCTAGGGAAACCCAAGCATATTTGATTTGACCAATTAAAGGTACTTGCTTTGCTTTCATGGAGTAAAAATGGCCAAAATTATTTATGAAGGTCAAACTAAGAGCATGTGTAACATTATTAGGAATCACGTTATCATAATCTCAAGTATCAATGATACAAATGCTTACTTTACATCCCTTGAGGAAAATGGAAATATATAAGGGTTCAAATTTATTGGATTTGGATGTGACAACTGTCATGTAGTTTATTGGATTAGAAAATGATGGAGTTGTTGATATCCCTTTGTCATTTGTCTTTTTCATGTTAATATTTTAACCTTTGATGAATTCCACTAGCATAACTAACTATAGGGTTTGACTTCAGATACTCAATTTGAGACATTTAGATTTTGGTTTTATTTATATGTTTAGTTATATCAAAATCAAGCAAGCTAGTAGAACAATAAATTTCAATGGATTGAGAAATGTTCACATTATTGTTACCTTTTGGATAAGTGGAGGCAAATATTTTAGGAGATTCACATTTCTGATCCATTGGTTGCTTGCCTTTCATTTGTATCAATGAAATAGTTCCTTATGGAAGAATGATTTTTGGGGTTTCTTATTGTTATTTATCATCTTGTTGTTTTTTATGATTTTGAGTTTAGGTGAAGACTACAAATGATTTTCTATTCATATCTCTAATAGTATCATCATAGTGATATTTACCTGAATAATATTCTAGGATTGCATTAATGGAATCACCACTAGATTCTTCGATCCCAAACTATTGAAGATCCAAAATTTGTGTTTCAATTTCTTTTTCTATTTATTCATATCTAAAATTATCTTCTATTTCCAGAACAACATTCATGAGAGTATTTGTATTTAGATTAAGAGGTTCCTCTATAGATTTTTTTTATTAACGAGTTTGCAATCGAGGATGATTCCATTGAAAAGACACATAATTTCTTCTAGGAATGTCTTGATAAGGAGTAAGACATTTTTTAGGTATTTGTTCTTTAGTGTTGTTATGTCATTAGCCATTTTCTATATAAGTTATTTAGTAAAATATTGGTTTGAATTATGTATTTTAACTTTTGAAAGTTATTTAATTAGTTTTAAAGGCATTATCATGTCATCTTATACATTAATGGCTAACATTTTAGTGTATCCAAATTAACTAATCTGGGCCTTCTTAATAAATAATTCACTTTTGGTAATTATGAGTTTATAAAGAAATACTTTTGATTTTCTTCTTATTAAGTAGCTTATTGAATTTGGTGACAAAAGCTCACATGGGTTCATGGAATTCTTTTTTCATTTGAGTAAGTTATGCAAGCAATGCATGCATGTGTTCTACTAGTTTGAATGTGATTTCAAACTTAGTTTTCATGTTATCCCAATTGATGATGGAGCTTGCAGGGAGTAGTATCACCAATCAACTTATCTATTTTGAAGAGTTTCTATGAATAATATGATTATGATGTCTTCATTGTTAAGGTGTGGAGCCTAAAAGCTTCACCTAAGGAGCGTTTTGTAGTTTACAAGTTTACACAGTCATCGGCGTCGGTCAGGAGCGATCGACATCGGTCAGGAGGAGTTCAAGAGATGCTGGCATTGGTAGGGATCATCCGACGTCAGTCACAGGCAAGCAGGTAGGAACTGATGTCGGTTACCTGTGCATCTAGAAACCTATTTTTGAGGATAGAACTGAGTGTTTGCATGATGGGATTAAGTCATAGTCTCAAGTCTGCATCTCTATCTTTAGTAAGACTATTTTAGAGCCCTTGTTTAAGAGGCATAACTATTGGTTGTAAATGCATGCTCAAATTTCTTAATTCTATATGTAGGATTAGATCTTCTTAGCTTATTGTATTGGTATGAGAGTGTTGAACAGTACAAGATATTGTAAGATAGACAATTCAAGGTGTGAATTGTGATTGTACTTGAGAGAGAGAGAGCTCTTGAGGGAAAGAGATCTAGAGAGAGATCTGTACATCTGAGAGAGGTGTGGAAGAAAAGGAGTTTCTTCAATTGTATTCCTTCTGTAAAGAGTTTAATACAAGTTTTCAGGGTGGTTTCTTGTATCTCTTATTGTTTGTTATTATCTGATTCTAGTTACTTATCATTCTGATTTAATTCCACGTTTATTGCTTTCATAAGTGTAATCAAATTGTTGGTTGATACCCAACAAGTGGTATCAGAGCTCAGGTTCACTAACAGGTGGTTCAGGTCTGTGTAGTGTGTATTGATTACAGGTTATTCACAGGGGTTTTTGTAAGAATTTCTGTTTGAGTGGGAGAAGCAATGGCAGAAGAAAGTAAACTGAGAATGGAGAAGTTTAATGGCAAAAATTATCAACATTGGAGAATGCAAATAGAGGACTATCTATATCAGAAAGATCTATACTTACCATTAGGTGGGATTGCAAAGAAGCCCACAGACATGGATGATGAAGAATGGGAAGTTCTTGATAGAAAGGCTCTGAGGTCTATAAGACTGAGTCTGGCATCTACTGTGATATCTAATTTATCACAGGCAAAGTCTACGGTAGAGTTAATGACTACTTTAGCAAATTTGTATGAAAAACCCTCAGCTTCTAATAAGGTATATCTTATGAAGCAGTTATTTAATTTGCATGTGAATGAAGGTGGATCTGTGTCTACTCATCTAAATGATTTCCATGGAATTGTAAATCAATTAAGTTCAGGCAATATAGTGTTTGATGATGAAATTAAAGCTCTTTTAATATTATGTTCTTTGCCTGAAAGCTGGCATAGCTTAGTTATGGCAGTTAGTAATACTGCATCTGCTTCAAACATTTTAAAAGTAGAGGATGTTGTTAGTGTTATCTTGAATGAGGAAATTCATAGGAAAAGCACAAAGGAAACATCAGGGAATGCTTTAAGTTTTGAGAGCAGGGGAAGGCAAAAAGAGAAGAGCAAGAGGAGATCAAGGTCTAAGTCAAAGGTGAGAGGTAGATCCAAATCCAGAAATGGCAGGAAGCCATAATGCTAGAATTGTGGAAAGATTGGGCACATAAGCATAGATTGCTGGTCGAAGCCTAAGGAGGACAATCAACACAAAAGAAAGGAAGAAGCAAAGGTTGCAGGTATTGCACAAGATGCTTTAATATTCTCTTTGCATAATAATATAGACTATTGGGTGTTAGATTCTGGTGCATCTTTTCATGCTACCCCTAATAGAGAATATTTTAGTGACTATATCCATGGAGATTTTGGAATAGTGTATTTAGGGGATGATGAGCCTTGTAAAATTATTGGCAAAGGTAAAGTGCAGCTGAAAATGTAGAATGGCAACACATGGGTGTTGAGAGATGTTATGCATGTTCTCAGCTTGAAGAAGAATTTGATTTCTGCAGGAAAGTTAGGGGATGAGGGTTGTACAGTAACTCTCACAGCTGAATCTTGGAAGGTGACCAAGGGTGCACTTGTTATGGCCAGAGGTAAGAGAGTAGGTACTCTCTATTTATGTAATTATGTTACTAACAATTTTCTTTCTGTATTATCTACTTCAGATGTGGATGCTAAGTTGTGGCACTCAAGGCTTGGCCACATGATTGAGAAGGGAATGTCAATTCTTAAGTCAAAAGGTATGCTTTCAGATTTGAAAAGCATAGATCTGGATTTTTGTGAGCACTGTGTTTTTGGCAAATAGAAGAGAGTGAGTTTTCTCAAGACTGGGTCAACAAAGAAGAAGCATAAGTTACAGCTTGTTCACACAAACGTGTGGGGACCGGCTCAGGTTGCTTCTATTGGAGGATCACAGTACTATGTTTCGTTCATAGATGATGTTACAAGAAAGGTATGGGTCTATTGTATTAAGAAGAAATATGATGTATTTGAGACTTTTAAGATTTGGAAAGCTATGGTTGAGAATGAAATAGGCAGAAGATTGAAGTTCCTGAGTGGTGGTGAGTTTTGCAGCTATAAGTTCAACTGGTATTGTTATATGCATGGAATCCATAGGCAAAGGACGGTTCCAAGGACACCTCAGTGAAATGGAGTTGCTAAAAGGATGAACAGAACAATTATGGAGCGTGCAAGATGTATGAGATTGCATGCTGGCTTGCCTTTAGAGTTTTGGGCAGAAGCTGTTGATACTGTAGTGTACGTAATTAACAAAGGGCCCTCTACAGCTCTGGATGGTGGAATTCTAGAAGAGGCATGGATAGGTAAAAAGGTAGATCTCTCATTCCTCAAAGTTTTTGGTTGTGAATCCTTTGTGTACGTTGATAAAAAAAATAGAAAGAAGCTGGATGCTAAGTCTATGAGGTGCACGTTTATTGGCTATGGCTCTGATGATTTTAGATTCAGGTTTTGGAATCTAGGAACTAACAAGATAATTAGGAGTTGTGATGTTGTTTTCAATGAAAAAGTGATGTATAATGATCAGCTGAAGAAGCTAAATCAATTTGGGCAGAGCAATGGTGAATTGGATGAGGTGACGGTCCAAAATGAGCTCGTGAGAAAAAGAAATAATCACTTGCAGGAAAACACAGAGACTGACGTCGGCCAAGCAGGAATCGATGTCGATAGAATAGAAACTAATGTCGATTGTACAGAGACTAGCGTCGGCCAGGTAGGAACTGATGTTGGTAAGGTAGAACCGATGTCGGCCAGTTATAGGCCTAGAAGTGATCGAGGTTGGTCACTGTCAGAGAATTTGGGCAGACAGCGTGTTGTGAATGAGTCTCAAATGCCCATTAGGAGGTTAGAAAGGGTAAGTAAACCTCCAATTCGATATTTTCCTTCATTATTCTATTTATTGCTTACTAATGGTGGAGAACCAGAGAGTTTTGAAAAAGCAATACAGGTGGAGTCCAAGAATCAGTGGGAGCATGGCATGGTTGAGGAAATAGAGTCCTTGAGAGAGAACCAAACATGGGATTTGGTTGAGTTGCCAGTAGGTAAGAAGACACTGAAGAACAGATGGACCTATAGATTGAAGGAAGGTGAGAATGGATAGATGAGATATAAGGCCAGGTTGGTAGTGAAAGGATTTGCATAAAATTCAGGTATTGACTTTGGTGAGATTTTTTCTCCTGTTGTTAAAATGACTTCTATACAAACTGTACTGTCTTTAGTTGCTATTGAGGATTTGCATCTTGAGCAGCTTGATGTTAAGACAACGTTTCTTCATGGAGATTTGGATGAAGAAATATATATGGAACAACCAGAAGGATTTGAGGTCAAAGGTAAGGAGAAGCTAGTGTGCAGATTGAAGAAAAGCTTATATGGCCTCAAGCAAGCTCCTAGACAGTGGTATTTGAGATTTGACAGGTTTATGACTAAGCATGGCTACAATAGGTGTCAATTTGACCATTATGTGTATTTTAAGAGATTGAATAATGGTAGATATATTATTTTGTTGTTGTATGTAGATGATATGCTGATTGCAGGATCACACATGCAGGATATCTCTGAGCTTAAGGTGAAATTAGCTCAAACATTTGCCATGAAGGATTTGGGAGCAGCAAAGAAAATCCTTGGCATGAGCATTAAGAGAGACAAGAAAAATCATAGGTTGATTTTGTCTCAAGAGGATTATGTGAACAAGGTGTTGAAACGGTTCAACATGCATGATGTAAAACCGGTAAGCACACCTTTGGCTGGACATTTTAAGTTGGGTAAAGAATAATGTCCTAATTCACATGATGAGGTAGAGTACATGAGTAGAGTTCCATATTCTTCCACAGTAGGGAGTTTAATGTATGCAATCGTGTGTACTAGACTGGATATTGCCCAAGTAGTGGGAGTTGTAAGTAAGTATATGGCCAATCCAAGGAAGGAGCACTGGAAAGCAGTTCAGTGGATCCTTAGATATCTGAGAGGAACCAGCAGTAGGCATTTGTGCTATGGAGGTTCAGATACTTCTCTACATGGTTATGTAGATTTAGATATGGCAGGTGATTTGGATGGCAGAAGAAGCACCACATGATATATTTTCACTGTTGGTGGAATAGCGGTTAGCTGAATATCAAAGTTGCAAAAGGTTGTTGCCTTGTCAACTACAGAAGCAGAGTATATTGCAGTCACAGAGGCTAGCAAAGAGATGATATGGATGACACGGTTCATGGAAGAGTTAGGAAAGGAGCAAGAGAGTTGTAGATTGTATAGTGACAGTCAGAGTGCAATTCATTTGGCTAAGAATTCAGCCTTTCACTCAAGAACCAAGCACATAAAGCTAAGGTACCACTTCATAAGATAGGTATTGGAGGATGGTGAGCTGAAGCTGGAGAAGATCCATACAGATAAGAATCCTGTGGATATGTTAACCAAGCCAGTTATAAAGGAGAAGTTGAATCTTCATTCAACTTCTGTTGGTCTTCATAATTGAGTTGAAGATGGAGGAGCTAGAAGATGTTGCTGTACAGGTACTGGTGCAGCTGTTTATCTCCAAGTGGGAGATTGTTAAGGTGTGGAGCCTAAAAACTTCACCTAAGGAGTGTTTTGCAGTTTATAGGTTTACACAGTCATCGGTGTCGGTCAGGAGCGACCGACATTGGTCAGGAGCGACTGACATCGGTCAGGAGCAGTTTAAGAGATGCTGGCGTTGGCAGGGATCAGTCGACGTCAGTCACAAGAAAGCAGGTAGGAACCGATGTCAGTTACCTGTGCATTTAAAAACCTATTTCCGAGGACAAAACTAAGTGTTTGCATGATGGGATTAAGTCACAGTCTTAAGTTCGTATCTCTATCTTTAGTAAGACTGTTTTAGAGCCCTTGTTTAAGAGGCATAACTATTGGTTGTAAATGCATGCTCAAGTTTCTTAATTCTATATGTAGGATTAGATCTTCTTAGCTTATTGTATTGGTATGAGAGTGTTGAACAGTACAAGATATTGTAAGATAGACAATTCAAGGTGTGAATTGTGATTGTGCTTGAGAGAGAGAGAGCTCTTGAGGGAAAGAGATCTAGAGAGAGATCTGTACATCTGAGAGAGGTGTGGAAGAAAAGGAGTTTCTTCAATTGTATTCCTTCTGTAAAGAGTTTAATACAAGTTTTCAGGGTGGTTTCTTGTATCTCTTATTGTTTGCTATTATATGATTCTAGTTACTTATCATTCTGATTTAATTTCACGTTTATTGCTTTCATAAGTGTAATCAAATTGTTGGTTGATCCCCAACATTCATATTATACCCCTATGTTGGAAATATTGTCATTTATGTCAAAGGTTTAGTATTATTGGTGATAAAGGCCCCATTGCATTTAATATTTTTTATCTTGGTTAATATGAGTTAATATAATTTAATATTAAAGAATATATTTTTGGTTGCATATGAGACAAAAGAAGGGCCCATGGAGAAGTCGAAGAGCCACGGGATAAAGACAAAAGAAGGATGGGATGCATTTTCCCATGAAGAGTCATTTTTGGGAATACCAAGAGTCACCAAGTGAAGACAAAAGAGTAAGGGCAAATTTCTCATGAAGGGACACTTTAAGGAATACGAAAAGTCACCAAAGATAAAGAAAAAAGTGGGAAGGACATTTTTGATCATGAAGGGTCACCACATGACTTTTGAAATGCTTGGATATGAAGGGTCATCCAAGATTCGCACCATTTTTCATGAGAATTGAAAGGTCACAAAGGGGGAAGGCCAAAGGTCATTTGGAAAGCTATAAATAAAGGCTTGAGAAGCCATTTGTAATATGAGTGTGAGAGGTTAATTTTGATATTGTATTATCTAGCTTAGAAGAGCAAAGGCGAGAGAGAGGAAAGAGATGTTGTATTGAACTATCATTTGTTGATTTAGCAACATTGAGAGATAGGTGTGTGGTATACACAAAGTGGTTGATGCTAATGTGGGTTGGTGCTCACGAATGATAGCTGGGATGGTGCTTGGCAAAGGGGTTTGAATCTCCTGTGGATTGGTGCTCACGAATTGAAGCTGAGGTTTGTACTTGGCAAAGGGGTATGGTGCTCTTGTGGGATTGTTCTCACGAATATATTTGAGATTGATTCTCTATGGTTTTTCCCACATTGGGTTTCCACATTATATCTGGTGTCTCTCTATCTTGTGTGGATGTTTATTGTTTGAGTTTTATTGCATATCTTTAAAGTTTGATTAAGTGGAATTTGTTTAAAGGAAAGATTTATAAGATATATAATATACTAATTCATCCCCCCTCTTAGTATATTCTGTGCTTAAAAATTGGTATTAGAGCAGGTTCCGTTTAGAAAAAATTTACAGCTTGAAGGTAGATCAGGAAAGCACAAGATGGCCATACATAAAGGTGCCTCTACAAGCAAAATAATAGTTGATCAAGAAGAAGAAGAGCATGAAGCCAAAGTAAGGAGAACTCTTGTGTGCCTTAGAAGAGTTGAAAATTGTTGAAAAGAAAAATTGAAGATTAAAGCATCAAATCGAGAAAAATGACAAGGAGTCAAAGGAGATAATTGAAGATCTGATGGCACAGTTGGAAATATCAAGAAAAGAATGTGAAAGGTATGTTATTTAAATTGCATCTTTAAAAGAAGAGATTGAGAAAGCAGTCAATATTAAAATAGTCAATGATTCAAAATTTGAGAATAGCACTAATATGCTGAATAAGATATTAGAAAGCCAAAAGGCAATATCAAATAAGACAGGTATTAGTTTTTAAAAGAAGAAGAGCTATGTTGAAGCTCTTACAAATAAAGAAACAAGAAGGGAAGGAATGGATAATATAAATGACAAAGAAGGCTGGAAGGAACAAAGCTATAAATGGCAATCAGGTCAGAGATTCACAAACAGGTCCTATTTTTATGGTTACTATTTTTATTATAATGGATATGGTCATAAGAAATTAGAATGTAGAAAAAGAGCTAACAATCTCAAAAATAAGGAAAAGGAAGGTCATGTAGAGTCAAGCAGAAGCTATAACTCTTTTGCTCCTCTATCAAGCTTTGATGAAGAGACCATAATTTGTTACAAGTGTAACAACTTCAGACACATAGCTCAGTATTGTAAAAGAAGCGTGTTCAAGTTAGTCAAGAAGGACTAGAGTTTCGGGGCTCCATTCATCAAGAAAAAGGTTCAGACGTGGTAGAAGAAACAATATGAAGGTTCTATGTTGGTCTAGACAGCTCTGCATGCAAGAAATGAAGAAAATCCATGGTTTATTGATAGCGGATGTTCGAGGCACATGACAAGAGACAAGAGCAAGTTCATAACCCTGAAAAAGATCAATGGTGGCACAGTGAAATTTGGGGACAATACTACTACCAAAATTGTTGGAAAAGGTACACTAAGTTTAGATAATGGTAGAACTAAAACTGAAAATATTTTATATGTAGAAGGTCTTAAGCATAATCTTTTGAATGTAAGTCAAATGTGTGATCAGGGGCACACACTAAAGTTTTATGTAGAAGGTTGTGAAATTAGAAGAAAAGATTCAGATGTATTAACTGCAGATGCTCAGAGAACAGGTAATAACTTATATATGCTATCAGACATCAAAGGTCAAAAATGTTGTTTGAGTTAGATTGAAGAAAGTTGGCTATGGCACAGGAGAATGGGGCACATAAATTTTGACAATCTTGTCAAAATTTTCAAAAAACAAGCAGTTAGGAATCTTCCAACGATCACAAAGCCATCTAACACCCTTTGTGGACCTTTTCAGCATGGGAAGCAGGCTAGAAGGCGGTTCAAAACAAAAGAGTACTCTACCACTCAGATGCTAGAGCTTGTTCACACTGATCTATGTGAACCTATGAGGACTCAAAGTACTCAAGGTGATAAATATTTCATGTTGCTTATTGATGAATTTTCACATATGACTTGGATAATGTTTTTAAAGAAAAAATCAGAAGCTTTTAGATAGTTCAAAGCATTCAAAGCATTAGTTGAGAATGAAACTAATTTGAAGATTAAGTGTCTAAGATCAGATTGAGGAGGAGAATTCATGTCAGATCAATTTATTGATTTTTGTGAAGATCATGGAATAAAGAGACAGTATTCAACAGCAAGAACTCCACAACAAAATGGAGTAGTTGAACAGAAAAATAAAACAGTTCAAGAGATGACGAGGACAATGTTAAATGAATCCAAGATAGCAAATAAATATTGGAGAGAGGCAGTTGGTACAGTAGTGCATATTCAAAATAGATTTCTATTAAGAGTCAACAATGGCAAAACTCCTTATGAGCTATGGAAAGACAAACCAACAATAGTTGATTATTTCAGAGTTTTTGGTAGCAAATGCTTCATAAAGAGAACCGATGAAAAACTTGGTAAGTTTGAATCCAGAGCAGATGAAGGTATATTTCTTGGTTATTCTTGCAAAAGTAAAGCTTATAAGTTTTATAACAAAAGAACCAAGAAAATTGTTGAAAGTGCAAGTGTCAGGATAGAAGAAGATAGAACATAAAAGATCAGTGATCCAATAGACATTCATGAAATCATTGAAGAGGAAGGCTTTGAAGAATCAGATAAAGATGAGGAAAAGGAGAAAAAGGGCACCAAGACTCCATCCAAATATGTTTGAAAAAATCATAATGAAAGTGACATCATCGGGGATATAAAAGAAGGAATTCACACCAGAAGAATGATGGTAAGTGAATCTGAACAAGTTAATTTCTCTTTGTTATCTAAAATTCAGCCTAGAAATTTTTCAAAATCCAGACATGATGAGTATTGGGTTAAGGCTATGGATGAAGAATTAGATCAGATAGAAAAGAATGATACTTGGAAATTAGTGCCTAGACCAAAAGATCATAATGTGACAGGAACAAAATGGGTTTATAGAAATAAGCTGAATGAAAATGGAGAAGTAACCAGAAATAAAGCAAGATTAGTATGTAAAGGATATGCTCAGATTGAGGGAATATATTTTGAAGAAACTTTTGCACCAGTAGCAAGGTTAGAGGCTATTAGAATGTTTCTTGCATATGCAATATTTAAAAATTTCAAAGTATTTCAGATGGATGTCAAATCTGCCTTCCTAAATGGTAATCTTGAAGAAGAGGTCTACATTGAACAGCCTGAGGGGTTTATTCTCTCGAATATTAGTAATCATGTATGCAAATTGAAGAAAGCATTGTATGGATTAAAACAAGCTCCCAGAGCTTGGTATGCAAGACTTGATAAGTACCTGCAAGATCAAGGATTCAAGAGAGGATTTGCTGATAGTAATCTTTACATCAAAATAGAAGGTGAGCATTAATTGATTGTTGTGGTTTATGCTGATGATATCATTTTTGGAGGAAATATTGAAAAGATGACAAAATAATTTTCTGATAGAATGCAAAAAGAATTTGAGATGTCTATGCTTGGAGAATTATCACTTTTCTTAGGATTACAAATATTTCAATCAAATAAAGGAATTTTTATATCTCAAAGTAAATATACAAAGGAAATGTTGAAGAAATTTGGTTTTGAGAATTGTGTACCAGTTGGCACACCTATATGTATAGGAAATAAGGTGAGCAAGGATGAAGATTCACTTGTTACAGATCAATCTTTGTATAGATCTATGAGTGGTAGTCTTTTATATTTGAAAGCATCAAGACCAGACATCATGCATGTAGTAGGTATGGTTGCAAGATATCACTCATCTCCAAGAGATAGTCATGTTCAGTTGGTGAAAATAATATTTAGATATATCAAAGGTACATTGGATTATGGATTATGGTATCTCACAGGTAAAGATTTCACTTTAGTTGCTTATACATATTCAGATTGGGTAGGCTGCTTAGATGACAGAAAGAGTACAAGTGGAGGAGCTTTCTTCCTTGGTGATAGCTTAGTATCATGGCTAAGCAAGAAGCAGAACTCAGTATCACTTTCTACAGTTAAAGCAGAATATATTGCAATAGTATTGTGTTGTACTCAAGTGCTTTGGATGAAGCAAACTTTGGAAGATATCAAGGTAAAGTATGATGAACCTATTTCCATTTTTTGTGATAACACAAGTGCCATAAATATTTTAAAAAATCTAGTGATGCATTCAAGAACAAAACATATTCCCATTAGATATCACTTTTTGAGAGAGCAGGTTGTAGATCAATAGGTTAAGTTGGAATATATTAGTACTACAGAGCAAATTGTAGATATTTTCACAAAGGCACTACCAAAAGACACATTTTAGTATCTATGAGAGAAGTTGGGAGTAACTTCCCTTATTTTCTGCCATTGAGGTTCATCATCAAGTGAGGGGGAGCTAAGTGTTAGCTCTAGGTAGGCCCTTTGCCATTGATGTCAAAGGGGGAGAATAACAAGTACAGGTATAGGTGCAGAAAATAGGTATAGGTTGCTACAGTAATGGGGAGTTATTTTATGCTTTCAGATGACAGTATGTGCAGGTGACAGGATGTGGCAGTTTCAAGATTGAGGTTGCCATCAATGACAAAGGGGGTGATTGTTGGAAATATTGTCATTGATGTCAAAGGTTTAGTATTATTGGTGATAAAGGCCCCATTGCATTTAATATTATTTATCTTGGTTAATATGAGTTAATATTAACAAATATATTTTTGGTTGCATATGAGACAAAAGAAGGGCCCATGGAGAAGTTGAAGAGCCACGGGATAAAGACAAAAGAAGGATGGGACAATTTTTCCATGAAGAGTCATTTTTGGGAATAGCAAGAGTCACCAAGTGAAGACAAAAGAGTAAGGGTGAAATTCTCATGAAGGGACACTTTAAGGAATATGAAAAGTCACCAAAGATAAAGACAAAAGTGGGAAGGACGTTTTTGATCATGAAGGGTCACCACATGACTTTTGAAATGCTTGGATATGAAGGGTCATCCAAGATTCACACCATTTTTCATGAGAATTGAAAGGTCACAAAGGGGGAAGGCCAAAGGTCATTTGGAAAGCTATAAATAAAGGCTTGAGAAGCCATTTGTAATATGAGTGTGAGAGGTTAATTTTGATATTGTATTATCTAGCTTAGAAGAGCAAAGGTGAGAGAGAGGAAAGAGATGTTGTATTGAACTATCATTTGTTGATTTAGCAACATTGAGAGATAGGTGTGTGGTATGCACAAAGTGGTTGATGCTCATGTGGGTTGGTGCTCACAAATGATAGCTGGGATGGTGCTCGACAAAGGGGTTTGAAGCTCCTATGGGTTGGTGTTCACAAATTGAAGCTGAGGTTTGTACTTGGCAAAGGGGTATGGTGCTCCTATGGGGTTATTCTCACGAATATATTTGAGATTGATTCTCTATGGTTTTTCTCACATTGGGTTTCCACATTATATTTGGTGTCTCTCTCTATCTTGTGTGGATGTTTATTGTTTGAGTTTTATTGCATATATTTAATGTTTGATTAAGTGGAATCTGGTTAAAGGAAAGATTTATAAGATATATAATATACTGATTCACCCCCCCTCTCAGTATATTCCGTGCTTAACACCCTAATAATCCACATGCTACAACTAAAGTTGTAATATATTCATTTGAATGATTTTTACCATTGTCTAAAAAATTTGGAAGATTATTTTGTGAACCTTTTGTAAGTTTGTGTAATTGCCCAAGAGCTAATGGTCCGATTGCATCACGCAATGGTACTACCATGGTTTTAAAAAATAATTTCAAAGGAAGAAAATCCCCTAAGATTAGGGTAAATTTTAAAATCCCTTATATGAAATCTCCTTATATTGTGTTGGTGAATTTATAGATGTTTGTTTCAAAGTCATGTCAATTGTGTATAGGTGTGTTAGTGAATCCAAGGGGAGGAGAGGTGCAGTAATCATTTTTTATTTTCTATAAAATTGGATGGTTGTACCATGAAAATTAATATATTCAATACCAATCAATTGTATTGTGTAATGACTAGTGTAAACAATAGCTAGTTGTATGCTCCAACCGGTTAGTTACATGATGAAACCAATCAACTTGTGTACCAATAAGCTACATTTTGGCATGTGGTTGTAGCACAAACTAGAGGCTACCATGTATCCATAAATGCTTATATATATGAGTATTGACCTCATTTTTTATACTTTTTCAAATGTGTCTTATCTCATAGCATTAAAAATTATTTAACTATAACATCGACAACTATGGCATGACTTCTATAACTATGACATCCAAAAAAATAACTTACATTCCTATTTATTCTTTGAGGTTTACAATATATACTCCCAAGTATGGAATTATTTTAAACATTGGGAGATTTGACCCAAAAAAATGATTTACATTCTAATTTTTAGGTGACTAGGTTCTATGTACCAGTCCTCCAAAATCACTAAAAGCAAATTCCCAAAAATTGAATATTCATGAATTAATGAATATTCACCACTAAATTTTACCCTACCTGAGAGGACAAGAGCTTGAATTATTATTGAACCACATTTTAGTTATTTTATTTTTCTAGGATGGGATGGAAGACTAACTAATCTTTTGATTTTAGTTTTTTTTGTCAAGATCTAGCTTAAAACCAAAAGTTTGTTGCAAATGATATAAGGGTTTTGTGCTACCTTGAAATTTACTTGCTTTAGTAAATCATCTTTCTACCAATTTTGAAGGAACACTAATATTTTTGAGGTGTAAGTTAAATTTGGAGTGATCTCTAAGTTGGTTTTCTTTGTCATACTCTTAATGTAGCTATTGATTTATCTCTTTGTGTTAAAATTACATGATCTTCCTCTTCTTCTAATACATCAATAATTCTTCGAAACTATGTTTCACTAATTTTATTATCCCATTTAAATGATTGTAAGTTTAAATAAATGTATTCTTATGTTCCATTCAACCAATTAAGATTTGGTTGAAGTATTGGAGCCTAAACTATTAGAATGGTTATGAAAATAATTTATTATTTTAGAAGATATTTGGGAAGCCACATGAACAACGCTTCTCACTTGTCTCCTTGAAATAATTTCAATGTTTATTCGAATAATAACAATATGACCTTATTTTATATTAATTATTACAGTGATAATATTAAATTGGTGTAGCTTGTTCTATTATCCTAGGTGAGCAATCAGATACTTGAAGCAATATCTTCTTCAATGACTTATATCTAATTAATACTAGGTTGGTGATCAGGATCTTAATTTAAGGTAATAGTCATATTCACACTTACTGTTTAGTTTGTGGGTTTTTTTAAGAGCTCTATGAGTTCTCCTACACTCAAGAATCCTTTTTGATCTTTCTACATGATCTAGTTATTGATTCAATATAGTCAAAATGATATGAAATTGAATGACACTAACTTCATGACACTTCAAACACACTATATGATATCAGAGTTGATATTTGACAATATAGGTTGATCCCACTCAATCTCTGGTTATTGGATTGGCCCTCAATTTTTTGGAAGAGTCATGTGGGAAAATTTCCAAATGTGGGTCACATGAAAAGCATAAGAATGTGCCCCATGGTAAGCACAAAAAAATGTTGGTTGAATAATTTGCTAAGAATAAAAAGTAGGGATTTTTGGTCAAAATATTTATTAAAATCAAATACACAACTAAAAAAGTAAATTATTTATAGTAAAATGTTTTTTTTTTTGGGGGTTCATACTTTTAACTTGAAAGCATAAGAAGGTGAGAATAATGAAAGATGAAGGAAAGGTGATAAGGGAAAGAGAAAATAAATAAGTAGCATAGAGGGATTGGGATTATCTTAGTTGATTAAACATATAAAATGACCACAAACACCTGAGATTGAAGCTTTCAAAGAAGGAAACCTTTATCATTCAAATAAGATAGGAAAAACATATCTTAGACATGAATAAGGTACATACACCAAATAAATTGAATGACTTAAAATACATGCAACAACTTTGTATTTACTTATGAAAATAACTATCAATTTTTTTTTCAATTTCACCAAGGCTTCTCAAATAATTTTTTTTTAACACAAATTTAAATGGAATTCTACATTAAAGTTTTGCATGCATGATTATCTATCAATAATATAGTAGTTTAATAAATTGAAAGAAGAAGGATCAAAATAGAATAACATACACATGCATATCATTCATTTGAGTAAACTTGAGGCACAAAGTCATACAAAACCATTTTATATTGATTCTTCAAGAGGTTTTACATGCAACTTCTTGGCTTCTTATCTTACCAAAATCTCTTTCTCCTATCAAAAGTCCTTCAAAATGTCCTAATAACTCCTTTTTATAACTCCTCAAGGTAGTTATAAAAGCTAGTTAAGGTTTTACAAGAAAGTGGGACCTATAAAGTGATTTTATAAAAAATAAAAAAAGTTCATTTATCACATCATCACTTTTATTGATAAAATAAAACACTTTGTAAAAATAAATTAACTTTATAAAATAAAATAAACTTTATTAAATGACCCATGGTTGGATAAAGTGGGACACTTTCTAAATTGTGATTTTGTTTGGATAATCCATTTATCGGTGGAAAAAATGGGCTCTAGGCTTTGTTGATGACTGATATTATATACAATTTGATTTGACCAACTAAAAACCAATTCACTTATCATAGTTGTATGGGAATGAACACATGCTATCAGGATAAATTGCATCTTTTTGTGTCCATTCATTGAGTCTAAGAGTGCCTAAAACATTTGAGTGTTTTCTTGATGTCTTTTACTTTTGATAATCCTTGGGTTATAAAACAAACTTCATAGACCATATGCACTTTAGAGATGAACTTAGGAATGGGATAGTATTTAATCAACTTATTTTTAATTTATTTAAATAGGCTTTGAAGTTTTTTGAAATTTGTAATAAAGGAAACATTAAAACTTAAAGACAAAATATTTATTATTGATCAATTCTAAAAGTTGTTCTTTGAATCACATTATGGAATTGACTTGATTCTCATCATGAAAGAAATCACAAGGGATTTCTTCAATGAACTCTTGGATGTTGGATAAAATTTTGTTGCCTCTCTCTTTTAGTCTATCAAGTTTCAATTTTACAGTCTTAAGCATCTATCTTAGAATTTGATAGTGTTGGACCACTTGACATGAATATCACAATGTTGAATCTTGAGAATTCTATCAGTGATGAGTGAAGAAAAATACTTGGATCATGTTATGAAAATTGAGGAAGATTGATTCAATGAATGACATCTCCTAAGTGAACTCTGACTCAAATCCTATCAATGCATTCAATCATATTTGAATATTTTAAAATATCCTCATGATGTTGTCGATCATATTCAATCCATGCACTAACATATTTTATGACCATGTATTCATTGCTTTTCCCATGTTCTCATTTTCTATTGACACTAGAATCATGTCTGTATCTGTCAATATGATTGATGGAGGAATTGAGACCAAAGAAGATACTATTGGATTGACAAGATGTTGAACATATGACATTAATTATTGATTTTACTCCTTGTATCATGTTTTTTGATATTTTTACTTCTCCATGCATTAAATTATTTCATTTAATGACTCTTGTGCATTTAAATTGTCTCCCTCCATTTTATGTCTTCCCAACATTACTTTAAAAAGTTTTCTAGTCTTCAATTGACATGTATTATTTATTATTATCAATAATGGGTGTCACAATCTCTAAAAATATTATTCCTTGTTCATTTTTGGTGACTTTAGAAATTACTTTGGGCTTCTTCATAGGAGGAGGAATTGATAAGGATGTGATTGATTTGAATTTAATATTGATTGGTTTGAGATTCTAGTATTGCAACCAGTATAAGTAAAGCAGGTTTTGCTTGTTGTGAGATTGTAAGAGGATCTAAAGAGATTAAAATTGGGGCTTGATTATTTTATAAGGCCATGTATTGTAGAGTATTATTGGTAATTAGTCTGTGAGACTCGGGGCTAGCAAGAACAAATGGAGAAAAAATAGATTGTGAGATTTATGGAATGCTCACTCTTTCTCACTCATTATCCATATTTATATAAATATTGGTATAATGTTGAGTAGTTTATTTCTTTGATCAATAAATTTATATTATAAATTCCCTCTATTTTGTTGATTATTGATGAAGGTCATTTCATAGGAAATGTTGTTGACCTTACAAAATTATGAAATTTCTCTTTTAGAATGGTCTTGGATGATTTGTGACTTTGAGGTTTATTGTTTTCCTCTATAGAGCATTATTGAATCCCTTTTTGTAGCCAAGAGAGACTATGATCTTTGATATTTTTAATTATGTATTCTACTAACATTGATACCAATCAATGATAGGAATAGGCTTTAAGACAACTCGTTGTAGGAAGGGCCACTAAAGTTATGCTTATTATCTATGACTTCTCTAGGTAAATTTTCATATTCAAATTAATAATTTTCCTTAGAGTTGTTATGGAATAATCTTTGAGACACACCTTGATATCATTTTTACAATCTACCCAATAGTCTTCAATTTGTGGTTGATGCTTATACTTTTATCCCAAAATGACAATAATGAATCCACAAAGGTCAAATTCCCATATTTTGAAGAATGGGAAAAGGATCACCACAACCATTTTGGTGTCCATTAATTTAGATTTGAAAGATGAAATAAATTTTAATTTCCTGATTGAAATTGGAAAATGAACATCGATCTTTTGTTTTTCTCCCAAGAAATAGTTTATTGATGCCAGTTGCTGACATAGATTCATTAGAGCCCATTTATCACCTACGTACTTTGGTAATTTATATGGAGCACCATTGAATCTACCAACTATGATGTATGAGAAGGTAGGGAATTAGATAAACAAACTGCCCCATTTGGTGATTGTATCCATTAATTGCACTGAGAATTTCTTATTGGGATAATTTTCAAGCATCCTAATCATGCAAAAGAGGAATGTGTCATCAACTCACCTAAAATGTTTTTCATTGTATTTATGTATACACATAATATTTTCAAACATTATCAATTATTTATGATTTTTATCTTGAAGGAACCCATCGAGTCTTAATCTCTCTGAGTGCATGCCTTAAGGGGTGCACTGATAAAGGGGTGGGTAGACCATTATTGCTTCATAGGATTGTTATCCATTATTACCACTTGTTATCTACACATCCATCTCCTAAAAACATTCCCCTAAGATCTTCCTCTTATTTTGTCCCCTCCTCTAGTCATTTACCACCTTCATTAGCCCTTCCATAGCCTAAAACCCTTTTTGACAGTTTACGTTACATGGTTAGACCCATTGACCTTATACTCTAATTGATAAACTTATTAGGGTCTAGGTCAGCCCCTGGCCAACCTAGACCATGACCTAATTTTTTTTGTCAATAATGATACTAGGTTGATTAGGTCAACCTTTTTGACCTAAACTTTTGAAAAGGACCAGGGTTTGATCCAACTATATAAACACATCCATTTTATCATTTATAAAAGAAGATAAAAAGAAGAGATATATATTGTGCATTTGCTTATCCACCACTCTAATTAAGGATCATAGCTTAGGGGTTCATACTTTCTTTGGAGATACATATCTTGTATTTTTGATAAGTCTTTTGGATGCATTTATAGGTTGTGTACCCTAGAGTTGATTTATCCTTGTCATCCTTACATACCACAAAAACATTTTATGAATCACCTTGGCCAAGGGAGATATTGAGGCTCGATGGGTTCATATTCAAAGGTAAGTATTCCTAACTTTGTTCCTCCTTTGTAAGAGTATACAGATATACATTTGTACTTCTCTTCCATGCATTAGGATTCCATATAAATTAATGTGAGTATATGTCTTCTATGCATGTTTACTTTTGATTTTTACTACTCCCATTTTGTGCCACAAGCTTTGGTGAGCACTAGATTAGATTTTGCTTTACTTGATATTAGTTTAGTGAGTATGAAAAAATAGGACCTAGTTAGGGTTATTGTGTAGTTTTGTTTGATTGGAGGCTTTTTAACCCTCCTTAGTGAATTTATTATGGTAAGAGGTCCCTTAGATAGGTCTAGCAAATCCATCTTGGTCATGACTCTGAATATCTAATTTATCCACAATCAGAAGTGTTGGTAGGATTTATCTTCTCTGAGCTAAGATTGATTTATAGATCTATTGCATTTCACATTGTATACATTCTAGTGAACTCAACATGAATCTAACCCTTGTAGGTTTTGTTTCACTCAATCATTTTTATCATCTTATTATATTTTTCCATATTTTCAATACTTTATAAAATTGGTCAGTATAGTTTTAATTTTCTATGCACAAGTTTAACACATAGTCTCATCAAAATGACTCTATTTTATCTACTTAGGTCTTTATCAGATATAGGTTACTAGATTAAATAGGTCAACACAATAGTATTATTCAATCCTAAATTAGCATATAGATTTTAACATGTCAACTTTTTCAATTTATTCTCTCTTATAACATATAGGTCAACAACAATATCAAATATGTCAACCTTGTTCTTTATTATTCTTTAGCACATAGGGTTTTATAGAACTCGATCAAACCAATCAACTTGGTTTGTAGAATTTGAAAGTATAAATTAAGGCACATTATCATAAAATTTACAATCTTAACCATATTCAAGACCACCAAGGTTCCTCTCTTTTATCTCTCTATCATTTTAGTACTTTATTCAATTCTATTTTGCACAAGTTAGCAGTCTTCAAAACTACAACCAACTAGGTCAACCTGGTCAACTTAGTTCTATAGTTTGTCTTCTATTTGGGAGACATAGTTGACTTATTTGACTCTATTTTTAAAAATATTACTTATATAGAATAGTAGTGACCCAATTGACTATATTCTATACCATTTTCATATAGTTCCACCTGAACCGACTCTATACTATTCTCAATCAAGGAATTAAAAACTATTTGCTAGTAATTAATTCACATTTCCTTTTTTAGATATTTGCATTCTTAGAGTAACTCATAGATCCTAAATAGGTGGTTTTTAAAATTACCTTTTAGTTACACTATTTTACTCTTTTGCACACACTACCAAATCACATAACATTCAAAACACATTTAAACACTTATCTTCCCAAGGCCTACCTACTTGGATTTGATCACCAAAGGAGAAGCCAACTTGGTTTTCTAGACAAACATAAATACTTGGTTAATGGTATATATTGGTAAAGCACTTGACACCCTTATCATTGCAAGATTGTGAAGTGAGGGGGTAGGCCCCAATACCATTTCCCACATAGATCCCTTTCAACCCAAACGTCTTAAAACCATCTATAGATTGATTTTATAGTTCCCTATTTCATCCAACTCTCCTATCACACTTAAATTAACACTTTTTAATAATCTAATAACACTTAGGATGACCACTTAATTAGCATTTACTTTTTAGTTGGTTGTTTTCTCTCTGATCATTGCATGTTGTATTGCAAAAACTTGCATTATCCAACATTGGTGTAAGGTTTTGTGACGTGTGCCCTAATTGTATCATTCACATTGATCCAATTATTTGTGTGTTTGCTTTCATTAGTGCTTCACTTATCTTGAAAAAAATTCCCAATTTTAGCACACTATCATTATGGTCAGTATAGTCTCTTACAGATTATATTCCCCCCTATTAGTAGTAAATAGTCAACCTATACAACTATGTATCCTTCTCAATCTACTTTATCTCCTAGTCTACAATACATAGTCAACCTTTATGACTTTGTATTCTTATCTGATAGTTAGGTTACAGAACACAGTTAGCCTGCACAACTCTATATCCTTATTAACTTATTTTCTCCCATGTATGTAATACAAAATCAATCGAAATGACTTTATATTATTATCTGTCTCCTAGATTACCAAACACAGTCGACCTATACAATTCTATATCCTTTTTGTTGACTTTTGTCTTCATATCATCTTTGTCCTTCCTAACCTTTCTCCCTCATCATGAAATTCATGTTTGAGCAATATTTAGTTGAATTCAATAGATATGATGAGCCTTACCAATCCCAATAGGTTTTACCATAGATATCTTGTGGATCCTACTCTAGCTGAAATTAATTTACATGTGGCCACTCGCACTACAAACTATGGGACTCCTAATACATATTTAGTTTAAACCCCTCTTTTTTTCCTTGGAAGATTATTCTAATGAGAGTATACTCTAGAAATGATTTTATTCATTAATGAATTTCCTCAACTTTGAGGAAAAGATCATTTTATTATTTATGACCTTATGATAAGTGGTCAAATAGATAAACCTCATTCACCTTCCCCTATATTCTCACACAGATTTTGGGGAAATAGCTTTTTTTGCCTCACAACCTCTTCCCTCTCTTTTTATCCCTTCTCATACCATGACCTCTTCTTTATTTATTTATTCAACCTCCATGCCAAGTATCTCTACTAACATGGTAGGTTCAACATTTAGTGGGCCTTTTCCAAGATCCACTCTTCTCAATTCCTCCATTATTAAAGCATTTGATACCCATGGTAATCATGATACTAGTACTCCTTCTTCTAATACTTCTACTAGTGTATCTTTTGAAACCCAAGTAAATCATGATACCAGTGCCTCTTTTACTATTAGATTCATCTCAAGCTACTAATAACATGCATGGCACCACTCATAGTGGTACCCAAGCCACTACTACCAATGTTAATGCTTCACATGCTATGAATAAAACCACTCAAACCCATCAAATTTTGTTGCAAAATCTTAACCAAATGAATGATTTCCAAGATAATAATTCCAAACAAATGATGCAAATGCAATATCATCTTATCCATCTCCAAAATCACCCTCAAAAGGTTCCATGGGGAGGGTATAACCAAAATTCCCCCCACCTCCCCTTCAGGATTCCAATGGTAATCTTATACCTCAACCTCCTCTTGTTAAAAAAATAATCAAACACCTTCAAAATAAGCCTCTTATACCTCAAATTGATAACATAGATATATGAGGTATCACCCCTACCATTAGCTATAATGGGTCAACTGAGCCTACCCTACACTTGAAAACATTTGGAAATCTATACAAAGATTGGGTTAATATAAACATTTTTGCCACTACTAAGCTCTTAGTAAAAATTCTCTCTGGAGATGATTTAGATTGGTATAACCAACTAAAATATCATTTCATCACTAGTTTGGAAGATCTAGTTAATGCTCTAGTACAATAATTTCAAGCTAGTGACCTCCCTTAAAATACCTTGGCTCATTCTATTAATTGTAAGCAACTTGAGATGGAAATCACACAAGCTTTCATTAAATGGTGGAAGACCTTTTCTAACAAGTGTGAACACAACATCGAATATGATAGCCTATTTCATCTATTCACCAATGTTATCTATTCTAAATTACAATATCAGGTCTAAACTCTCTATCCATCTACTTTGGAAGAGGCCATTGACCAAGCCAAACACCAATATTTCCTCATGCATCAATTTGAGGCATCCCAACCTTATATGGGAACTTGTATGCTCATAAAAAATAAAAATCATCATGATACTAGTGATGGTGTCATTGATTACTATGATATCATTAATAATATTCAAGCTATTGTCCTTGATTAGACTCTGGAATAAGCTTCCCCTCTAAACCACATCCCTAATCCTCTTTTTCTTCAATAAGTACAAATCCCACTCGCCACATGAAATCATGGTACGATCCAAATAAATTATGTTGGTTTCATGTTAGTTGGGGTCATTCTCATGAAACTTGTAGGCAATTGCATAACTTAGCTATGGATTTCCTCCTTGGTCCTAGTTTTGACCATGATTCTATCATTTGTAAATGTTAACAAGCCTATGACATTTCCTTCAAATATCATAAAACACAAAGAAAAACTCAAGCTTTGAACCAGGCTAATACTCATCTAGCCATCTACACAGACCCTCTTCTAAATCACTAAGAGAATACTGATAAGCCTACTCCTATCAATAATTTTGAAAGTCTTGTAGACCCAACTCCTGAAGAGAATGTGGTCAATATGACTAATATGTGAAGGGTAGTTTCCTTCATTGATTCTCATCCCACCTGTACTCACCAATCATTTCACACTTTTTATGTTATCCAAGATTCTTCCCCAACTCACTTAATAGAGTTGGGGCAAGAAGACCTTATCTCTTTTGATGAAACAATTATAACACCTCCTTTGGATAATACTTCTCACATTATTTATATAACTTATCCAACCTCTTTACCCATTCCAAAAGATAATAAACCTTCTACTACCATTTATTCAAATCTATCTAAACCAAACCTGCATCAACTACCTCATCCTCTCATAATAATCAACCAACTTGTCCCCCAATTAAAACTCCTACATCCTATAAACACAAATTTACTTGCACTTCTGATCCTCTTTCCAAGAAACTATTCCAACACTATGCACCTCTTTCCAGCAATCCCCTTATGGGTTATGATGAATGGTATCCTATCATGAAACTTACTAAAACCCCTTATCAAATTCCATTTCTTGAACTCATATAGACTTTTCCATGTCATTGTAATCATCTTATGCAGCTCCTATTTGAAATGAACATTCCTCATCCCCCCATATCAATATGTGAATCCACCTTATCTGGGTCAAAAGATAGCATTTTACAATAATATGAAGAGATTTACATACACATCGATGAAACAATGGATGCTTCTCTTTCCCTCAAATTCCACATTGCTTCTATGATTTTTGATGATATTCTACTTCATAAGGATGATCTTCCCCTCTTTATTAGTGTCCAAATCAGTGATATCTAAGTCAAATGTGCCTTGGTTGATAAGGGTTCAGGTATTTGTGTTGCCTCTCTTGACTTTATTAAAAACCTTGGATACTCTAAATGTAATATTAAGTTCTAATGAAACACATGTCCAGATAATGATTAAAGGAAAATGCATCCATTAGGTTGTGTGTGGATCATTATCTCCATCCCACATATCATTATTTGAGTGAAGGTTATGATCTTCAATTTCACTCTCTCCTATAACATCTTTCTTGGCAGGCCATATACTAATCGTATGAGGGATATTGCCTTTTTTGCCTATCAATGTGTCAAGTTCCCTCATAATGATAGAATATATCAGATTCAAAGTGACACTAATGCTTAGAATTTTGAGCAATTCCAAGACTATGGTTTATTCAAAATTCTAACCCTTGAACTCTTGTTGAGTGTATCATTATGCCAATCTAAATAATTTAACTTCTTTGTCAACTCTATGTGAGGTTACCATGGTCACCCCAAACTCATCAAGAATATACCACCTAACTTACTAGATTAAGATGATGATGATCTTGAAAAGATCAATCTCAAGATAAAAACTTTTGATCTCTCTTCTCATCTCATTTCTTATCTTCTACCTTCTCTGAAGTCACATTCCTATCAACCCCCTAGTGATGATATACCCATAGTATTAACTAAGACTCGACACTCCATTAATCAAACCACCTCCAATGAAAAATTCATATCTTCCTATGTAAATGATCTTCATACACCTAACTATGATGATGGTTATACCTTGGATGACCCATTTCTAGGAGGTATTGTTTAGGCTTGAGATGTTGAAATCATTCATTATCACTCTTCTTTATTTCAATATTTCTATTTATCTTATTGTATTCCATCCTATACAGTTCCTAATTATATTATTTTTCCTCTTGTTCATAGGGTAGAGATTGTGCACACACCTCTAATTTTCTAAGAATCTCATAGGATCATGTTATGACTGGTCCCTATCATTTCACTAGATATCAGGAGCCCTATAGTTGATTGGCCCTTGAGATTCTTGCTACTATCCTTCAACCTTCTATGTATCCTTCCACTCCCTTAGATGAGCCTAGTATATATCTTATTCCCACTCCCTCTCTATCTTAATCTCTTCCTACTTATATTCCTCTTGATCCTTCAGTCGATCCTTATCAAGTCTCTCCACTAGCCCCACCTTCCCTTGGTGATGGTTTGATCCCTTTACCACAAATTACTCCTTTATCCACTAAATTGGTCGATCAACCATACTATGATATTCATAGATTTGTCAATCATTAGACTAGAGATTGTACATTATACCAACATTCTCCAAATTCCATTTCCACTCCCTTTGTTAGTACAACCACAAAGTCTACTAACAAGCATATTTATTTCTTTCATGACACATATAATCATTCCTCCACACATTGTCATAAGCTTCAACAATATATAGACACCTTTGTGTCCTACTCTTCCTTAGCCTACCAAAAAGGCTATACCTTCCCTATAATTAATACCTAAATATATTCCAAAATATAGAGAGGTATATTATCTTTAGCACCAATGTTATACTCATCACACTAATCATTATTGCATACTTTAGTATCATCTCAAGGATCACCTCATGACCATTATTGCACCTGCTATCCCTCCTACCATAGGTCACCCTTGCAAGAAGGATCCCCCTTATTTACCCATGGATCCTCCTCTTGTAGTCCCTTCTTAACTTGTAGTTTCTCCACTCATGGTTCCTCCACCTATGGATCTTCCTTCACTTGTAGTCTCTTCTCCACTGGTGACTCCTATATACACATAATATTTTCAAAATCTATAAATTAATGATAATTTATATCTTGTAAGAACCCATTGAGTCTTAATATCTCTGAGTGCATGCCCAAATGGGTGCATCGAGAAAGGGGTGGTTAGACCATTGGTGCTTCGCAAGATTGTTGTCCCTTTCTTCCACTTGCTATCTACACACTTATCTCCTAAAACCATTCCCCTAAGCTTTGTCTCCCATTTTTCACCCTCCTCTAGTCTTTTACCACCTTCATTAGCCCTTACCTAACCTAAAATACCTTATTGATAGTTTACACTACATAGTCAACCACATTGACCTTGTACTCTTATTGATAAAACTCCTTAGGGAGGCCGACCTATTCCATGACCTAGTTTGTTTTTATCAATTATGATACTAAATCAAATGATTTGACATTATCAACCTAAAATTTTGGAAGGGTTTAGGGTTATATATACCTATATAAACACATTAATTTCACCATTTATAGAAGAAGAGAATAAGAAGTAAGATATATTGTGCATCTGCTTATCCACCATTCTACTTGAGAAGTAAGCTTAGGGTTTCATAGTTTCTTTAGAGATATGGATCTTGTCTTGGGGAAAATTCTTTTGGATGCATTGATAGGTTGTGTACCCTAGAGATGATTTATACTTGTAATCCTTACATACCACAATAACCTCTTTCAAATAACCTTGGCCAAGGGAGAGATTGAGGCTCGATGGGTTCATCATCAAAGGTAAGTATTCCTAACATTGTTCGTCCTTTATAAGAGTAGATAGATATGCATTTGTACTTATCTTCCATGTATTAGTATTTTGTATACATTGACATTAGTATATGTATCTTATAAAATAACCATAACTATACACAATGAATCGTATGCAAGGAACAAATAAAGAAACCATATAGGTAACCATAACTAGTAAATCTATATTGATTTCTTCTAAATATTAGGACCCTTCTTTATTCCACAAGCTTTGGTGAGAACTAGATTAGACTTTGCTTTACTTGTTATTAGTATACTAAATAAGAAAACATAGGACCTAGTTAGGATTATTCTATAGTTTTTGATTGAGTTGAGGCTTTGGAACATTCCATAGTGAATTTATTGTGGTAAGATATCCCTTGATTAGGTTTAGCAGATCCATAATGGTCATGACCTCTATTATCTAATGTATCCCATATTGGAAGTGTAAGTAGGATTTATCTTCTTCGAGCTAGGATTGATTTGTAGATCTATTGCATTTTCCATTGCATATATTTTGGTGAACATGATGTGAATATAAACCTTGTAGGTTTTATTTCACACTTTCACTTCTATCATATTATTATTTTTATATATTTGTGATATTGTATCAAACTAGTCATTATGGTTCTAACTTTATGTGTGCACACGTTTAACACACAGTCACATCAAAATGAATTTATTACTAGATACAAGTTACTAGATTGAACAAGCATAGTACCCTACTTTAGTCCCAAATAATAATACAAGGTCAAATAGGTCAACTCTATCATCTTATTGTCTTTTCTAGCATCTAGATCAGTAAACTAGGTTAAATAGGTTGACTTAGTCTCTCTACCAGCATCCAAATCAATAAACTAGGTTAAACAGGTTGACTTAGTCTCTCTATCAACATTCAAATCAATAAACCAAGTTGAACAAGTCAACCTAGTCATCTTATCTTCCTTCAGTACACAAGGTTCTACAAAACTAGGTCAAATCAGTCAACTTAATTTATAGAATTTGAAAGCAACATTCAAGGTACTTCAACATAAAATTTGCAATCCTAATCATCCTCCAAGCCACCAAGGTTCCTCTCTTTCTCTCTATCACTTTAGTACTTGATTTTAATTTTGTTTTTTACAAGTTAAGAGTCTTTAAAAATACAACCCTACAATAAACTAAGTTGACCTGGTCAACTTAGTTATGCAGTCTATCTTCTATCTAAATGACTAAGTCAACCTACTCAACTCTGTTCTTAAATATTTTTGTTTTTGTAGAAAACTAGAAACCTAGTTGAATTTGTTCTTTACTATTTGCATATAGTATCATTTGAATCGACTCTATACCATTCTAAACTTGGGAATTAACAACTATTTGCTAGTAATTAATTCACACTTTCATTTTTAGCTATTTTCATGCTTAGAGTAACTCACATAGTATAAATAGGTGGTTTTAAAAATTACCATTTAGTTACACTATTTTGATATTTTTCACACACTACCAAATCACACAATATTTAAAATGCATTTAACATTCATCTTCCCAAGGCCTACCTACTTGGATTTCATCATCACGAGGGAAGACAACTTGATTTTTTGGCCAAGTATAAATACGTGGTTAATAGTATATATTGGTAAAGCACCCAACACCCTTATCACTATGGGATTATGAATTTAAGGAGTAGGCCCTAATACCAATCTAATACCATTTCCAATATAGATCCATTTTAACCTAAACATATTGAAACTATCCATATATTGCTTTCTAGTTTTCTATTTTCAGACAACTTTCCTATCATACTTAAAACAACACTTTCTAATAATCTAATAACACTCATGATGACCACTTAGTTAGCATTTATTTTTTAGTTGACTGCTTGCTCTCTGGTCATTATGTGTTGTATTGTAAAAACTTGCATCGGCCATAGTTGGTGTAAAGTTTTGTATTATGTGCCCCAATTGGATCACTCACATTGATCCAATTATTTGTGTGTTTTATTTCACTTCTTACATCATTTATATTGCAAAAAATCTCCCTATTTTAGCACACTATCATTCTGTTCAATATAGTCTCTTACAGACTATGTTTCCCCTATCATCTGTACATAGTCAACTTGTACGACTGTGTATCCCCTTCTTCCTAATTCATCTCCCTTTCTAAAACATAGAGTCAACCTATATGACTTTGTACCCTTATCTACCTCTTGGATTATAGTAGTAAGTCTACCTAGTTGACCTTGTATCCTTATCAGCTCATTTTCATACCCTATCTACAGTACAAAGTTGACCTATATGACTCTATACCTTTATCTGCCTCTTAGATTATAGAACATAGTCAACTTGGTCAACTCTTTATCCTTTTTTCCATTTTACCTTTGCATCAGATTAGTCTTCTTTAATATTTCCTTTCTCATCATGAACTTCCTATTTGAAGACAACACTGAGTTGAATTCAACATTTATGATAAACCTTGCCAAACTGAATAGGTTCTCCCATAAGCATCTTGTGGATCCTAATTTAGATAAAAATAATGTACATATATCCACTCACACTACAAACTATGGGACCCCTCCTCATTCCTCTTCAGTCTGTAACCCTCTCTTCTCCTTAGAGGATTAACATGAATTAGAGTATACTCTAAAAATGCTCTTCTTCATTAATGAGTTTCCTCAACATCGAGAAAAATATTCTTCTACTATTTACCATCTTATGATAAGAGGTTAAATCAAGAATCCCCATTCACCTTCTCCCACATTATCACATGGATTTCGGGACAATAGCTTCTTTACTTCTCAACCTATTCCTTCTCTCTTGACCCCTTCTCCTACTATGACATCTTATTTGATTTCCTCCACCTTCATGCTTAGTATCTCTACTAACATGATAGGTTATACATCTAGTGGGCCTCTTCTAAGACCCATTCTTCTCAATTACTCCACTAGTGCATCATTTTTTACCCATGGTAATCATGCCTCTAGTGGTGATTCTTCTCTTTCCTCTACTAGTGCATCTTTTTACACACAAGCAAATCATGTTACTAATGCCTCACTTACCAACAATTCCTCTTCATCCACTAATAACACCCATAGTGGTACCCAATCCACTAATACCAATTCTAATGCTTCACATAATGAAAATAACACCACTCAAACCCATCAAATTCTATTACAAACTCTTAATCAAATGAATTTTTTTTGAGATAATAATGCCAACCAAATGATGCAAATGCAAAAGCATTTTATCCATCTTCAAAATCAAAATCCCCCCACCTCCTCTTCAAGATTCCTATGATAATCTTATCCCTCAACCTCCTTTTGTTAACAAAACAATCAAACACCTTCAAAATGAGCCTCTTACACCTCAAATTGATAACATTGATATAGGAGTTATCACTCCTACCATTAGTTATAATGTGTCAACCGATCCTACACTCCACTTAAAAACATTTGAAAATTTATACAAATATTGGGTCAAATTAAATACTTTTGCTACTACCAAGCTATTAATAAAAAATATCTCTAAAGATGCTTTAGATTGGTATAACCAACTCAAATATCATTCCATCACTAGTTTGTAAGATTTAGTAAATGCTCTAGTCCAAAAGTTTCAAATTAGTGATCTCCTTTAAAATACCTTAGCCCATTTTATCAATTGTAAGCAACTTGAGACATAAATTGCACAATATTTTATCAAATGATGGAAGACCTTGTATAACAAATATGAATATAATATATAAGATGATAAACTCTTCCATCTATTTACCAACACTCTTATCCCAAGTTGAAATAGCAGGTCCATACTCTCTCTCCACATAGTTTAAAAGAGGCCATTTACCAAGCCAAGTGCTAATATTTACTCATGCATCAATTTGAGCCATCCCAACCTTATATGGGTACTTGCATGTTAATAAAAAATAAAAAAACATCATGCTACTAACAATGGTGTCACTGATTATTATGATAATATTCATACTATTCAAGCTATTGTTCCCACCCAAGTTCTAGAATAGGATTCCCTTCCCAACCACATCACTAATTTGCATTTATCTCCAACAAATAACATCAATGTTTATAAACCTTTATCCTTAGCAGAATTACAAAAGTGTCTACCAAGACCTATTTCATGAGAACTTGATCCCACTTGTCCCATGAAATTATAGTATGATCCCAATAAATTTTGTTGGTTTCATGCTAGTTGGGGTCATTCTCATGAGACTTGTACACAACTTCATAATCTGGCTATGGATTTCCTTCTCAATCCCAATTTTGACCATGATTCTACCATTCATAAAAATCAACAAGCCTATGGCATTGCCTTCAAATCCCATGAAACACAAACTAAATCTCAAGCTTTGAACTAGGCTAATGCTCTTTTGGCCATCTACAAAGATCCTCTTTTGAATCACGAAGATAAAAAAGATAATCCTACTCCTTATACTAATAATGTTGATAGACTTATTGACCCAAATTGTGAAGAAAATGTGGTCAATATGACTAATACTTGAAGGGTAGTTTCATTCATTGATCCTCATCCCATCTACACTCCTCAATTGTTTTTTACTTTTCATGTTATCCAAGACTCTTCCATAACTCCCTTAATAGAGTTGGGGTAATAATACCTTATATATTTTGATGAACCAATTCCAACACCTATTTTGGATAACACTTCTCATACCATTTCTACCACTCCTCCAACCCATTTACCCATCACCAATGATACTCAAACTTCTATTAACAGTTCTTCCAATTTATCTAAAACTAAACCTATATTAACTACCCCATCTTCTTAAGACAATAAAAAAAAAATTCCTTTAATTCAACCTCCCACATCTTATCAACATAAACTCACATGCACTTAGGCTCCTCCTTCTAAGGACCTCCTTCAACACTATGCACATCTTTCCAAAAATCCCATTATGGGTTATTATGAGTGGGATCCTATCATGGAACTTACTAATCTCCCATCTCAAATCTCATTTCTTGAACTTTTTCAAACTTCTTCATGTCATCATAATCATCTTATAAAATTCTTTTTAGAAATGAACATCCCTTGTCCTCTCGTAGTAGGATGTGAATCCACCTTATCCGGATCATAAAATAGAATTTTACAATAGTTTGAAGAGATGTCCATACACATTGATGAAATAATGGACACTTCTCTTTCCCTCAAATTACCCATTGCCTTTATGATCTCTAACGAATTTCTACTTCATGTAGATGATCCTCCCATTTTTATCAATGTCTAAATTGGTGATATCCAAGTCAAGCATGCCTTGATTGATGAGGGTTCAACAACTTATGTTACTTCTATTAATTTTATTAAAACCCTTGGATATTATAAATGTAATCTTAAGTCCACATGCAACACATGTCAAGTCCATGACTAAAGGAAAATGCCTCCCTTAGGTTGTGTGTGACTCCCTATCACCATCCCACCTATCAATATTTGAGTTAAGGTGATGATATTCAACTTTTATCTATCTTATAACATTTTTACTTGGTAGGTAATGGAATCATTACATGAGATCAGTTATTTATTCTACTTGCTAGTGTGTCAAATTTCCTCACAATGGAGTAATCTATAGGATTCAAGATCACACTAACCCTTAGAATTTTGACTAATTAAAAGACCATGGTGTATTCAATATTCCAACCCTTGAACCCTTGTTAAGTGTTCCCTTTCATGAATCTCAATGGTTTAACTTTCCTATAAACTCCAACTAAGGTCATAATGGTCACCCCAAACTCATCAGGAATATACCACCTAACCTTCTAGATTTAGATGATGATGAGCTTGATGAGATCAGTCTCAAGATTAAAATGTAAAATATCTCACATCATCTCATTTCCTAGCTTCCACATTCTCTAATAATGTTTTCCCATCAACCACATAGTGATGATATACCCATTGTCTTAACTAAGACTCAACACCACATTGGATGACAAGATCATCCCTACCTACATCATTGATATTCATACACCTAACTATGATGATGACTATACTTATATGATCCATTATTAAGAGGTCTTGCTCATGCTTGAGATGCTAAAATATTTGTTACATTCCTCTTTACTTCAATATTTTTTAATATCTTCTAGCATTCCATCCTATATGATTCCTAATTTAAAAAAAAATCCTCTTGTTCATAGTGTAGAGATGGCATGCACACCTCCAATTTATGAATAACATCATAGGAGTATGATTAGCTATCATGATATGACTGGTCCCTATCATTTTTCTAGATACTAGGACCCCTCTAGCTGACTTATCCCTGAGATACTTGTGAATCTCCTTTAGCCTTATATACATCCTACCCCTCCCTCAACTGAGCCCAGTTCAGATCCTATTCTTACTCCCTCTTTAACTAAGTCTCTTCCTATTTTACATCTTCTTGCTCCTTCAGTCGAGCTTTGCCCAGTCTCTCCACTAGACCCACCTTCTCTTGGTGATGGTTTGCTCCCTTTAACGGTTCCTTTATCCACCAAATGGGCTGATCAGCCATATTATGATATTCATAAATTTTCTAATCGTTTGACTAAAGATTGTTCATTACACCATCTTTACTTAGATTCCATTTCTACTCCTTCTATTAGTACACCTATAAAGTCTACTAATAAGCATATTTATTGCTTCCATAATCATTCATCCATGAATTTTTATAAACTATGCAAATATATTAACACCTTGAATCCCACCATTCCTCAGTCCACATATAAATATATAACTCCCTTGAAAGTATTACCTAAATATCTTCTCAAATATGGATAGGTATAGTATCTTTGAAACCAATGTGTTATCCATAACACTGATCATTGTTGCATCTTTTAATAACATTTCAAGGATCACCTCATGACCATTCCTATACCTACTACCCTACCTACCAAAGGTTACCCTCGCAAGAAGGCTCCCCCTTCTTCCCATGTGGCTCAACCAGCTGTGGTCCCTTTTCCACCTACCATTTTCCACCTATGATTCCCTCACCCATGGATCTTTCTTCACTAATGGCCCATTTTACACCAGTGACTCCTTCAGCTATGGCCCATTCCCCATCTGTGACCCCTGCATCTTCCAAAAATTCCATTCTCATTCCTTCTCTTGAGCATCCCCTTCATGATATTCCTCATTAGCATGATCCTTCAGGCATTCTTACATTTTCCATTGAGAAGATTCGATGTGAAGTAGTTTCTCAACTTTCCCTAAGGATGATTGAGACTTTGGTTGTAGTCTGAGTTTAACTTCATAGATACTTATCAGATGTTATGGATAATGTGTGTGGAAAAATATATCAATATTTATGAACATAATAATGGTTTTTTTTCATTTGAATTGGACATGTGCTCCAACTTTACATTTATCTATTTTCTATCATTTGCCATTGTGTCAAATTCTTATCTATCTTACATGATGACTTTTTTTTCACACTACATGTTATTTATGATGTCATTATTCTTATTATGTTCTCTTATGAATTATTTTTCATGATTACATACTTATTATTAATGAGTTCCTTTTCTATGTTTATCTTATTTTCTTTCATGATTGTTTGTTATCTTATCTCTATAAACACATATAATTGCTATTATGTCTTGGTTATACAAACCTTGCTCCCTTTAGTCATTCCTTATTTACCATGTGATTAGTTAGAAAAGAAATCATCTCACTATAATATCATTTTATCGTTCCACTTTGGATCTCCTTTTATTCCCTTATTTCTTCTCAAAAACTAAGCATACATATGGTTGATACTTGAGATCACATGATGGTTCATAGTTAAGCCTAAATGTTCTAGTCAATCATGTCTTTGGATACTTAACTTCCTTTAGCCAAAGCATAAATCTCATTCATGTGTATCACTTTATCTCTCATGATTGGTCATTCCAAGTTAGTATGGATGAGGAATCTTAAAAGGCATAAAAATCCAAAATCCAACTCATTAAAAAAAAAACAATGATCTAAAAGGCAACATTCAAAAAATTTAAAAGTCAAATCACACTAAAAGATATGATTCTAGGCACATCCCATTTTTATAATTGAATCTAAAAATCCATAGTTGGACTCATGATAGAGTCGAGGTCCATTGGGGTGTGGTGGACTAGTAGATTGGAAAAAGAGAATAAAAAAATCTTTTAGTGCTACCTACTTTCTCACGTAAGTACCCGATCTTCATAGCAGACTGACATCTTAATAAGGGGTCTTGAGGAATGGGGAACACATTTTGGGAAGTTAGGTCTATTTTAATTTTCTTATTTAAAAAACTAACATGATTTGATCTTAGTACCACACTTATTTTCTTACACAACTTTGTGCCTATAGTGAACATGTATCGTTTGTATATTAATGGTCACTAGTCACTTAGTATGTTTCTATGTTCTTAGTGTGCCTCATGTTTCCTAATGTATTCTCATAATATTATTACATTATGCTTCTTACATTACCTCTATCATTCCCTACAACCTTAATATTTCCCCTTGAGAAATATTATTTTTCTCACTAATAAGACCTTGGATAGGACCAGGCCTTCCTCATAAATTACCAAATTTTTAAATTACCATTCCAAACATACTCTTTTACCATATTTTACCCTTTATTTCCATCTCATTGGTGTTCCCTTTGTGAGTTTCAGTGTAATACCATGGATAGGACCTAGCCTTCATCACAAAAACTTCCAATACCTAAGTCATAACAAAATTACCTGTGTCAAATTTGAGATAAGTCATGATTGATTATGATTTACACATCATTGACATGATTCCCATCTTGATTTAGTATGTTTTATTCTTACTTCATTGATCTTTCACTTTTATCTTCTTATTTTCTGATTACATGTAATAATCCAACTATTTTTCTTAAGTTTTTCATACTTTCCAACTTGAATTAGTGTGATTAATTTAAGACCATTTTGCCAATTTTGTTTCTCTTTTATACTTCCCAACATGATTTAGTATGATTGATTGAATTAATTGATTTGTTTTGCTACCATTTTTATTTCATGTGCTTTCCATTTTATTACATTATTTTCATAGTTCCCAACGTGATATAGTGTGATTTTACTTGTTTTAATTCGGTGCCAATATTTTTTATGGTTTAAAAACATGTTAATCTTCTTGTTTACCACTTTTTGGTTTATTATAATTAGTCATATTTTGTTATTACACATTTCCCAATGTGAAATAGTGTGTAGTGTATTTTTTTATGATTATGTATACTTTTCCAAATCCTTTTTCCCTGTTTCTTTTTAACCATGTATGTGTACTACATAATGCTAGAAAACAAAACACTCCACATATATTTTTTATAGCATATAAAATAAAAATACATGTGATATAAATAAATATATCCATGCATCAACAACCACAAAAATATAACTCATGAGACCAAAAACCAACTATCCACACAATATATCTCTATATATCATGTGTTTTTATACAAAATACAAAAATACATCACTCCATCTCTATGGTTGGGATCCTTAGATGCTTCAGATCATCCCCCCTACACAATAAGATATAAGGAGGCTATAATATATCTCAACCCATCTACCTATCCTTATAGGTTGGCCACCTGGGCTGTACCTATCCCAATTGGATTGTGGTAGCCATGTGTGCGGATATCTTGAGCCAGGGCTTGTCAGGCCTATGATTCTCCTGCTTTCACCCCTATCAATGGATTCAATCCATCCTTTCATGTCTTTAGCTACCTCATGGCTTCCCCCATAAGTATAAACTAGCCCACCTGAGCTGGGGAAGATGGCACCATAGGATCATTCAGTGTGGTGGGGTTGTATGGTGCCATCACCTCATCCAAAATGTCATAGTGCACTACCATGACTAGGGATCCCCTCTATTGCAAGGTATGCAAAACCAAAACCTATAAAGATATTGTATCACATATACATCTCAAAAATATATCTATGTATAATCATATATAACTAGTATTCTATCTCAAAGACTAAAAATTATACCATTTCTTACCTATCTCAATATCACCAACTATCATCTCCCCATCTGCTCATCCACCAAGCATAATCTCTCCATCATCCCATCCTTAGAACACCTCATCCATGGGTTTCCTACATATAAAAATAGAGCATAGAGTCACCACCCATGCATGTCACAAGTCTCTCCTTAATAGTGCCTCTATTGACCAGCTCCACCTGGGCTTGATTATTGGGTCATCCTACATAACCCATCTCATCTATGCTTGATCCTACCGATGGCATCTCCATCGGTGGTGTGTCTAAATTGGTCATTACTCCTCATACTATGGTATCTAATGTGGCACCTTATTTACCCTTGCATCGACATCCATGACCTTTCCTTCTTCAGCTATTGACTATCATGCTCAACCAATCCATAGTCTCACATGCCATGTCCTAATCTCTAGTCTCTCGACTTGTGTTCCTCCTCCTACTCTCCCCCTCAAATATCTCACATGTCATGCCCAAAAATTAATCACTACTATAGGAGATATTGGGTGTAGGAGTCTAAACTATCATAGTAAGCATGTTACTAGCTATGACCCTACCTACCAGGTATAGTGGCTTACGATGCACACTCAAGTCATCCCTGACACCACAATCACCTAACTAGGCCAAATAATAGCAATAAGTGTGTAGGGATTCTAAATGATCTCTCCACATGTGATTGTTTATAGTGTTGGCATGTGGGGAATGACTTATACTACTTGGTCATATCTCTATCTAACAACCTAAAGTAACCTATCATTGACCACATGAGGCAACCTAGCTAGCCAATACATCAAGAACCTCTCATATATCTATGCACTCAGTAATACCACTAGTCTCATAGTCTTCTACCCTTTGGATAGAATCCCATACATATCATGCATGAGATGGACCTAGATGAAAGACCCAAAATTATAGAGCACCCCTTGATCTAAAATGGACTAGTATAAGGCTATCATATACAATGGTACCTTACCATTTGACTTGTAACACAATACTCATATTATCATAAGTCCAATAAAAACCTTCTATATATCTAGAATATATGAAATATATACATAAAATAAGCTCACCCTCATCCTTAGATAGATCTTATTTGAGCATGTTGCCCACCTAGCTAGTACTTGTCTCTCCTCTAGATCATATAGTGTCCCTATGATCATTGGTGTCCCTCCTATAACTAGTCCAAATAATGTATGGACATCCTCTAGTGTGATACCTACCTCTATGGTATCCCCATACACCACCCATAAAAACATGTTGGTAAACTATTCTCATGCTCTAATGAACATGAAAATGAGATCAACACTCAGTGAGATGCATCTCATCTCCATGATACCTCCCAGGCCCAATGCAACTAATCTTACTCTATCCACATTTGTCAAATGCTCCTAAAAATCAAGTAACCATATTTGATGCCTCTACAAAATATAAAAAAACAAAGGAAGTATTAGACCTCCATGTCATTCATAATCAAAATACATTCTTACACATTTCAAAAAATTGAACTAGTTTGATTTAGTTTATTTATTTTTTTATCGGATTGACATATTACAAACTAAATTGGCCCTATACTTTCTCAGGGATACTAGATCGACCCTATCATAATTTTAACCAAATCATCCTTTTCAATACTAAGTTAGACACTTTCATTCTCAACAGTACTAAGTCATTCAATTACTAATAAATTAAGTCATCCCACTTGTACTAAGTTATCCCTTTCACCTAACTAACTAAGTCAGCCACATACTACTAAGTTGATCTACTAGTTTTTCTTATCTTCTACAAATTAAGTTGACCTGGTTAACTTTGTTCATTCACTGTGATGAATTTTTAACTAATTACCATAAATTCCTTAGGTATTTATTGGTTTGAATCCTTCTTACCCAATACCTCATTTGACCCCTAGTGTCCCTAAAAACTTCCTAGGGTTCATTTTGATGTCTAGATTTTGCCTAATAGTCATTTTTTTTATAAATCACTCAATTTCAAATAAAAATACTCAATAATTTAAATTTTTAGTTTCTTACCTATGTTGCACTCACTATAGCCATTATACATCCTCCCCATATTAGTCGTTGTCTCCTCACCATTTTGTCTCTTTGGGTCTATCAAAGCTTTATTTTTCTCAGAATAGTAAATAATACCAAATGAATTCTTTTTCACCCTATTTATATTTACTATTCCAAAACTATTTGCCCTTCAAATTTTATCATCATATTTCTTATTTTGTTCATATCTTTGACTCCACTAACTCTTTTTTCAAATCATAAAATGTTCTGGAATCTTGATGTTGTAGAGAATATTTTCAACTATTATATGTGCATGTTGGAAAAAAATCAATTTTTTGCTCTTTTCTGCTAGTCTCTATAGGTTTGTTTAATGTTCATTTATATTATTTTCTCTTTATTGCAATTTATTTAGCTTCAGCATTATGTGTTTCTATGTTATTTTCTCAAAGCACCATCCCATGTTGCACCTACATGACATGTGATGAGCTTTAAGTGGGGCATATGTATACATATAATATTTTCAAATTTTATCAATTATTGATGCTTTCTATCTTATAGGAACCCATTGAGTCTCAATCTCTTTGAGTGCACGCCCTAAGGGTGCAATGAGAAAGAGGTGGGCAGACCATTGGTGCTTCATAGGATTGTTGTCCCTTTTTTCACTTGCTATCTAGACACTCGTATCCTAAAATAATTCCCATAAGCTTTGATGATGGGTGTCGTTATTCCATTCATTTAATAAATTTTTTGTTGATGTCATATTTAACTAAGGCTGTGTCTAAAGCTATATGCAACAAGAATAATCGTAGCAATTTAGTAATTGATTGTAGGTATTTGTATTTTGCTTCTTTTTGCTTTGGGGGATTTTTAATGTCTTAAGGACTTCTTGGTTAAAACTTTTATTGGAATCAAACTATGAAAATTTGCTGGAAGTAAACACACGTTGCAGAAATGAAATAGATTGCTTTAAATAAACACACTTTTGCAAAATAAAATAGATTGCTGGAAATAAACACACTTTTGCAGAATGAAATAGATTGCTGGAAATAAACACACTTTTGCAAAATAAAATAGATTGCTAGAAATAAACACACTTTTGCATAATGAAATAGATTGCTGAAAATAATTGCAAAGAAATGAGAATTTAATCTAAGACACCTACAGGAACAAATTTATAACAAATTTTAACTTTAAGGAGTTGGAAGCATTTATAAATTTAATAGAGTGACCTATTTGCTTTTGCAAAATAAAATATAAATACTGACTAAAAATGAAGATCCTAGTTCTTGGAGGAGTGGGCCCTTGCTTCACCTAGAACAGGATTGAACAGTTTAATTCTCTCTCAAAATAGAAATGGCTATCTCATTGATAAAATGTTCTATATTACAAAAATGTACTAATCTTTCCTTGTCTCTCTATTCTTCAATTATTTTTTCTATATCATTCTAAATTCCTAGGTCTGTGTGTGTGTGTGTGTGTGTGTGTGTGTATTCTTGTTGGTATCTTGATGGTTGTAACTATTTCATGGATACAATGGAATTGAATCATGCCCAGAATAGATGCTAAATCAAGACGTGGCTAGATTTCCAACTGCGTGATAAATGTCTTGGATATGCAAGTATGGAAATCAGAAGTCTGCTCCTGATCTAATGGGATCATTGGTTTGACAGATCGCTGACCATTTGGAATAGATCGTCATCAGTTCCATGTTTAACTATGAAAGTTATGGAGCTTATCTACAGGAGTACTGGAGTTAATTAAAAAAAAATTGGAGTTAAATATAGAGTTCCAGAACTAAGTCTAAAAATGTGGCTATTTGAAATAGCATGGTGGGGTTCCAGAACTAAGATGTATTAATTCCAATGCTTGCAAAAACATGTAATCTGCTTCATATTTTTTCTTCAGCCTGATGATGACCTATTTTATTACAAAACTTGAATTTTCCAACACACTTGTTAGGAATTACAAAGCTTTTTAAATGTTAGAATCACAATCAACAAAAGATGGATAATTACATCCTAACTCATCTCAGATCAGAATAAAAGTTACAAAATGCAATCAAACTTAATAGAAAGAGAGAGTAAGATGATGTCATTTATTATACATTTAATGAGAATATCCTGGCCTCATCATTTCCCCCATACTTACTTGTTTGTAAGTCCCTTTACAAACTTCACTCTTCAAGGGATTGTATATCCTACATTCCATTTGATTGCTCAGATCAAATGACTGGAACTGAATATCCCAATGCTTTGATTCAGAGGCACTATAACCTACTCCTACTTCTACTTTTCTTTTCCATTCCTCAAATTGAGTGGGATCTTGAGGTTCTCTATTTTGCCAAGGAGATATGGGGGTGAGAAGTAGAGGTGGTCTTGTCTGCATTCCTAGCCATATGCATAGGGGAGTTTCATTGATTTGGGGAATTATTGTGCATAAAGCTTTTGCCCTTTCTAGACTCCAAATCAAATTTTAAGGGGATATTACTTCCCTTATTTTCAATGCCACCAGGAGAAATTCCCATCTTTTCAAATATGCATCATAGATATTATCAAAATTTGCCCTTTCATAAGAGGTGAAGGTATTAATGCTTTTCTATAAATTGAAAAGATAAGGTCCCTTAAACTTGTCATTAAATGCATGGGATTGGAAATGTGTAGCAAAGGTGAATGGGTTACCATAATGAATTCTCATACATAGACGAGATGAACTAGCCTTTAAGATGAATTCTCCTTCCATGTAATCTGATTTTGAAGAATAGAGATGAATTCATTAAGCAGGCTTTCACCTACATACAAATTGATTATAAAACCTGAATTTCTTTCTAGCATGAAATTGTAGAGGTAAAATTCACAGAGAAGATTATTATGTTCTATATTGGCTAAGGAGTAGGTGGCTGATAAATCAGCTTCATCTTTTATTTCATGTGGAAGACCACATGCTATCCTTACCAACTGGCAGCGAATGAATTATTCCTCTAAAAACATGTTATATGCAGGAGAAGGTCCTCTGCATGCAAGTAGTTTATCGCTCATCATGCAAACCATTTGTATTTTCACAAGATATTTATATTTATCATTTTCCTCATAAAATTTATCTTCCCATTCCTTCCTTACTTTATTTTCTTCCTCCATTTTGCTTTTCAAGTCTTTATTGGATGCCTTGATGACACTGAGTTCTCTACATGTATCATCCCATAACTACTTGAGTGGCAGATAAGTCAATTTAGTCTATACAGAGACTATTGACACAGCGGTTTGTCTCCTAGAAATTGTACATTTTTCCTCATTCTCCATCAGTTGCCTTTTAATCTTTGCTAATTCCTCATTCTTGGCTGTGAACTGGTTTATTAATTCTTCAAGGAGATTTTCTTTATGTTCTAATTTGAGTTTGAGGAAGTTTAATTCCTCATCCTTTTTCTTGAGAATGAGCTCTACTCTAGACAAAAATAGAGCTTGTTTAACCTATTGATTTTGTTCTTTTTTTGACATTTCTTGGGGAGTTAAGCATTCTTCTTCCACCATAGGGGATTTCCCTTTCCTTCTCCAAGATGCCTATTCATCTTTTTCATGTGATGGTGCTACTATCTCACCCATTTCTTGGAAAGCTTGCTCCTCAAATATTTCTTCATCTTTTTCCTTTTCTGTTTGGCTTGGTCCAGGAGGAGTCATGGCCATGCTGCCTAAAATATCAGCAGCTTTAGTTTCTAGCTTTTCTTGTTCTTCCATCTCCTCTGGACTTTCTTTAGACCTTTTATGACATCTTCTTCCTTAAGGAGCCTCAAAATGTGGAGACATAGGTCTCCTCTTAGAACTTCTTCTGATGTTCACCTTTTGCTCAAGCCTAGGTGAGCGGTCACTGTCAAAGATAGGTATCAATTCTTCTATAGCTTCTGTACAAGAAGAAATTTATTGAGAAGTCACATTAGGGTCTACAATTTTAACTTTTCTTCTAGATTTTTTTCTTTTTGGTATCTCATCTTCCCCTAGTTTTTTCTTTTTCTCAGCAGTGGTATCAATTTCTAAATGAACTGAAGGGGCAGGAGGAGTTGCTATTGTTCTTCTAGAAATACCAGGGTTCTACCCAAATTTGCCAGGAAATTTTTCCCACATTTTCTTCCCCATTTTTCTTTGAAAGAAAATGGTGCTGGCATACTAAATGCACTAACCTATGATGTATGATTGTTCCTACACCCCAAGAATATCTCTGGGCCATTGTATGGATGGAGTCAAAAAGAAACCCTTGAAGGTTTACTAAATATTCTAGTTTTTCGGCTCCATATCTAAGGTGTATAAGGATTTTTAGGACTTCTTTTTCTACTGTCCCAAATTGTCCATCACAGGTTAAATACTTAACTATCCAAAATGCTACTCTATCAAAGGGTTTGGGAAAGCTGGTCCTTTTGAATCCTTTGATGATTTTATTTGTATTGTAAATATACTGGGGTTCAACTTCCCCCTCTTTCAATACGGTTTCAGCCAAGTCTTTTAATGTCCCCTTGACAGGGTTTAAGACATGCACTATTGGTATTCCAGACATCTCACTTATTATATTCACAGAAAAAGGAATGAAAACCTTCCTAATCTTTGTCCTTGTTTGCTCTAAATTGATAACAAATTCTCTTACCAATTCATCTTTATATTTGGCAAACTTCCTCAGAAACTCCAGCCATCTTGCCTTTTGAAAGATAGTTGCTACTTCATTTGCAAGGAGTTGGGTATCATTTTCTGGTTCTGACTTCTTTTTTATTCCCATGATTCGTTCTTCTTTAATCTTACACAGGTTAGCTAAAGATTGCTTCTCTTATTGACATAATTGATGATTTTGGCTATGGAACTAGTAGATTCAATTGCTGATCTAGTGAATTCAGTTGTAAAATTACTATACTTAGCTATGAAACTTAGTGATTTTGGCTACAAAACTACTGCACTCAGCTGCAGAACTGGTGGAGTTAATTCATTGTATCTCTTTTGAAATTTTTCTACAGTTGGATTTTAATTTATTGATTCAATAATAAGAATGATTCTTTATGACTATCTACCAACTCATTCCATCATCAATATCCTTCTCATGATTTTTCACATTTAACCATGATGTACAATAGATGACTCATCATACTAATCTTTCTAAATCAAGTCTAATCACACATGCAACTTTCCATCTAACCTTTAACAAGTTAAAAACATAATTACCATCCTTGATGATGTAATCCTTCTATCATGATGACTCATCATTCCTAAAAATGGTTAGAAAATAGTTAGAATTAAAAAAAAAAAGTTTTATTTGAATTAGCCATTTATTTGAGAAGATCAACTGCCATCACTAGTTTTTAATTGATCTTTGATTTTTTTATTTTTTATTTTTGGAGAAGAGAACTCCATTTACTAGTTTTCATCCTCTTCCCTTTATTATAGATCTTTTCACTTGATTATTTGATCATTTTGGAAGAACTGAGTTCTTCCATATGATCAAATTCTTTGTTTGCTTCAATCTGCTTCAAGAATTCATCCTTAATAGGAGGCTTCCTATAAAGTTTTAGCCTATGTCCATTGACCAAGAGTATTCTTTTGATACCATCAATGGGAAGTAATTGGATAGAACCATTGTTAAATATCTGCTCGATCTGATAAGGTCCCAACCATCTAGTTCTTAATTTGCATTTGAATTGTTGGTACTTAGAATCAAACAACAATGCCCAGTCTCCTGCTATGAATTGTCTTTCCTTGATATGTGAATCATGTCATTGCTTCTTTTGACCTTGAATTATCTCTATTTGGTGAAGTGCTTCCATTTTGAATTCATCCAATTCATTGAGTTGAAAGATTCGCTCCTTTTGAGCTACATCCAATTCAATTCCCACCTTAGCTACTATCCTCAATGTCTGTAGTTCAAACTCAATAGGCAACAAGAGATTTTTTCCATAGACTAACTCATATGGTGAAAACCCTTTTGTGGTTTTATAAGTTGTATTGTAAGTCTAGACAGCTTCAGGTAGTCTTTTTACCTAATCCCTTCTTTTTGCTTTAACTATTTTAGTGAGGATGGTTTTTGATTCTCTATTTATTACTTCAACTTGTCTATTTGCTTGTGGGTGATAGGGAAATGACTTCCTATGATTGATCTGATAATACATTGTGAAAGCCTGGATCATATTAGACATAAATTGTGGTCCCAAGTCTGAAACTAAGCTTCTTGGTGCTCCAAACTTTACCATAATTTTGTGCCAAAGGAAATCAGTTACTACTTCTTCAGTGGCATTTGTTAAAGCCTGCACTTCTGCCCATTTTGTTACATAATCAGTACACACAAGAGTGTGCTCTTTTCCCTATAAAGGAGGATTAAAGGGTCCAACAAAATCCAATCCCCATCTCTCAAATAGTTCAACCACTAATTGTGGTTGCAAAGGCATTTCATCAGTAACGGTTGGCTATCCCATCCTTTGACAAGGATCACACCACCTGATATATCTCTTCACATTTTTGTACAAAGATGGCCAATAGTAACCAGTGTCAAGTATCTTGTGAGCTGTTCTTTTCACTAAATAGTGTCTTCCACTTGGTTTATCATGACATGCCTGGAGGGTGTCAAAGATTTCATCTTCTCTTACACACCTGCGTAAAACCAAATCATGACCACATTTAACTAACATTCCATTTAACCATTTGAAATGTGCACTGGTTTTGATTAAATTTTTTATTTATTTTTTAGTGAAAGGAGGAAACTTCTCTGTTACAAGATAATTTTCCATGTCAACAAACCATGGTGTATTAGCTGAAATAACAAATAATTTTTTATCTGTAAAGTTGTCCTTGACTAGATCCTGTTCCCCTATAGTGGTCAGTCTTGATAAGAAATCAGCTACCACATTAGATTTGCCTATATTTTCCATAATGGTAATATCAAATTCTTGTATAAGTAATAACCATCTGATTATTCTACCTCCAACCACTGGTTTGTTCATTAAATATTTAATTGCTGAGTGGTCTATATGTATAAATATTTTGTACCATGTAATGTAATGTCTAAATTTATTGATTCATAGATCATAGCCAAACATTCTTTTTAAGTGGTAGTGTAATTTCTTTCAGTGGAAGTAAGATTTTTACTAAGGTAGTAAATAGCATACATTCTTCCTTTTTCATCTTTTTATCCCAAAACTGTACCAATTGAGGTATTTGAGGCATCAGTTTGGATGTGAAAAGGTTTCTCCCAATTATGTCCTTTTAATATTGGGGCAGTTACTAATTTCTCTTTAATTTTTTCAAAAGCATGTTGACATTGTTCATCCCAAAGAAATTCACAGTCCTTAGTAAGCAACTTAAACATGGGGGCAACAATTTTACTAAAATCCTTAATAAAGCACCTATAGTATCCAACATGCCCTAAAAATGACTTGATATCTCTGGGGGTTTGAGGAATAGGCAAGTCTAAAATAATCTTGATTTTGTTTTGGTCAACCTGAATTCCTCTTTTTGAAATATGGTGTCCTAATACAATCCCTTCATCAACCATCATCAAACATTTCTCATGACTAAAAGACAAGTGATGTTGTTCACATCTTGTTAATACTCTATCCAAAATTTTCAAGGCATCATCAAATGTATCTCTATGCACAGTAAATTCATCCATATATACCTCTACACAATCATTTGTTAGGTCTACAAAAATTGCTAATACATCTCTTTGAAAGGTTGCTGGAGCATTACATAGTCCAAATGGCAATACCCTATAAGCAAAGGTACCCCATGGATAAGTAAATGTAGTTTTGTCTTGATCCTCAGCAACATCTTTGATTTGATTGTATCCACTAAATCCATCCAAGAAGGAAAAGTATTGTTTACCTAAAAGGTTGTCTAAGACTTGATCTATGAATGGTAAGGGAAAATAATCTCTTAGGGTGGCTTTGTTCAGTTCTCTATAGTCAACACAAATTATCCATTTTTTGTTCTTTTTAGGGATAATTACAAGAGGAGACACCCACTGGCTGTCTGAGATAGGGTAGATAAAACCTACTTGTAATAGTTTTTCAATTTCTTGTTTGACTATATCCCTTAAGGATGGATTAATCCTTCTCAAATGTTGCCTAACTGGTATAATATTTTCAATATAAATGTGATGGGTACAGATACATGGATGAATGCCCTTCATGTCTCTATAGTCCCAAACAAAAGCTTTAGTATGATCCTTCAGAACATCAAATAGTTTGGCTTCTTCATTATTTTTTAACCAACTATTAATATTCAAAATTTGTCTTGGTTGAATCTCAACATGTTTGGTCCAAGATATGATGAACTAATTTGTTGAAAGGGTTCCATTAAGGTGTTTAGTGGATAGGCATGTGGTAACAACATATGATATGTAGCAACATCTCTGAAAGTTCTTAGAGGCAGAATGCTAGACAAAGGACATCAGGAAGAGTTATGATACTTATCTTGTTGTAGGTCAAACTCCTCATTACTATTATTTTCTAGAAGTTCTTCATCATCTCATAATATCTATAAAGTTGAATCTACAGATCCTTCCTTTCCCTAATATAAATCTCGTTCCTCTGAAGTGAATTATCTTCATTTGTAGAGAATTGTTGTTGGTGTGGTTCCATAACTAACTATGATGGTTCTAGAATAGATTTTGTAGGTTCCAGAACTAATCCTGACTGCTCCAATGACAATTGATGTTCATTTAATGAAGGATTAACCATCTCTTCAATTTCTCATACATGATCTTGCAATGTTATCATAGCCGAAGAAGATAGATTTTGCTCATTAATATCAGGATTATCAACCCATAATTTTGCTTGATTATCAATAAAAGGTCATGCAGAGGGATATAATGAAATTTGCTTAGAATTCTTACCATTAGAAATAGTCATATCTCCTAACCTGCAATCAATCAAGGTAGTAACTATAGCTAACCATGGTCTTCCTAAAATAATGGGATAACCAAGTGTTTTACCTTTTGGCTGTAAGATAAGGAAGTCGACTGGATATTCCCATGATTCTACCATTACTACCACATCTTCAATAATGCCTTTTGGTTTTGCTATAGACTGATCTACCATCTACAATATGGTGGTAGTAGGTTGTATGCCTATTAATGGTAATATTTTCAAAGTGTCCACTATCATTACATTGATAGTAACTCCCAAATCAATCAAAACATTATGTGTATCCTTATTCCTTATAGAGATATAAATAACAAGGCTACTAGGATCTCCATATTTAGAAAGTAGGAGTTTGCCTACTAATAAATCAACAAGTTTCCCATCTACCTGAATAGTCCTGGGGTACAGCTTCTTTCTTTCAAGTTTTTTAAAACATAACAGTTTGATTAACTTGTTCAACTCTGGGATATCCTTAATTGCTTGTAACAATGATATTTCAATATTTAATCTTCTTAGTTCCTGCACTAATTCAAATTCCTTAATTTCTATGGCTTCTTTAAATCTTTTTGGAAATGGAATCTTAGCAAAATTTCCTTCTGGTTCCTTATCTTTTTCTTTTTCATCTTCCTTAGGCAACCAGGCTAGGGGTTTTAGCTTCTTCTATCATCTCTGTGATTATAATAGGTGGACTACTAACTATTTTTCCAGATCTAGTTTGAATGTTTTTACAATCCATTGTATTTAGATCAACTAATTTTTTTGGTTCTATTTCATATACAGGAGTTATTTATTTGTTTCTTGGGTTTGCTACTAGTTGTACTGGCATTTGTGTTTAGACTATATTTTCAACCTATGGATTTTATATTGGAGATCCCATTATGGCTTGTTGGTTTTGATTTGGATATGTTTTCCCTTGCACATAATTACTAGGGCCCCATCTAGGTTGTGGCCAAGCATAAGGATTTCCTTGACCAGCCCAAGGTTGTTGATGTCCTTAAGTATACCAAGATTGACTTGCCCAATCATGAGGATGCCATGCTAGTTGAGGGGCCTAAGGTGGTTGTCCCCAACATTGTGGTACTATTTGAGCTACCCATGGCATCATCCAAGGATTAGGAGCTGGTCTTGGCATAAATTGTCCTTGGCTGGGTTGTCTCTGAACAAAATTCAATTCTTCTGTGGTAAATGATGTACTGGTTTGTTTGAGCTAATTTTTTATGAGTAGAACAAGAGAACAAGCATGAGTATCATGTTATTTAGATTCATAGACAAGACATAATTTTGTTTTATCTAAAGGACATTCCCTTATTACATGCTTCTTCCTGCATCTAGGACAATACATGGCTAATGGTTTAATTTGGGCATTTGCTTTAGCTTGTAATCCATCCATGGTGGAGGTTAATTGAACTAATATATCTATTTTAAAGTTTGCCAATTCATCCATCAGTTTGTTCATATCTGGATTCAAAATTTTAACCATTTTTCCTTTTCTAGGTCCACCCCTTGTCCTTGAATAGTTTCTACAAATTTCTATGATTTCATCCATTATTAAATGAGCAATGTTTCCACCACCAATTAAATCAAATGTTTCCCTAGATTCATCATCCAGACCTTTGATAAAAATGGTTTTAATTAAATCTTATTGAAGTACAAATCCACATCGTTTACTCACAAAGAGGAATCTATCCAAATAATCTTCCATATTGTTGTCCCCCAAAAGTAGCAGTCATTTTTGGGACAACATTTGAACTATTTTGGTCTTACAGACCAAAATTGTCTCTTCCATTTCCAAAATTTGTCCTAGACATTCAAATTCCTCATTTTCCAAGTCTCTCAAAAAATTTATTGACTCTGCAGGTCAAGTTCAATGGGTTTTACATGTTTATATCTATAGACTTTGTTTCTACAGACTCTACAGGAAGGTTCATTTATACAGGTTCAAAGGCTTCTGCAGGTAGTTTTAGTCAAAAGAATAGGTTTTCAACACTTAGTCATTTTCTGGGATTGTTTCAGAGACTCAGTTCAATCAAAAATATCCATTAAAAATCATCTGAGTGCAAAAAAGAGACTTGAACCACTGAACCGTTGAACCATTGAACCACTTTGGTTCAAAGGTTCAACGGGTTCAAGGTTTAATGGCAGGTTCAACCAAAGGAACAGTTCAATGGCTCAGTTCAACCAAGTGGTTCAACTCTTTATCTCACTCAGTTGGTTCATTCATTCACTTCATCCAATGGTTTAATGTCTCAAGGTTCAATAGCATGTTCAAAGACATTTTTCAAAGCTTTGTTTGAATCGTTGAACTAAAACTTGGTTCAACATCCAGGTTCAACAAACAGTTCAACTACAGGTTCATTCACTCAGTTCATCCGCTTGTTTCATTTAGTTAGTTCATTCAGTTTAACCATTAGTTTGAACCATTGGCTTGAACCAAAACTTGGTTCAAAGCCTTGGTTCAACTGATTGGTTCAACGAAATGGTTCAATTTTTGGTTCAAAGGCAAGTTCATAATGTTTGGTTTAATGCTTAGTTCATCGGCTTGTTTCATCCAATTGAACTATCGGCTTGAACCATTTTTGGTTCAACCAATTGGTTCAACATCTTGGTTCAATAGAATGGTTCATTGCCAAAGTTCAAAGGGGTGGTTCAATGCAAAAGGAAACTTCTCAAAGGACAAGTGCCCTTGCGGAGGACACTTAATCAATAAAGCATCCTTCGAAAGGGTTATTTTTCAAGGAAGCTGAAAGGTAATTCTTTCAGATTTGTTTAAGGCATTCAAAATTGGCTAAGGAAGAATTCATTCAAAAAAAAATTTTGAAATAATTCTAAGTGGCTGTGGGTGCAAAAAATCTGAAGACCAGTCAAAGACTTTTTGGAACAAATTTCTGTAGACTTTTGTCTGCAAGAATTTTCCCTGAGTAAATTGTTTGCGGGAATTTTCTGCAAGACAAATGTCCACAGAAATTACCCATAGGAGAAAACACCCATGAATTTGCTTGAAGGATAGTTTGTGGGAGACTCAAATAGAAAGCCCAGGGATTTGTCCGCGGGAACTGCCAAGGCAAAGGGTTGCCGAAGGACCCCGAAGGGTAGGTGCCCTTGTGGGGGACTCTCGACTGCCAAAGTAAAGGGCTTTTTTGACCCATTCAAGGATCATTTATTAAGACCCAAAATGGCAAATCCAAAAGCCAAAAGAGTACCAAGGGATGACGCACCTGAAGACGTCAAATTCAAGACAGTGAACTAGCCGTTGAGAGCATATTGACGGGCATGTAAACGTCAATTTTAAAGCTCATGAAATAGCCATTGATCCTTTGGATTTACAGACCTGAATGCATTCTCATAATTCAAGATCAGAACCAATAGAAAGCAAGGAAAGATAGAACAATGAATGAATCCAGGACTCGATTCAATTAACTAGAAAAGGAGAAATGATGAAGACAAGATCAGACCACCAAGTGGACATTGAAAGTTGCAATCTTTCAATTGCATTTACATTGAGAAGATCAAATGGGAAAAATACCCCAAAGTTCCAGCCTATCTTCCTAATAGTTCCCAACGCATCATGATGCATTACCATTCCCGAGTACTTCTTGAAGTGGCTATATAAGGGACTTTCTTTCATTGTAAATGGATCTCTTTTTTGACAATCTGAATGAAACTCTGCCCAAATTGAGAGGCATCATTGAGACTTTTTGCTCAGTCTATTGATCATATTTTATTATTAGAATAAGAAAGCAAGGGACTTTTTTAGACTTTGTGATGTGATATCTTTGTTGTTGAGGAAACAATTCTTATGTCTATTTCCTTGATTTTTTTCTGTTCCATTGATTTAACAAGTAGGATTAATAAAATTATTCAGATTGGTGTCCTGAAGAATTAACTATGGAGAGACTTTGTGCCCCCATAGCTGCCTTCAGTGTGTTTTCTTTTCATTGCTGTGTAAAGGACTTTGAGAAGACTTTGTGCCTTCATTGTCCTTCGTATATTACTCCTAAGCATTTCAGGTGGAGACTTTGTGCTGTGTCTCGATTTACTGATTACCATACCCTCAGTTATATTTTGCTTTTATTTATAGGAGTATTATTATGGTTGGCTGGATATTTTTTTTGAAAGAAGAGGAGTGATGTCTGTCATTCCCTTGAGTTTTTCCTTTGTTTTGTACACATCATCTCTGAAGAAAGAGAGATGGATGGCTTGTCCTATTCCTGAGTATTATTTTTAGTTTATACATATATATAACATATCCATAGGGAACCTCCCCTTGATGAGAGGAGAGAGCAGTCTCCTTCTAATGTGATAAACTTACACATTTGGACAACTAATCTTCCTACTTTGGCTGATCAAACCTATTTTGTTTATCAGTATGCTGATAGACAAAATATTCAACCAACAGTTTTTGGTGATTCCACTGGGGAAATACTTATTATCCATTTATAGCCTATCCATTCACCTCCACACTAACTGGGAAAGAATGCACAGTTTAAAGCCCCAAGCTTTAACTAAAGCAAGGTCAATTATTTTCTATTTTTGTTTTACAATCTGGCAGATTCAAGGTATACACGAAGCCAAAGGGCTAAAGGTATCGTTGATCCTATATTTGAGCTAGTACAACAAAGTGATTTTGATCTATTTTCTTCACCATCTCATCTCCAATGAACCAAGATCTTCCCTCCTACTAAAGCCAGATCTCCATTACCAGATGAAGTATCTACTTCTACTATTGATAAAGCTGTGCCTATAATTACCCCTTTGAGATTTGTTATCCCTCCTTTTCAGAATCTTATAATGGCAGTTCAAGGCCCCTGGGGTAATGCTTTTGGTCCTCTCAATCTTATTCCTCCTCTACATGAGCTTCCACACAGTTCTAGGAAGAATTTCCCTAAATTCTATGGTGATGGCAAAGTTCATCCTGATGAACACATTGCAACATTTAGTATAGCTTGTGGTTTAATCATAGTATAATTTGAAGATATAGCAGTCAAGATTTTTGTTGAAACACTACAAGGTGCTACTGCAGATTGGTTTTACCATCTACAGGCTTGGTTTGTGACTGATTGGAATACTCTTAAAGCTAAGTTTGAAGCCAAATGCAAACTTGCAAAAGATGCACATACACTTCTAGCTCAACTGACACAGATGAAGAAAGAACCTCATGAGCCTATGAGAGACTTCATAGCCAAATTTGACAAATTGAGAAATAGAATCCCTGTAATTGCTAGACCTATAGCTAAGAATCTCAAATGCTTTTTCATTAATTCTCAACTACCTGAAGTCAGTTTTCTCTTGAGACGTGCTAGTCAAATAGATCTCACTACAACTCAACTTTTGGCCACTGAAGTAGAAGATGATCTCATCTTAGCAGGGAAGATAAGAAGATATCCAAATAGAAACAAAGCTTCATCATCTTTTGAATTTGCATCTACAAGCACCACAGATCCAATGGTGTAGAAATAAGCAAATGAGTTGCTTGCTCTCAAAAAGCAAATGGCTTAAGGAATGTCTTCTGCTCTTACATACAGAAGGACATTCCCAAATTATCATATCAGGGCAATGTTGCCAAGAACCAAGGGCAACAAAATTGCCTTCCTCCCCCACAAGGGAAAATTGCCTTGGAAGCTCCTCCAACCAATTTAGCAATGGGATACCTTGAAGAAAAATCAAAATTTTCTTTCCAGCCTAAATTGAATTAATAAAATAATGCTGATATCATTGAAGACAATCAAGAAGAATTAGCTGGCGACTCCCACATTGGTTTCTTGAATTACCAAGATGAACCCAGAAGCAAAGGAGAAGTTTCAGATGGATCATATGCAGTGTTTACCAGGTCCAAGAACCAATCAATTCAGCAAGCTGATAAAGAGAAGACAGAGGAACAACCTCAACCAACAATCACAATTGCTAAATGTGGGACCGCTCTGCCTTTTCAATCAAAAGATCTGGTCATCACCCAAAAGCTAAATACATATGTTTTGCCTTCACCTTCTACTCCCAATTCACAAACCAACCCACCTCCCATCCCTCATAAAACTCATAAAGTTGAAGTACCTTTCTCTGTACCTAGCTCAATTCAGCCATTTGACATAATTGATCATTCCAAAAAGACAAAAATATAGATGTTTGAATTTGAATACTTGCAGTCTAATCTGGATCAACTGAATAAGTTGGTTCAATATGTTAAAAATCAAACTATCCCTACAAGACAAAAGGCTTAAAAAGTAACTCTTGATTCTCTAAAGAACACACCTATTCTAAATAATCTGGTCATTACTCCTCCAACTGCTCCTGGAAAAATAAAACCCTTCTATGTTTCCCTGTTAATCAATGGCCACAAGCTGAGTAACTGTATTATAGACTCAGGTGCATCTGACAATGTCATGCCTGCTAAAGTCACTGAGTCTCTTGGTCTCGCATGGACCAAGACATTTGGGAGATGTTTCTCCATGGAGAAAAAGCAAGTACCATTGTTGGGGCAAATCAAAGATGCCCAATTTGCATTCACAGCCTTTTCAGACAAGAGGATTCAGATGATTGTCTTGGTGGTTGACGTCCCAGCATCTTATAGCATTTTGCTTGGATGAAATTTTTGCAAGGACATGGGAGGAGAACTAAACATGGATCTATCTGAGGCAAGGATCTCTATCTAAGGCATGATGAAGAGATTACTCCTTGAAAAGGAAGCAAAGTATGTAGTCACCCAGACGTCAGCCCTTGAAGCTCAAATCCTTTTTGAATCCATAGGTATGGGTAACTACTTTCTATATATAGATGAAGAAGGGCCCTCCATCTCTGATGAGGGAAAGTCTGAAGTAAATTTAGTGTTTGATGAAATTTGGACTCTGGAATTTGATGGTATCTATTCCTCTACTGGTTTAGGAGCTGGGATTGTCTTGATATCTCCTCAAGGAGATATGTTTCCTTCATCTTATAAATTACAATTCAACAACACTAACAATACAGCTAAATATGAATCTCTGTTGCTAGGCATGAAGGTTGCTCAAGAAAGAGGCATCAAGTTTCTCTATACCAAAGGGGATGTTGAATTAGTAGTCTGTCAAGTGAGAAATCTATATCAGACCAAGAATGAGAGGTTACGCCACTATCGTAACCTAGTTTGGGACCAAATTGAAAGCTTTAATGCTTTCAATATTTTTGCCATACCCAGAGAGTCTAATGACAGAGCTAATGCACTTACTATTTCAGGAACTCTCTTAGTTCCTCATTCAGATTTCAAAGAAGACAAGTATACCATTGAGTTGGTCTATAGACCAAGTGTTCCTGACAATGCTGATCATTGGCAAATATTCAATGATGATCATCAGATCATTGCTTTCCTGGAATGAAAAGACAATTTTGAATAGCTATTTTTTGAAGGTAGCAAATCTTAGAAGTCTGAATCTGTTTTTGAATCTAGTTCAGATATAAATGAAGAATTCCTACAGTTGAAAGGAAACAAAATTCCCAAAGGCCTGGTTTCCCTTGAGAAGCTATTTGACAAGCATGATAGATTCGTCAAACAACAACAAACAGATTCAAGTTTCTCTTAGGGATTTGACCAAGTAAATCTAACCAACAAAGAAAATCCCAAGATGGTCAACATTGGAAAGTGCTGCACCCCTGAAGAAAGATTCAAGTTCACCTCTTTGCTTCGTCAATACATTGATGTCTTAGCGTATTCTTATGAAGACCTGAAGTCTCTCAGACCTAATAAAATCTGCCATCACATTCCTCTCAAGGCTGACTCAATGCCCTACAAGCAAAAATTTAGACAATACAATATGAAATTTTTAGGTACTATTATGTCTGAGATACAGAAAATGTTAAATGCTAGAATTATCTTCCCAATCCATCATTCTACATGGATTACGAACATAGTGCCTATAAGGAAGAAAAATGATAAAATTTGCATTTGTGTAGATTTCAAGAATCTGAATCAGTCATCTTTGAAAGACAATTACCCTTTGCCAATCATGGACCAAGTGCTTCAAATAGTAACAAGGTCAGAGATGTTATCAATGCTGGATGGCTTCTCAGGTTATAATCAAGTTGAAGTTGGTGAAGCAAACCAACACAAGACTGCATTCACCACACCTTGGGGTATATTTACATATAAAAGAATGCCTTTTAGTTTAATAAATGCTGGTGATACCTTTCAGAGAGATATGGACATGGTTTTCAAAGATGAGATTGGCAAATTCATAGTGGTATATCTTGATGACTTAACTTTTTTTTCAAAGCGTCGATATGATCATGTACGCCACTTACAACAAGTGTTGGAGCACTGCCACTAGAATGGTATTTTTTTGAATCCTAAGAAGTCTATTTTTGAAGTAACAGAAGGGAAACTCCTTAGACACATTGTGTCCAAAGAAGGCATAAAGATTGACTCAGACAGAGTCAAATCTATTCAAGAACTGAATTTGCCTACAAGTAAACATGTTGTTCACTCTTTCTTTGAAAAAGTGAATTGCTTACGGAGATTCATCCCTAAATTTGCTGAGAAGACAAAACACATGGTGAACATGATGAAATGAAAGACTACCTTCAGCTAGACTAAAGAAGGCAAATCAGCATTTCAAGATATCAAGATTGCCATTGCTCACGCCCCTACCTTGGTTTGTCTAGATTACCACAAAGATTTCATCATATACAGCTATGCATCTGAACACACTCTTTTAGCAATTCTTGTTCAACAAGATAAGGAAGGTATGAAATCCCCCATCTCTTTCATGAGTTGCCCTCTCAAAACCCATGAAATGAAGTATTCAAATATAGAGAAGCATGCCTATGTGTTGGTAAAAGCAGTCAAACATTTCCACTTTTATATTCTGAATTCACAGACTACTGCCTTAGTTCCTGACACTATAGTCAAGTCTATATTAACTTAGAAGGAGTTTGGCACAAAAAGAGGTAATTGGATTGCAAAGATCCAAAAATTTGATCTAGATATCAAGCTGATAAAGTTGGTCAGAGGTAAAGGCCTATGCCAATTAATGGTTGACAATAAGCCAGAAGATACACAACGTGAAGAAGCTGAAGTGGAATATACGCCAACAGTCCTTTTTGTCTCCACTACCAATGAATGGTAGTCAGGTATTGCCTATTTTCTAACTTATGGTGAATGTCCTGCTCATTTGTCTTACAAAGAAAGGAGGACTATCAAGTTGAAAGCTGCCAATTTTGTCCTTTGGGATAATGGCCTGTACAAGAGAAGCATAGATGGAGTATTCCTTCACTGTGTAGACAAAGAACAACAAACCCAACTTTTGAAATCTTTCCATAATCTGGCCTATGGAGGACATTTATCTACTCTTGTGATTGCTCACAAAAATTTTTAAGCCAGGTATTACTGGCCAACTCTTTTCCAAGATGCACATAAGTGGGTGAGAAAATGTGAACTTTGACAACAATTTGTTAGAAGACTCAAGTTGGCTGCCCTGCCTCTCAAGCCAGTAATCATAGAGGAACCTTTTCAGCAATGGGGACTTGATTTTATTGGGACAATAAACCCATCTTCAAGTGTTGGACATGATTATGTCCTTACAACAACTGATTATTTCACCAAGTGGGTAGAAACAATCCCAATTAAGCATGCTACTTCAGAAGTTGTATGCAACTTCCTCAAAGAGAATATCATTTCTAGGTTTGGAGTTCCACTCAAAATTATTACTGATAATGTAGCATGTTTCACCTCTCAAGAGATTATGCAATTCTATTTTCATTATGGAATTACACTCTCTCATTCTTCTGATTATTTTACACAAGGAAATGGACACGCTGAGTCTAGCAATAAGAATTTGGTAACTATTATCAAAAAGCTAGCAGATGATAATCAAAGGACATGGCATAAAGCATTAGTTGATGCTCTATGGGCAAACAGGATCACACCAAAAAGGGCAATTGGTATGTCCCCTTTTCAACTTCTTTACGGTATCAATGTTGAGATACCAATCACCTTAAAATTGCTAGCCTTGAAATTGGTGAAGGCCATTGAAGATCAGACATATGAGAGTTCTCTTGACAAAAGAATCATGTGCCTGACTCAGCTAGAGGAATAGAGAACCATGGTGGTGGATAGAATTGCTGCTCATCAAAGTCTAGTAAAGAAACTCTTTGATCAAAAGGCCATAAATCGTGATTTCTAGATTGGGGATCAAGTCCTATTGTGGGACAAAAGAAGAGAACCAAAAGGGATGCATGGAAAGTTTGACTCCCTTTGGAGAGGCCCATTTATAATTCATCAACACATTGGTGAAAACAACTTTCTATTGAAATACCAAGATGGCACACTCTTTTCTCTACCCCACAATGGGCAGCATCTGAAACACTTCAACTCTTGAAGTATCAAATCATTGCCTCTGTATATATGTATATTTATACAATTTTAATTCTATTTTGTTTTGTTTGTTTCTATTTTTGATGCCTTTCATTTTTGGGTAGCATGACTCCATAACCCAATGGCATACTTGAACACACTAGAGATTCTAGATTCTACTCCTTTCAATTCATTTTGTAATTGACAAAAGTTCCCCAACTGGAGCCAGTTGTTGTCCCCCAAAAGTAGCAGTCATTTTTGGGACAACATTTGAACTATTTTGGTCTTACATACCAAAATTGTCTCTTCCATTTCCAAACTTTTTCCTAGACATTCAAATTCCTCATTTTCCAAGTTTCTCAAAAATTCTACTAACTCTGTAGGTCAAGTTCAATGGGTTTTACAAGTTGATTTCTACGGACTTTGTTTCTACAGACTCTATAGGCAGGTTCATTTATACAGGTTCAAAGGCTTCTATAGGTAGTTTTAGTCAAAAGAATTAGTTTTCAACACTTAGTCATTTTTTGGGATTGTTTCAGAGCCTCAGTTCAATTGAGAATCTCCATTGACAAGCATCTGAGTGCAAAAAAGAGACTTAAACCACTGAATCGTTGAACCATTGAACCACTTTGGTTCAAAGGTTCAATGGGTTCAAGGTTCAACAAGTTCAATGTCTTTGGCAAGAGTTAAGTGCTTCATCAAGGTTCAAAGTTCAATCACTTCAATTGGTTCATCAGCTTCAAGACACTCAGCCAAATCAAGGCAGCTTGAACCATTGAACCACTTTGGTTCAAAGGTTCAACGGGTTCAAGGTTTAATGGTAGGTTCAACCAAAGGAATAGTTCAATGGCTCGATTCAACCAAGTGGTTCAACTATTTATCTCACTCAGTTGGTTTATTCATTCACTTCATCCAATGGTTCAATGTCTCAAGGTTCAATAGCAGGTTCAAAGACATTTTTCAAAGCTTTGTTTGAACCGTTGAACTAAAACTTGGTTCAACATCCAGGTTCAATAGTAGGTTCATTCACTCGGTTCATCCGCTTGTTTCATTTAGTCAGTTCATTTAGTTGAACCATTAGTTTGAACCATTGGCTTGAACCAAAACTTGGTTCAAAGCCTTGGTTCAACCGATTGATTCAATGAAATGGTTCAATTGTTGGTTCAAAGGCAAGTTCATAATGTTTGGTTCAATGCTTAGTTCATCAGCTTGTTTCATCCAATTGAACTATTGGCTTGAACCATCAGCTTGAACCATTTTTGGTTCAACCGATTGGTTCAACAGAATGGCTCATCGCCAAAGTTCAAAGGGGCGATTCAATGCAAAAGGAAACTTCTCAAAGGACAAGTGCCCTTGCGGAGGAAACTTAATCAATAAAAGCATCCTTTGGAAGGGTCATTTTTCAAGGAAGCCGAAAGGTAATTCTTTTAGATTTGTTTAAGGCATTTCAAATTGGCTAAGGAAGAATTCCTTTAGACAAAAATTCTGAAATAATTCTAAGTGGCTGTGGGTGCAAAAAATTTGAAGACCAGTCAAAGACTTTGCGGAACAAATTTTTGCAGACTTTTGTCCACGAGAATTTTCCCCGAGCAAATTGTCTGTGGGAATTTTTCGCAGGACAAATGTCTGTGGAAATTACCTGTGGGAGAAAACACCTGGGAATTTGCCTGAAGGATAGTTTGTGGGAGACTCAAATAGAAAGCCCAGGGATTTGTCTGCAGGAACTGCCAAGGCAAAGGATTGCCGAAGGACCCTGAAGGGCAAGTGCCCTTGCAGGGGACTCTCAACGGCCAAAGTAAAGGGCTCTTTCTGACCCATCAAGGATAATTTCTTAAGACCCGAAAGGGCAAAGCCAAAAGCCAAAAGAGTACCAAGGGATGACGCGCTCGAAGATGTCAAATTCAAGACAGTGAACTAGCCATTGAGAGCACATTGATGGGCATGTAAATGTCAATTTTAAAGCTCATGAAATAGCCGTTGATCCTTTGGATTTATATACCTGAATGCATTCCTAGAATTCAAGATCAAAACCAGCAAAAAGTGAGGAAAGACAGAACAACGAATGAATCCAGGACTCGATTCAATTAACCAGAAAAGGAGGAATGATGAAGACAAGATCAGACCACCAAGTGGACATTGAAAGTTGCAATCTTTCAATTACATTTACATTGAGAAGATCAAATGGGTAAAATACCCCAAATTTCTAGCCTATCTTCCTAACAGTTCCCAATGCATCATGATGTATTACTATTCTTGAGTCCTTCTTGAAGTGGCTATATAAGGGACTTTCTTTCATTGTAAATGGATCTCTTTTTTGACAATCTGAATGAAACTCTGCCCAAATTGAGAGGCATCATTGAGACTTTGTGCTCAGTCTGTTGATCATATTTTATTACTAGAATAAGAAAGCAAGGGAATTTTTTACACTTTGTACTGTGATATGTTTATTGTTGAGGAAACTATTTTGATGTCTGTTTCCTTGATTTATTTTCTGTTCCATTGATTTAACAAGCAGGATTAGTAAAATTAGTTAGGAAGGTGTCTTAGAAGAATTAACTGTGGAGAGACTTTGTGCCCCTATAGCTGCCTTCAGTGTGCTTTCTTTTCATTGCTATGTAAAGGACTTTGAGAAGACTTTGTGCCTTCATTGTCCTTCGTATATTACTCCTGAGCATTTCAGGTGGAGACTTTGTATTGTGTCTTGATTTTTTGATTACCATACCCTCAGTTATATTTTGCTTTTATTTACAAGAGTATTCTTGTGGTTGGCTGGATAGTTCTTCTGAAAGAAGAGGAGTGCTATTTGTCATTCCTTTTGAGTTTTTCCTTTGTTTTGTACACATCATCTCTGAAGAAAGAAAGATGGATGGCTTGTCCTATCCCTGAGTATTATTTTCTATTTATACATATATATAGCATATCCACAAGGAACCTCCCCTTAATGAGAGGAGAGAGCAGTCTCCTTCTGATGTGATAAACTTACACATTTGGATGACTAATCTTCCTACTTTGGCTGATTAGACCTATTTTGTTTATCAGTACGCTGATAGACAAAATATTCAACCAACACATATTTTCATCTTCTTCTTGTTTGATTTTGAAAAATTCTTCCTTTTGATTTCTTCCTCTACAATAATCTTGATATTTGTATAGGAAGACAGCTTCCATTTGTTCCCAATTGGTAATAGAATTAGATGTAAATCCCATAAACTAGATCATTGTTGCATCCTTTAGAGTAGATGAAAACAACTTGAGTTTTTGATTATCTATCTTGTAATCATAAGTCTGACATATTACTTTAAACTCAAATAGAAATTAGTCAAGATCGTCAGATGACATTCCTCTAAATGTGAGCTAGTGTGCAGGTGAGATGTTTTTCATAGTGGTTTCATCATCTTCTATCTGAATGGGATAGGTAAAGGTTCTTTCAGGTTCTCTTCCAACTTCTCATGCCATCTCTCTAGTATTTTCTAGTCCCTTCCCCTAGTCAATGTGGTATGTGGTCTGCTTTGGGGATGGTGAAAAGTCAAGAGTAGGAGGTTGACTACTCAATTGAGAATCAAAACTTTCCCTTAATGGATCTTGAGAAATAATCCTCCTCCCTGAGGTTCTACTTGGTTCTAGTGACTGATCCAAAAATTCTAAAGATGGCAATTTTGCTTCTTGTCTTGTAGGAGATAATGGTGCCTCCAATTCTTGCTCAATGTCCTTATTTTAAACTAGAGGATGATGTAAATTCTTGTTCAAATATTTTGGGGAGAAATCTACCCTTTGAGTCTCGTGGTCTACTCATAAATTTTTTGATAACTGTTAGGGAAATTTTTTGTAATTACTAATTGAATGATTGTTGCTCTTGTTGACACCTAATTAGAAAATTCCAACTAGTGATTCCCCAGCAATGGCACCAAAAATGATGGGTATCATTATTCCCTTCATTTAATCAACTTTCTGGCAATGTCATATTTAACTAGGGCTGTGTCTAAAGCTATATGCAATAAGAATAATCGCATCGATTTAGTAATTGATTGTAGGTATTTGTATTTTGCTTCTTTTTGCTTTGGGGGATTTTTAATGTCTTAAGGACTTCTTGGTTAAAACCTTTAATGGAATCAAACTATGAAAATCTGTTGGAAGTAAACACACATTACAGAAATGAAATAGATTGCTGGAAATAAACACATTTTTGTAGAATGAAATAGATTGCTAGAAATAAACACACTTTTGTAAAATGAAATAGATTGCTGGAAATAAACACACTTTTGCAGAATGAAATAGATTGTTGGAAATAAACACACTTTTGCAAAATGAAATAGATTGCTGGAAATAAACACACTTTTGTATAATGAAATAGATTGCTAGAAATAATTGCAAAGAAATGAGAATTTAATCTAAGACACCTGCAAGAACAAATCTACAACAAATTTTAACTTTAAGGAGTTGGAAGCATTTATAAATTTAATAAAGTGACATATTTGCTTTTGTGAAATAAAATATAAATACCGACTAAAAATGAAGATCTTGGTTCTTGGAGGAGTGGCCCTTGCTCTGCCTAGAACATGATTGAACAATTTAATTCTCTCTCAAAACAGAAATGGCTATTTCATTGATAAAATGTTTTGTATTACAAAAATGTACTAATATATCCTTGTCTCTCTATTCTTTAATTATTTTTCTATATCATTCTAAATTCCCAGGTCTGTATATATATATATATATATATATATATATATATATATATATATATATATATATATATATATATATTCTTCTTGTTGGTATCTTGATGGTTGTAATTGTTTCATGGATACGATGGAACTGAATCGTGCCCAGAATAGATGCTAAATCAAGATGTGGCTAGATGTCCAACTATGTGATAAATGTCTTGGATATGCAAGTATGGAAATCAGAAGTCTACTCCTAATTTAATGGGATCATTAATTTGACAGATTGCTAGATGTTTGGAATAGATCATCATCAGTTCCATGTTTAACTGCAAAAGTTTTGGAGCTTATGTGCAGGAGTACCGGAGTTAATTCAGATAATTCTAGAGCTAAATATAGAGTTATGGAACTAAGTCTAAAAATGTGGCTACTTGAAATAGCATGGTGGGGTTCTAGAACTAAGCTGTATTGATTCCAATGCTTGCAAAAACATGCAATCCACTTCATATTTTTTCTTCAGCCTGATGATGACCTGTTTTATTACAAAACTTGAATTTTCCAACACACTTGTTAGGAATTATAGAGATTTTTAAACGTTAGAATCACAATCAACAAAAGATGGATAATTACATCCTAACTCATCTTAGATCAGAATAAAATTTACAAATGCAATCAAACTTAATAGAAAGAGAGAGTAAGATGAGGTCATTTATTATACATTTAATGGGCATATCCTGGCCTCATCATTTGCCTCTTATTTTTCACCCTCCTCTAGTATTTTACCACCTTAATTAGCCATTCCATATCCTAAAACCCCTTCTTGATAGTTTAAATTACATACTTAGCCACATCAACCTTGTATTCTTATTAAAAAAACTCTTTAGGGTTTAGGTGGGCCTCTGGATGACCTAATCCATGACCTAGTTTGTTTTTGTCAATTACAATACTAGGTCAACTAGGTTGACCTTATCGAACTAAACTTTTGGAAGGGTTTAGGATTAGATCTGCCTATATAAAACATTCATTTCACCATTTATATAAGAAGAGAAGAAGTAAGATATATTATGCATCTGCTTATGTACCATTCTACTTGAAGAGTAAGCTTAGGGTTTCATATTTATTTAGAGATAAGGATCTTGTCTTGTGGATAAGTCTTTTAGATGGATTGATAGATTATGTAGCCTAGAGATATTTTATCCTTATCATCCTTATATATCATAATGACCTCTTGTGAATCACCTTGGCCAAGGGAGAGATTGAGGCTTTATAGGTTCATCTTCATAGATAAGTATTCCTAACTTTGTTACTCTTTTGTAAGAGTAGATAGATATGCATTTGTACTTTTCTTCCATGCATTAATATTACATATACATTGACATGAGTATATGTCTCCTATGGATGTTTACTTTTAATGTTTATTACCCTCAATTTGTGCCACAAGATCTGGTGAGCATTATATTAGATTTTTCTTTACTTATTATTAGTATAGTGAATATGAAAACATAGGACCTAGTTAGGGTTATTGCATAGTTTTTCTTGACTAGAGGCTTTGAAACCCTCTCGAGTGAATTTATTGTGGCAAGAGATCCCTTGATTAGGTTTAGTAGATCCATGTTGGTCATGATCCCAATTATCTAATGCATCCCCAATTAGAAGTGTAAGTAGGATTTATCCTCTCCAAACTAGGAATGATTTGTAGATATGTTATATTTCCCATTGCATACAACTCCTTCATATCCCATAGAGTCTAATCCTATGCCTTCTTCTGAGTATCCCATGCATGATGGATCTCATGAGCATGATCCTTCAGGCATGCCTACTTTTTCATGTTAAGGATATTCAATGAGAAGTATTTTCCCAACTTTCTTTGAAGATAGATGAGACCCTCATTACTGTTAGATTTTAGCTTCATAGAGACTTATCAGATGTTATGGACAAATCTACTAGTATCTATGAATATAGTATGGTGTTCCTTCATTTATTTCTTCATTTGGATTGGTCGTGTGCTCCAAATTTATATTTATCTATCTTATCTCATTTGACATTATGTTAAATTATTATCTATCTTACATGGTTATTTATGTTTTGCACTACATGTTTTCTATGGTGTCATTTCTTTCCTTATGATTTTTTATGGATTCTATTTCATGATTCCATGATTTTTCTCTATAAGTTCATGAATATCTTCTTTTCTCATGTTTTTTTGATACCTTATCTCTATAACATGAATAATCATTATTATGACTTGGTTATACAAACCTTGTTCCCCTTAGTCATTCCTTCCTTACCATGTGATCAATTAAAAAACAAGTCATCTCATTATAATCTCCTTTTATCAGTCCATCTTGGATCTCCCTTTATTCTCCTTATTTCCTTTCAAAAACTAAGCATACACATGGTTACATCCTTGAGATAACATGTTGGTTCATAGGTAAGCCTAAGTGTTTTAGTTAGTCATGTCTTTGGATACTTAGCTTATTTTAGCCAAAGTCTAAAGCTCATTTATGTGTATCACTTTGTCTCTCATGATTGATCATTCCAAGTCCATATGGAAGAGGAATATTAAAATCCATAAAAATTCAAAAGCCAAATCATTTGAAATAAAAGGCAATGATACAAAAGGTAACATTAAAATTTTCAAAAGTCAAATCACACTAAAAGATGTGATTTAAAGCAATCTCCTCTTTCCAATCAAATATCAAACTCTATAATTGGCCTAATGATATATTCAAGGTCCATTGGGGTGCTGTAGGCCAGTAGATTAAGAAATGAGAATAAAAAATATTTTAGTGCTACATACTTTCTCACAAAAGTACCCAATATTTGTAATAGACCAATGACTCTGTAAGAGGTCCTGAGGAATGGGGAACATGTTGTGGGAAGGTAGGTCTATTTTAATTTCCTTGTTCAATACAACCAAAATGATTTTATCTTAGTATCTCACTTATTTGCCTATACAACTTTGTGCTTATTATCAATGAGTATCCTTTGTATATTAATGGACACTAGTCACTTAGTGTCTTTCTATGTCTTTAGTGTGCCTCATGTTTCCTAAGGTTTTCTCATAAGACTCTTACATTATGATTTTTACATTCCCTTTTTCATTTACAATAATCCTAATATTCCTATTGCGAAATATTATTTTGTTTATTGATCACTCCACTTAGGGATCCCATTTGTGAGTTGTAGTATAATACCTTGGATAGGACCACGCCTTCCTCATAAATTACCAAATTACCAAATTTCCATTTCAAACATCCCCTGTAACATATTTTTCACATTGTTTCCACCTCATTGGTGTTCCCTTTATGAGTTGCAGTTTAAGATCATGGATAGGACCTGGCCTTCCTAAAAAAAAATTCTAATACCCAAGTCACAATGAAATTACATGTGTCAAATTTGAGATAGGTTGTGGTTGATTATAAGTTACAAATCATTGACATGCTTCCCATATGGATATAGTATGCCTTATGATTACTTCATTGATCTTTCACTTTTATCTTCTTATTTTCTGATTGAATGTAAGAATACAACCATTTTTCTTAAGTTTTTCATACTTCCTAGCTTGAATTAGTGTGATCAATTTAAGTTCAATTTTATAATTTTGTTTCTCTTTTATAATTCTCAATGTGATTTAGTATGATTGATTGAATTAATTGTTTTGTTTTTATACCATTGTCTTTCATGTGCTTTCCATTTTGTTACAATATTTTCATACTTCCCAACGTGATATGGTGTGATTTTACTTGTTTTTAATTTGGTTCTAATATTTTTCATGGTTTAAAAGCATTTTGTTATCCTATTTACCTTTTTTGTTTTATTATACTTAGTCATATTTTGTTATTACACATTTCCCATCATGATATAGTGTGTAGTGCATTTATTTTTGATTAATTATATTTTTTCAAATCTTTTTTGCCTTTTTATTTTTAACCATGCATGTATATCACATAATGCTAGAAAATAAAACACTCCACATATATTTCCCATAACATATATAACAAAATAAAAATACATGTGCTAGAAATAAATATATCCATGCATCAAAAACCACAACCAAATATAACTCCTGAGATCAAAACCAATTGTCAAAACCATATCTCTATGTCCTGTGTTTTATACAATAAAACACCAAAATACATATCTCTATCTCTATGGCTGGGCTCCATCATGCCTATCATGTAGCCTAGCCACACTACCCATAGATGCCTAAGATTTTCCCCTCTACATGGTGCATTGTAATGAGGCAGTCTAGAATCTCAATACTGCTACATGTCTCTATAGGTTGGCCACTTGGGCTTGTACCTATCCAAGCTGGATATGGTATCAATTTGTGTTTCTCTCTCCTAATCCAAGGCTTGCCAAACATGTGCCTCTTATGCTCACACCCATATCAGTGGTTTCAATCCATCTTCATGTGTCTATAAATACCTTTCAACCTCCCCCACCAGTCTACACTAGCTTTCCTAAGTTGGGGAAGATAATACCATAGGTTCATCCAATGTGGTGAGATAATATGGTGTAAAACCCCATAAAAAATGTCATGGTACATGGCCATGACTAGGGATCCCCATCTAAGATTATTTGTGATAGGATCTGCAAAACCAAAATTAGATAGATATTAGATCACATATACATCTCAAAATCTATCTACCTACTAAAATCAAATGCAACTAATATCATATATCAAAAATTGAAACTTATAACATTTCTCACTAGTCCCAGTGTCACTAATCATAATTTCCCCATCTGCTTACCCACCAAGCATGATCTCTCCATCTATTCATCTATCAAGCACCTCATTTATCTATTACCTCCCTATCAATGCAAATCCATAAGTCACCACTCATGCAGCCATGAGCCTCTCCTCAGAGGTACTTATATCAACTATTTATATTTTAGGCTAGCTATTAGGTCATCATATGTAACCACCCTTGTATGTGTCTGCTCTAACTGGTGGTACCTCCCTCTATGGTGTGTTTGTAGTGGTCATTATTGCTCCTACTTTGGTACCTATTATAACCTCACATCAACATCCATATCCTCTCATCCTCCAACTACCAGCTATCATGCTTGACTAGTCTATGGTCTCACATGCCATGGCCTAATCACCAATATATCAATTGGTGTTCCTCTTCCTCCTCCTCTCCCCTTCAGCTCTCTAACATGTTGTGACCAAAAATTAGGTACTACTAGAGAATATACTGGGTGTGGGAGTCCAAACTATATTAAAAAGTGTGTCATTGGTTGTGGCTCTACCCATTAGGTATAGTGTCTTGTGATTCATACTTTATCCAACCCTGGTACCATAGTCACCTAATGAGGCCAAACATTAGAACTATGTGTGTATGGATTCCATATGATCTCCCCTTATGTGATCATCTATTATGCTAACACATGGGGAATGACTCGTACTACTAGATATTACCTCTTTCTAGTCACTCAAGTTAACCTATCATCAACCACATAGGGCAACCCAACTAGCTGATACATAGGAAACCTCTCATGTATCCACGTACTAAGCAAATCCATCAGTACCCCTAGATGATAGACCCAAAATCATATAGTACCCCTTAATCCAAAATGGACTGGTGCAAGGCTATCGCATATAATGGTACATTTCCATCTGACTTATGACACAATACTCATGTTATTACAAGTATGATCATGGCCTTTTGGATATCTAGAATTTGCATAATATACACATCAAATAAGCTAACCCTAAACCTTGGATATATCCTTTCTAAGCACATAACCCACTTGGTTAGTGCTTTCCTCTCATCCATATCATTTGATATCCCTGTAATCATCGATGTCCCTCCTATAGATAGTCCAAGAAACACATAGACATCCTACAATGTGATACCCACCTCTATGATATCCCCATCCACCACCCAATAAAATGTGTTGGTTAGCCATTACCATGATTTGATGAATATGTCAATGAGATCAACACTCAGTAGGATACACCTCATCTCCATGATACTTCCTAGATCAAGTGTAACTAGTTTTTCTCTATCCATGTCTAACAAATGCTCTAGCAAATTTGGTAGCCATGATGCATCAATTAATCTCTAATATCTCTGGTGTCTCTAAAAAATATCAAATAATAAAGGATGTATCATATTTCCATGTCATTAATAATCAAATTACATTCTTAAAATTTCATAAAATTTAGTTAGTTTGATTTAGTTTTTACACTTTCTACTAAACCAAACTCTTCAGTACTAAATTAGCCACCTTTATGCCTTGTAGAACTACATCAACCACTTCAAAAACAATTAATTTGGTCCACTAATACATAGTTGGCCCCTATCTTAGGAAATTAAATTGGCCTACTACTATGTAGTCAACCTATTGGTTCTCTTCCCCCCTATAGACTAAATTGACTTGGTCAACTATGTTTGTCCACAATGATGACTTTTTGACCAATTACCATAAATGACTTGAGTATTTATTAGTCTGACTCCTTCTTACCCAATACCCTATTTTACCCCTAGTGTCCCTAAAAATTTCCTAGGATTCATTATAGTGCCTAGATTTTGCCTACCAAACAATTTTCTATAATTCACTCAATTTCAAATAAAAATATTCAAAAATTTGAAATTTTTAGTTGCTTACATGTGTTGCAATCATTGTATCCACTAGTGTCCACCCCATCTCAACTATCATATCCTAACCATATTGGCTCTTTGGTCTCTCACTAGGTCTCTCAGAGCTCTATTTTCTCAAAATAGTAAAAATGCCAAATGAATTATTTTCACCCTATTTATATTTACTATTCAAAATTATTTACCTTTCAAATATTTACAGTAATATTTCTTAATTTGATGATATCTTTGTCTCTACTAACTCTTTTTATGAACCATAAAATGTTCTAGAATTATGACATCATAGATATTATTTTCAAATATTATATATCTATGTTATAATTTTTTTGATATTTCACTCTTTTTCACTAATCTCTATAGTTCACCTAATGTTATCTACATTGGGCACCTTCACATTGTCTACATCTCCTTATTTATGTACAACACTAAGGCAAGTAAAGGTATGTGTTTTCCAATTTTATCCTTTTGTTTATCTTATTTGCTCCTTACTATACTTTATTCAACTTTAATGTTATGTGTTGCTATGTTATTTTCTGAAAGCACCATCCCATGTTGTACCTACATAATACATGATGAGATTCAAGTAATGAATATGTATACACATAATATTTTCAAACTTTATTAATTATTTATGCTTTTTATCTTGAAGGAACCCATTGAGTCTCAATATCTCTAAGTGCATGCCTTAAGAGGTGTACCAAGAAATGGGTGGGCAGACCATTGAGGCTTCATAGGATTGTTGTCCCTTAGTACCACTTACTATCTACACATACATCTCCTAAAAATATTCCCCTAATATATGACTCCTATTTTGCACCCTCTTTTAGTCATTTACCACCTTCATCAACCCTTCCCTAGCCTAAAACCCTTTTTGATGATTTACATTACATTATTGGCCCCATCGACCTTGTAATCTAATTGATAAAACTTATTAGGGTCTAGGTTGGCCCTTAACTATTCTAGACCATGACCCAATTTGTTTTTGTCAATAATGATACTAGGTCAACTGGGGCAACCTTGTCAACCTAAAATTTTAGAAAGGACTAGAGTTATAACCTTTTATATAAACACATCCATTTCATCATTTATAAAAAAAGAGAAGAAGAAGAAGATATATATATTTTACATCTACTTATCCACCATTCTACTTGAGGATCATAGCTTAGGGTTTGATTATTTCTTTGGAGATATGAATCTTGTCTTGTGGATAAGTCTTTTAGATCTATTGATAGGTTGTATATCATAAAGATGATTTATCCTTGCCATCCTTACATACCAAAAAAACCTCTTGTGAATCACCTTGTCCAAGGGAGAGGTTGAGGCTCGATAGGTTCATCTTTAAAGGTAAGTATTCCTAACTTTGTTCCTCCTTTATAAGATTATATAGATATACATTTATACTTCTCTTCTATGCATTAGGATTCCATATAAATTGATGTGAGTATATGTCTTCTACGCATGTTTCTTTTTTATTCTTACTACCCCCACTTTGTGCCACAAGCTTTGGTGAACACTATATTATATTTTGCTTTACTTGTTATTAGTTTAGTGAATGTGAAAACATAGGACCTAGATAGGGTTATCGTGTAGTTTTTCTTGACTAAAGGCTTTGGAACCCTCCCTAGTAAATTTATTATGGTAAGGGATCCCTTGGCTAGGTATAATAGATCCATTTTGGTGATGACCTCAAATATCTAATGTATCCATAATCATGAGTGTAAGTAGGATTTATCTTCTTTGAGCTAGGATTAATTTATAGATCTATTGCATTTCCTATTGCATACAATTTGATATTGAGCTAAGGATATAAGTGATATACTATGTTTGGTCCTAGAACCATAATATTACTGGTATCTAAGCATGTGAATATTTTTCTTATAGATACGTTTTATACCAGGTACGAGGTCATGTATAAATAACCTATTGTTATTACATTTAAAATTTATTTGTGTATACCATCACTTATGATTGTCAATCAATAATTGAATTATTTTTCATGAATGATAATGCATATAAACTCATACATACATGATTGGAAGTAACGTACTTATGGGATTAAAACACTCAGCTTAGGAGAGTGATTATGTCAACTACTTTTTTGAAAACTTCACTTCTCAGAAAATTCTGTAGGAAATATGTTGGTGTTAGCTTGTTTGATGACCGCCTAATACTGATTCATGAATTTGAAACATTTGAGTGGATATTCATGCCATATCTTATGAGAAGACTCTTTACTGATCTCAATGTGTTCTCTATGGTCCAAGATTCTAAAAAAGTCTTGAATATATTCAAGACTGATCAATAGAACTGGCTTGTTGTTGGAATTGAACACTCCTCACTTTTCAACATTATAATGTTCTACACATCCAATCAAAACTTTTGGGCATTGTAAGACAATAGGAAAGGCCACAACTTGAGGAAATCTATAGTCATAAATTCACCTCATGAATATAATTTTCCCCTCATATCTGATTATGTTGAAGAACTAATACATATCAATGTGTCTAAGATTTATGCCCATAATGTACTAATATTCTAAATCTAGCATGGAAACTGGTGTGTCACCTTGAAAATCATATTTTAAGCCTATTCATATTGATGTAGACATTACAAAAGAGTGGGAAAAAAATTTAAAAAGTGAAATAACAAAAAGATACAAGATTATTAAATAAGGACGAGTTGACAAAGAGGGAAAACAAGGTGCCGATTCAAAGTTTCCAAGTCCACCTTTTACAAAGATAAATTTTGTGTAATCCAGTAATATATATATATATATATATATTACTGGATTACACAAAATTTATCTTTGTAAAAGGTGGACTTGGAAACTTTGAATCGGCACCTTGTTTTCCCTCTTTGTCAACTCGTCCTTATTTAATAATCCAGTAATATATATATATATATATATATATATATATATATATATATATATAAGACTTTGTGAAAAATAGATCAGATTTAAAGAAACTGCCTTTACATGTATGTTTGAGCTATTTAAAAATGAATATTAAAAACTCTAGAAAACTACAAGAACTTCGATATTTTAATGGAAGTTTGAAGCTTTCTTGATTTTCTTGAAAATCATCTTGGCCTTTCTTGATGTTATTGTAATCACCTCAAAGTGGTTAAACTGCTTTGACATTCTTGAAAACTATTTTTGAAATTCTTGAAAATTGTCTTGAAATTCAAAAAATGCATTGAACCTCTTTTTGAAACTATGAGTTAATACATATTTCTTGAAAAATACTTTTTGGAAATTATTTCAAAACCTTCTTGGGAGGCTTTGAATTGGTTTTTTCTTGAAAATAATATATATATATATATATATATATATATATATATATTTGAAAAACACTTTAAGTTTATTTAAAATTATATTGGAGTTATTTAACAACTATATTGGAGTTCTTGAAAACCACATTAGAATTATGGACGCTTCTTTAAAAAGAATAAAATATATACAACTTATTAAAGTAATTCAATATTTACTTGGAACTTTTGAAGTGGGATGCCATACTGGTGATTTAGAGATTCTTGAGAATATCGATGCATGCATATTTTCTTGTGTTGAAAGCTCTTGAAGTAATCTTGTGATCTCGAATGAGATTTTATAACTATTTACAACTTATCCATATATTTCTTTGCTTCTTCTATTTATTCTGATTCTTTTATTTCTTGCACTTTTATTTCTTTTGGTTCTTCTATTTCGTTCACTTCTTCAATGAAATGACCATTCCATGATTTTATCACCACCTACTACTCTTTACATGTTTTTTAGTCGAAAGAAATGAGAAATTTGATAACCACTTATTATTTAATATTTTCCATAAAACTTATACATGACATTATGGAAAAGTGAATGCAAGAAACGGAAAAGGGAAGGCAAATTTCCACTTTTTCAATTTATTCCATCCATTTATAAAAAATTCAAATACCTCATGGGTGTGTAGGTGGAATAAATTACCATCTCTTCCATTTTGTAAAATTGCTTCAAAATACATGCATAGTATAAATTTGTATGCTTTTAAATCAAGTTTGCCCACTTGCATGTGTCAAATAAAAAAATTGTTTTATTTTTGTTTTCCATTTTTTTAAATAATTATTAAATGGAAAATTAATTAAAACTATTTTGTTCATTTATTAATTTTATTTTTTATAAAATGAATAAACAAAAGGTTTTAATAACCTCCATTAGATAAAGTGAATGAGGGAAGTGAAAGGCATGATAATGGAACACAACTCAAGGAGTTATGTGTCACAATAGTGGAAAGATTCATTACATCATTGAATATAAGTGTCACAATGGAAACTTGAGTCAAAGCTACAATGTGATCATTTGATGGAGAATTGGATGGGTGCCATTGGTTGAGCACTAGGTTTACTAGGGTCAATGTCGACTCGTACATTATTATGATCATGTGCACATAATTTTTCTCTACAAAATTATATTGATAGGAATAAAAATTAGTCGTAAGAAATAAATTGTGTCAAAGAGCTCTCTAAATGGTGTTTTAAATTATTGGTGTGAAAATTTCATTATAGGTGTGCTAAAATTTCATGCATTAAATTTTAAGTACAAAAAGAAATAAAAAATAAAATACAACTAGTATATGAAGGCAAAGAAGAAAGAAGGTAACTTCAAATTTCAAACAAGAATAGATGAAGAACCATAGAAAACTATAAGAAACTAGAGGAAAATTAATACCCAAGTAGGTAAAAATCATGGAAGAAAGATAGAGAATAAACAAGGATTTATAGAATTCACATGTGAAATGAAGGTAAGTCAATGAAAACAAGCAAAGGAAAATACATCAAAAAAAGGAAAATATATACAATAAAAAAGAGATAGATCATGTGAAAATGTATGTGGTTGGAAAATAAGGCTAACCAATAATATTATGTGAATCATCATCATATTGTATATAATTATAAGCAATCATATCATCAAGACTAAGATCAATATGTCTAGGTTTTTATGAGTCTAAAAAAGATAATATGTTGTCATCATCATGGTTATCACCATTACTTTATTTATCATCAATGTAGTCATAATTCTTATAAGCATATATGTTATCCTTTGTGCCTTATTTTACAGTAGCATCTCCCTTATCTAAATGTTAACATGAAAAATTAGATCATTTTTAAGAGAATTTTCTTGTATAGGTGCAAGAGGTTGTGATAAAATTACCTTAGAATGGGAGAGTGGATATTTGAACATTCATATCACTTATTTGAGGTTTTATGAGTTATTTTTTATTTGGTAATTTCTTAGGTAAAACCCATGGTAAAATTGCACTAGAGGCTCATACGTAGTGTCCTAAAGAGTATTTATATTGATTGTTATGAAAAAAACTTAATCACTGATGTATGTTGATGAACTTGCGTTGATATGATTAATCCATGTTCTTCCAAACAACATATCATAGGTCCCATTATCTAGTAATATATGAAACCAATATAAGATAGTATTAAGACCCATTATGACAAGTAATACATTTCATCCATGCTATACAATTAACCTATAGTGTGTTTAGGGATATTTTTGGCCAACTTGTGGCTTACACACCTTGATAATATCTTATTGTATTTATCAATGTGATTAGTATAGTCGGCCTATGGAATAACCATGGATAAGTATAATATGTATAGGAGGTAGTGGTTAGTATTTTATCATAATATTGAAAATTCTATTCTTATTGCATTATTGTGGAGGTTGCCCCCTTGAAGTGGTTAAGTCATAATATTCAAGTATTCTCCTCTTTTGCCAATTATTATTATGAATCGGCTTACTCTATTTTTAATTATACAATATATAATTATAGTTTTGTGAATCATATAAGCAATTTCATTACAAGTGATATCAAAGCTCTGATTTGGGCAAGTTTCTATGACACAATTTTTTTAGATCTAGTTACCTGAGCACTAGAATGTCAAAAAACATAACTTATGATCCAGGATGAATTAATTTTTTTCATCACCATAGTTTTATTCATTGGATTTTTTTACCTTGTGAAAATTAGCATTTTTTGGATTCTTCTTTGTGAGATTATTGCAATGGTATATTCTATTTTTATACTTTTTTGGTACAAAAATTTTCACCCTTATGCAAATTAGCAATCATTAGATTCATCTTGGTGAGGTGAATTTAATGGTATCATATACTAATACATTTTTTTGGGTTACAACCCTCATAGGGTTTTTACATAGTTATCCCTAACACTCATGGATGTGATAAATGGTAAGAAATGCCCAAAACTCCTCACTAGGATGGCATGGAATCTAGAACTTTAGATTCGAGTATTTCAATGACAATTCAACACATTTAATCAAAGTTACATGGCATGTTGTAGAAATATGATATCCATGTGGTTCAAAGGGAAGTCATGGGGATTTTATGGGATATGAATGTATTGAAAGATCAATTGAAATAAATAAATAGGTAATTATCTAACCTTGTATCTCAACCTTTATAAAATAACTCACCACCACTCTAGTTTGGGTCTCCCAATCCAAGAAATTCTAATACCAATCTAGGCATGAATATGATGTTGCCATGGTTGCATAAGTTTGATGATAAGGATCCAATCACATGGATTACTCAAATTGAAAATTTATTTGATCTACATCAAACTCCTTATTCACAAAATTTGGTCACGGCCTCTCTATATCTAGAACTTGAGTATTTCATTTGGTATCACTGGTTGTGTGCTCAAAATAAATATAAGGGTTTCCTAGTTTCATGGTCACTATTTTTTGAGGAATTACAGCTCCATTATCACAATAATGTTTTTAAAAACTACTTCATCCATATTGCCAATATGCACCAAATTGGGACTGTAAAGGATTATATGCATCAATTTAGTAATATTTCATTACATGTGATGGATATCACTGAGGAAAATCTAACTGACCTATTTTTGGGTGGCCTCAAAGATAACATCCAATTGGAGGTTCACATGTTTCATCCCAGTAGTGTATTTGAAGCCATATCAAGGGCATAAATGGTTGAGGAAAAATATTTGTTCAAATGAAGACCTTTCACTAATGTATGTGAATGTACTTTCTTAACATCATTTCCATAACCTATAATATTGAACCCTAAGAAAATTGGTTTGTGTTATGGCTATGATATAAAATGGAGCAAAGGACATCAATGTGCTAAGAAGTTATTCTACATTAAAGGTGTCAATGAGGAGGAAGAGGATGATGAGGCTTCAAGGGTAGGTTTGGAATAACCTGAGGATGAATCTAAAGATTATCACCCTATTATTTCCTATCATTCACTTTTAGGGATTATTAATCCTCAAACTCTTAAGGTAGTGGGTTTTTTAAAGAAACAAAAGGTAACTATGTTAATTGAATCTAAAAGTATACATAACTTCATTAATAATAATTTGGATACGCATTTGAACTATATCATTTACCTAGATTTACAATTTTACGTCATTATTTTAGATGGTGGTACAATCAACTATTTTGGAAAATGCCATAACATTAAACTTTTTATGGGAGACTACATGTTAGATTCCCCTATGTTTTCTATCCCCATGGGAGGAAATGATGTTGTGTTGGGAGTGCGGTGGCTCACCACTTTGGGCACTATTGACATGAATTTACAGGAACTATTTATGAGGTTTAATTCAGAAGGCAAGACCTTTAAACTATTTGGATTATGGGATAAATCTCCAAAACTAGTTAGTTCCCATTAGATGATGAAGATTCTTAAAAAAGGTGAAGAGGGATTTTTGGCATGCTTATTTTCTATAGAGGTTTAACCAATAAAGGAGTCTACACATCTTGATTTGTAAAGGGTACCAAATGACCATTCTATTGTTTTTAGTGACATGCCAAAAATACTTCTTCCAATTCATGTGCATGATCATGTTATTAGGTTCATTCTAAGAATTACAACACCCAACATCAAACCCTAGAGGTATCCTTATGCCCAAAAGAGTGAAATTGAAAATATGGTATAAGAGATGTTGGAGGCAAGAATCATCTAACATAGTCAAAGTGAATATTCCTCCCCTATGGTCATGGTATAAATTAAGGATGACACTTGGAGGATATGCCCAGACTATAGAGAAATCAAAAAATACACCACCAAAGATAAATTTCTTATTCCAATAATTGATGATTTGTTAGATGAATTGCATGGTGTTGTTTATTTTATGAAGTTAGGTAGTGTGAGAAAGGATGGCCTATTTTGGTGCACCTATAAAAAAAATTACTATATATCTAGCTCATTAACCTCAACCTCATGGAGTGAAGAAATAAAAGAAGACACTCAAGCCTCTAGCCAAATCCAAAATAAATAACTTGGTATAAAAAGAATAGATGGGCATAGTAAAATCATCTATTCAGATTGAATTAGATGAGAGCATCGAGGGAGAAGAGGAACCCATGGATACAACCATGTCTAGTGAAGAGGAATAACAACTTGAGCAAGGCACACTTGATCCTTAAGTGAGACAACAAGAATAAAACATAGATGAATCATATGAAAAATTAGTTGTGTTGACATCAACATAATAACAAACTACATATATTCCATAGATGAAGTAGCAAGATGTAGCCATAGAAAAACAAAATAAATTTGAGGAAGAAGAGGTTACATCGAAGAAAGCTGAGGAAGCTAAAGCTAAAAAGAAGAAAGTCAAGGAAGCTAAAGTTGTGTGTAATTAGGTAGAAGAAGTAGAGGTAAAGAAGAAACATTAAGAAGATTAAAGGCAATAACAATATGCCCAAGACATAGAACAAAAACAATCAAAGTAGGCAACCAAAGCTAAATCTAAAGCTGAAGCTAAAGCTCAATTTGAAGCTAAATCCAAAGCCAAGGCTAAGGTCAAAGCAAAAGTAAAATCCAAGGCTAAAGCTCAAATAAAGGCTAAAGAGGAATCTAAAGAACAATCTAAATCTAAGAATAAGGCCAAGGTAGAAGTAAAAAATAAGGTTAAGGAGTTCAAGGATGCATAATTCCAAGCAAAGGTAGCATCCACCAGTCATACCAAGGGTAATGAATAAGTAGTGCAACTTCTAGGCAATGCCTATGTGATGTCCCTACTACATCCACCTAGAAAACTAACTTCTTTCTCCCACTTGCTCAATTTACACCTACTCCTACAACATCCATCACTATATCCATGTCACTTGTGACCACTATGATGGAAATATTGTTAGATATAACCTAGTTATTTCTCTCCAAATAGAATGAAAGAGCAACCTTTTTCCAGGAATCCATTGCTCAGAGGGCTTCATATTTAAAGCAAGAAGTTTTAAGGCTAAAGGATGAAAACACTAAAGTAGAGGAAAGGCTAGTAAATGCAAGGAAGTTGATTAATAATGCTTGTCCCACCTTAATCATAAAATTACTAGGTGAGCAGGTTATGTCAGAATATAAACAATTCATGACACTATTGACAAAACTTACAGATATCTATGGAGCTATGTAGAAATTTTTGGCATTATGCACACAAGGACAAGCTCTCAAGATAGAAATAGAGACCATGTGCCATCTAGTTGAGGAATATGAGAAGGTCCTAGAAACTACTATAACAAAGGCCAAGAAGCTAGCCCAAGATATGTTCAACTAGAGATAGTATTTGAATCAATCCCTAACTATTATGTAGCCAAATTTAACACTACTAATAAAGCTAAAGCCATGCTAGAGGATCAAATGGAAACTATAGAGAAAATGAGTGGTACACTCAAACAACTATTAGATTCTAGAGATGTTGATGTATAGAATATGCAAGTATGGCATCAAGAAATAATGCACAACACTTTCATAATAATTCAATCCTAGAGGATAACATACATATCTTACATGAGCTCATCTTGGACATGTAACATAAACAATATAATGCCAATGTGTTACTTATAATCAAAGATGATGAAGACCTAAAAACATGATGATGATCCAGGTACCACTGTGCATTCTACTTGCAATGGTATGTAAAGTACTTACTGACTATAAAATGCTCAAGTAAGATCTAGCTCAAGTCAATCCAAAATGCATAGATAATATATGAACTCCAATTCATTCATCCACAACAACATATACAAATCATACATGAGAGGGAGATCAAGGCACAAGGATAATCTTTTCAAATATCCTTAGCATTGGATACATCAAGAGGCATTGGGCTAACAACTACTCAACAACAATAAACTCTATCGACCTCCAACAAACAATCCTCCTAGCCATAATATTAAGGTTTGTGATCTATAATTTTACAACTTCTAGTAGATTCACATTTTTTTAGTTAGTCTAAACATTAAGATCAGAGCTAAATTGGTTGAAAACTTATAAAGGTTGGTCACCAGGTTATTCTAGTCTATTGAAAACCTAAAAGGGCAATAGGCTAGTATACTACTTAGTTAAAAACTTGAGAGGGTGACTAAGTAGTGTGAAAAGGGTTAAAATCAGTAAACGATACCTAGAGTAAATACTACAAATTCTGTTTATGGATTACTTTTCTAGCTGAGTTTAGCTCAGCTTGGCACTTTGTCTTAAGATGAGACAAATAATTAAGTTTGGGAAAGTGTTGGATGAAGAATGAAGCTTGATAAAAACATGAAGTGTATAAGATAAACACATGTGCAAAGTGTTTGATTTTGTTTTTTGTATAGTTTTGTATGTATTCAGCCTTGAAAGTCTAATCAGATAATTGAAGAATGTGAAGAGTCTTTCATTTTTTTTTTAGGAAGGTTGGAAGGTGAAGAGACATTAGGATTGTGAAAGACTATAAATACTACTTTGATGTAATAGAATGTGGTTTGATGTGTTGATAGATATTAATAAATATTGTCCTATTATGGTTTTCCCTTATTTTCTTTTAAATATGGTGTATGCGAAATTGAGTACTCTATTTTGATTATTCTATAATCTGACACAATATGAATTATGGGCTTGTTTTGTCATATATCTACTTCTTTCTAATTTTTGGTCTGTTTAAAAATTTTATTGATGGATTGTAATAATTATATCTCTTTGGCTCCTTTTCATACTCTCCACTACGTAAGCTATCCCTGTAATTAGCATGTTTTGATGAAATTTTAGGAACCTCTGCTAACAAGACATACCTAAAACAACATTTAGAACTCATGAAGGCCATTATGAATTTATGGTCATGCATTTTGGCCTCACAAATGCACCATATACATTTCAAAGTTTGATTAATATTATTTTTAGGCCATTTTTGAGAAAATTTATATTAGTGTTTTTTGATGATATCTTCATCTATAATAAAAATTTGGAAGACCATGTGAAACATGTGTGAATACTTTTAGTTTTGTAAAAACATCAATTTTATGCCAAACCTTCAAAATATGCTTTTGGTATCCAAGAGGTGGATTATTTGGGTCATATTTTTTCACATGGAGTGAAAGTTGATCCTAAAAAAATACAAGTGATGGAGTGGTAAGTTCCCAAGACCCTCAAAAACCTCCTAAGATTTCTAGGGATAACTGGTTGCTATCACAGGTTTGTAAAATATTATGGTAGTATTACAACCCCTCTCACTTCTTTTTTGAATAAAGACTCATTTTAATGGGTCAATTCAACTACTAAGGCATATGAACAGTTAAAAATGGATATGTACACAACACTAGTTTTGGCTACTCCTAATTTTTTTTAAACTTTTGTTGTGGAGTGTGACGTATTGGGATATGGCATGGGGGTTGTATTCATGTAAGAAGGTAGACCATTAGCATTTGAAAGTTTCCAACTGAATAGTAAAAATAGTCTCAAAACAATTTATGAAAAAGATATGTTGTCTATTATACATGTAGTGAAGCATTGGAGACCTTATTGGATGGGTTGTCACTTTCAGATAAAGACTGATCATGATAGCCTCAAATAATTTTTGGAATAATGATTGTCTTTTAAATAATACTAGAAATGGGTGACTAAAATGTTAGGCTATGATTTTTAAATAATGTTTAAGAAAGGAAAAGATAATGTGGTGGAAAATGCCCTCTCTCGATGGGATGAATTAATTGAGGCATTATTATTCACCATGACTATGTAGTACGCTGATTAGCTAGAGGAAGCAAGATCAGAATGGGAGAATGATAGTGCTACCAAGGATTTAATTCAAAATATCCAAGAGGGTTCTATAAAATATGAAAAAATTACATGGAAGGGGAACACATTATGGTATAAAGCTAGACTATACCTATGTAATCATTCTCTCCTTAAACATAAAATTCTTTAGGAACTTCATGCCTCTCCACTTGGAGGTCACTCTAGATTTTTAAAAACATATCATATAATCAAGTGAAATTTCTTTTTGGAAGGAATCAAGGGGGATGTGTAGAAACATGTGGCTAAATGCATGACATGTCAATAAAATAAAGGTAAAATCATTAATACCCCAGGTCTTTTATAGCCTCTATCCATCCCTATCCATTATTGGGAAGAGGTTTCCATGAATTTCATTATAGGGCTATCGAGGTCTGAGAGTAAAATTTTTATCAAGGTAGTTGTGGATTGATTCACTAAGTATGCTCATTTTTGTTCCTTATCATAGCCATTGGTTATCAATATAATAACTTTTGCATTTCTCAATATAATTCATAAATTGCATGGTACCCAAAAGATCATTGTAAGTGACAGAGATCTCATATTTACTAATAATATTTAGAATAAATTATTTACATGTTTTGGCATCCAATTGGCTCATATATCATCCTATCAACCTCAATCTGATGGACAAATAGAGTTAGCTAACAAATATTTAGAAGGTAATCTTCATTTTTTATTTATGACAAATAGGACAAATAGGTTCATTGGTTTCCATTTGATGAATGGTTGTATAACACTTCTTCTAAGCCGCCTCCCTTTGTGGCATTATATGGGTATCACCCCCCATCCATCACTTCATATTTGACAATGCAACCTAAGGTTCGAGCTATTAAGGAACACATTCACCATCAAAGGAGGTGTTAGCAAGTTTGTGAGAGAATTTAGCAATGACATAAAATTAAATGAAACAATAAGTAGATTGAAGGATTTATCCAAATAATAATCATTAATGACATAGCATGAAAGTGTGATAAAAACAATAACTCTCAATACTAAGTTACCTCTCAAGTGCAAACCATAAATGAAACAAGAGTTTTAAAGTGGGAAACCAAACATATTAGTAAAAAACTCACGTGATATTATTAGAAGGATTGCAACCAAAATATCCACACATATAATATTGAATCAAGAGTACAAGAGAAGAATATAGAAAGCTATGATATTCTTAGTGATGAAAAGAGGAGAGAAAGGGCTCTTTTATAGAGCTAGAGGATGAAAATGAGAGTTACATAGAATTCCATTATGACCTTACAAGCCTCCTAAGTATGTGCCACTTATGTCCTAGTCACTTACAAAGAGAAGGGAGTTGTGTGCCATGTAGGGGAAGGAGTTACTTATGCAAGTAAATCCCAAATCCTAAAGGATCACAAAGAGATGAGTGACACCTCATGGAATCCAAGTTTATGTGAATTAATAATTCACATAAATAAAAAAATTTCACACATGAAAAAGGAACTTAGGATAAAATATATTATCTTAAATAAAGGTTAAATCTAACACTACCCCTTAAAATTTATTTAGAGGTTTACAAACAAACAAGAAGGGTGGAAACATCACTAATTATCCCCTTGATGATAACTTTCTTCAATCCTAACTTGTTACAAAATTAAAAAAACTTATCTTTACATAGTGGCTTAGTGAATATATCAACCATTTGTTCTTTAGTAGGACATAAAGGGAAAAATATTTGATTGTCTTTAATAAGTTCACACTAAAATTGATGTTGAATCTCAATGTGCTTAGACCTTTTAATGAAAACTAGATTTTTTCTAAGGCAATGGCAGTTTTATTATCACCAAAAAATGGAGTAGCTGAATGTAATGGGTGGCTCAAATCTAGAAGAAGTCTTCTAAGCCAAATTAATTCCTTTACATTATGATTATAAGCTTTATACTCAGATTCTATGGAAGATAAAGATACAATATTTTACTTTTTACTATTCCATGAAATGGTGCCAGAACCCAAGGAGAAGTAATAACCACTTATGGATCTACGATCATTAAGATCACTAACCAAACCATAATCTAAATAACTTGAAGTAAACATAGTGTGGATGCTAAGTGTTAGGAAGAGACATGGCTGGAAGGAAATTCAAAATTTGTACAGAGCAAGCCTGATGCAGCTATAGGGAGACACAAAGGGTAGAGAGGACAAAGTTGTAGGTGAAAATGCTAAGGGTGATTCAAGTCAAAGAAAAAATAATGACGCTAGGTAGAGTATGCCAAAGAGAAGAACTAAAAAAAATATTAAAAAAAAGAAAACTAGATAGAGAGATGTTTTACATAGAGAAGGAGGTGTTGCATAAGGCAGGTTGTATGACTTGCATGGAGCGTTGTACCCCCACAAACTAGGAAAGACAAAAAAATATGGATCTGTAAAATCTATGGGCAAGAAAAAGTTTAGAAAAAATTAAAAAAGAGCATAAAGGAATGAAAAAAGGAGGGCGTTGGGCTACTAAAGACAACTTATTAAAAACAAAAGGAAGGCATCTAGCATAAAAGTAGTAATATGCACTCTAGGAGATGATGAGCACAAGTAAGAAGGAAACGCCAAATTAAAGGGATAGAAAAAAAAATAGGGTGAAGGGTGGTGACCCGAGAAAAGAAAGAGGCTACTAGAAATAGGTATAAAATTGTTTGAGGAGTAACTACAACAATTAAACCTGCAAAGAACTCAACAAAATAAAACTAACCAAGATCCTCTTTAGTAGAAATTAGACTAAAAATTTAATAAAACAAGAAGAGATAAATTTAATTTAATGAAAAAAAGGAATATGTATATATATAAAATAGAGATATTAAAATATTTTCATGCTCATAAAAAAACTAAATATTAGTAATAAATTACTAAAAAAATATGATTTGAAAAAAACTAGAGGGTTAATTTTTTTTTTTTAAATTATTGTGGTTGAAAAACTTGCAAAAAAGAGTTAGAGACCACTAAATTTAAGCAAGTATAGAGAAATGGATTTAAATAAGTAGCAAGGGTTATATCCCTTACAAAAAAAATCCATGAAATCTCCTTAAAAAGTTGCACACTTTTCAAAAAAATGTCAATAAAATGAACGTATCTCTAATACCATTCCAAGTAGTAGTGGAAGAAATGTCAGGAAAACCTTGCACCATATTCAGTTTGTTCATAAGGGTAATACTTTGGTAATTTATATGTCTTAATTTTCATGCCACAAGTTAGTAACACTAGAAACAAGCAAAGCATGAGAAGAGGAGGGAGAAAAGAGTCCAGTAAATTTGAACAAATCATTATTGTCAAGAAAAGCAGTAGCAACTACTTGAAAATATTGCTTAGTATGTTTAACATAACATTATAAATTTATCATAGTTATAAATTTAGTGAGCGGTATTTTGACATAGGTGATTGGGTCTTTGTGCATTTATAGCCATATAAGTAGATGTCTCTAAAGCAATAAATAATGGATAACAAGTTGTCACCTAAGTATTATGGCCCTTATTAGATCTTATAGAGAATTAGTAGTGTGGCTTACAAGCTGGAATTACCCCAATCCACTCACACACATCTGATATTCCATGTATCTTGCCTGAAGAATGTAATTGGACACAGAGTTTCTACATACACTAAGTTACCTGAATTGGATGAATAATCCTAAGTCATTCTGGGGCCTAAAGAAATTCTTCACATGTGTACTAAGCAACTACGAACCAAAGTCATTAAGAAATATTTGATCAAATGGAATAACTTGCATTCTGAATATGCAACATGGAAGGATGAATTGTTCCTATAATAACATCTTGGTTTGATTCAATGTTGAGTAAAACATTTATCTAAAGGGGAGGGGAATGTTATGCCCTTAACCAATAGTGTGTATAGAGATATGTGTGGCCAATTTGTGGCTTACACACCTTGATATTATCTTTTTGCATTTCTTGATGTTCTTAGTATGATTAGCGTATGAAATAACCATGGCTAAGTAGAGTATATATAAGAGGTATTGGTTAGTATTTTATCATCATATTGAGAATTTTATTCTTATTGCATTATTGTGTAGGTTCCCCCCCAAAGTGGCTTAGTCATAATATTCAAGTATGTTGCTCTTTCACCAATTGTTATTGTGGATCTGCTTACTCTATTATTAATTCTATGATATATAATTTTATTGTTGTGAATCATCTAATTAATTTCATTATAATCTAAGTGGGTCCCTAGTGATCCCATCATATCCTTTTATAATAGTGGGATTACTAGCTAAGTCCATTTGATTATATCTAAGACTAGTGACTTAATTCATCATGTACAATTATTCTCAAAACATTATCAACTAGAATCCCATTTTCCCCCTTTTAATGTGTACCTATCAAACATTAACGAAAGAGTGGTCCATTAGTAGAGTCATATTTTGTAATATCATGATCATAAGATATAATTGGAGGATTCATATAATTATGATGATTGTATATGATCTACCATATGAACATTAATATGGTCCTTCGATTGAGTGGCATGATTTTTAAATATTTTCAAAGGTTGATTTTGTTTAACTACTAATTTATTCAAAGTACTATTGATACCATATTATTAAATTTGATTATTTCAATGAGGCCTTCGATCTTATGTTTTAAAAGTATGCATCTATTGGAAGAAATATTGGAGACTCTATGGTAATCATAGGATGCATTAGCATCATAGTTCTTAGGCATAAAATTAGTTGGGTCCTGCTCTCTAATAAGAGGTAAAGTAATCATATTGAAATTAATAAATAATTTAAGCATTTTTTAAAGACTTTCACTCACTCTTATAAATTTTCTCTCTTCTCTTTGTTGTGATAAGACTATCCTTTTAGATTGTTGTTCCATCACATTTATTACATTCTTGGCCTCATCATTAGGTTGTAAATCATTGTCACTACTATTAGCCTTGAACTTAGATTTACCTTGAAAATTTTCTCCATTGTAATAGAAAATATGGAAACTAAAAATCACAAAGAACTACAGTTTTATTTTAGTGGAGTAATTTATTAGTTACAATGTTTATTAAAAATGCAATTTTTATAATGATTTCATGGAATTTAAACCACTGGGTCTAACTACCCATGTAACCATCCGATGATAAATATCTACTTAAATATCTTTAACCATAAATGATTAATATATTCATATTTTTTAAACAAAACTTTACTATATAAAATTTATTTTAATAAAAAACCTAACACACTAAAGGTAAGGGAATTAGTCCCATATTTAAGCATGTTGACCTCTATAAGATTGATCTTTAAAAAATTAATTGCATCAAAAAGATAATCGAAATATGGATAAGTAATGATGTTTAATTTGTACTTAATGGGTAAAAGACAAATTTGAATAAATATTTTATTTAATTTTCCATCATGTAATTGATGATTCAATGGGTAAAAGACAAATTTGAAAAAATATTCTATTTACTTTTCCATCATGTAATTGGTGAGTCATATTTATAACCATTTTCTTGAATACACACACATACTAAAATTCATATTAGGTCCTTATTTGAGTTGATAAATTTATGAAAATCTAACATTAATGCTAATATCAATTACAAAATAATCTAATAAATGATCGAAAGATTCAATAAAATAATGCATTGATCTATATGGTAAGGCATAAAAATAATCAAGAGCATAATCCTTAAGACATATGAAATAACATAGTCAATAATTTATTTTTAAACGCAAAATCTAGTCAAGAAACATATAAATATTTAATATGATGAGAAGGATCTCCTTCACCATTGAATACATCAAAATTTGGAGCCACAAGGATTTTATAAAAAGGTAGGAAAGAACATTATAGACCAAATTAGTTGATTAATATATCACGTGAAGTGAACCTAGTACTTGGATTTTGAGACCGTTGAGAAATAATTTTACTTGTTATTGACAATCATATAAGATTTATCTATGAATGGTTAGTTTATAATCTATAAGAGAAGTGGAGGTAGAATAGGTTGGAATAGAATAACTATTCAATTGAGCAACACTATGAATAAGATATGAATGTTTGTAAGCATGTTGAGATGGTTGAAAATTTTGAGAAATAACAAGTGAAGGATTAAGAAGAAATATAGAATAATTGAAGACATTTTGAGAAGGCAAAGAAACATCAACAAGTTAGAATAAATGTGAGGAGAAATAAAATTATAAACATGTAAATAGGATGCTCTTTAGCAGGATATGAATTTGGGCATATTTTAACACATACAAGATTGCATCTATTTATTTATGACTTTATTATATGTGTTTATTAAATATAGAAAGTTTTTTAGCTATATCATTCTCAGCATGATGATAAATATTAGAAGCATTATAATTTTGAGATCCATTTACAAAATTATAATTTTTGAAATGGCCTCTCATGTTCCTCTTCCCACCCATGTGCCTTGTTTACAGGGTTTGGCTAATATTGTTGGTGCACTATCTAGGTCTGTTGTTGTTGAGACTACGACAGGGTCTTCTACTATTTTTGGTGTTCTATCTGGTGCTATTATTGGTGGTTTTTTCATGCTAGGGGGATTTGATGTTGTTAGGGCATCATCTAGGGGTTTGTAAGGATCTATAGCTATCAGGCTACTGCCTATTATTGGGGTGGCTATTATTGGTGTGACACCCATATCTAGGGACACTATTACTGGGATTTCTACTATTAATGGCATGATATTTGGTGCTGCTACTAGTACACCATCTATATTAAGTGGTTTTACTATAGTTGGGGTATTGTATGGGGGATTGCAGGGTTCTCCTACTGTTGGGATGTTGCCTATGGCTGGGGTTGTTGTTATTGTTGGTATGCCACCTATATATGTGGCTTTTATTGCTCCTACTATTTTGGATTCTTCCTCTACTGATCTAGTCTCCTTTGTAAACATGATTCACACTAGAGTCTCATCTCCTTATAATAAGATTGCCCATACTACTAATCGTGCTACTCCTGAGACTGGGGGTAAGGTGAAACCTTCTACTCTACCCCCTCCTATTGTGATTTTAGAGGACGAAGTGTTAAAAAATGAGGATTTTTTTTCTTAAAAGGGTTTGATATGTAGATTTGATAGATTCTGACCATGACTCCAGGATCTAAACACTTGGATTATTGAGTAGTGGTGCCCCCTTACAAAGGGGAAAATAGAAATTTACCCATGTGCTAAAGGATTTTTTGTTGTTACATTTGATTCAATCTCTGATTAAAATGCTATTTTTGAGGTTTTGTATTGGTTTTGGGGATAACATGCATTATTTTTAAAGCCTTAGGTTTTAACTTTTAACCCTCTCATAGAATATTTTAACCAACTACCAGTATGGATTCATCTACCAAATCTACCTCTTCATGTTTGGTGTTAATCCTACTATAAAGGCATTAATAACTCGGTGGGTCACTTTATCATGGTGGATCATGCCACTACTTTCTTATCTCACACCACATATTCTTGTATTTTATTGGAATTGGATTTGTTTATGCCTCTCTCAGTAGAGGTTATTTTAGAAGTTATTGATCTCTCTTGGTGTCAACCCTTAGACTATGAAGGCATCCCTTTTTATTGTCAAATGTGCCTTAATATGGGTCAATTGGCATCCAAATGCCCCTATTTGAAGGTTTATCAATCTTCATCTTGGTGTAAGGATGCTCTACATGAACACATTATGATAGATTTTGATGATGATTCTAGCTCAGATGTGTCTAAACCTCCTTCTGATGACAAGAAGGATTCACTTCTTCCACTACTTGACTCTTCTACTATTGGGACTGATGCAAGGACCTCCCCTACAATTACTGTTACTTTTGAGAATATTATAGGAACCTACCATATTACAATTATTTTTGGGACTACTATAATGCTATCAAATTTGCATGGTTCTACCACTAAGACTATTATAGGGACCTCCCCTACTGTCTCCCCTACTGTTGTTGTTGTTGTTAGGACTACCATAGGGATCTCACCTATTGTTGTTGCTGAGACTTAGACTACTACTATAGGTGCATAGTTTGTTGATGGGGATGATGCTATCATGTCTTCTCCCTAGGATCCACCCCTTTATGAGGATATGGTGATTTTTTCACCTCCTACATCTCATAATTCTATGAATGGAGATAATGATGTTTATTAGACTGTTGTCTAAAGGAGGAAGCATGGTCTTCTTAAGCACATTTCTCTAACCCATACTCAGGCTAAGAGTGTTCAACCTACTAGGTCAGGTTCTATTTTTGTTTATTTGGTTTTTATTTATAGCCTTACTACCTTTTTTTATCTTAGCCTTTTGAGATTCATTATTCATATGTTGTTCCTGTGTTGTTAATGCACTATTTATGGCTCATTTATGGCCTTTTTTCCATGGGGACTACTTTGTATAGGGCTCAGGACCCTTTTTCCCTATTGAACTAATCAAAAACATTATTATTGATAACATTATTCTTCCCAAATATTTAATTATAATTTTTTTAAAAATATGTAACAGTAGGAAGAGAATTAACATCATTGAGAGATAATTTTTTTTCAAATAAGAACAAGTTTTAACAAAAGTAATTTTTAAAAAAATCAACAATTTTATAATTTAATCTATACATTTTCCTAATAGGAACATTATATAATCACTTTAGGTGGAAAAAGGTGGAAACATGTGTAACATGCAAGGATACCTTATAATTTGAATGATAATGCAAACACAACAAATTAGGGTTTATAAACCACACACAAGTGCTATCACTAATGATTTGCAACAAGATAGAATAATCCCTAAAAATCATATATATTATAGTGAAAATATTATCTAACCCTAAATAGGTGTAATAAAACACAGATGCACCAAAAACTTTTATGGAAAAATGGTTTTGCATTTACATGGAATGCATCTACTCATAAATAATGCAATTCAGATATAACCATATTTAATCAAATAAAATTGTAAAGTAAGACCTAATTGCAATAAGAAATATTCTCAAATAGTTGAAATGTGAAAAGAGTGGGTTATTAGAAAAATTAAATTTATTTACAAATATGGAACAGTCAAAAGATGAAAGGTCCAGATATCAAGGTAGACTCCAAAAACATAGATTAAAGATATACCATTTCCTAGATGACTTAAAACATAACACTCCTTTACTATAACTACTATAATTGTTCCAATACTTTATTGAAAACTTTAATATTTTGAAAAATAATTGTGATGACTATATTCTTCTACTCTTAGGCTTCAAAAACATCACTCTTTTCCATAATTCTGTTTGGATCTCTGGAAATCCTTCTCCTTCCTTGAATCCCTAACAACTGATCACAAATTAATAAAATATAGGGGTAGACATTGAGAGTCATTTTTTATCCCTACATTATCATCAAGCCTATGTTTTAGAAAAAAATGGAATACATCACTCGATGCACTTAAATAAGTAATTTATGGATGTAAACTCTAATCCTTGCATGAATTTTCATTATCATGTAAAGGTGGCACAATGAAAAATAAATAATCTATTCTTGAATAAAATTATGACCTAAACATTTCAAATTATTCTCTTCAATAATTGTTAGACTCTTTTTTTCAATTCACTTATCACTCTTGACCTTGCCATTCAATTATCATCTCTTTCACTTATATACTTCCTTCTTTTTCTATATATGCATTATGCACCTATGTATTTAAATACTTATAGAATTAAAATATAGGACCCTAATAATGTGCAAGATGACACATGATAAGAATATATGATAAAGAAGATCCACAAAGACCATGGGACCCAAATCAAGGCTCAAAAAGCCCTCAAATAAAAGGCCCAAGACTATAATGGTATAGTCCTGGTAAACCAAGACCATGTTACTATAGTTTTTGAAAAAAACACATAACAATAGGAAAAGAGGGGGAGGAGAGACAAAACTAGGGGAAATGAAAAATATTAAAAATAAGAGGCAAAAATGGAGGAAAACATAAGAAAAACACGCTAGTAAGATAATAATATGAACTGATAATTAACAAAGACAAAAGTATCCTAGAACAATGAAATTTGACATTTAAAACTATCCCTTGATGAAAATTAAGTATCTAGACTCATATGTGGGACTTCAAGTTTTGATCTTACCGATAATAATTTTAGATTTAAATTCAACTACATTTTTTTAGAACTACCCACAAGCCATAGTTGTACCCTATTGAGTAGATACCACTTCCAAAATAATATTAAAACCAACACTAGTATTTGAGAGGAATATTTTAATAGGCTTGACATCATGGTCTTGAAAGATGCCAAAAGTTTTTTGCCTTGCCTAAAGATCCTATGGAAATACAATTTATGTTTACCTTAACAAGACCCTAAGTTAAGGCCTACTAAGAATTAATTTTGTGCTTGCAAGAATTTTCTTTTTGTGAATACTAATAATTCCTACTGATCTCAGGAAGAACATGTTGATAATAGCCTTTTCACTTATTTAAATATCAATGGTATCATAATTATTATTCTTGAATAATATATCACCCTAAATGATTTGGAGAAATATATCCCTTATAAAACTGAATGGTTACTCGTGGCCTAGAAATAATTTTTTATTTCTATCCAACTATATCATTTACATAATAAGACTATACCATTTGCACCAAAGTATATTCATATTCTTTGATCCAATGGGTGATGAGGACCAATGTTCCCATCCCTCCATTATGGAAGGGTATAGTTAATCTTATTTCCATGATATGAACCTTACATAATCACATTTGTAATAAATATATTAAGTTGTTTGAACATTATAATTTTGACACATACCATATTGAAATGGTCCTTCAAAATCCTTCAACTCTTTCGAAACACATTCAATTTCATAAATTATATCTAGTTATTAGTTATAGTTTAGTACCAAGAATAAAATAAATCTACCAGCAATAAATAATAGGTTTACAAACTATACACCATTAAATGATGGGAAACATGAAAAATGAAAGAATAATACAATAGAAGCTCAATGAGACCATAAAATATAAATCTTTATTCATTAAAGGTCTGATTTCTCTTTCTCACATAATTCACTTAAAAAGGCTTTTAAATTACTCTTCAAATTCCCTTTTGACTCTTCCTTTATAAAGACTCTTTGAATCCTCTCTGACACCTCATATATCCATTTTATCCTTTTTATTACAATTAATAATATATCCTTGCTAACACTCATCCTGAATTAAATAGGTGTCTCATCTCGAGACACACAAATGCCCTAAAAATTTAAGTTTTTACAACTATATAAGAGTAGGGTATGGAAAAAACTAAAACATTACATTATTTAGCTAAAAAAAGGCTTTTATGATCTACTTTTAGAATACCTAATCGTGAATATATTATGAACCAAAGCACAAATAATCAAAGCAATCATTCATTCTAGACCATCAATCGAGCCATGGAAAGAATTCAATTATTGATTCTGCTATCAAATTCATAAAACGAAGAAATTAGAATTAGGATATGTCTTTGACAAACTAAATATAATGATCCAGATCCATTTGATTTCATAAACGTAGTAAAAACTACACTTTTTTCTCAAGATACTCATTGAGCAGCATAAGTGGGAGCCTTAACACTTCAACATATGTTGTGAGGCTCTGACACTAAATGATTGCTTAAATTTCCAACATGTGGGAAGTTAGATGAGGCTATGATGACTTTGTTGAGCTAATAAAATCAAAGGGATATCCATTTAGCTCAAGATGTTATAATCTACATTTATGCACACACCATGACACGAGTAACTGACCTACCCAATCACGATAAATCTCTCCTACCTTATAAGTCTATAGTGCCACCAATACATTAAAATATCAAGTAAAAATATACCATTAGTACAGGGTGAGGAACACCTATTGACTCTATTTAGGATGCTTCACTATGCATCATGGTACAATGCATCATAAAAATATTATGGCAAACTACCAAGCAAGTAAAACAAGTGACAAGAGGCATAATTGATATTGCCTTTCACATGAAAAAGATGTAGGGGGACTTCAAATTACTTGAGTTTTTGGAATCCAAACTCACCACTAACATAGAGAAGGTACTTAAGAGAAGCATAAATAAATTTTAGTACCAATTTTTAGTTCTTTTATTGTGTTTCATGTAGTGGAAATCTACACTAGGGCCAATTAGTGTAACTCAAGATTTTTGGCCTGGTAATGCCTTTGTAAGTATTGCATAGAATAAAATAGGATATTATTATGAATAATTAGGGTGATTTAAAACATGGTGACTCAAATCCCTAGCCTTGATCTAATCATACCCCAGGATCCCACAAGATGTAATGTAATATCTAGGATACCATGCTTTAGTCACCAAATTGCATAATGGCATTCAAATCAAGGTTCATGAGTTGACTAATCCAATTGTGACCTTGATGCCATTTTTTATTTCAATGGTTGAAGTGAAGGATGAAATGTACAAGCAAAAATCCTTAGCTGTGAGGTCAATGCCTATGTTGCAAGCCATCTTGCTAGAGGCATAAGAACCACAAGTGGAACAAGTTGCTACAACCTACATAGCCACATGCTAAATGCCATAACCAACACAACCAAAAATCCAACACAATAAGAGAAAGGAAATATAAAAACACCTACGTGAAGATTTTCATAACCTAAACCAAAGAAAAAAACCTAATAAACAAATCCCTAGCTCAAGAATTTGATGGTTCTATGGATATTTGTTGAGTGTGACCTACTTGAGTTAGGTGTAGAAGAACACGAAGTGCTCTGATCAATGTTGGAAAACATCAAAAAAGAGGTGTATGATGAATAAGAGGATAAAAATTTCATATTTTGGAAAGTAGTGTGCACTTACCAAGTGATAAATTAGGTAATAAAGACTATTAGGTTGATATTACTCAACCACCTCCTTTTATTCTTATTGATAATGTAGGATAAGAAGTAGTTCGGTCTAAGTTGGAGGTCAAAATATTTTCATCTAAATCAATCATAGGGTAATTAGTTGTGTATATGGGGGTTTTACCTGAAGAAGGAAGTCTTACACTAGCCTTGTTTTGATGACCATGCACACATCTTTTAGATAAGCCATCACAAATTGTGTAGGAAAGGATGGTGTCTTTCAGTGAACCTATAGAATAAATTAGTGTGTAACAGTATTAGGAATCACAAAAATAACCCCAACCCCTAGGTCCAAAGAATATAAAGTAAACTCTCATGCCTCTAACTAAATCAAGGGAAAAAATTAGTACATAAAGGCCACTTGGGCAAATCATAATCACTTGAGCATATTTAATCTGACACTGAGCTCAAAGGAGATGAGGAACCCATGGATACAAATATGACTAAGGAAGTAGATGAAAAATAAATTACACAAGACACACTTGACCCTGAGGTTCAAGCAAAAGAGGAAAAAAGGAGCAAGAAAAAATAAGAAAAAGCATAGCTAGCAATTTTGCAAGTGACACAACAAGAATTTTCACATCATCAAAAATAAAAGCATCAAGATATAGGTGTTGAAAAACAAAAGTAGGCTGAGGAAGTAGAGGCTACATGGAAGTATGCCAAAGAAGTTGAATCTATAAGGAAGAAAGTTGAGGAAGCAGAATTGTGCACAAGTAGGTTGAAGAAGTAAAGGCAAAGAAAAAAGAACAAAAGGAAGACCAACAGTGACAAAAAGAGGCAGAAGCTGCATAATAAAAATAGGATAAAAAATCTCAAGCTAAGGTTGTTAAAGAATAGCTCACACATACAACAGAAGCATAAGTAGCCTGAGATAAAGCTAAAGCTGAAGTTGAAGCCAAAACTAAGGTTGAGGCAGATGCTAAATCTAAAGCTCAAAGTGATGCTAAGGCTAAGGATGAATGGGAAGCTAAAGGATAAGTTGAAGATGACATTAAGACCAAGGTTGAATAAAAAACCTAGGCCAAGGAGTTCAAGGATGCAAAAACATAAGTAGAAGAAACAATCACAGCTCACACAAAGGCCATAAAAGAAGCATTGAAAATATATATCCAATGGCTATGGGATGTCCCTGCTACATCAATGTAGTGAACTATTTCTTGCTTCCATTGGCTCAATTCACACTTGCTTATGTGATACCTGAAAACACATCTATGGTACTTGTCACCACTGTGATGGAAACATCATTAGATGTGACCCATCTTTTGCTATCAAAATAGATTGAAGGAATAATCGCCTTTCAAGAATCAATTATGTAGAAGGCCTTAGATTTGGAGTAGGAAGTCTTGAGGCTACAATAAGAAAATTATGGAGTAGAAGAGTAGGTGAAAAATTCAAAACAACTGACCAATAATGCTTGTCCCACCTTAGTTATGCAAGTACTAGGTGATCAAGTTATGTCAAAAGATAAGCAATTCACTACTCTATTGAAAGAGCTTACAAAGAGTTGGGGAGCTTCATAGAAAATTTTGGCATTGTGCATGTAAGGAAAAGCTCTCAAGACTAAAATAGAGGTCATATGTGAACTCCTTGATGAATATGAGCAGGTCCTAGACACTATTGTGAGGTAGGCCAAGCAGATAGCTTAAGACATGTTAAATTAGAGTCAACATCTTAATCAATCTTTGGCTACTACAAAACCTAAATTTACCATTATAGATAAATTTAAATCCATATTAGAGGATCAAATGGAAACTAAAAATAAAATGAATAACTCACTTAGATAAATTTTAGATTTTATGGATGCTACCATATAGAAGCTACGAGTATGGCATAATGAAACAATGCGAAACACTTTTACAGCCATCCAAGAGCAAAGGATAGCAAATAGATTGGATGAGCTCATCATGGATATTCAACTAAAATAATCTAATGCCAAGGCATTGCTTAAAATCATAGATGATGATGATCTGCAAAATATGATGATGATCTAGGTACCACTATGCATTCTATTTGCCATAGTATGTAAAGTGCTCATAGATTGGAAAAAACTCAAGCAAGATCTATCTCAAGTTAATCCAGTTATTGCCTAGATAATAGACGAGCTCCATTTCATGCCTCCACAACAAACTTGACAAATCATATAGGAGAGGAAGTTTCACACAAAGGCACAATCTCTGTAACTACCTCTGATAGTGGGTACATCATAATCTAGTGGGTCAGTAGCTAGCTAAACACAACAACATCTATAGCCACTCAGTTAAACACCTCCTCAGTTATATCAATAAGTTTTATGCACTTATTTTTTGTGACTTCAGGCATATTGTAGTTTTTTGTGAGATAGTCTAAACATTAGGAGTAGGGCTAGAATGGTTGAAAAACTATAAAGGGTGGCCACCTGGTTATGTTAGCTTATTAAAAATATGAAAGGGTGGTAGGCTAGTATGTTAGTTAAAAACCTAAAAGGGTGACTAAGTAGTGTGCAAAGAGTGAAAATTGGTAAACAACCCTTGGAGTGACAATTGTGAATTTTGTTTATGGCTTATCTTTTCAGCTCAGTTCAGATCAGCTTTCAATTTTGTTTCGAGATGAGACAAATATTTAAGTCTGGAAAAGTGTTGGATGAAGAATGAAAAATGGTAAAACTATAATGTACAATAGGACACATGGGTAAAATATATGATTTTGTCTTTTGTATAACTCTTGTATGTATTTAGCCTTGTAAACCTAATCGAGCAATAGAAAAAGGCAAAGTCTTTTCTTTTGTATCTTGAAAGGCTATAATGTGAAGAGATAACAAATTGTAAAAGACTATATATAACACTTTATTATAATAGAATCTAGTTTTGATGTGTTGATAGTGATTAATAGATTCGTTTTGTCATGGTTTTCCTAATTTTCTTACATATATATATATATATATATATATATATATATATATATATATATATATATATATATATATATATATATATATATATATATATGGTTGATGCACAACGAGTACTCTATTTTACTTTAATATGTTATCAAATGCTATGCTAGTTATGTTTTGTCTTTTGTTAGCATCTACTTTCTTCTTGCTCTTAGGTGAATCTTTGTACATCATAGATGGTAGGAAATACTGGAATCTCTTATGTGCCTTTTGGTACTCTCCAATGTGCATGTTATCCTTATAATTAGCATGTTTTGGAGTATTTATAAGAACCTCTATTAACACTAGCCTATCTTATTATTTATCCTTCAAAAGAAGTAAAAAGTTTCTTATTTTCATAGATGAGAATTTTGGTATGGCTAGAAGTTATCATGACAAGCACATGATTCATTTGATACACCTTTATGATATAATTGATCTCATCCTTGACCCACCAATAGTTTTTCCCCTCCTCACAAAGATATCATCCTTAAGATATAAGCAAGGACTTCAAAATGTAACATCAAATTCATCAATAAAAATCACATCTTCTTCTATCTCATCAAGATAATCTCAATTTGTACAAAACTATATTCTACATTATTTGGTTGATTTTATTTCTACCTCCTTTTTCATCTAACCCAATAAATATGGGTGATCAAACTTTTACAAATCAAACCTTTCATTAAGTTAATCTAAAATCAAATTATATTTTGAACCAATATTAATGATATCATTACCTTTATCTTATTGATTTTGATTTGGAAAAGCTTGCTCCTTTCTTCATCTTTGCTAACTACATCAGTAAAGGGTGCACCCAAACTTATCATATATGTTTGAGTTTTTCTCTATCTCCATCTCTTTCCATTCTACCAAGTATGTTATAAAATGCTTGGAGTCCCAATTGGTGTGGTTCATTGGATGCCATTCTAGATATAACTTCAACACTTGCACTAATATAAATCAAACTCTAACATAGTGACTAATGATTCTTTAGATCTTTGAAAACATGTAATACTTTGGTAGTTTTATTACCATTCCTCTTACTACATGTGGGATTTAGATGTATGGATGAAGGATTTTTTTTTAATAAATCTTCCCCATTTTGTTTGTTTTCTTCCTTAATAAAGTGTGATTATACACGTGTATCAAGGTTTTATAGGTTGCAAATTATAGTTCATCTCCTTATGTTTTGATGGAGAGTTTCAATTTATTTGGTCATGATACTTCATCTAAGTTCATGTCTATTTACATAGTTTGTACTCAAAACTTTGTAGTATAATCTTGCATACTTTTGCCATAACCATGTCTAAAATAGTTTTACATAATTTTAGGATCATTCTTATGTATAATTAAATGTTAAATTTCTTATTTAATAATTCCTTAAAATCATTTCATTTTTCAACTTTCTAAGTTTATTTTTATGTTTCAAAGAACATACATAACTTTTCCACAAAACTAGAGTATGTCCCTCTAGATTAGATATGTGCAAAAGATCTTTTTTATTTTTTACTTTACTAACTATATACTTCCATTTAAGTCAACCATTTATTTACCATTTAATCGTCTAATTTCCCTTCAAAATATTTATTTTCTACTTATTTCCATTTTTAAAAGGGTGATGCTCAAAGTCGTTTACCTTAGGTTTGGATTTATCTTTGTTTGGGCTACTTTTCTTTCATGCATTAATTATTTATTTTCTTTCTATTCTTCATGGGGTTGGTATTCTTCCATTCCAAGTTTATTAGAAAGATAACAGATCACATTATTCATGGATACTTATTGTTTAGTAATGTGTTCTTATTTCTACACCATGAATTTTATATTTAACTTCAAGAAGGCTATTTTATAAGATTTTACCTTTTCGAACCATCTTTTTTTATTGATTCTTTTTTTATATAAAAATATCTGCTAAGTAAAGATACAATTCTTCCTTCTTGAAGCTTGTTACAACCAATTTCAAACAATATTTATAATATAAAAAATATTGAAATTCCTTAATATCAATATAATATATCTAAATTTCTTATGTGTTAGAAAATAAATACGTAATTGTGATACTTAAATTATGACTTCTACTTATATTTGTACTTCAAATTACAAATAACTACAATATATATTTGTGATTTTTTTTGTTGAAATGAAGAAAAAAAATGAAAATATCAAATCGAATAAAAATAACATACCATAATATATATTTTAATCTATAAAATTAATATAAATAAAACGCCCCTGATAATTTCAACTTACTACTACCTATTTTATCAATTTAAAAAATTATTAAAAAAAATAATAAAATGTGAAAGAATAATAATTTTGTATAGTTGTATACACTCTTTACCATCCATCATGCGTCATCTACTTAGAAAACAATTGACTTCACTCGATTTTATATCTATACACTCAATCTTCAAGTGTTGGAAGCGTATGTTTTTTATGCAACATTAAACAAGGACCCCAAAAATGTCAACATTAAATAAGGACCTCTCAATGTCATATCCAAAATCACTAATATCACATATGAAACCACTCATAATTGCAGGGTCACCTTTGTCACGTGTATATCCATCTACACAACCACCAATTTGTAAAGCTAAACTAGCAAGGAATATATTTCAATGTGTTAGTTTTATCATTATTTTAAGAATATTCCATTTTATTTCATCATGTGCTCGTCTCATAACTTAATGGTTGAAAGGAATAACTCTTTGTATCATTATTTTAAAAATATTCCATTTTATGTTAAGAAATAACTCTTAGTGATGATGATGAATAAAAGAAATATATTAGAATATTTTAGATGGTGCAATGTTTCTCCATAATTTTATTAAATATGGTGAATGGTAAAAAGATCATATGTTTGAATTATCAAATATTTTATCATTAAATTATTGGATTATATGAAGATTTTAGAGTATATTTTTGTATTGCATTTTTTAAATAGAATGTGAATTTTGAATTTGTTAAATTTTTTATTAGATAGGTTAAAAACCGGGTTAAAAGGGGCATGTACCCACATAAAAGAGAATAAATAAATAAGCTTGAACAACAGCAACATAAAAAAGAACAAGATAGAAACTTGATAGGAAAAACCGCCTGCCACTTAAAAGGCAAAAAGTTTCAGTAAAAAATTGAAGGCAGACAAATTAGAACATAAAAGTGCCTACTAATTAGAGTCAGAGTAGATGACCAATTTCTTGGCCTCGGGACTTCCCTCTTTGTTGCTCATTTTCCCTCTAGTACGTTTCCCAAAAGACTAATCTTCTTCCTCGCCCTGCGTCTTGCACTTCAGACTAGAAAACTTAGGTTCCTCCTCCTCTTTAGACTCCTTGCTGTTATCCTCCATGTCATTTCTCTGGGAGGAGTTGTTGCCTTGGGGAGTGAGAATGTCGAAACCTGCATGATCTTTGCCGATCTTAATTTCTTCCATCCCATGAGCCAAAAGTCCTTTAAGATTTTCAACTTCATCTGCTATTTCATTGCACAGCAATTTTTGGATAGAAATTTTGGTGAAGAGCTTGTCAAGGGATTGCTCTATTTCAACCTTGTTATTGGGGAAAATAACCCTCCGACTTCTACAAGCAATGGGAGATGCATAAGCAGGAGTCCCCTTTTCCTTACCTCTCACTTTGAAATCCTCCTGTGAAAACTCAACTTTAGCCCCTTCACTCTATTCCTTCCCATCTTTATCAAACTCAGACTCTATGAAAAAATCCTTGTCCCTATCAGAATCTTCTTGTTTGTTGGGGATGTTAATCGCCTCAATGACAATTTTTGACCATAATGGTTCCCCTTTCTTAACTAGTAACAATATCAGCGCTTGGTGGATAATATCCATCAAAGGATTGCACTTGAAATTCATAACCATCGCTTCTAGAGATTTCAAAAGGAAAAACAAAAGATTGATAGTATGCCCCTTGAAGTGATTAAGCAAGAGAAAGTGGTGCGAAAAAATTACTGTGTGTTTGCTCTCCAAAGTGATGTAGCGCATGATCTATAGGCAAACATCATGCCACCTCCTCAGCAAGTTAGTCCTTACAAACCCTTTATGGGGTGCAGGTTTGGGTTTTTTCTTCTCCTTACTGAAGAAAATGTTGATGAGCTCCTTCCACTTTTATCCTTAAATGCTTGACACTAGAACAATCCATGCTCGTTATTTTCTTAATGAATTCCTCGATAATCAGAATTTTTAATCCATACATCTGAACTTCCCTATCCTTCTTTATCCAAATATATTAAATTTTAAATATAATGATTAACATTAATATTTTAAATTATATAGTTATAAATATACAAAATATATTTATTATTAATAATATAATGAAAAAATTTAGTATTTTTAATTTAACATACTTTTTAAGAAAGTTTATATTTTTATTTTAATATTGCCTAATATTTTATAAGAAAATTAGAGAAGGAAATAATTATCAAATATATAAAAAGATGATAGATTTGATCAACATCTTTATCATTCTTAAATTTCAATAAGAATAAACACAATGAATACATGAGGTAATACATTTAATATTGAAAGTAAGACTTATAAGATTAAACTCTTCATATAAAATTATAATTTCAAAATCTATACTTACATATGATATTATATATAACATTGAATCTTTATATTTATATATATATTAAATGTTATAAAAATATTCATAATAAAAAAATAATTAATAATTAAAAAAAAGTTAAAAACTAAATTCATATTTATAAACTAAGTTTACAATTAAAAATGAGAAAAAAAAAACTAATTAATAAACCTTCTCAATAGAAAATATTTATAATATTTAATTTAAAAATAAAACGCTACAAGAAAATGTGTGATATATGTTCAAATCTTAATTGTTCAAAATGAAAACAAAAAACTTCATTAAATATAATTTCGATTCGTATATCAATCATAACTTTATTATCTTATTTCTTATTAATATGTTTTTTCTTCATTTTTAAAATAACAAATAAATAAATAAAACTTTTATTAATTATAAATCTTTAAATATAAAAGTAAAAATTTAAAAAAAAAAAAAAGGAGGACGACTGCCTTTTTGTTTATTCAATTTTTAGGCTTTGTATTCAACACGAATGACTTTTATTTATACAACACATACAAACATTCTTTCTTTTTACTAAAGTCCTGCCTCTCTTATTTTATTTGTTCAATTTAATAAATAATTAAAGGGATAAAATCTAATATTTTAAAACACAAAAGTAAGATATATGGACTTTATAATATTAAAATATTATTAAAGATATTTACATTTTATTTCAATTTCAATTTTTTAGTTATATATATATATATATATATATATATAAAATTAAAGATAAACAAATATTTGAAATTAAAAATTAAATGATTAATTTGAAAAGTAATGGAAATTTCACAATCAATTGTTTCCAAATAAAAATATATTAAAAATAATTATTATTTATATATATATTATAAAATATATTATTAAATAATTAAATAATATTAATAAATGAAAGAATATATCAAATACATTGTGATTATGAAAAGTAAAACAAATTATGCATTTCCTTTATCACATTAAAATATTTATTTTAAAAATACCATCAAAGTTTCACTTAGATATTATTTGGACTAAGAAGATACAACCTTCAAAGTAGAAATATGCTTTGCAAGATATAATAAGAGTAACACAATATAGTTAATATTAAATATTTTTATTAGGAATTATTTTCAAAGTTTTTTATATATAATAAAATTAATGTATTTAGGTTTTTTAAATTATTTTTATTAATTTTTATTTTTAAAAATTGTTTTTACAGTTTAATATATATGTATGTTATAATAGGTAACATTCATATAGATTTATTGAATTATATAATACGTTGGTAATTCAGATTATATTTTAAAAATAAATATATGATAGATTAAAATAATGAGTAAGTATATATTTAAATTAATGAGTTCTTTCGATTAAGCAATCACAAGGGACATCTACACTATCAAAATCATTCAAGGTATACTATGAGCTTTAACTACTTGATTCTTTATGTCAAATATTTAGATTTCTATTCTAATAAATAGATATAAACAACCATCATCCTCATCAACCGAACTACAATACTTTTAATAATTTATTATATTTTATTTATTTATTTTTAAAATAAATAAAATACAATTAATTTTATATATATTTTTTGTAAAATAATATATTTCAATTTAATTTTAATTATTTATGAATATATCTACTTCATTGATCATTTTTTTTATATTAAAAAAACATAATCAATTTTCAATTATATAAAAAATAAATAAAATTAATTTAAAAAGCACACTAACAACCTCTTTTCTAGTGAAAATTATATTAAAAGTGCATGATTGGTGAAAGTTATATATTCCCCCAACATTGATTTGATTTTTTGTTATTTGAATGCCTCTACTAATAGGAGTGTCATGCTTTGATTTTATTATCTTCTCTTATTTCATGACTACCATTAGAATAAAATCAACTTTATTAAGGGAAAAGCACAATTTGGGGGGTTGCATAATGACAACTTTTAACTTTAATTTGAATAAAATCTCAATCTGACAAAGATTCTCCTAGTTTCTAGGCTTTGTCAAGCTTTGTTCTCATTAGTTATTCTTTAGTGGAGTTTCATGATCGGAATATTGTACATGTTAAATTCATAGCATAACTTTTTTTAATAGATAGTGACTATGAAATTTTGCTTATAGGAAAAGTTATATTTAATTGCTAAAGGAATATGTTTTGATTATTGGATTTCATTTATAAATATATAGTTTAGTTAGGTTTAAAATAGATGTAATTAGTAAATCAAATTTAATTTAATTTTTAAAATTAAAGTAATAAATAAAAAATAAAGGTTTAGAAATGTATTTTAAATAATGGAAGATTTAGATTTAGTTATAAAAGTTTGATAGTGACAACTAAAATTTTTGGTAAGGTGACGAGAATGATATAAATTTATAAAGAATAAAAAATCTTATCCAAATTATCAAGTTTCATTTCAAGGTACCATAATCTTAAAGTAAGATTATGGTAAATGTTTGGTAAGCACAATATATTTTTATGATTGTGTTGTTCAAAAATATTTTTTAGTGATTTAAAACTTCACTTTTATTAATAGAAAATACACTTCTTTTTTTTGCTCTAATTGGTTAAAAAGATCTATAAATAATAATAAAAATAATATATTTTGGGGCCTATATTATACTAAGGAAGAATTAAGATTCCTTGATATTTTTTAAGTCCCTGAACAATGTAAAATATTTAAAAAAATACTCCAATAATTACAATAATTCACCAGTTAGGAAAACTAATGCAATGTAATATGTTGTTGATTTGAACTTCAATGCTACAATGAATGCTCTCGAAATGCTTGTTTGATTTCTCTAAAATGCTTGTATATTCTTAATTAATACAATGAATAAAAGATGCTAGATGTTATTTTATATGATCTCTAATCACCTCAATGAACCAAGATGCACGTGTATTTATAGATAACTTTAATTTGAATTAGGAGGTCACTAGTAGATTTTGATGATTTTTCCACATTTTTATTATCATTTTTGTTCAACTTTGTTCGAAGTCTAAAGTTATTTTTGTATCATATTTTTACAATGACACAATTTGCATCAGTGTGAAAATTTGAGTTAAAATTTGACAAAAAAAACTCTAAATATAGTTATTTGCCCTCCCCCTTCCCCTGATGCTATATGCGTCAACTTTTTCCTCATAAAACCACTTATTCAAACTTTTGAACCAACAAAATAAATTAAAGCAATGTGCATTAATATTTAACCTCCATAAAATTTAGGTGTACTACAAATAATACTATGATACGAAACCTGACGCGAGTGTTAGGCCGTATGTTAGTAAGTGACAAAATCTACTTTCCCTTAATTTTTAGTTAAATTTATAATGTCCTTTTTACTATTAGAATATTTCAGTATATTATATATTAAAAAAAAATAATACATAAAATTTATATAATAAGACAGTCAATTGATATTCACGACTTATACTCCGTACCGAAAGAAAATATATTATCATGCACATGACATTTCATATCTTTTTTAAGAAATGCCATAAACATGATATTGTCAAATAATTTTTTTTTTTAAAAAAAAACTATTATTATTTTATACATAAATTGAAATACATATTTGAAAATTACAAAATTGAGAGTGATGTTATCTAAAAAATGATACATGACTATACTGAAATTTATTTGTTTCCATTAATATTTTATTGGATATATATTATATATTAATTGAAAATAAATTAATTAAATGATATTATATATAAAATAATATGTTCATATAATAGTTTTTTATTAAAACCTATGTTTTTATTAGAACCTTTAATTATAAATATTTATTTTTTCAATGTGTATATGTCACCATTTACTTTAGTGATGTCAAGAGATTCAACAAGTGTTTTAATATGGGACCCTCTGTATCTTTATAAGATTTTACACCAAATTTATTCTTAATAAAATGAGGGGGATAGTACTTCCACGAGAAGTAGAAATTATAATTTGGTTAATGTATGCCTTCAATAAAGATGGAAGATGGATTATAGTTTTAAAATTCAAATGAAATTATGAGTTCCCGTACAATCTGAAACATTATTATAAGGATACATATAATTATTAGGCATATAAATATTAGCCTTTAAATAATTTGTTGTCTAAAATTAATGTTTTGTTCTCTTTTTTAAGTTATAAGTATGTGATACGTCCATCAAATATATATGGTTTAAAAAGAGGAGTTGAGGATAGAGCATGCATTTTTATATGTTTTAGTTTATTATATTCATTTTTAGATTTGAAACGTTTAATAACATAAAATTTTATCATGTTCACATACCTAATATGTGAAAATTTATTTTCTCTTAAGTGTGATATAAATTTTGGGTATAAACACATAAATATAGTATTAGACACTTTACAATGTCATTTTTGAGCTATCCTTACCATACATGACTTGTGCATATGCATATGACTCTTGCACATCCTTATCTCATATCTATTTACCTTCTATGGGATTGGCTTTCTCAATTTTCTATCAGTCATCTACAAATGTTTCCTAGTATGTGCCTAATCTACTTGTTATTTTAAACAAATTGTCTCTTGATCATCGAATCACTATTTTATGTTCTTTGGATGCCTTCAATTACAATCAGACATATCCAGATACTGGATTAGTCCACTTCTACCAAATCCATTTATGCACCTTGTAATGATCATTTTTCTAAATTTAAATAATTCCTATGGATTGGCTTGTACATTTCACATCTTGGTGGTAGAACAAGTTACCCAAAAAGTCACCTATTTAAACACATTAGTTCTAAGATTATTCCTATCTAACAAACATCTATCTAATACCTAAAAAGGGGATATATATATATATATATATATATATATATATATATATATATATATATATATATATATATATATATATATAGAGAGAGAGAGAGAGAGAGAGAGGAACAACTCTAAAAATTCCAAATAAAAAACCCTCAAACAAGCAGGTCATAACTAAGTCTAAAGATCTCAATCCAAGTTAAGTTTGCATATCTTCAAGTGTCAAAATCTGAGTTACATGTTGCATCCATGATGGTGGATCATTATTTCACACATTCACCTAACTAGGAGAACTACATATAGTTTGAGTCCTCTTCAAATTATTATAAATGTAGACATCATTTAGCCACTTAGTAGGGGGTGGTTGGGGTTAGCTCAACCCATATTTTACATTACCTTTTAAAGTAAACCAAGTGTCAAAAGTGGAACTAGCATTTTAAGGAGAAGGATATAAAATTATAGACATTCCCATAATAATGAGCTTATAATATTATACATAATAATAATTTACAAGTAGGTACATGGATTTGAGTCATAACAATCTAACACATCTTATGAGGGTATTTATGGTTTGGATTAGATGCCTTTGTTTGACACAAGCATCCATCTAATACTAAATTTTTAAGGCAAGTGTAAACAATAAATTTATAGATTTGAGGGAATCTAAATCATGTTTCATTCTTTCCTGCCATCTGTGCATAGTCTCATAGATGAACATAACAATGACAAGTTAACTACCCTTGTCTTCCTAGTCATTTATACAAATAGTATAGAATAATTATTAAACATTTGATTTTACAGTCATATCTAACTAATTTAGATATACTTTATACAATATGAATATTCATAGTTTTATTCTTGTTTAGATCATTAATCTAAAATAAGATAAAAACATATTAGTAAATCTGATCATTATCTTGAGCACACCAAACCCTACATTTTTCCTTAAGGTTTCATCTTTTTTCTTAGGATTTTTAAATTTATATATTCCAAAATCTAAGTTATTATTTCTAATTTTTTATTTTCCTTTATTCACATAATTTAAACAACATCATAATCGAAGAAACAATTAAAATGTGGATGCTAATATTGATTTTTATTGAAGATTAAATGAAATGGATTGAAGATAACTAAATCATATTAAAATGAATGTACACTTACTTGATGCATTATTACATGTAATTAGAGATGAATTTAAAATCATGATAAAGTTGTCACATATGAGGAAAATAAATGAGCCCTTAAATGATATTAATCAAAGTTTTAGAGGTATTGACTTTACAATCATTGTTTAGACCACTACTACCATTCTTACTATTCATATGTCTACACATATGGTTACACATGTAATGCCCATCCATGGTGTCAAGGTAACACAATATTTTCCTCATATTTCAATGCATATCCATATATAGAGAACCTATGTGCCTCCTATGATCTCTAATCATTTTACATTATCATCCATGCTTACTACATAATCCTTCATGTAGTCTATTATAGATCTTCAAGTTAAGGTGTTACGGTTAGAGCAGGGTTCTTCTAGAGTGATTCATTCAACTAATTATCAAGCATTGATTCATAATCCTTTGGCCCTACAGATTTCAGACTATCCCTTACCTATAGGTTTATTAGCTCCTAAGCTCACATTATACAATGGTAAAGGTGACCCAAACCAACACCAAATATCATTTCATAGAGTATGTTTAGACTATGCTTCTAGTGACAAGTTGTTGACTAAGTTGTTTTCATGAAGTCTTGAGGAATATTATTTACAATGGATTTATGATATTACATTCTGATCAATTCATGTATTTTAATCCTTTATTTGATCAAGTTTTAGTACACATTTTTAATAAAGATCATTGATAAATTATCATATGCTCAAATTATAAAGCTCAACCAAGTACCTAATGAACCAATTATTTATTATGTGCTTTGGTAAATACCATGCTCTTTAAGATGAAAAATCATAAGGTTAAAAATGAGTTACAATATATATTCAAGCAAAGTTCCTTTCCTCTCTCCATAATTCCATTATGTTCAAGAAAATTTAAATTAGTTAATGACTTATGTTATACAGTTAATAATCGATAAGTTGATCTCATATCTATGAATAAGCTAAAATATGTGAAAAATACTCTAAATAATCTGAGTGTGAATTTCCAAATAAAACTAACTCACAAGGCCAAAACAAATGATACTACTAATGAGGCAAAGATAATAGTTAATGCAGTGTCAAGGCCCACTAATTGGCTTGTCATCTTAGCCCAACAAAAGAGGTAATTTTCATGATTATCAAAACCTCCTTAGAGGATGCAACAAAAATTACTTGAGTGCATCCTTGAATCTCTCCCTCCCAAAAAATAGGTTGATAAGAGTGGGCCTTTACCTAAGGGATACAATAGTAATGCATATTGTGATTATAATTTTGGTGTATAGGGTACTCTACAAATAATTACTTTTCACTATGATATAAGATTTAGGATCTTGTTGATGTTAACACTATTGAGCTTATTGATATTAGTACACCTATGAATGATTCAATGGCACAACCAAATATGAATGAAAATTTTAAAATATTTTCTAATCCATTTCTATATCATGTGGTAATAAAAATTAAGACTAATTATGGCATGCATATGAATTACACTTCCCATCCTCCTCTAACATTTTATAGTTTTAGGGCTAAAGAGGAGCAATAATTAGATGATATTATTAGTACACTTAAAAATACCTCAATAAATTAACTATAATTAAATTTAATGACATTGATATTGTATATGATACTTATAATTATAAGTAAATATTTTTATGTGCTTACATTGATTGACAACCTATATAAAATGTCATGGTGGGCAATAGTTCAACTGAAAATGTTTACAATATGAAACTCCTCACTATTCCTTGATATACATATAAGGATTTTATGCAAAGGGATATAACCATCTTGGGAGTATTGTGCTTCCACTTAAGATAGACCCTACAACAATTGCTACTTTATTTTTAGTTTTACCTTCAAAGGATTTTATGGAGAGAGATATAACCCTATTAGAAGCATTATGAAACTACTCAAGATAGTCTTTGTAATAGTCACTACTTTATTTTTTAGTTTTACTTAATATAATGGAATTAGATATGTTGTTAGGGTGTATTTAGATACACAAGATTCATGCAATAATTTATAAATGCATAAAGCATATACATGGAAACAACATGGGTACAATTATGTGTATTCTATAAGAGTATTATAGTCAACTAGAGATGTTTACTCCCCCACCCACATCGCCACCACTATCAATTATATAACCTATTCAAGTTTATTCTAGTTAGGTAGTTTAAAGGAATGTAATTATATTTCCTAGATAACCAGTGCTTCAATGAACATTACATTATAGGTATATTCATGTTACATGTCAACCATCATCCAATCTAGCACATTGTAAATTAGTGTTATAAATAGCTTTTCATGATCCACAATGTTTCTCCATGATTTGAGAGGAATTAATTCAAAAAATATAATTAATGTAAATCATTTGCTTTATTTTTATACAAAGGCAAGCTTTAAAATCTTATGGGAAAATAAGTTGGTTATAAAACCAAATAATAGGTCAATAATCCAAACATAACAAAAAAGTAAAAACTAATTAATAAACTATAACTCTAGATTATACATGATCCCATCAAAGTCCCCCTTGATCCAAAGACGTATATAAGATAAAATATCTAGAGCAATGACTATGAAGCAACTGTAAGTGGTAAACCGTACCTCTGGCATTCACCAAAAACTAATGTCACTCCATAAAGAATCCCACCCCTATGAGTTTGTAAAAAAATGGCTGATGAACATAATTAAAACTTGTTCATCCCCTATGATCATCATACAGTACTGTATAAAACATAATCAAACCCTGTCCAACTACATCGATCCATATAAGGCTCCAGCTAGAAGCCTATCAAGGTGACCAAACCATACTATGTATGGCACATTTCTTTGATGTCCAACAAATTCTGATAAAATTTTCTCAAAATCGAATGTGATATCAACCCCTATCAACTTATACTATCGCCGATAACTAATCAAAGACCAACAAATGCAATATCTTCTCACACTATCAAGTAAGAGGTGAGAAGTTGTGCACCAAGAGAATAAAAATAAACTAACATTTTCTACTCCATGTCATGAATATCAAGTATAAAAATCCAAAAATAGAATTGAAATCAAGAACACAAGCCAAGAAATGCTACTATAATAGATCCTGGTCTTGATCCTAGTGGCTCACATGAGACTGGTGAATCATTGATCTCTCAAAATAAGTTATCAAGTCCATCAAAACCATAAACCTCACCCATATAGGATGCCTCTTGATCAGAGGAGGTGTTAGAATAACTAGATTAACTATAATATTTACCTCTAGAATGATCCCCATAATTTTCCTCAGCTTTATTTCTATGTGGAGAGTGAGGTCATCGAGAAGGACATACATCGACAAACAAGATGTCCAAAACCACCACATTTAAAACTTTTGGTTCTTTCCTATGTTGATGAGATCCAAAAGAAGCTGAATCACTAAAATTTTCATAAGATGGAGAAGAATTTTGATGGTGATGTTTACATTCTGAATATCCTGTAGATTGATGATGAGAATGCTATGGAGACCATCTAGAATAATGTGAATATTATCTAAGAGAATGGCTCAGAGAGTGTTTCAAAGAATACTTATGAAACTATCATTATACATGTTGATGATATCTATGATGGGACATGTTCTTTGTATAGTGTGCCTTTTCATTGTAGTGTTGGATTACAAAGAGGATAAATTCAAACATTATTCATGAAAATCATAAAAGAATGCATAAGAATTGACAGTCTAAGCCAACATATTTTGTGGGGTTTGCTAATGATAATGAAGAACAATTGAAAGAAATAAAATACCTATATTACCCTCCTAAGTGACTCCACCATCCAAGAGTGGCTCCAAGCATGCTTTTCCCCTTGATCTAGTGTTCTTATCTTTGTCAATAATGGATGCCAAGATCCTCCATCATCTCAAGACCACTATGGATAATCTAGGTTCAAGATAATAAATCTAATCCATGCCTATCAAATGAAGTTTGAAAATAAAATTGATGCAAAAAAAATAGGCCAACTTTCCAAAGGCCATAACTTTTGACTCATAGCTCCGTTTAAGCTCTTCCACACACCAAAATGACCATCTTAGAAAGTTTTATTCTTCCTTAAGCCGCTCTATAAACTTAGATTTGATTTTAATATTTTTTGGAAGCCAAACATGATCATTTGGGGGTCCAAAATTAACATTTACTAATTTTTTTGGGAATTTTCTAATTTTAGAAATTTTATATTTTTAGAACCAAAAGTCAACTTTAGTTTAATTTCGTTCCATATGCTAATTTTAGCATTTAGTTTATTTTAGGAAATTTTTAGAGTTGCACATGCTTGCATGCAAAACTTACTATAAATAATGGCTGCTAAATTTTATTTTTTTTAATTTTAGTTTTTTTAAAATTTTGCATGTAGACTCTAATTTTTGAGTTTAGGATTATTTAAGCATAGTTTGGGTTTGTAAATATTTCAAGCAATCAATATGAATCAATTTTGAGTATTGTTTCAAGATCTTGGCCTATTGGTAATTTTATTATTCTTGTTAGTTTTGGGGTTCATTATTTGGTATCAAAGCAAGTTCAAATCTTGGAGGAGTAAAAAATGGTGAGAGGATGAGGAGGTATGGAACAGATGAACTAGACTATATGATCATTGCAAAGGTAAGTTCAATGATTAATAGAGGTTATCACCAATCAAGCAAGGAGGTACGGTGGTGATGAGGAAGACATAGATCATGATGAAGAAATTCAGTAAGAAGAACATCAAGAGCAACTGGCATCGATGAAAGAGAGGATGGCTTAGGCTTTATAAGGAAGAAATGAAGGAATCAAGATTGATGTTCCAGATTATGGAGGTAGGTTAAAACCATGGGAGTTGATAGATTGGATGAATAGCATGGAGAAATTCTTGGAGTGGAAGACCATGAGAGAAGACAAGAAAGTAAAATTTGCATGTACAAAATTAAAAGGTCATGCAATGATTTGGTGGGATCACCTATGGAAAGAGAGACAGAGGAAAGGAAAAGAGAAGATTAATACATGGAAAAAGATGGAGAAGCTGAGGGATAAAGTTCTTCTTCTGGATTATGCACAAACCCTATATAGAAGATTTTAAAATTTGAGGCAAAAATATCATAGTATGCAAGAGTATCTAAATGAATTTTGCAAGCTTTCCATACGAGTGGAGTATGATGAAACAGAAGAGCAGATGGCTGCAAGGTATGTAAATAGTTTAAAATATTCTATTCAAGGTGAATTAAGCATGCATAGAATACTTAACATAGAGGAGGCTTCTCAATTATCTTTGAAGGCAAAGGAAAAACAAAATAGATAGAATTTCAGAAGGAAATCTATTGGTCCAAAAAAAGGTGGATCCCCTCCAATAAGGGGATGAGGTGGGTTTAATACCACTAGAGGTGGATTTAATGTTAATAAAGGTGAATCATCATGTGGTTCAAAAAGGCAAGATGATAATAGGTAAGGGTTTCAATACCAACAAAGAGGAAGAGGATTTCAAAGAGGATGAGGTTATGGTGGTGCTAGAGGATGGTTTTTGAATCAACATAGATCTTATGTCTATTATAGATTTGGAGAAGAAGGGCACATATCATTTGAGTTTCCAAACTATCAAGATCAAGAAGGAGGTAAGAAGATCATCTAAGAGTAAATCTAGTTGACGCTGAAATAGAAGAGTAGAATATTGAAGTTGCACTAGTTGACATTGGAGAGAATCTCATGATGAGAAGAACCATGATTGCTCCAAGGAAGTATCAAGTGCAGAATAAAGAAGGTGGTGATGCATGGCTATAATTAAATATTTTTCAAATAAGATGTACTTTGGGTGGAAAGGTATGCAAAGTAATTATAGATGGTGGTAGTTATGAAAATATGGTTTCTAAAGAAATGATTGAGAAACTAAATCTACAATGTAAAAAACATCCTAACCCTTATCAGATTTCATGGTTTAAGAAAGGGAATGAGGTTACTGTAGATAAAAGGTGCTTAATCAAGTTTTCTATAATAAAAATCAATAATGATGAAATATGGTGGGATGTTATTCCGATGGATGCATGTCATGTGTTATTGGGGATACCGTGGTAAGTTGACATGAAAGTAGTTCATGATGGAGCAAAGAACACATACACTTTTTGGAAAGGTGGTACAAAGGTAGTTTTGTTACCTCTTAAAGAGGAAGAGAAGATAGAAAGCATGCTTTGTACTAAAGAATTTATCCAAGATATGAAGGTAGCAAGTTGTTGTTAAGCACTAGTAACAAAGAATGAAGAAATAAAAATGGTGTCAATACCAATAAAAGCAATAAGAGTGTTGAAATAATATGCAGATGTTATGCCTGATGAGTTACCAGATGGTTTACCACCAAAGAGAGATATTTAGCATCACATTGATTTGATTCTAGGATCAGCACTACCCAATTAAGTAGCTTAAAGGATGAGTCTAACAGATCATGTAGAATTAAATAAACAAGTTACTAAATTGGTAAGGAAGAAATAGATAAGGGAGAATATGAGTCCATGTGCAACACCCACATTGCTAACTCCAAAGAAAGATAGAAGATGGAGAATGTGTGTGGATAGTAGAGTAATTAATAAAATTACAATAAATTATAGGTTTCTTATACCTCATTTAGATGATATGATGGATGTGCTTGCAGGAGCAAAATATTTTACCAAGATTGATCTAAGGAGTGGCTATTATCATATTTGAATTCATGAAGGAGATGAGTGCAAAATTGAATTCGAGACTAGGGATGGCTTATATGAGTGGATGGTGATGCCATTTGGGTTATCTAATGCACCTAGCACATTTTGAGGGTGATGAATACAATGCTACAAGAATATATTGGTAAGTTTTTGGTTGTTTATTTTGATGATATTTTGATATTCAGTAAGACTAAATAAGTACACTTACAACAGTTGAGAATGGTAATGAATTTGTTAAGAAAGAAGTTGTATGCAAATCTGAATAAGTGCAAGTTTATGTATAATAGTTTGGTATTTTTGGGATTTATATTTTCAATAGATGGTGTGAAAATGGATGAAGAAAAGATAAAGGTGATTGTTGAGTGGCCTATTCCAAAAAGCATTATAGAGGTAAGAAATTTCCATGGTTTAGCAACTTTTTATAGAAAATTTATTAAAAAAATTAGTAGTATTGTGGCACCAATAATAGATTACATGAGAGGGAAGGAATTTGCATGGACTAGAGCAACCACAAAAAGTTTTGAAATTTTGAAGAAGATTACAGAAATATCAATTTTAGCATTACCAGATTTTAATAAAGGGTTTGAGGTTGATTGTGATGCTTCATTTGTGGAAATTGGTGTTGTGTTGAGTCAAGAAGGAAATCCAATAGCATATTTCAATGATAAATTGAATGAGGTAAGAACAAATTATTCTAATTATGATGTTGAACTTTATGCAATTATACAGGCATTAAGACATTGGAAGCATTATCTAGTGCCTAAGGAGTTTATACAATTTATAGATCATGTATCTTTGAAGTATGTAAATACACAAAAGAATTTGAATAGTAGGCATGTAAAGTGGGTTTCTTTCTTAAAGGGGTATACTTTTGTGTTGAAACATAAATCAGGAAAACAGAATCAAGTAGTTGATATATTGAGTAGGAGGGTAGCGTTATTAACTACTATGGTGAGTGAAGTAGTTGGATTTGAAGCTATTAAAGAATTATATGATATTGATCCATATTTTAGTAATGTATTTAAGTAGTGCAAGAATCCATTAATAGGTGAGACAAATGTTATTCATGATGATTATATTATACAAGAAGGTTATCTCTTCAAAGGGAAACAATTATGCATTCTAGTTGGGTCTCTACGAGACAATATAATAAGAGAATCACATAGTGGTGGTTTAGCTGGACATTTTGGTAAGAGGAAGATAATATCTTTGATGGAGGAAAATTATTTTTGGCCAAATATGAAGAGAGATGTGACAAGGTATGTTTCAAAGTGCAAAATATGTTAGATGGCCAAAGGACATGCATAAAATACCAGGCTATACATGCCATTATCGGTTCCAAGAAGACCAGGGATAGATTTGAGTATGGACTTTGTTTTGGGATTTCCAAACACATAGAGAGGTAGCGATTCAATTTTTTTTGTTGTAGATAGGTTTTCTAAAATGGTTCATTTCATTCCATGTAAGAAAACCAATGACGCCAGTAGAGTTGAAAATTTATTTTTTATGGGTATTGTGAGATTGAATGGTGTTCCAAAAAATATTACTTAAGATAAGGATACTAAATTTCTAAGTCATTTTTGGAGGACTTTATGGAAGAATATAGGTACTAAGATACAATTTAGTAGTGCATATCACCCACAAACAGATGGACAGACAAAAGTTGTGAATAGGAGATTGGGAAATTTATTGAGATGCATAGTGGGAGAGAAGCCAAAGCAATGGGACTTGGCTTTACCAAAAGATGAGTTTGCATATAATAGTTTAGTGAATAGATCAATAGGAAAGTCACCTTTTCAAAAAAATTATGGGAGAAATCCTATGAGTATTTTAGATTTGGTACAATTATCAATTGCAAATCGAATTAGTGATGATGCAAAAGCATTTGTAGAGCATATGCAGTAGTTGTAAGGAGTAAGAAGCAAGTTGCAGGAAAGTAATGAGAAATATAAATCAGTAGAAGAGGTTAGAAGAAGGTCTAGAGTATTTGAAGAAGGAGATTTGGTAATGGTTTACTTGAGGAAAGAAATATTTCCAAAAGGCACATACAACAAGTTGAAGTACAAAAAAATTAGACCATGCAAAATTGTGAAGAAAATCAATGATAATGCATATGAGGTAAGTTTACCACATAATTTTGATATACTTCCAGTATGTAATGTTTCATATTTATATGAATTCCATGAAGAAGATGATGAAGGTGATAAAGATGAAGAGGTAAATTGGGAGCAACAAGTTCCAAAGAAGAAGAAAGAAAAAATAGTGTAGCTTTTGGATATGAAGACAGTGAGCACAAGGCAAGGGAATTATAATAGGTATTTGGTGTAGTGGAAAGGATTAAAACAAGAAGACAACACTTGGATTACAGGATGGGAGTTGAAAAATATTGACAAAGAAAAATGGTAGCAATACAATTAGGACAACTCACAAGAGATGAGTTGTTTTCAACTAGAAGAGAATGATGCACAAAAAATAGGCCAACCTTTTAGAGGCCATAACTTTTGACTCGTAGCTTTGTTTGAGCTCTTCCATGCACCAATATGACCATCTCGAAGGCCAAACATGATCATCTAAGGGTCTAAAATTAATGTTTAATGAATTTTTAAGAATTTTCTAATTTTATAAATTGTATATTTTTAGAACCGAAAGTCAACTTTAGTTAAATTTCATTTTATATGCTAATTTTAGCATTTAGGTTATTTTGAGAAATTTTTAGAGCCACACGTGCTTGCATGTGAAACTTAATATAAATAGCGATTGCTAAAACTAGACTTTTTTTTTAGATTTTAGTTTCTTTCAAATTTTGTATGTAGACTCTAATTTCTGAGTTTAGACTTATTCAAGCATGGTTTGGGTTTGTAATTATTTCAAGCAATCAATATGAATCAATTCTGAGTGTTATTTCAAGATCTTGGCCTATTGGTAATTTTTTTATTCATGTTAGCTTTCAAAAACCACAATGATCAATACAAAAAATATTATGGAGATAATTCGGTATTATAAGTTTACAATATTTTTGCTTTAAAGTGATGTTTCATGCCCCTCTATTTATAGATTTTCCAACTAGGCTAAGATCAACCATGACCCTTCATACCAATATTGAGATGTGTGGCCATGAATTAATCTAATATTTGCAATTAAATTCATAAATATCTTCATAATGATTTGGGAGGAAGGGGCATTAATGAGGCATGGGTGACCATAATCCTGATATTTGGTGCATTGATGCCACCCCATAGATCATGTCAATAGGTGATGTAGATATTGAGAATCAATTTTTAATAATGAAATAATTAATAACTTCCATGGAAAATCCACTTAAGCTCTTGATTTGAATTAATTAACTTAAACAAGATTAATCAATTTTAGTGCAATTCTTTAGAAATTGGTGCACAACTAATCAAAATGGTCAGAAAGTCATATTATTGGGTCATAATTTGACTCAAGAGGAATTAGAAGGCAATGTTAGATGCGTACGGACTATGATCCCATTTAGGATGTTTTTGACACATAAAAATAAAGGTACGTGATGTGTACTAATGAATTATAAGAAAAGAGTGATCTAGAGCACTAAAAAAATGATTTGAGAAAAGCTAGTAATCACATAAAATTCATTGCCCCACTTAGGGATACATTGGCCTAAATCAGCACTTGTATATGACAAGATTGAACCCTTTAGCATGTTTTTAGTGATTTTGGCTTAAATTGAGTGTTTAAGTGCAATTCGAGTAAGATTGACAATTTCAACACAAAAGGTGTTAAGAATTGGATGTCTAAATTTTGCCTCTATTTAAGAAGGCTTAGCAAGACATTTAATTGAAGTAACATATTTTAAAAGAAAAGAGTTGCCAAAAATAAATTGGAAATGACCCATGATGCCCCCTTGAGAGGACATACTAGGATGAAAAAGGATGGACTCTCAAAAAGAAAGAGAAAGTGAGATTAACCCATGGAATAGATTAAATCCAAATAAGATAATGCTTGCACGCATTGATTAAATAAATGATTAAAACATAAGTAGAATATAATGGGGCCCAAAGATGGGGGGAATGGGAAGATACAATCCAAAAATAGAAGCGACACACTTTGAGCACACCCAAAACTAGGGTAAAGATGTGTGCTTTAGAATTGATCAATCCCAAGATAAGTTACACACTAAAACATTGCCATCATGGGCAAAAGTGTGGAGATATTAGAATTAGAAGAAAAGGAGAACATTTTCACCAAAGATATAAGAAATAAGAATGTACTCCATTAGAGAAAATATGATCATGGTAAATAATTTTGCCCTAGGAGGACAAATTTTGATCACTGACAAAGAATGGTTTGCCCCTATAGGGATAATTTATATTCATGATGGGTTCATATGTTGTGCCTTAGCATGGCAAAATTGGTAAGTAATAGCTCAAGGATATAACCTATTGTATAGAATAAAAATGAGTGGACACAAACATAGATGTGATGGTGGAATGGCTTTGAAAAATCCACAAAAAACTAGGCATACAAAATGCAAAAAGTGATGAAAGAGATGAAAAGAGAAGTGAAAATGGCCAAACTGACCTGAGATACATCATGTATCCAAGCATTGCTTGTATACTCCAAATGGACCTCAAGCCAATGTAGTTCACCCTAAATGTGGGAGAGAATGGAATGAGGGATGAATAAATTTGACCAAAAGAGTTGATTAGACTCATGATGTATGCAAAGAGATGCATGTCTAAGCATAAAGTCAAGTGCTAAACCTATTGAGCCTAGTTTATACATAATGATCTTGAGAGATGTTCATTGAAGATGTGTTGATGTTAAGACTTGAATCTAGATCACAAAGTGCTTGCTATAGCAAAATAAATTAGGCATCATAAGTATGAAGAACTTATAATGACATGGCATTCTAATTACGCAAATCTGGTTCAAATGTGAATACCTAAAACTAATAATAATGGTAAAAAATGACCAAGACCAGAGTTACATCTATTTAAATTTCTAAAAAAATCAAAGATAAAGAAAAATAAAAACATAAATAAACCCAAATTAAAATTAAGATATGAACAATTAAGATTCAAGTAGGAATAAGATTGTATAAAAATAAAGCAAGAACAACTTGATAACATGAGATCAAGATATGAATAATCAAGATCTATGTGAACCATCAAGATGTTATTTTTAAAATGAAAATAAAGAAGCAAGACCAAATAGAAAAAAAATACCAAAAAACACCAACTATAATCAAATAAACAAAAAAAATTGGAATTTTCAAAGTATCTCAACTCAATTGAGAATTAAGAGATACAAAATGGTCCATCGCATGAAATAGTGAGAGTGCACCAATTTAAAATGGTCATAATACAATGAGAGAATAATGAAAGGGGGACTGAGTTAACCTCAACATGAATCAAACACAACCTATGTACTCTCATTAGGACCTCAAGTCATAGTATTTTCACCTCAACAAAAGGTAATGAAAAACTGAATAAGTCACAACAAGTTCACAAATAAAGGCAAATGATAATTGTAATGACCATATAATGCATCAATGTTAATAAAAAGGTGATGTACCTAATTTGCCCATAGGTAGTTATAATTAGGAAACAACATCATAATTTTGATTTGCCCAAAGGCAATTATAATCAGGGGTATCAAAAACAAAATTGATTTGCCCATAGGTAGTTATAATCAATGATACCATATAAGATAATTAATGAAAGATAACTTACCAGATCAAATGTCACACTACTTCCATAGAATATCAATTAACATGACATTCTAAAACTATTGAAATTGGATCATAATCCCCTCATGAAAATGGGATAAGTAGGACAACTAAAAATAATCTTTGGTCAATAGTAAAAAAATGGTATAAGGAAAATGATCAAAAGATAATTGGCTATAGTGGCAAAAAATTTTCCCCTAAGTGATGATTGGCTTAATTTACTTACAAAATAGAGAGTGTGTGGCTTAGGTTGCTCAAAAAATAGTGAGAGCGTTCAAGCTTAATCAATTGCTCACAAAATGGTGAGAGTATGGAGAAGGTGACCAAATGGACCTCAATAGAAATTGAACACTACCTACATAGTCCAAAAGGACCTCAAGTCAATGTAGTTTGAATAGCGTGGTAAATGAACCATAGTGGTATAATGTGCCTATAATGAAATGGTCTATAGGGTTACCCCCAAGAGATAAGGCATGGTAATGGCAAATGGTAAATGGAAAATAAAAATGGTTCTATTGTTCCTGTTGATGTGGTGATGCATGTCCTAGTCAACATGGGAGACAACAAAAATAAATGATCATGAAAATTACTACCCAACACCCTTTCAAAAAAGTTGCTCCATTAAGAACTTACTATTAATCATGATTTGAATAATGTGTTCATGATCTCCCTTAGTTGTTGACTCTGGTTCCTTTAGATGTCGATACAAAATGTCTTTGTAGTCTCTACAAAGGAAAGTTCCACCAAATATGGCAAATAATGTTATGATCAAGATAAATGGGATAAGTGGGTAATGAATAGGTGGATGATAATGGAGTGTATAGTGAATGGGTAATAAATGAATATCGATACTTTCAGTCACACATAATGTTATTGATTCTAGATTCAACATAATTTTAGTTGTGGTGGGGCCAAAGACCTCTAAAGATGTTCTCGATATGACCACCATATTTTTTTGTTGTCTGATCCTAAGAGTAGTTACCATCTAATTATGTTATAGATTGGAAGCTATAATGATTTTATCTTTGATAATGTCTTCATCAGGCCATGAATAATTTTGTTGCTCAATTGTTGGTGCCTTGAAGAGGTTTTCATCGATGAATTTATCCTGATTATCCCTCAGTGCCTCTGAGAAGGTTTAAAAAAGATATGTTAACATTTAACTTTGATTTTATTTTAACACCTTCAAAAAGGTTTCACTAAAAGATGCTGAGTTTGATCTTTGCTCATCCCCTAGCACCTCCAAAAAGGTTTCACTAAGAGAGTGTTCTTTATCTGGATAAATTTGGTCTATCCCCCTAATATTATGTAAATAGTATGTCACCATGAATGCAATTCAACAAAGTGTGAATATGTCTATCCCAATTGATGTTTATATGAGTTGGAATGTCAATATAATGGCTATATTAGGTAGTAGTGTAATGATTAATGGCATCACAATCCTTGTAGAATATACTAGGATAACTTATGTCGATGTTAAATTAATCATCCTCAAAATTAATAAAAGGATCACAAATATATTTAAATTGATCCACAAGGCAATTTTAACCAATGTTGTAATAGCCATGGTTGTACTCTATTTTTGAAGCTGAGTCCAAGTCAAGGGACTCTAAATCTGATAGTAGATCTGATAGTGATTCTATTTGTGATGTTAAATTTGATGTCAGTCTAGAAATGGAACCTGACTCTAAATGTTATTTCTTCATCTGATGTGGTTATTTCTATAATTATGTTCTATTGAATGCTTGGTATCGAATAAGTAATGGCCTATGATGGCATAATGGGCTCAATAAAAAGTGATTCATCTAATAAGGGTTCAACATAGATTAGCTCATCTAAGTGAATCCCCTCAAAGAGAGGGTATCACTTGAGGGAAGACTCGGTAAAATATTATTTATCAAAAAGAGACTCCTCAACAAGTGGGAAAAGATCAAGAGACAACTCTGTTGAGATTGGCTTATCAAGGAGATGAGGCTCTTTAAAAATAGGTAAAATATGAATGGGTAATTAATCACAAGTTGACTCGTCACAAATGGATGTTTCAACAATAACATTGGGGTTTTGGTTTACAATTGGTCACAAAATATCAACTTTGAACACATTATGTTCCTCATAAGATGGCTTTTAAAGAGGCAATGGTTCTTACTTCATCTCGTAGATTGACACAAACTTTATAAAGTGGGGAACATTTGATTTAATGAGAACAATGGTTTGTGTTTAAATAATGGGATCTCCAAAAATTAGACTATTTAAGAAGGGATCATCAAAATTTGGTTCATCAAATGAAGGTTCTTCAATAATAAGCTTAATAAATATAGGCAATGGGCCCAAAATGGTAATTACTAGATACTGTGTAGTTTGGTTATTTGCACAAACTAAAGGAGGAGCTCCTCAAATGGTAACCTTCACATGCTACAAAGATTTATGGCTCACACAATATGAAGGAGAATAGCCTTAAATGGTAACCTTCACATGTTGTGGAGCTTGATCACTCACACAAGGCAAATAGGGATAACCTAAGATGGTAACCTTAAAACATAGGGTACAACTCAAAGGAGGATATCCTAAAATAATAACCTTCAAGTATGGTACAAAAATCAAAGGGTCTAGATGAGGGTGATGCATAAAAATTGGCATGGACTAAATAGTTTTCAACAAATAGGCTCAAAGAGGGTGACATCCTTAAACAAGGTGGAATGTTCATGTCTGCCATAAAAATTCTCTACCTCACAACTAGGGACACAAGTGACCCTACTACAAGTGTACCTTTGATTTATGTCGATAAGGGTTTTTTTTACATTTGCCTAGATTTGGACTATGTTATGCAAATGTTTAAACAAGGTATGTACTTTGACCTTTTCTAAACAAGGTGACTAGGTACCAAAGAGACTATAAAAGGGAGGGTGGTGTAGTACCACACACAATTATAAAAATTATGTTCATGAATTTACTCAACCTTGGGTAAATTTGAAGTCGTATGAATTTAAAGAGGGTATGATAACTCAAAAATCTAAGGTGAAAGCTAATACACCAAAGCCTATATTTTTATGATACATCAATACCCTAAAAACTAGTTCAACTTTGATGAGTTGATTTTAGGAAACTAGAATAAAGCCCTTCAGATTAGTAAAGAGACAATATGAACCAAGAAACTCATGATGTAGAAACATGCAAGAATTCATAAGTATAAAAATAGAACCAAATGGGCAGCACAACGCTGTCACATGGTAATAGGTATGGTAGTATAAAATATGTTCTAGGACTCAAAGTGTGAGTGATATGCAAGATGACTTAAGTCCACCAATGATGAGAATAATAATGAGTCTATAAATGGCCTTCAATCTAAATGGGAAATTGAACCCAAGTTCCCTCAAGTCAAGTGTAAATGGTGAACCCAATTTAACATATCAACCTTATGAACTTAGAAAAGTGCAATTTTAAATTTTAACTATCAATGAAGGACTTAAAGATAATTATGCAAATGGTTTAGACTCAAATAGGCAGCATAACTACACCAATTAGATGATATGACACAATGTTTAAGATGATAAATTTAAACAAGGAAAAGATTGGTTTTCACTTGGACAACATAACACCTTGTTCAAGAAATTATGCATAATGTGTTTAGTTATGATGTTTGTTTACAAGCAAGTTTTGATTCAAATCAAGACTAATTAATCTAAGATAAAAATAGACAAATACAACTAAGTAATCATCTAAATCCCTAAATTGACAAGGTGTGGCAAGTGGTATTGACTAAAAGTTACAAATTTTTTATTGTATAGATGGATCCCATGTGTACCAACTTTCACATTAGCACACAAGAAAAGCAACATGTCAATTAGATCCATGTCAAATGGCTTGTTGTGACAAAGTCTTTTCCTTTTCATAACCACTACATCCATTGTTTTCTCAAATTAGTGTGATGTCCAAAATGATGATACATTATGAGCTTAACTTGACACTAACAAAGATGGTTAACTACTCAAACCATCATCCTAGTGGGGCAATCCCAATTTGTAGACCTCAATGGAGAGGGGTTGAAGATGATGCTAGGAGATGAAGCCCTGGGTCAAAACTTCCCTATATAACCCATGGGAGGTAATGAATTCCACCTCACAAGCCAAAATATATGAAATAAAATCTAAGTGAAAAGGCTTTATAGTTTGTTTTTAGATCACCCAAACCATATATGTTTTAGGGAGAGCCTATACAAAATCATTTTTATGTCTTTGGACTAAGGCACAATTTTCAATGAAAATGGTGTTTTTGGTCCCACAATTTCCCTATAGGGGATGGGGGGAGAGCATACACGCATAAATTCCTTTTTGCTCAAACAATTTTAACCAAGTAGTGATATATGACTTATACAAAACAAAAATTTGAAGTGAGTTTGGTTTTAAGCACTAAATTAAAGTGTTTGGTGATGTTCTTTAGCCCCTTGGCCTTAAATTTCAAAAACTTTTGAAAAATAATCACAAAACATTTAATATAAACATACATTTTTTCCTTTTAAACCACCAAAAGAAAGTTCTTAGTTCTTCTTAAGCACCAAAAGGAGGTTAAAAAGACTTAATTAAGCTCAAAATGATCACCTTCATTGTTGGTCTTGCATAAAAAATTAAATAACTTTGTTTAGCTTTGAAGCACTTTTCACTTTGAGGCAATCAAACTTGGATTTATTGTTCTTAGATCTGTGTTTTTTTTAAAACATAGAGACCATCATCGGTCACTATTGATTGGTGACGATTCATGTAAGACTGTCATCAGTCGATAACCAACTGTGGCAGGTCAAAAACAATTGTTGATGGTCACCTATGAACCCAAAGTCAAAAATGTTATGCTTGAAAATGTTTGTTAGGATAAAATCTCTAGAAGTTAAAATTCTAGATCAAAACTATGTTCAAAATAAAAACTTATAAAATCCAAATCATTAAAAACAAACTTGAATAAAAGCTCAAAATGAAAGTTTTTAGGCCATATTTCCCTTGTAACCCAACTTCAGCTAGTTGGCTTAACCATCGGTGGTCACTAAGAACCATCGGTGGTCACTGTGTAACCCATAAGTGCACAAAAACATTAGAAATAGAGCATAAAAATTATTGTTAAAGGAATTTTTAATGACTAAAATGGAAATTTGAAATTTCCATGATGTATTCCTTGCTTAAATGGACTCTATGAGTCCCACCAAGCCTACCAAAATGTAGTGTTAGCTTACAAAGAGGATCAATTCAAACATTAGTCATGAAAAATCACAAAAGAATGCATAATAATTAACAATCTAATCCAACCTATTTTATGGTGTTTGCTATTGATAATGAAGAGCAAGAGTGGATCCAAGAGTGTTTTTCCCCTTGATCTAGTGTTCTTGTCTTTGTCAATAATAGATGCCAAGCTCCTCCATCATCTCAAAACCACTATGCATAATCTAGGCTTAAGATATTAAATCTAATCTATTACTATCAAATAAAGATTGAAAATAAAACACAATGATCAACACAAAGAAGATTGTGGAGATAATTTTGCATTATAAGTTTACGATATTTTTGCTTGAAAATGATGTTATAAGCCCCTCTATTTATAGATTTTCCAAATGGGCTAGGATCAACCATGACCATCCATCTCAAGATTGAGATGTGTGACCATGAATTAATCTAATATTTACAATTAAATCCATAAATATCCTCATAATGATTTGGGAGGAATGGGAATTAAGGAGGCATGGGTGCCAATAATCTTAATATTTAGTGCATTTATGGCTTATGAATGCCACCCCATAGATCAAGTCACTAGGTGATGTAGATATTGAAAATCAATTTCTAATAATGAAATAATAAATAATCTCCATGGAAAATCCATTTAAGCTCTTGATTTAAATTAGTTAGCTTAAACAAGGTTAATGAATTTTAGTGCAATTATTTAGAAATTGATACGTAATTAATTAAAATGGTTAGAAAGTCATATTACTAGGTCATAATTTGACTCAAGAGGAATTGGAAGGAGATGTTAGATGCGTATGGACCATGATCCCATTTATAAATTTGCTAACATATAAAAACAAAGGTACATGATGTGTACTAATGAATTAGAAAAAAAGAGTGATCTAAAGCACCAAAATATAAACTCATCATTTTGACTCGAAATGATTTGATAAAAGTTAAGAATCACATAAATGCATTGCCCCATTTAGGGATACATTGGCCTAAATCGGCACTTGTATACAACAAGATCGAACCATTTAGCGCATTTTTAGTGATTTTGGCCTAAATTGAGATTTGAGTGCAATTCGAGTAAGATTGATAATTTCAACACAAAAAGTGTTAGGAATTAGATGTCTACATTCAGTAGACATACTCTTCTTATTTGCAAACTATCTCTCATGTTGAGTCGACAACTCACAAATAGAGTCAAATGTGGTACCATTAATATTATCACTAAGCTATAGCATTTCAACAAAATTGGTTTATGTAGAACTAAGACCATTTAGTGTTATAGAAATCAACATGTCATCATCTATTTTTCCACCAATTATGTAGTATTCTTATTTCAATGTTTTTGTGTGGGATAGATATTCAGATATATATTTGTCAATGCTAAGCTTGTTATTAAGTAATTGCATTAATAGATCAATCTTATTATATGTAGGTTGTTTATCATACAGATCCTTTAAAGCTTTTCATGCTTTCCATGCACTAGTTTTAATAGATTCAATATGAATAATCACCTGTGTAGAACATGAAGATTTCAATAAAGCAAGAACATACTTATCACATTTTTGATACTCAAGTAATTTCATAGTTTTCATGGGTGGCATGGTGTATTTTTCAATTATTTCCCATAAATCAATAAAAATGAGCATTTTTCCATGTTCATCGACCATTCCTTGTAGTTTTTCAGTGTTAATCTACCATTTTTAGAGATTAAGCTTATAATTATTGCCATGACTTACAAAGAAGTAAAACAAGATGATTGTTACTTGGGGTTTATCTTTGACCCTCATAAGTAGATTTGATATACAAGAGATTCAGATTATATCTCCCTTTACACCCTTATAAATCCAAAAATTTAAAATTATTTTCCTTTTACAATTTAATCAAAAATATGATGAAAATATAATAAAAATACCATTGTACAGTGCTTTCATTATTTTTACACAAAATTTGATCAAAATATAAATTTCACTAAATGAGTTTGGAACCCTAGACCTCTCTTGTATGCAAGCAACTATCAAAATTTATTTCTCTAATTCCCCATCAACTAATTTGATGATGTGATAATAAAATATCTTAAATAGGCATAATCTCCAACATGGGAATTTAAAAATTACATTGAAATCATATTACGCATTTTGTTTTCTATGTTATACTTTGGCCTATGTCGCCCTTTTAAAAAAAGAATGATGCATTTAATTAAAAAAACTAGATCTTTTTCAAATGTGATTTTCCAAAAATAAATACTACGTAAAAGTATCTATTATCAGTTTTATGGTATTAAATAATTAATTTTGGATAAAAAATGATTTTTCACATACATAGCAATTGTACTCTAGTCATCGTACTACCAATATTCCAATGAGTCACCTATGATGTTTTGTATTAATTTTGCTTGCTAGGTATTCATCATTTTGGACATTATGGAATTATTTATATGTCACTAATATTGTTTTTGAAAAGCTTCTTTATATTATATTATCGTACAGATTTGAATTATTGAATTACAGAATATAAACCACCATACAAATTGGTCTATAGATTTGTGCAGTAAAAACAAATAACATCATATAGATGAGTCTTTGAAGCATAGTAATAAAAAAAATCTTTTCTTCCCTCAAGTTATTGCCATACAAAGTTAGTAGATTACTAGAATAAACAAAAAATTACCTCAACCATCATTCTACCTTGCAGGGGTCATCATACAAGTGGAGCATACAAGGTTTTGATTTGATCTATCTCCTCAAGCCAATTCACCACCAATACACAAGAAGCTCACTGTAAAAATGTAGGGAATGCTCAGGGAGAAAATAAAATAAATATCATGCAATTGTATGTTATCTTACACTGGAAACCAAGCATTTTCAATCCTCCATGATTCCCTAATGCTCTGATACCAATGTTCGGACCTGATCTAAGAGGAATTAATTTATAAAATATATTCAATGTAAATCATTTGTTTTATTTTTGTACAAAGGTAAAACTTAAAATCTTATAGGAAAATAAGTTGGTTATAAAACCAACTAACGCATAAATACCCTGAACATAACAAAAAAGTAAACAAACTAATTAATAAACTATAACTTTAGATCATACATGATCCCAACACAGAATAAACATAAGAACATTTTTATACTACAACATATTCCACATGATATTACTAGTGCTAAGGATACTCATCATATTTAGGATCATATGAGTCATGATGATATATGTGTGTGTGTGTGTGTGTGTGTGTGTGTGTGTGTGTGTGTGTGTGTGTGTGTGTGTATTGCCTCTTGGATTTATATATAGATATGTGTGGGACTACTTGCTTATTATGGGTGACAATTTACATGCTTGATACAATACCTAATTGTGAACATCTCATTGATGGGTTCATTTCTTAGCAGGAATATAATCAAATAAATATAAAAAATATAAAAAAAATTAAGAAAATATTCAAAAAATAAAATAGTTCAAAAAAATAAAAATCAAAACCTCTACATGACATGTTTTACCAGTATACATTTTTAATTTGTGTTGTTTATCAAATTATGGTAGATTACATATATTTTTTCATGCATACATGAATTTCATAATATACATGAGTATGTTTCATGACATACAAGTTTCATATGACATGGACACTCTTCCACTTGGTGGGCTATGCTTCCTACATTAGGATCATGCCTACACTAAGGACATCCCCTTGGTACATATATTTAAGTTACATTTGTGTATAACCTTTCCATTGATAATATTTAGCTACTTAGACTAATTATACATGTGTTTCCCTTGATTATACTAATTAGAGTGTTATATGCATACTATATTTTACTAGGTGCAATGATTACATGCATTGACAGTGTAAACTAGATTTTCTTGTTCTATGCATGCTTGTTATTTTTTGCTTATTACATTGTGTAACCATTGTGTGTTACATTTTATGCCTTCAATCATGTCTATTATTCTATTTTTCATTATATTTCCCTTGAGTGTGTATTATATTATATGTAGCTCTTTTCTTATGTGACATTGATTACCTATTGTAACACAAGAATAAGAGTATTAGATGGTTAGCCAAAATCCAAAATAAATGCAAATTCTAAATAATATATTCTAGTGTACTTCATATGAGCTATCTAAAAAGAGATTAAATAAGGGAGGATTAAAAATTCCAAATAGTGTACCTTCACTTACTCTTTCATAGATTGGATGTCACTTGGATTTATTGTTGATTGTTGTTGCAAAGACTTGATTGAAGAACATCGGTGATTCAAAAACACTTATCCTTGAAATGTTGATTTTTAATTGATTAGGTTGATGAGTTGAATCTTTGATGGATGGTATTTGGATGTCACTTCATTGTATAATTCAAGCTTAGTACAAATGGAAGTGAATGGTTCCATTTTTATATTTAGTTTGATTATTGAGAGCCATTGATCTTGGTTGGAGATCAATGGTGGAGGATGATTGAATTGATGGGAGATTTAAAAAAAAAATAGTGGAAATATTAGGAGTGGGAAATAGGTGGGATCATTGGACCCATGGAGGATTAAATGGGATTATTTAATTTGATAGTAGAGGTTAGTGTAATTTGAGGTGAATTATTAAATTTGGAGAGAAGAATTTTTAAATTATAAATTTTAAATGATGGGGGATAGGCAGAGCCTGTGACATCATTGAAATTTAGAAATAAGGATCTTTGGATTATAAAGTTTAGATGATGGGGAACACATGGATCTAGTGGCATCATTAAAATTTGGAAAGTGGAAAGGTTAGAAGATGATGTCATGATGTGGGGATTATTTGATTTTTATATTTTGATAATTGTGGATATTTAAAATACATGGAATTAGGGAAGGATTAGTTAACTAATTTATATTAATTAACTAATATAATAGGATGTAAATTGTATGGGATTGGAGGTGGTTGTGTAAGAAATGACTTAATTGGGTATAGGTGATGAATCGTGAAGTCTAGGGATGTTAGTGTAAATAGAAGATTGATTAGTTAAAATTATCTTTAAATGTCTAATTTTAAGTGTATACATTTTCCCCCTCTTTGATAAGGTATTACAAGACACGATTAATGGAGTAACAACTTTTAAAATAAAGAATAAGCCTTAAAAAGTGGACAAAAAATTAGACAATGATGATGAAATAATGTGATGGATGCAAGATGAAGGATACATATGGGCTCTTAAAAAAAGAGAAAGAAGTTAGAATGAAAGAATCAATAGGTGGTTGATGAATAAAGAGGGGTCAGGATGTCCATCATGATGATGATATTAATCTTTGGATGCACTTAACCCACTCGAGCTAATACTTACATGATTTGATATTTGATGATGATGGACTGAATTTCCCCAAGAATGGTTAATTTGGGAAAGATATATCCTAAGATAATATGTACACCTTGAATTTTCTCTAAGCAAAGCAAATATGGAAAAAAAATCCCAATGATGGAGTTTCAATCTTGATTTTATCCAAGTAGGGTGAAAGTTACAAGCTTAGATGGATAACTAATTGATTGATTGATTTGCAAGCATAGATAAAGGTTTTAACCTATTGCATAGATTAAGAATGAGATAATGGGAATGGGAATGGGAATGGGAATGAATAATGTCCGAGATTACCTTAGAAATCCCATGTAATGAAGTGTTGCCTGCAAAGTCTAAATGGACCTCAAGCCAAATGTAGTTCTCCCTTTAAGGCTCAGGTATGATTATGGATGTGATGAAGCAATGGATGAAGTTGACCCAAGGATGAAATTAACTCATTTGAGATAATGTTTTTTGTTGTTATTTTATGATGATGGTGCATTGATTTTCCCCAAGCAGGGCAAATTAGAGATAAGTTGTAGACTTTGATGTGTCCCAAGCAAATTAAAAGCTATCAATTTGTATTACAAACATTGGTTTAGGATTTAAGTGATTACAAACAATGATTAATGATCATATTGATGAATATTTCAAAAGTGTGATAGGTTGATACAAACATATGTGTAGATGGTATAATGACTTTTCAAAGAATGAAGAATCCATAAAAAACAAGGCACACGAGGATGGCCCAAAGTGATGAAATTACGATTTTAAGAATGATGTGATGATGTGTTGAGTGATAAATATGGTTATAAAGATGGATTTTATATGGACTTCATCTTGCCACCTTGACATATGAGTTATTGAATAAATCAAGTTCACATAATGAGTATGAACTTACTTATTCATAGGTGGCATGGATCTTAGTACAAAAAATGACCAAAGTCATTGAGAATATCATAGCCCAAGGCACAACACCAAGGGAAAATAGGAATTGATTCTAAGTGAGTAACTGGGCAAAGATGATTGGAATAAGGAAAAGAGATTCCCATGCACAACATGCAAAAACACTGAGATGTAAGATTTATATTTATCAAGTAGCAAACTTTATCAAATTTCATGCATTGAAGAAAGAAGCGAAGGGCATGGGTAAGCATGGATGTAAAAGAGGTACAAGCCAGTGATCATACCCTTATTGTTGATGATAATATGTATGAAAGAGGATGAAGAGGATAATAATATCTCATATAAATATATGATGGTGAGGATGAAGAACCAGGTAGTGTTGAGTATGATTCCTTACTCTAATAAAAAAATGGTAATCATGGAAGGATTATCAAAGGATAAATACCTTTAAATGATCTATTTTTTGGAATAAATACTGATATGTAACTTAAAAATTAAACCAAGTGAAATCAAGGAAGATTAGAAAAATGAAATGAGATGAAGAACAAAATGTAAAAGATGAGGGTGGAATGATGGTAGTGATGAATAGGTAGATTGGGGAATTGAAGCAGAGAATGTTAGTTATCATGAAAAGGAAAGAGATGATGAGAGATGTGATAGGAGATGAAAGTAGTGAAAATAAGTATAAAGTATGTAGATCATGAAAGGGAATGGTGATAACAATTAAGGATAATTGAACACATGTAAGAAATGGATATAATCAAGTAAAGGAGTGGAATAAGGAAACAAAATAGATGATAAGTCATTAAAGAAGCAGGTGGTAGCGTGATCAACTAAGCATTTATAATAAAATTGATGGAAATGAAGGTGATGAGATAAATGGTTGATTTGGAGATAAAATGGAATGGAAAATGTCAAAAGGATTCAAAAAAATGGGGTGATGCAAAGAATTTGTGGAGATAGAAGCATGACATGAGGATGATTATTAATCATCTTGTTAAAAGAGATTAACACACTAGATGGGTGATTAAAAGATATTGACACACTGAAAGGGATGAGGTGATTGGGTATATGGATAGTGATAGAGCTAAAATTTTATTATGGATTATAAATGGGATGAAATTATTAAGGATGATAATTGATAGAATGATAACAAAACTGGTTGAGTTTACCTCAGAAACCCCATGTAACGGAACATTGCCTACATAGTTTGAAAGGACCTCAGGCCAATGTATTTCTTTGAAGGGGAGAGATGATGATGATAAATAGATTATGATTGAATTTTATTATTCAAATATGGATGAAATAATTATATTTGAAAATGGATGTTAAGATATGGATAGATTTTGCAAGGATAATATATTTATGTTTTAGTGATGTAGAATAAAATGGTATGCACCATGATATAAAACACCATGATGACATGGTCATAATGTGTGTAAGAAATAATCCCTAATCCAATATAAAAATTATACAAACACACCATGATATGGATAAACTAGGATGACATTATTGTCGTATGTTGATGGATGGACTCAAGTATAAGCATGAAAAATACCATGATATGGAATAAGCATGATAAGTCCATTGACACATGGACTAAGTCAAGGCACAATAAAAAAATTAAACAAACAAGCAAGCAAGTAAACACACACATGCCTTAAAAAAAAGGTAAAGAAAACATATTGTCATTTAATCAAGTTAAAATCCACATGTGAAGGCTCAATGATATGATAAATTGATGGTGCCTCAAAGTAAGTGTACATTCAAGGAAATGTTTAGATAGGGAAAATATCCCAAAAATAATCTACATACTTTGACTTGACCCAAATAGGGAAAAATATGCGAGCTTGGATTAGATGAATCATGGACTAACTAGGATTTGATTCAAAATTGATCAAGGATTTAATCCTTAAATAAGAGTGCCTATTAAAAATCTAGGTTTTATGGCTTTATATCACTATTTTGGTATTTTTTATATTTTATGATGTTTTTGGATCTTTTAGCTTTATATCTCTTTTGGAGGATTTTTGGCTTTTTCTTTTTTCTTTTTGGATTTTTGGATTATCTGATGTTTTTATATTTTTGGAATAAAAATATATATAAGGGAGTTTTCAGGATGTGTGTAGACAAGTTAATCACATGGAAAATTGCCTTTAGAAATGGATGTGGAAATAGATATGGAATGTAAAGGACAAATGAATGGATGTGGCTTAGAGAAAGCCTTCTAAATATCACAAGATAGGTAAGTTTCCCCTATGTCACTCTAATATCCTACTGCAAAGAAGTTGTCTCACTTTGATATGTCAAAACCTTTTACTTCTTGTAGTAGTTGTAAATCACCACCAATTCAAAATGGCAAAGGGTTTATTGGATAATGATATGGATTATATGTAGGGATGTGAAAATATTTTTATCTACCCCAAAGCAAAGGGGTAATCATAAATAATAAACCTTACACATGGCACCAAAAAAATGGTTTTCACCATGGTATTTATCCAAGATACCATGAAAATTCTTTTTCACCTTTAGACAAACTATTTCTCTTTATATATGTATATTTGTATGACTGTGTGTATGTATGTATGTATGTATTGATTTTTTTTATTTTTTAGATGTACATAAATCATACAAATGCTTAAGGTGCATGATATTCATGGGCTCATCTAGATTTATTCCATATTTTATGGCTAATATTTAAGCACTAGAGCTATTCTACATTTATATTCCTTTGATTTTATTTAAATGCAAGGTCACCAAATTCAAAATCTTCATATTTGATTTTATTGATATAAGTATATCACATCCTATTTTTATAATCCTTGATATTATTTAGTGTTGTAAATATTTTCTCATCAATGATTTCTATCTCGTGTATCCATGTAGCCCTCATCATCAATGATGTCCTACAATTAAATGTGCAAGGAGGATAACTTGATCTCAATAGGTATGATTATTATAATCTTAAGACTAGGTAATAGGGTGTAGTTTTGAGCATGGTCTTGATATGCATTGATTTTAATTAATGTCAAGGTGATCTTAGTACATAATGCATTAATGACAAAGTGATAGGTTCCAAATGGATTTGAGAGTGCATATCATGTGTGCAGGCCTTTGAGGTGATTGACCATGATTGATGGGTCATATGAGGTGTCAAGAGTGATTTTGGAACTTTTAGAATTGAAATTAAATCATTAGAGAAATATTTTGAAGGTCTAGGTTATCCTAATCAACTTGGTAAAACTCCTTGAGTAAGCAGATTGATGACATCAGCATTAGCACGTGTGAAGATTTCAGAAGAAAGTGGTTACATGGGTTTGTTCATATTTGTTCCTCATTTCTATGTTAAAATTTTTAGGTAATTAATATATGTATATAAAATTTTATGGTGGTGAAAAGTGGGTCTCCCAAGAAGATGTCATTGTTTTCCATACCTAGCCAAATTTGCAATATCAAGTGAACAAAGGAAAACCAGTCAGTAGTATTTTTATTTATAACTTTTCATAATAGATGAATTTAATGGTGGTGTAAAATTTAAAGTGGTATATGACTTAAATTTATATCCATTAAAATTTATTAGGAGGTTTGAATGGTCTTACAATTTCATTTATTACATGTGATATCTGACTATGTTGACTGTGTTTTTTATGAATAAACCAGGGTGCAAAGAAATGATTGTAGAAGACAAAGTATTAATCAAATATTGTTGATATAAAAATAAAATATGAATTAGAATCCATATAAATCATATTAAAAATTTATTTTGAGATTTGAATGTTTTTACAAGTATAGTTATTACAAGTCAAAGTTGACTTTTGTTGACTATAATTATTGCAAGGTTTAGTAGGATTCTTGCAGTGGTGTTTATGAGCTTTTGGAGGATGAATGAAGGTGTCTTATGTATTTTATGATGGTCCTAAGATATTGATATTTCCATACATATGTGGATTGTACACATAAATTTTATATTCATTTAGTTTGACCCTCATTTGTGAAGACAGTGTTTTTGGGCTAGTTAAGCCTAATAGGTCTTTAAGACCTAATAGAGGTTTTAGAGTATGAGCGAATGATTTGATGTTTCTTGAGCATGGATAAGGATCATAAGGAATTCAGGTAAATTTATTGAATTGGTTTGGTTAATTGGTAAGGTCCATATGGAACATAGTGGCTTAAAGTGTTACATGAAGGTGAATTAGGTCTCCATGTGACCTATTGAAGGCTTGAGGGCTAAAAGAGGTTTCATAAGGTGATTGAGTGAATTAAAAGTGTTTTATGACTTATTAAAAATAAATATGGAGTGTAGGACATTATGTTAAAAATTTTAAAATGGTTCCATCTTTGGTTAAGGGTTATTGGCATCTAAGTGTAACGTGTGGCCTAATGGAGGGCTAATTGTTTAGGTCTTGCTTAAGCTTAGTTCATTATTTTGAGCCATTTGAAGCATAGCCAACATAATGAGTTGATGTAAATTGTATTTAATGTGTCCTAAGACATATATTTATGTTTATATAAATGGGATAGATGCCTTAATGGTTTATTAAAGTGTTGTGGTTGACCAAGATTGATTGGAGAAAGAATATTACATATGTAGAAGGCAATTTTAGCCTCATTGTGTAGGTTAGAGAATTAGTGTGTGAAATGAATTACATATGATTTTCCAGAAGGGCAATAGGCCATTAAAAACATCATAAAATTATTTTTAAGACGTGATAAGGGTATAACATTATTTTTTTCAAGTCATGATCAAGTAAGAAGATTTGTTTCAAGGTTATTAGGCCTATTTTGCTTTGGTGACCTAGTACAAAGGTTTTGATAATTAAGGAATGAAGTGAATGTATGAGACTTTTAGGAAGTGTGTGAGGGAATTAAATGAATAATAATAAAAAATTTAACATGTCATGAAGATTAGACATTGGTGTTGAATGTAATCAATAAGTTTATGTATTGATTCAAGGCATAATTAGGCATAGTTTGTCCAGATGACCTAGAGTGAAGAAGTGCATTGATTGTATGTTAGAAGAGTGATGCATAGGTTATGTATGAATAATATTCATGATTTTTTAAGGATATATTTGCATCTAATAAGATCACATGTGAATAAAGAATGACCTCAAGGTCATAAGCATGTGTATGAGGAGTATATAAGTGAAAGAGTTGGTGTATGCCTATGTAAGAGGTAGATTTGTGTTTATATGAACTACCATCAATTGTATGAGGTAGAGAGGTAGGCTTGTAGGTGTTATAAAAATATAAGACCATAATTAAGTGTGTAAGACATTAGATCAAAGGTGGAGATTAGTTTAGAGGTGATTGAGTTGGTGATTGATCATCTAGGAGGTTGTAGCTTCCTTGTTATTTGGTGCTTGATCATCTAGGGGGTTGTAGCCTCCTTTCTAGTTGATGATAGCCAAAGTTCAAGTGGGTGCTTGACTAAATTTAGGGGTGGGTGATCCTTGATCAATTGGTGTTGATATAAATTGAAGAAATATATTTATAATATAGTAGTCCAAATATTATTTCAAGTGAGTTTTCTCCCCCATGAGGGTTTCTCACATAATTCATGTGTTATGTGTTTTGATCTTGCATTATGTTCTTTGTTCATTGCAATGAATGGTTTATATGCTTCATGAATGCTTATGTTAAATGGTTAATAGTTTGATGAGTTGGAATTGAAGTTTATTTAATTGTATAACTGATTCACCACCCCCCCCTCTCAGTGATTGTTCTTCCAACAATTGGTATCATAACAGGTCTTGCAAGAAGGCTTGATAGCTAGAAGGTGGTCCTTAAAGCACAAAATGGCTAAGCAACTATGGAAAGAGAATCAGGAATTGAGATTGATAGTAAAAGGTCTTAAAGAGAAGATTAGTTATTTTGAGATAAGGTGGAGTAACTCTAACTCCAAGGAAGATGAATATGAAAAGATCATCAAAAATTTTAGAGAGTAGGTCAAGTCCTCCTAGAATGTGAAGGAAAGGTGAGTCATCTTCAAACCAAGTTTGAGATAATGATGGAAATAGTCAAAGAAGATAAGATGAATATTCATGATCTTAATAATCAATTAGAAGCTAAAAATTCAATTTTGAGGTCAAAGAAGGCTGAGTGTGATCAATTGAAAATCGATCTAGGCTCCATAAAGGTTGAGCATGAAAAGTTAGTGGTCAAAATGAGTAAGATTGAGCATGAGAAGCTAGTGGTCAAAATGAGATAGGTTGAGAAAGAAGAATTAAATCAAGTCAAGAAGGATGATAGCATGAAAAACAAGGTGAGAAGACCAGCAAGGTATCCCAATGCCATGAGCTTTGTCAATTCATCTCATAAATAGTGTTATGCTTACAATCGGTTTGGTCACATTGCAAGAGATTGAAAAAGGAGAAGTAACTTATTAAAAGAAGATAAAAACCATCATCGAGAAAAAGGTATGAATGATATTGTTTGTTTCAGATGTCATAGAGTTTGACATATTGCAAAATATTGTAAAAATAGGTAGAATGATTTCTCAAGGCAAAACAAGGTGTATGGAGCTCCTAGTGTGCAAGGAAGAGGTCATACATGGATATAGATACCTAAGACTATTAAGAGAGATCAGATTGAGACCAAGGATGAATTGGTTGATGAGAATATCAGTAAAGATGGTTTTTTTTTGGTAGATATGAAGGAAAGACAATAATAATATTTATTAGGGTGTGTTGACAAGGGAGTCAAAGAGAAGATGGATGAGCCAATCAAGCCTATGAGGAGGCTTAGGAAAGACAAGAAAACTAGTGAGATTATGGAGACTTGGGAATCTCCTAAGTTTTAGATGTTATAATTTCCTTGGTAGGTGATTTGTCTCTATTAGGATTTATATAGGCATTACTCATTCATTTGAAGCATCGTGGAATGATGTTTCAAGGTTGACAAGTGAGAGACTATTCAATGGGTCAAGGTATGTTCTTTGTCTTGATATGCATATAAGTTGAGTATGGATTATTTATATTTATTTAAAGATTTTAAAATATGTATATCACCTATTAAGAGATATTATAAGCTATTTTAAGGTCTTAAGTTGTTTATGGAAGAAGATCTTACTTTGAGTGTCCTCAATTAGCATAAGGGTTCTAATGCAAGAAACACTTGGCATGGTGTATCTTGGGTTATACAATGAGTTAGGTCACCAAACTTGGTGAGATGGTATAAAATGATGTATACAAGTTTTTAATGAGGTTATGGTGTGATATAGATATTTCCTTAGTGTAAAGGTATGAGAATTTAAAGTTGTGTATCTTTATTTGCAATGTATCTCTTTGAAGCGACCTAGTAGTGGAGTATCTTTTCTTGTGCAAGAGAGAGGTCCTTGAAGGGAAAATATTGGGAAGGTAAGTTAAGATTTAAGTATAAGGAAAGTATTAATTCAATTAGATTTCATCCATAGATGGAATAATGATGCAGCTTGTTCAAATTGGTAGCTTGAAGAGCTCTTATAAGCATGGATTCAAGTAAGTTTAGTTGATTTTCATATGAGAAGGTTTGTTGAGCATGTTCTTATTGATCAAATAAGTTGTGATTATTTGATTCATATGAGAAAATTTGTAGACAATTTAAAGAGGTCATTTGGTCCAATAATATAAACATTTGATTCAGTTGTCTCATGAAAGGATATTGGATAGTTGTGGTAGCCTATGTGTGGATGAAGATGGTTCCATTCAAGTTATGTTCTTATAAGATAGTTTGCTTGTATATATTTGAAATATTTTGGATTTATTCAGATGGAATATGGAGTTAAGGGTAGATAAATCAGGTTTATTAAGGAGTATGTGAAGTTTAGGAATGGTTTCTATATGCTAAGAATCAAGGAGCAATTCAGATAGAGGTATGTTCTCTTCAATTGACAATATGCAAGGTATGCATGGAGTGACGGGGAACATATGTGAGATGTTTCAATTCCAATGAGATTTTATGGTTGATTATGGTTTTATAAAATGTTATATGATATTACAATGATGTCAGGGGGAGATTTACAGCTCTAAGAGTAGTTTGATAGGTCCAAGGATCAAGTTGGCATGTTGAGGAAAAGACCTTTTGTCATTAATGTCAAAGGGGGAGAAAGTTTAGATTGAAAGAGTCATTCAGTTTGAGAGAAAGCATTATGAAATTTGTTTTAAATTAATTAAAAATGGGGAGATTATTTATCATGGTCTTGATATTCATTGATTGTAATTGATGTCAAGGTGATCTTAGTATGTAATGCATTAATGATAAAGTGATAGGTTCCAAGTGGATTTGAGAGTGCATATCATGTGTGCAGGCCTTCAAGGTGATTTTACATGTTTTATTGGTCATATGAGGTGATAATATTGATTGGTTCACTTGTGTAAGTGAAATTATTTCATTAGAGCAGTCTTGTGAAGGTCTAGGTTATCCTAGTCAACTTGGTAGAACTTCCTAAGTAAGTACATTGATGACATTAGAATTAACACATGTGAAGGTTTTAGAATAAATTGGTTACATGTGTTTATTAATATTTGTTCCTAGTTTCTATTTTAAAAATTCAAGGTCGTGAAAATATGTATATAAAAATTTATGGTGGTACAAATTTGGTCTCCCGGGCAGATTTCATTGTTTTTCATAGTTAGCCAAATTTGCAATATCAAGTGAACAAAGGAAAAACCAATCAGTATTATTTTGTTTATAAATTTTGATAATGGATGAATTTTATGGTGGTGTAAAATAAAAATTGGTATAGGATTTCAATTTATATCCATTAAAATTGATTAGGAGGTTTGAATGGTCTTACAATTGCATTATTGCATGTGAGAGTTGACTGTTGTTGACTATTTTTTCTGAATAAACCAGGGTGCAAAGAAATGATTGTAGAAGACAAAGTATTGATCAAATAGTATTGGTATAAAAATAAAAAATTAATTATAATCCATATATATTGTCTTAAAATTGAATTTGATTTTTGAATATTCGTAAAAGTGTAGTTATTGTAGGTAAAAGTTGAATTTTGTTGATTATAATTATTGCAATTTTGAGTAGGCTTCTTATAGTGGTGTTTATGAGCCTTTGGAGGATGAATGAAGGTATATTATGGATTGTATGATGTTTCTAAGGTATCTATATTTCCATACGTATGTGTATTGTACAAGGAAATTTATATTCAAGTAGTTTGAGCCTCATTTGTGAAGACAGTGTTTTTGGGCTAGTTAAGCCTAATAGGTCTTTAAGACCTAATGGAGGTTTTAGAGCATGAGCGAATGATTTGATATTTATTGAGAGTGGATAAGGATCATAGATAACTTACATAAAGTGATTTAATTTTTTTTTGTCATTGTTAAGGGCCATATGGAACATAGTGGCTTAAAGTGTTACATGAAGGTGAATTAGGTCTCCATGGGACCTTTTGAAGGCTTGAGGGCTAAAAGGGGTTTCATAATGTGAGTGAGTGACTTGAAAGTGTTGTATGACTTGTTAAAAATAAATATGGCATGTAGTAAATTGTGTTAAATTTTTTAAAAGGTTTCCATCTTTGGTTAAGGGCTACTATCATCTAAGTGCAATGTGTAGCCTAATGGAGGGCTAATTGCTTAGGTCTTGCTTAAGGCTAGTGTGTTGTTTTGAGCCATTTGAAGCATGACCAACCTAATGAGTTGATTTACATTATATGTAACATGTCCTAAGACACATATTTATGTTTATACAAGTGGGAGAGATGACTTAAGGGTTAAGTAAAGTGTTGTGTCTGACCAATATTGATTGGAGAAAGAATAATGCATATGTAGAAGGTAATTTTGGCCTCATTGTGTAGGTTAGATAATTGGTGTGTGAAATGAATTACATATGAGTTTTTAAAAGGGTAATAGGCCATTAAAACCATCATAAATTCATGTTTAATATCTAACAATGGTATAACATTATTTTTTACAAGTCATGAGCAAGTAAGAAAATTTGTTTCAAGGTTATTAGGCCTATTTTGCTTTGGTGACCTAGTGCAAAGGTTTTGATAATTGAGTAATGAAGCAAATAGATGAGAATTTTTAGAGTGTCTAAGGGAATTAAAAGAATAATAATAAAATTTTGAACATGTCATGAATATTATACAATGGTATTGAAGGTAATCAATAAGTTTGTATATTGATTCAAGGCATAATTAGGCCTAGTTTGTTTAGATAACCTAGAGTGAAGAAGTGCATTGATTACATGTTAGAAGAGTGATGCATATGTTTTGTATGACTGATATTAATTATGTTTCAAGGTTTTATTTACATCTAATAATATTAGAGTGTGAATAAATAATGACCTCAAGGTCATGAGCATGTGTATGAGGAGTATATAAGTGAAAGATTTGTTGTATGCATATGTAAGAGGCAGATTTGTGTTTGTATGAACTACCATCAGTTGTATGAGGTAGAGAGGAAGGTTTTCAAGTGTTAAAGAAATATAATACCATATTTATGTGTTTAATACATCATATTATATGTGGATACTAGTTTGGAAGTGATTGCATTGGTGCTTTATCATCTAAAGGGTTGTAGCCTCCTTGCTAGTTGGTGCTAGCTAAAGGTCAAGTGGGAGCTTGACTAAATTTAGGGGTGGGTTCTACTTTATCAATTGGTGATGATATAAATTTAATAAATATATTTATATTGAATTATTACAAATCTTATTTCAATTGGGTTTTCTCCCCCATGAGGGTTTCCCACATAATCCATGTGTTATGTGCTTTGATCTTGCATTGTGTTTTTTGTTCATTACAATGAATGGTTTATATGCTTCATGAATGCTTATGTTAAATGGTTAAGATTTTTATGAGTTGAAATTGAATTTGATTTGATTTCATAACTGATTCATCACCCCCCCCCCCTCTTATTGATTTTACTTCCAACATGTAGCACCAATGGGAGTGTGAATTTTAGTCTGGTAAGCTCATAAGCTAGGAAATAATTGTAAATTCCAATAACAACCAGTATCATTAGTAGTCATTTTAAATATTCTAAGGATGTTTTTATTGGATGGATAATCTTGGTCATTTATTTATGTATAATAAGGAGTGGAGCATCTATGTCATATATGGAATTAGGAATAAATGGATTTAACATTTTATTCTTGAAGTATTTTCCATTACCAAAAATGATGTTCAATGGGATTCCATACTAGAAAATGATATGATTAAAAATAAATTGGATATTTAATTCCTAATTGCATAAGTGAGAGGGACTACCTCAACCCACTTTTTAAAATACTCAGTGGTAGTTAGGATGTGTTGATGAACGTCAGATCAAGTGGGGTTTATCTTACCTATGAGATCAAATCCCAATGTTGAAAATGGTCAAGGAGTTGTAATTGGTTGCAATGCTTGTGATAGCATGTGAATTAGGTCACTATGCTTCTAGAAAAGAACATGTTTCTGACATATGAACATACATCAATTTCTATATTTTTCCAATAATATCCTATGTGAAGGAGTTTCTTAGCAAGGACCAATCCACTAGTATGGGACCCACAAATCCCTTCGTGAATGCCTTTGATGGTTAAATCAGCCTCTCATGAATTTAAAAAGTGAAAAATGGTTCCATCATAGCCTCTATGATAGATTGTATCCAAGTAAGGTATATCATGATGTGTTATAGATGAATGTTTTATGTTGGTTACATGATAAGTCTTTTAGAAGGATGTGATCATGAAGGTAAATGTAAATATTATTATACTAGGGTAAACTAGGACTAATGATATCACATACCATTTCATATTCTATATGATCATATGTTGGGATCATGATGTATTCAATCAAGCATATATACTAATGGATATTTGAAGACATTTCAAGAAGTGAACCAAAAGTAGTCATGACATTTATTGGTATGTTATTGGTCCTTGGTACTTGCTCAAATTGTATGTGCCCAAAATATTACTTAAGGATATTTGTTATGGATTTGTATGGCATTAGTTTATCATATTTTATTTGATATTGAATATTTACTTGATTGATGATTAAATGAGAATCATTGAATACTTAAAAGTGTTATCTGTCCCATTGGATGGCAATGCAAAGTCCTACAAGAAAGGCCTCATATTCTACAATGTTATTTTAACATGGGAAGCCTATGTGAAAATCCTCATGGATAATATATCCTTATGGTGTGATAAATATAACACCTACCACTAATCCCCAGGATCTAAATGACTTATAAAAATAGAGCTTCCATTATTTTGATTCTTCAATGGAGAAAATGGACTCATCTGGAAACCCAAATGTTAATGGTTGTGTATCTTCTAATAGAGTTTCTAATATTGATCAACAAGTACATACCTTTGAATAAATTTTTTATTCGTGTATTCAATGTCAAATTCACCTAAGAGTGTAATCTATTTGGCCATATGACCTTTCAATGTTACTTTAGATAAAAGATACTTGAATGGATTAAATTTTGCAATGATGATGGCCCGATTGTTGAGCATGTAGTGTTGCAACTTTTGTGTGGTGAAAAATACTAATAAACATGCCTTTTCAAGAGATGAATAATTATGTCCATAGGTAACCAATATCATTCTCAAGTAATAAACTACTCTTTCTTTACCATTTTCATCATGTTGATCCAAAAGTGTCCCCAAGGCATGTTAAGTAGATAATAAGTAAAGTAATAATGATTTTCCTAGTGTTGGAGGTCCAACATTGTTGAATAAGCCAAATATGATTTTATTTGATTAAACACCTCCTAGAAAGCATTGTTCTATTGGAATGAACTTCCTTTTTTAAATAGGTGTGTAAAGGGATGACAATGGCCTACAAGTTATGAAATGAATCGATGAATTACTTGAATTTTTCCTTGCAAGCTACACAACTATTTTATATTGGATGGTAGAAGAATTTTAGATATGGCCTTAAATTTTGCTAGGTTCACTCCAATACTTCACCTAGAGACAATGAAACCCAATAAATTTCTAGATGTGAAGTCAAAAACACACTTATTAGGATTTAATATGACCTTATATTATTGAAGTCATTCAAAGATCCTACATAAAATTTCCAAACATTATACTCTTATTTTTTACTTTCCAAATATATCATCCACATAATATTCCATAATATCATGCATCATGTCATGGAAGATAATAGTTATAGCTCGTTAATAAATAGCACTAGCATTTTTTAGGATAAAAGGCATGACTTGATAAAAAAAATGTTTCCCATTGGGTGTTGAATGTTATTTTATGTTGGTCTTTAGGTGCTATCTTGATTTGGTCATAACCTAAAAATCCATCCATAAGTGATAAAATCTCATAGCTGATTGTAGAATTGACTATCATATCAATATTGGGCAAATAAAAATCATCCTTTGGGTAAGCTTTATTGATATTGTAGAAATCAATGTAAATGATCTAATTCAAGAAAGTCAGAATAGGAACATGCAAAGATATTAATGAATTCTTAGAGGAGAACAATAATGGGCTCACATTCCTCTTCAGTGAGAGAGGGACCAAACTTAATCATGTATGAATTGTCCTTTGTAATAAGGTTAACCTCAATGGTTTATTCCACAAGCAATTTGTAACCATCCTCAAACAAAGTAGGTATTGAATGCAACTAAAAATTTTCATGTAATTATGACCCAATTGTTTCATTAAGCTCACCCATATAAGAAGAATTAGAGTCATTCATCTTGGGAAACAACCAATCATTGAATGTCTATGGATATTCTTAGACCAACTATTCAAATGTGTGTTACTCCTAAAGTTTGACATCTAACTGAAGATAATGTAAGGATTTCTAGGGCTCTATGACTTATGATGAGAGATTGGATTTCCTCATTAATTATCACTTCAAAAAGGCTTTCACCAATGAACATGTCTTTGTTTTTAATTTTTTCAATGTCCAATAGCCCCTCAAAGAGGTTTTCACCAAAGGACATTAATTTTTTATTTTTTTGACTAAGGAAATTCATCTACTTTATAAAGTAGGTAGCATGGTCCAAACTAATTTCAAATCCCTTCTTGTGGTCTCCATATTGGAAACCATATCTAAACCCAAGGGATTCTATAATTGCCTCATCATTTTGAAAATTTTCCAAAGGTGCATGATCTTGTTGGTCTTAGTCTATGAGGTTGAGATAATGGAGGTCTAGATGGATGGTAAGGATGGCTTTGGTATCAAAAATATAGGTATAATCAAGCTCATCAGAGATGTTATGAAATGAATTTGTGTTACTAAAAATAAATTCATCATTAGTCATTATATTTGTATCACTTTTAATATCAAGGGAGTCCCCTTCAAGTGGTTTGTGTCTGATGCCATGATTTCCTTCATGGTGAGTAGATGAGATAGGCATAGTAATTCTTTGTTCCTTGGCTCCCAAGCCTGTACCCTTGTAATTTACCCTTGTTAACATCTTGATATGGATAGGATATTTGTTTTCCATGAAGCTATTCCATCATCATATAACCATGAATTCCCAAGATAATTTAATTGTTCATTATTGAGAAGACCATTCTTGGCAAATGAAATATAACCTACCTTATATGAATCAACCTTCTTTTGCCACATCATGTTAGGCCTACCATGGGTTTTTTGGGAAAGTGGAAGTTTTTAAATATGAAAATCATATTTCAATTCATATTCTCCACAACATTTATCTTTGATTGTAAAGTGTTTGGATGCTTTTGGATGGGGATTGTTGGAGGTGGACAAAAGATCATCTGCATGAATGTATGTTGATTTGGGATTTGGAAGCACATTTTTATCTTTTTTAGGGGCATATTTTACAATGGGATAATTATGGGCATGGTGATGTTCAACATCCAACATCTTATAGTACTAATAAGATTGTGTATCACCAGGGATTTGACCTCCATATCAGAGTGTTGTAATTTTAGACATTGATGCAAAGTGGAAGGAAAAATGTGCATTTCATGAATCCATGGATGGTAAAGGATGAGGTTATATGATATCTCAATTTAAAAGACATGAAATAAGGTTTGATGTGTGTCAGGATCAACAATGATGGGAAAACAAATATTTCTAAATGATTCTATTTCATAATTATCACGACCTTTAATATGATGATACTCACAATATTTAAGACTAATGGAATCAATTTTCAATTATCTATTTTTTATTTAGCCAATAAAAAAATTTAAAATATATATTATGATAATAAATATAAATTTTTGTCAAAAATTTCCATATAAATATTAGCATATTTCCTAAGTGTTATTTATGAATATTCTTCTAAACATCATCAAATACATGTCATTAATTAATAGTCTCATCACATTTATGACACAATAGATAATTAAAAGGCACTAACATGAAAAATTTTAAATATTATTGTAATATAGAATTTATTTATTGTAAATATAAAATATAAAAATTGGCCTCTGTATAATCTATTGATTAATAACATTTTATACATGGTCAGCATGTTATTTAATATAATGTTTATAGTATATTTGTATATGTATCACACAAAGATACTTATCAAACTAAATTGTAGTTATTTTTTTGTTTGTATGCTATTTCACTGTTTATTTTTGGGACTCATATAACCATTGGGATGTTTATAACTTGTTTAAATGGAAGGTTGATGCTTTGCTTAATGATAAAATAGTCCCAAATGAAACATTTGGAGATGATCTCGTTAAATGAAACCATCCCTAGTTTCCAGCTTGTCACACTACATCAACTTCAATCTCCTCAAAATATAATAGTTTTATGCACCAAAATAACATTCCACTTCATGTATGGATTATCAAAATATTTGTATGTAGTTTTTTCTTAATAATTATCTTGATATCATAACTTAATTCCTAGCCCTTTATCAACCATGGATATGGAGACGAAGCAATGAGTCTATTTATCTACGTATATATTTACTAGTTCCTCACTTGGATTAGAAGTACAAGTGGGTAGCATACCATAAAAAGGTAATGCCAAACTTTTATTCAAGCTTTATTTTTGCCATTTCATGTGCTTTTGAAAATTATTTGTTACATGGATATCTCATGAATAATATCATTTTTAACATTTTAAAATAATGATAATAACATGTTTTACAAGTTTTAAAATCATATCTTCAAACCCAAAAAATGCAACAAATGGACGCAATACACTCTTTTAATGCATGGAAGTCACAATCATTTCAAATATGGACCATGTGTGTGACACTATAATTGGCCACACATGTCAAAACAATAGTGGCCATATATTCATGAACCCCACAAATTTAACACTTGAGGGAAAGTGTTCCCTAGTTTCTCCAACCAAAAATCTTACTACCAAATGTCACAATCTTTACCAATGAAAACTATTTTTTTGATACAACTCTAAACATGTCTCAAATCTATTTCACTCTAAACATTCTTGTAAGTATCAAGTATTAAATCTATATTAAAAATCTTATTACACCTTGATTAAAACATTCACATTTCTAAGTTCTAATTACCACATGAAATAAATTAAAGTTTTACTCTATTATACATCTTCCCCACTATCAAAACAAGTTAAAATAAAAAATCTCGCTCTACCTTAAGCACTTCCACATAATTATCTCAACAAATAAATTTATCCAACCAAATATCTGATCCTTGATGAAGATGATACAATAGGGCTCATCTTTAAATGAATAATATACTTATGTTAAAGTTTTATATATTTAATAAGATAAATATGAATGAAATATACAAACATAATATAATAATATTGAGGATGCTTTGGCTAGGCACCCTATTTTTCAATGTAAAGACATGTTAGAATTAACCATTCTTAAATTATCTACATACTCATCATCTAAATGTAATTAATTACAAAATTATATGCAAACTCAAGTATAAATAATTCTCAATATAAAGGCAAGGCCTAGCCGCTACATAACCCTTATTTAAAAGGAAGCCTTTTAGAGATTAATAATAAGTTTTTTTTCCATGCAACTTTAATAATTGCATTGCATTGATAAATTAATTTCAATGACATGGAATGGACATATAACTATTAATTAACTTTAACAAGAATGAAGAACCCAATTTTCACAATAGATACAATATTGAATTAAAATTTCTAAAACTCTTATAGAAATCTTCAAAGGACCATTAAAGGATATAAATAAGGAACCATAAAATAATCAATTACTATTCCTTGCACTAGGAAAAAGTATCCCTAATTGACTAGGAAAATATATTGTATGGTGATCAGTTGGCCATAATTGCATATGATTTTGAACAAAATATTTGATTGATTAAATATGGTGTGAAATCAAAGACCCAGTTGAAATTAGATGAACATAATTATTTTCATGGGGTTTCGATGGCCCTAATTGCATATGATATTTAACCAAATACTCAATTGGTTTGATATGATGTGAAATCAGAGACCCAACTAAAATTATATGGAACAAATTACTTGCACAGGACTCGATTAGCCCTAATCACATGAGATTAAATGAAATACTTGATAGTCCCCATTTGATATTACATGGACATAATTATCTACATGGGGCTCATTAGCCCTAATTGCATATAATATTGATCTGAATACTTGATTGCATGAATATGGTGTAAAATCAGAGCCCCACTTGATATTAGATGCATGTAATTCAGTTTGTAGGGTTTGGTTGGCCCCAATATTAAACCCAATACTCAATTAGTTGAATATAGTGTGTAATCATAGCCTAAATTAACATTTTATGGATGTAATACATTTCACAAGGCTTGGTTAGCCATAATTATGTATGATATTAAACCAACTACTTGATTGGTTGAATATGATGTGTAATTAGTAGCCCAATATACATTCTATAGATGCAAATTATTTCATAAGGTTCGATTGGCCCCAATGGTGTACTGGATTGAAACTAATACTGTATTGGTTTACTATGATGTATATTGGAGCCCCAATTGACATTAGATGGACACAATTCACTGCATGAGGATTAATGCTCCCAATTTGGTTTGGCATAGAAAAAATACTTAATTAGTTGAATATAGTTTACAATCATAGCCTTAATTGACATGATATTCATCATGATATAAAACACCATGATGACATGGTCATAATGTGTGTAAGGACTGACCCCTGATCCAATATAAAAATGACACAAACACACCATGATATGGAAAAAAATAAGATGACATTGTTATCATATGCTGATGGATGGACTCAAGTACAAGCATGATAAATTACCATCACATATAATAAACATGATAAGCCCATTGACATATATAGAATAACTCAAGGCACAATAAGAAAAGTAAACAAACAAGCAAACAAGTAAACACACACATGCTAAAAATATATTCTAAAGAAAACATATTGTCATTTAATCAAGTCAAAATCCACATGTTAAGGCTCAATGATATGATAATAGGATGGTGCCCCAAAGCAATAATGCATGCATGGAAATGTTCTGATAGGAAAAATATCTCAAAAATAATCTACATACTTTAACTTGGCCCAAATAGGGAAAAAGATGCAAGCTTTGATTAGATGAATGGTGGTCTGACTAGGATTTGATTCAAAATTGATCGAGGATTTAATCCTTACTTAAACAAGAGTGCCTATAAAAATTTTAGGTTTTGTGGCTTTATATCATTATTTTGGTATTTTTTATATTTTTATGATGTTTTTGGATCTTGTGGATTTATATCTCTTTTGGATATTTTTTTGGATTTTTGGATTTTTGGATTATAATATGTTTTTAGATTTTTTGAATAAAAATATATATAAGGGATTTTTCAGGATGTGTGTATACAAGTTAATGACAAATGGAAAATCACCTTTAGCAACTGATGTGGAAATAGATATGGATGTGAAGGACAAATGAATGGATGTGGCTAAGAGAAAGCCTTCAAAATATCACAAGACAAGTAAGTTTCCCCTATGTCACTCTGATATCATACTACAAACAATTTTCCACACTTTGATATGTCAAAACATGTTACATCTAGTGGTAGTTGTAAATCACCACCAATTCAAAATTGGAAAGGGTTTATTGGATAATGATATGGATTATATGGAAGGATGCAGAAATATTCAAATTTTACCCCAAGAAAAGGGTACTCATAGACAATAAACCTTACACATGGCACCAAAAAATTGGTTTTCACCATGGTATTTATCCAAGATGGCATAAAAATGCATTTTCACCTTTGAATGAACTTTTTCTCTATATATATGTATGTATATATATATTGATTTTTTTTAACTTTTTCTCTGTATATATATATATATATATATATATATATATATATATATATATATATATATATATATATATATATATATATATATATATATATTGATTTTTTTAGTTTTTTTATTTTATTTTGGATGGACATCAAGCATAAAAATGTTTAAGGTGAATGATATTAATGGGCTCATATATCTTTATTCCATCTTTTGTGGCTAATATTTAAGCACCATACAATTCTTTATTTGTATTCCTTTGATTTTATTTAAACAAAAGGTCATCAACTTCAAACTCTTGGGATTTGATTTTCTTGATATAGTTACGGCACGTCCTATTTTGATAAGCCTTGAGATGATTTGGTGTTGTAAATATTTTCTCATCAAGGATTTATAGATCTTATATCCATGTAACCTTGTTACCCCCATCATCAATGATGTCCTATAATAAAATATGTATGGAGGATAACTTGATCTTAGTAAGTATGATTGGTTATGATCTAAAGACTATGGAATAGGGTGTAGCACCTATGGAAGTGTGAATTTTGGTCTGGTAAGCCCATAAGTAAGGAAAAAATTATAAATACCAATCACAACCAATATCATTAGTATTCCTTTTGAGGATTTTAAAGATGTTTTTATTAGATGGATTAGTTTGGTCATTGCCTTGTGGATAATAAAGAGTGGACCATCTATGTCAGATATGGAATTAAGAAAAAATGCATTTAGCGTCTTTACTCTTGAAGGATTTTCCATTATCATAAATAATTTTGGATGGGATGCCATACTATAAAATTATATGATTAAAAATAAATTTGGATATTTTATTCTTGGTTGCATAAGTGAGAGGGACTGCCATAACCCATTTTTTAAAATACTTAGTAGCAGTTAAGATGTGTTGATGACAGTCAGAAGAAGTGGGGTTTATATTCCCTATGAGATCAAGTCCCAATGTTTAAAATGGACAAAGAATTGTAATTGGTTAAAATTATTGTAATAGAGTGTGAATTGGGTCACGATACTTCTATCAAATAACATGTTGTTGACATATGCACACCCATCAATTTCCATCATTAGCTAGTAGTATCTTATGCGAAGGAGTTTCTTAGCAAGAAACATTCCACTAATATGGGCCCCACAAATCCCTTTGTGAATGCCTTTGATGGTTGAATCGTGATCTCATGAATTTATAAAATGAAACATGGTTCCATCATAGCCTCTATAATAGAGTGTGCCCAAGTAAGGTATAATAGGATGTGTTATGGATGAATGATTTATGTTAGTTACATGATAAGTCTTTTAGAATGATGTAATCATGAAGGTAAATGTAAATATTATTATACCAAGGTGAACTAGGACTAATGATATCACATACCATTTTGATTTATAGATGATCATATATTGGGATGATGATGTGTTCAATCAATAACTTATGCTAATGTATATTTGAAGACATTTCAAGAAGTGAACCAAAAGTAGTCATGACATTTACTCACCTATTATTGGTCCTTGGTATTTGCTCAAATTGTATGTGCCCAAAATATTACTTAAGGGTATTTTTCATGGATTTGTATGGCATGATTTGATCATATTGATCATTTACTTGATTGGTGATTGAATGAGAATCACCGAATACTTAAAAATTTCGAATGTCCCTTTGGATGGCAATGCAAAGTCCTGCAAGAAGGACCTCATATTCGACAATGTTATTTTTACATGGGAATCTAATGTGAAAAGCCTTATGGATGATATATCCTTATGGTTTGATAAATAAAACACATGCCAACAATCCCCAAGATGTGAATGACCCATAAAAATAGAGCTTTCATTGTTTTGATTCTTCAATGAAGAAAAGGGACTCATTTAGAAACCCAAATGTTAATGGTTGTGTATCTTCGAATGGATTTTATACTAATTGATCAAAGATCAAAAATTACATGCCCTTGAATAAATTTTTGATTGGTGTATTCAATGTAAAATTCACTTAAGTGTGTAATATATTTGGCCATATGAACTTTCAATGTTTCTTTAGATAGAAGATACTTAAGTGGATCAAATTTTGCAATGATGATGGTCTGATTGTTGAGCATGTAGTGTTACAACTTTTGTGTGGTGAAAACTACTGATAAACATGCCTTTCCAAGAGATGAATAATTGTGTTCATAGGTAAACAATGTCATTATCAAGTAATAAACTACTCTTTCTTTACCATTTTCATCATGTTGAGCCAAAAGTGTCCCCAAGACATGTTGAGTAGCCGATATGTAAAGTAACAATGATTTGCCTAGCGTTGGAGGTTCAACACTATTAGATTATCCAAATATGATTTTATTTGATTAAACACCTCCTATAAAGCATTGTTCCATTGGAATGAACTTCCATTTTTCAAGAGGTGTATAAAGGTATGATAATAACCTATAAGTTATGAAATGAATTGATGAATTGCTTAAAATTTTCCTTGCAAGATATGCAACTATTTTAGATTGGATGGTGGAAGCATTTTAGCTATGGCCTTAAATTTATCTAGGATCACTCCAATACCTCATATGGAGACAATGAAACCCAATAAATTTCTATAGGTGATGTCAAAGACACACTTATAAGGATTTAATATGACCTTATATTCTTGAAGTTGCTTAAAGATCCTGAATAAAATTTCTAGACAATATTCTCTTATTTTTTACTTTTCAAAGATATCATCCACATAATGATCCATAATATCATGCATCATGTCATGGAAGATAATAATTATGGATCACTAATAAATAACACCAGTGTATTTTAGGCTAAAAGGCATGACCTGATAATAAAATATTCCCCATAGGGTGGTGAATGTTGTTTTGTGTTGGTCTTTAGGTGTTATCTTGATTTGGTTGTAGCCTAAAAATCCATCCATAAATGATAACATCTCATATCTGATTGTGGAATTGACTATAATATCAATATTGGGCATATAATCATCTTTTGGGTAAGATTTATTGATATCATAGAAATCAAGGCAAATTTGGATTCCTAAGGGTTTATTTTTTATAGGAATAATGTTGGAGATCCATGTTGAATAATCAATAGGTCTGATGAATTTGGCTTCCAAGATTTTTTCAAGTTCTTTCTTGACCAAAATGGCAATACGCAGATGTGTTTTCTATGTTTTTTTCTAGATGGGTTTGGTGTCCAGATGTACTACAAGATGATGGATGACCGATGATAGATCTAATCCAAGCATGTTAGAATATGACCATGTAAAGATATTAAAGAATTCTTTGAGGAGATTAATAATGGGCTCACGTTCATCTTTAGTGAGAAAGGAACTAATATCACCAAATAATTTCACCATAAAGGAGGTTGTTTAGGCCTAATCTAATATTTGGGCAACATTGGTATACTTATAGGTATGTGGGTTTACCTATAGTAGAAGTAGACCTATATGTTTAAGGGCTAGCTCCCTGAATTTGCCTTGAAGTGCTTATCACCTATACTAAATAATTTCTTATGGTAAAAGAGATAGAAGTATGCATGAAATAAATATACTCTAAAGGGGTGATACACCATAAGGATTTCCACAATGATATTATACTTCTTTCACTAAAAAATAAGACCTAAAAACTAGCTTCAAAGTCCTAAGATGTTTCAACATTAGTATTTCAATATAGAGGTGATATGCATTAGACAACTCAAGGTAAGTTTACCAGAGGGAAGATTGAACACTCTAAGGGAGCCAAAATTACTAGATACACTCTATATGACTTGTTAGAATGAGAACTCCTTGCATTAGACATGAAAGGATAAGGAAAAATAAGGATAGAATCACTAGACCTCACCATTCATCACTTTGCACACTTAGACAAATGTTTGTGAACTCAAAACTAGATTTCTTATATTATTCAAAGTCAAAATACAACATCAAACTAGTAAGTATTCACCATACATGGTGTGGAATTATCAGATAAGAGCCAAAATGGCTAGTGCTTATAGAATGTGAAATAGGAGAGAGGAGAATGAAGTCCCATAGTCACAAAGCCACTTGTCAAACTAAGAGGAGTTATGTTTGCAATATAATGGAGTATAGAACCAAGTTCAAGGTATACTTCAATAAATGTCCCTCAAAGGCATGAAATTCCTCAAATATAGCATAGAATTTTCTCAGTTGGATTCTTGAAACTGCCCTCATCATTGGCTTTCCTTAAACACTCCATAGCATATTAGGGATAAATGACATCATTACACTATGAAGGGGGGTAGAAATAGACTCCACCATACATTGTATGTGTCACTAATCATCAATATTATTCTATCCAAGTGTTCTCACTACCTGCAATCATAATCACTCTCCTTTAGACCTATCTTCACACTTGACACTAATATGCTCATCAATTTCTCAAAACAATCTATACAATATATAGTATGACACTTATCAAGGGTCCTCAAATATCTATATCTATAAGATAGACCTTAAGAGGCCTCCTAATTAGATTTATCACCTTCTCACTTGGTGATCATATCTAATTCATTATGTCATTCAGGACTGGCTGAAGTGAAGGTGTTAGCAGAGATACTTGTGAGCTCTTCTGAAGCAATAAATGTATATGAGGGGTTATATTAGGTCTCATTCTACCTCCCAAATTGATCCTCATATTTTTAAACCCTTATGTACCTATAAAACATAAAAAATTGTCAAGAAAATCCTTTTTACACCATGATACCAGTAGTGTAGATGCCAACTTATTGGGAAGGAGCCTTGGGGAATCCTCTATAAGTTTAAATCATCTCCCTAACCAGACTAGTTTATTTAGATGCCTTTTGTTTCTACCTCAAATTTTGCTTTTCAGATTTAAGAGAAAGAAGAAACTAAAAAAAGAATGGACAAGGCTTGGGAAGTACCTGGACTAAATATTGCGCACCGTAAATCCAGACGCTTGTGAGCACTCCTCTTTGGCTGTGGAGGAATGACACCTGCAAGAAAAAAAGGAAACTTGGACAAGAAAATGTTAGATAGATAGGCGGTGGGTTGCCAAGCAAAAGCTTGTTCCCAGAAGTATGAGAACTTCCTTAAGGGAGGTCAACCCACTGTTTTGATAAAGATAAGTCTGATAAAAAGACAGGATGCTAAAAAGGACTGAAATAAATAGCAAACTGAAAGAGAAAATGAAGCAAAGGCTTACCTGGAAGGAGCTGTCAAACTGGTTGCAGTCGCCGACGTCGGTGGTCCTATCGGCGTCGGTTGTCTGGTCTACCGACGTCGGTAGGGGTAATGACCGGCGTCGGTCAGGGCAATAGGCTTGGACGGGGTTTTAGGCAGGTTCTGGTTGAGTCTGGACAGAGTCTGGTCTGTGGACGGGTCAGTGGACGGGTCTGAGTCTGATAGACGGGTCTGTGAATGGTCTTAGGCAGAGGTGCAAAAGAGTCAAATGGGCAGAAGGGTAAAGGAGGACAATCAAGGAGATAGGAATCCGGGTTTGCCTGGTTTGGTTAACAGTGTGGGGGGTAGAAGAGCTGAATCTAGTTTAAAACATGATAACTAGAAAGCATAAAGAAAATAAACAGAGTACTTACCTGTGCCCTACTGAAGAAGGTGTTGATCTTGTTGCCACTTGTTGAAGACCTGTTGCTGATGAAGAATCCCCGTTGTTCACCTGCAGAAGCTTACTGTGTACCTGAGGGGGCGAGTCAGATTGATTGGTAGAGAGATTGCTGATACAAGGGTTTGATGCCAAAGATTCAAGAGTCGGGATGCGAGAGCTAGAGACGCAGAGAAGTGAAGAAAAGCCAAGCGGAGCCAGAGAGAACAGAGAGGGAGATAACGGTGAAGAAAACCGTTATGAAGGGTGCCGACGCCGGCAATATCACCGACGTCGGCCGAAAGATGACCGACGTCGGCGGCTAAAAGGCTGGAGAAAGGCTAAAAATAGCCTTTCATCCGTTTCCCAACGGCCGGGTCAAATGAATGCGAGGATGAAACGGTCGACGGGGGTTAAATGGGCGAGAGGAGAGGTTGGAATGGGAGTCTAAGGCATTAAATGGCCATGTGGGGAATAAAGGGGATCCAAGGAGGGTATCCTAGGGTGGCGAGGTGGCAAGGAGAAGAAAAAAGGGACTTATTTAATTAAAAATAGGTGTTTATTTCCAATTAATAAGACTTAGGTGGGTTAGGGACCAAGGAGGACTAGGAGGGAGAAAGGACCAAGGGTTAGACACTTTTTAGGTGTCTACATTTGCCCCTTTTTGTCTTGTTGGTTGTTCTAGACGAACTGCAAGACAAAAATAGGGAGTGGTTGCCCCAGGTGAAGGATGATGTGGATTGCCCCGAAGTATGGAGGAGGTATTCCCCCTCAAAGCAGGAGTCGAGGGAAGGGAACCTGATGTCGGGTGCTGATTTGACAAAAGGTGGATGAGAAAGGGGTGAGGGTGAATGCTGCAAAGGTCGTGATTGCGCGCATACCACTGCACGAGATGGTCAGGTCAAATTGTTGCATGTCGAGAGTCGAGGAGTGCCAAAATTGAAGTAACCGGGCCCCAGCATTTAGTCGTCTGCTGATCGGGTCACTCAATCTAAGCTGAAGCTCCAAATGGTCGTCGTGTTCCAGGTATCCAGGGCTCAGGAAGTGCTCCCAGAAACACGAAAAAGCCACAAGTAGTAGGGATCAACTGGCTCACGATCCTATACTTGTGAAGGGTCAAAAATAGTCTGCGGACAATTCTGCTAACCAGTCATGAGGTAGCATACACGCAAAAATAACCAAGGCAACATTGGCTTGGAAGTGGTCGGGGTCGAAGGAGATAGGCATGATCTCCAATGGTCATTGGTCAAGAGGATGGATGGACGAAAGGATGCAGCCGAGCTAACCCCAGAAGACCCCATGTCAACTGAGTGCTGCCTACATAGCCCCTGTCGTAGGGGCCTCAGGCCGATGTAGTTCTCCCTAAAAGGGAGGAAGGGTCAGAGGGATTGATTGGTCTTGGTCAAAGTCGATGATTGGTCTTGGTCAAAGTTGACGGAGTTGGTCGTGATAAGAGTTAAAGAAGAGAAGGTTTTTCCATCATTGAGACGAACAAACGGGGGTGGTCGAGCTAACCTCAGAAGATGTGGTATCTGAGTGCTGCCTACATAGCCTTGGTCATAGGGCCTCAGACCAATGTAGTTCAGATGAATTGAGAAGATTGGTTGGTGATTGGATGTGGTCAAGCGTCGAAATGATGAGGCTAAGATGAGGATAGATGGTGTATTCTGTAGAATTGGTCGAGAGTCTTTCATCCCAAGCAAGTTTCCATAGTCGCGATGGATGTATGCTAAAAATGAATGAAGGTCTATTTATGCTTCAGCAAGTATTGGTTTATGCTTAACATAAATTGGGTCTGGTCGGTAGTTTCCATGTGTATTGGTGTCCATAGAAACTATGTGAAATGTCGAGGTTGGTGTCAGCTGAAAATGATGAAAATGGCTGGGTTTGAGATGAGTCGACAATTGATGTGGTTAAATGTGACCGAAGTGTAGAGAAAGGATGAAAGGCAAATCGCTCTTTCATTGACAAGGACCAGAAAGGAAGCATAGATAGGGGTTATAAGAACAAAAAGCCCCGTTCATGCATTACGTCGTTGACCAGTGTTGAGTTAGAACGGTAATCGAATCACTTTGACATTAAAGTGAGCTCGAAGTCCCTTGAGCAGGTGATAGGAGGAAGATAGGGTAACCCAGTTTAAGAGCAGGAATAACCTTGCCCCTTTTTATAGGAGACCCTGAGACAACTACAAGCCAAGTCCGTGACTCGTTTTTTTTTTTTTTTTTTTTTTTTTTTGTGCAGACTGATCAATGCGGGAAGCCTGCATAGAGATGTCATTTGATGTATGGTCATGTTGCGAAGCTGATCAATGCGGGAAGCTTCTAAGAAAAGTGCGGTTTGTAGCAAGATTAGTCATAGCCATCCTTCGAGGGAGTGGTCTATATTTTTGCTTAAAATGTTTGAAAAGTTGGCCTAGCTGTCCTTCAAGGGATCAGTCTAGTAATACAGCAATGATAGTACAGCTGTCCTTCGAGGGATCAGTCTGTCTTTTTGATTTTGACTTGATTTTGTGACCATGGATATGTTTTGACATCTTGATTTGTATTTTGATAGAAATGAGAGTCACGGACAAGACTGTAGAAGCTCAAGGACGCCCCTTTTATTAGGACAAAGCATCCATGCATCATAAAAGGGTTGTAGAGGACTTGTTAAAGGGGAATAGGGTTGAAAGGGATGAGGATTAAGAGGACGGGGATTGCTCAAGGGATGAGCTCAAGTAAAACGTCAAGTGATCGAGCACTCGACTAACAGAAGAAAGGTCGAAGATGCAAGACAGAAAGGGGTTTAAGGTCTAATAAGACCCTGGGCCATGCTTGTATGTTAAGGTCCGAGTCAATTAGGAGCAAACTTGCCCCATTTTGCCTCTTTCCAGATTGGTCAGGTGTTGATTGATGGATGTGAAGTCGGTTGACATTGTCGTTGGTTGGTTGAAAAAGGTTGAATGTTTGGTCGAGAGGTCTGGTTGATTGATATTTGGTTGAAGTTTGGTTGAGACTAGTCGAATAATTGGTCGGGAGTTGGGTCGATGGACACTTGGTCGAGATGAGTGATTGATATGTGGTAGAGACTGGGTTGAAAAGTTGGTCGAGGTTTGGATGAAGGATGAGTTCCCCCAGCGGGTAGGGAGAATGTTTGAAAGATTGGTTAACGTCGGTTGAGGTTTAGTGGTCAGATGGACGGTGTTAATGTCGAATAAGGGGGTCAAAGGCGGCAAGGGGACCATAGTCTGGCGTGGGGATCCCGATTTAGGTGATGAGGTTGGAGAGGCATGGGTCGGGGTTGACGTTTTGTTGAAGAGGTGGTCAAGAGGATCCTTGGTGAGAAGGGTGTCCTTTTTCCGGTGTTGACGAATGACAGCTTTGAGAGTGCAACAACGCTCAGTGTCATGTCCCAGAATGTGATGATAGTGACAGAATGTAGAGTTGTCGAACCAAGATGGCCTTGATCCGAGAGTTGATGAGTAAGGCGGTGTTGAAGGTTTACTGATGATGTGGTTGGAAAGGGAAGTGTCATTCGCCAAACATTGGCGAATGGCAACCTTGAGGGCATGACAATGCTCCGTGTCGTGTCCAGGCGTGCGATGATACGCACAAATGCGAGTGTCATCGAACCAAGGTGGTTTAGGTCCGAGAGAGTGATATGGTCTAAGAGGCGGGAGATCGAGATGGGAGGACTGCAACAAGCGCCGTAAGAGCAAGGCATATGAACCTGCTAACGGGTCTGGATGTTTTATTGCGGTGAGGATTGGTGACGTTGGTTTGGGAGGCGAAGGAGGCATAGGTCGAGGGTTTGGATGAGATGTATGTCTGATGGGATGAAAGAGTAATGGAGGCGATGTGCCTCTGTGAAGGATGGGAGTGGGAAGCACTCCTATTAAAGTGGACGGATGCAGGCCCAAGATTGAAGGTAATGACGAAGGTGGGGGAGGAGTCCTCCGATGTGGTCTAGTAGTCTTCGTGTGTTTGGGTCGAGGGCCACTGTTGTGCGAGGCGAGGTTAGATATGGGTTTGGGTTTGGATGTGGATGAAGGTGAGTGAGATATATCAATCTCAGGCAAAGGGCAGGAGGAAACCGTGACTGGGTGTTCCTCGGTTGAAATGGGTGGAGAGGCTGGTTCTTCTCTTGGTGGAGAAGAAATAAGAGAGGGCGGATCCTCAAGTGGGCAGAGGGCATGGATGATCGTGCCTTTTACTTGTAGTTGAGGAGTAGGCAAGGTAGGGTCTTCAGATGAAGGTGGGCTTAATGGCGTGGATGTGGTCAAAGCGTCCTCCAGTATAGGAGAAGAAGGTTCTTCATCCTTTAATGGAAGAGGTTGGTCAAGGACAAGAGGCAAGATAGTGCTAATCGTGTGAATGTCATGGTCTTGAGGGTCATTGGTCGAAGTCTGGACGTCGTTTTGAGTAGGCGGATGATTCGGAAATGGTTGTTTGAAGATGTCGATATGTTGGTTAGGAGGGGCGTTTGGGTTATCTAAAATAAGATCCCCCTTGTCGATCATGTCTTGGACGATGTTTTTGAAAGTTCGGCAGTTGTCGATGTCATGGCCTTGGACGCGATGAAAGGGACAGAAGTCGGCCTCCCTATACCATGTAGGGATGGATTTTGAAGGGTCAAATTGAGGTGGTCGGATTGGAGGGAGATTGAGGACCCCCTGCTTGAGAAGTTTTTCCAAAACGGAAGCATATGGTTCTCCAAGTGGAGTGTAAGAACGCTGAATGTACCGTTGTTGGAATAGTTTGGTGATGCTTGGAGATGTCGAGGGTTGAGAATAATTAGTTGACGTCGATGATGGTGATCTAACGACCACAGTGTTGGCCACTCCTTTAGATTCGGAATTGGCAGAAGAAGAAGGTCTGGAAGAAGAATGGCCAGTGGTTGATTTTGCGTTGGTATGACGCAATTTGACCTTATCTTCTTCAAGGGTGCGGAGTTCGAGCTTTCGAGCCATGATGAAAGCTTCGTCAAAAGTGCAGAATGTCTGAATCCGCAAGGTAGAAGAGATGTGTCTGGCACATGCTCGAGAGAAGAGCTCGATGAGCTCGGGTTGAGGCAAAGAGAAGGAGAGCTGGTTGATCAGACCTCTCCAACGAGCGACAAAATCGACAATTGATTCGTCGTCAAATTGTCTGATGGAGTAAAGGTCTGTGATTGAGACTTGTTTGGTGGTGTTGATTGAGAAATGGTCAAGAAATAGTTGGGCGAGTTGAATGAATGAAAAGATAGAGTGTCTGGCAAGGGAACTATACCAGTCAAGGGCTGGGCCAAAAAGAGACATAGGGAACGTGCGTAAGAGCAACGCATCGTCATGGGCAATAAGATAACAGGCGTGTCTAAATGCCCGTAGATGTTGTTGTGGGTATTCCTTACTCTGAAAGCGAGTGAATTTAGGAAGCTCCCAATGGTTAGGGTATGGTCGAATAGGGACGGAAGGATGGATGGGCTCGTTGCAAATTTGTTCATATGACAAAGTATTGCTTGAACCGGAAATGGAGACTTCAAGACTGGACATTTTATCCATCAGCATCTTGATAAGATCTGCTGACGGATTGGTGGGTGGAGCGCCCCCTAGGTTGTAAGGCGCTTGGAAGAGGCTAGAGGAGGCGTGCGACATAGTCGGTTGTACAACGTACGGATGACTAGTCGCAGGGGCAGAAGTGGAGGCTAAAGGTGGTTGCGTTACGAAGGTCGAAGGTATAAGTTGACTGGGCACCGCCAAAGGTGGTTGGATGGCAGCACTGGTAGAAAGATAGGTTGGCACACCTACATTTGTGGGTGCAAGAGTATGAGGGGTTGAGACAATCAAGTTCTGATATGATGTAGAACTTGGTTGAATTGCAGGTGGTTGAGGGGGTAATGGAACCCCGATGGAGGTCGGTCTAAGAATAGACGGGGAGGCCAAACTTTGCGTATTGGCCATGGTTGGGTTAATGGTTTAGGCGAAAGGCTGAGTCGAAAAGGGTTGGGTGGCAAATGGTGTGGATGTCATCGCCATGTCACCCGAAAGGTCTCGCGTTGGGTTTCTCGCGAGATAGTTTTGGAGGGCTGCGGTATTGAGGTCCAAGAATCTCTCGAAATCTCGGTCCCCTTCAGGGATGATGGGAAATTGAGTCGGGGTCGGGGTCGGGGTCGGTCCTGTAGGAGTTCTTTCAGTCTCCGAGTGGAACTCCATGATAGGGCTTGGTAGACGGAAGCGGTTGTTGGCTAAAGTGGTTAAGAAGAGAGTCCTGGTTCCAAAAACTGTGTTCCTGCAGTCTCAGAAAACCAGAATGTGGTCTTTGACAGAGAAGGGACAGGTTTTAGGCTACTGGTTTTGAAAAAAAGGACAGTGATAGAGACCGATGTCGGTTGAAAAACCGATGTCGGTAAGGAAGGTAGCCGACGTCGGTCAGATAACCGATGCCGGTAAGAAAGATGGCCGACGTCGGTAGAAGAACCGATGCCGGCGACAGGGGAAAGCCGACGTCGGTTACAGAACCGATGTCGGTGACTGTGTTTTCCAGAGAACCAAAAGGTTCTTGAAAAACAATGAAGAAAGCGTCCTCACTCACTCAAACAAATAGATGAGAAGAGGAAAACAGAGAAAGACAGACAAGCCTAAGTGATAAATCCTAGGAATTAACCTTAGAAGCTTGTGGCTTATGCCTTAAATGAATGTTTGGGGGAGATTGGCTGAAAAATGGGTCCTAGAAGAAGGCGGTCTAAAGATGGTTTCGGGTGTTGTTTTAGGTGCTCAAAGTCTGTGTTAGGGTCTGGTACGTGGCCTGGTGCTAAGGAGCAAGCTCCCCTCACTTCACGATTCCAGTGGTTAGCTGGTCTCGCTTAGCCAAGATATACCTCGCCTAGAGTTTATCCTCTGCCAGAGAACGGAGTGGGCTTCCCCCTTGGTGATGAAATCCAAGTAGGGTCACCGGGATGGGTAAGGTATCCGCTGGGGGATGAAATCCCAGTCGGGCCTTGTCTCAGGTAAGTTTTATGTTCGTTTTAGTGCATGTGGTCAGGTAGTGTAACATCAAGTGTCTACGATTTATTCAATATGCGGATTAAGTTACTAGATGTGGACTAATGCAAGCACAAGCAGAAATGAAAGTGCAATACGTTTTAATGCCCAAGTCGAAATGTGATGTTTGTTATGAAGACAAGTTTGAGAAAGGGTTGAGAGTATGATGTTTAGACTAGTCTAGAATGCAAGGAAGAAAGATTCATTTTAGTCCTGCTTATAGTGTCGTTGAGAAGAAAAGAAGGAGGAAAAAAGGTAAGAACCTAATGCTCCTAAATGAAGGAAAAAGAAAAGGAACCCAGGAGGAACCTAGGGTCCCACCGGGCGTGCCAGAGATGTTTCTACCCAAATTTCGCTTTTCAGACTTAAGAGAAAGAAGAAACTAAAGAAGAATGGACAAGGCTTGGGAAGTACCTGGACTAAAGATTGCGCACCGTAAATCCAGACGCTTGTGAGCACTCCTCTTTGGCTGTGGAGGAATGACACCTGCAAGAAAAAAAGGAAACTTGGACAAGAAAATGTTAGATAGATAGGCGGTGGGTTGCCAAGCAAAAGCTTGTTCCCAGAAGTATGAGAACTTCCTTAAGGGAGGTCAACCCACTGTTTTGATAAAGATAAGTCTGATAAAAAGACAAGATGCTAAAAAGGACTGAAATAAATAGCAAACTGAAAGAGAAAATGAAGCAAAGGCTTACCTGGAAGGAGCTGTCAAACTGGTTGCAGTCGCCGACGTCGGTGGTCCTACCGGCGTCGGTTGTCTGGTCTGCCGATGTCGGTTAGTCTGCCGACGTCGGTAGGGGTAATGACCAGCATCGGTCGGGGCAATAGGCTTGGACAGGGTTTTAGGCAGGTTCTGGTCGAGTCTGGACAGAGTCTGGTCTGTGGACGGGTCAGTGGACGGGTCTGAGTCTGATAGACGGGTCTGTGAATGGTCTTAGGCAGAGGTGCAAAAGAGTCAAATGGGCAGAAGGGTAGAGGAGGACAATCAAGGAGATAGGAATCTAGGTCTGCCTGGTTTGGTTAACAGTGTGGGGGGTAGAAGAGCTGAATCTAGTTTAAAACATGATAACTAGAAAGCATAAAGAAAATAAACGGAGTACTTACCTGTGCCCTGCTGAAGAAGGTGTTGATCTTGTTGCCGCTTGTTGAAGACCTGTTGCTGATGAAGAATCCCCGTTGTTCACCTGCAGAAGCTTGCTGTGTACCTAAGGGGGCGAGTCAGATTGATTGGTAGAGAGATTGCTGATACAAGGGTTTGATGCCAAAGATTCAAGAGTCGGGATGCGAGAGCTAGAGACGCAGAGAAGTGAAGAAAAGCCAAGCGGAGCCAGAGAGAACAGAGAGGGAGATAACGGTGAAGAAAACTGTTATGAAGGGTGCCGATGCCGGCAATATCGCCGACGTCGGCCGAAGGATGACCGACGTCGGCGGCTAAAAGGCTGGAGAAAGGCTAAAAATAGCCTTTCATCCGTTTCCCAACGGCCGGGTCAAATGAATGCGAGGATGAAACGGTCGACGGGGGTTAAATGGGCGAGAGGAGAGGTTGGAATGGGAGTCTAAGGCATTAAATGGCCATGTGGGGAATAAAGGGGATCCAAGGAGGGTATCCTAGGGTGGCGAGGTGGCAAGGAGAAGGAAAAAGGGACTTATTTAATTAAAAATAGGTGTTTATTTCCAATTAATAAGACTTAGGTGGGTTAGGGACCAAGGAGGACTAGGAGGGAGAAAGGACCAAGGGTTAGACACTTTTTAGGTGTCTACACCTTTCCTTATTCATCTTTCCCATGTAGTCATTATCAAGGGTTTTATAGGTTTTAGAGTAGTTTTAACCTCTAGGGACCATTCATAAAATTGAGACATTGAACTCCTGAACAAATCCCACTAGATCCTTATTTGGGACCTTCTCTAACATATCCTATCTCCTCCAAATCCAATGGTAGGTATCCATATTAGTGTGAGCTTCTAAAGTTAGCCTCTTGAACTCCTCTTTGCTTTCTACCAACCTTGTTATGTTCTTAAGCCAATAATTGGATTTTTTATGGCCTCTTCTACAAACCAAAGGTTAAAATCACATTGTGATTCCCCATAGAGTTCCTTTAATACTTTTGGATTGTCATTAGACCTTAAAAATGGTGTTAAACCCCCTTTAGGTAGTAAGCCTATTCTAGGTTTAGAATGACTTGGCTGCATACATATGATTTAGGGCCACTATGTTGGAATCCTTAGTACTATGAAGCCTTATACATGTTTTTCTATGTTGAAACTAGCTTCCTACAGATCCTTAAAGTGATTTCATAGTTTGTAACTAGTCTCTCTAACCTTTTCATGCTAAGCTTGCAAGATATGTGCATCTGGGAGTGCCCTCTATCTAAGATAGAATAGAGGGAACTTACTATGTTACCTCAAGAAAAATAAAGGTATGAAAATATTAAGTAAATGATGAGGATCTACTGTATAATATTTTAATGTTTTAACATACTCATAGCATCTCCAAACCTCCTAAAACCTAAGGCAGACCTTTCAACTTACTGACTATGTAGGATTATGTGTACCAATTATAGGTTGTCATGTTATAACCCTTATTTTCCCTATTTCCATGATATGGGAACCTCTTGAGATGGTTACTACCATCACTCAAATCATGTTCATTATTTTAACCTTTGACAAACTCTTTGAGGTATAACTTTCAAGGCTGACAAACTGTGTATAGTGTTATTGCTCAAGAGAGAGACCTATCTATAGGTGTGTATTGCATGGTTAGACCTTGCATCCCATGATTTAAGACATCTTTGAATTTTTAAAATCCACTTCTCAGTCATTTGGACTTTCTCACATCATAACTTTTCTAGACCATCCTCTAGACCACCATGTTCTAACTCATTGTCATGCTACAGTCAACTGTAGTTAACCATTATTGGGGTAATAGAGGTCTTATAGGTGATTTACAACCCTTGAAAACTATGCCACACATCCTAGGGTTCATTTAAATATTTTAGAACCAACTCCAAATGATAAATTCTTGTGTTTGTAGGTTTCCAATCTTCAAGGTTTATGTCATGAGATAGTAGGTACCTATAATTAGGGTATAGGTGGCCTTTTTGGGAGCAATGGTATACATATAGGTGATATTACAAATCAAGACCCTATAATTTCACTCTCATTAATGTTCTTTAGACCATTATTGTCCTTATTACCTCAATAGAATCATTTTCCATGTTTTTATGCTCTTGTTATGACACTTTGGACAATAAGTTCATTTGGGATTCAATACATTGCAGATAACACTGACCTTCTATAGTGAAGAATTGTATAATTTTGAAACCTTCCTACATCACCCTACTTTGTTCAACATCCATAATATTTTTAAAGGTGTTAATTATTCATGAGGGATACAAGATGGAGTCACTTATTCTTCTCTATACTTCCTATTACACTATTCAATGATAGCACCAAAAGTGGACAAGGCCTTGTTTTGGAGTTTTAAAGGTAACAATTCTATAAAACTCACTTTTCTAAATATGAACCTGATTCAAATATATTTTCCATTAAATGGATTCACTATTGATGACCATGACATATTCAACATTATAAAACTCTATGAAGGGATCAAAACATTTTCAAATATCTCCATGAAACATTCTCAGGTCTTTGTGAGAGCCACCTATAGGTGAACATGTAGTTTATAGGGCAGTGAAGATAGAGCATGGATAATATACATAGTATATGGCCTTATAACTAGTTTAATACCTTATACCAATCCTTAAATGGATGCATTTTACCTTAAAATAGTTCAAATAGTTCACATGCTTCATCTTAACATCATTATCCTCCTTTCAAGCACCTATAGGTGTGCATTAATGGTGTAGGATTGTGCTAAGGGATAAATTGGTTATCACAGTCCATTAATTATCATTTTAAGGAATTAGATTATTTTTTCATGCTTCCAAGGGTATGTCCAACCTCTTTAAACTTCTCATTTCATCTCCATGAATGTTCTCAAAACTTCACACACCTCATTCACCATGATTATAAGTGAATACTTACAGAGAGCTGACTGTGTGTCTCATATGACTATGTTCTTAATCAATGCATGATCTTGAGATACTGATCTTGGAAGGAAGGTGATTATCATAACATTTTAAAGGCATGAAACATCAATATACCTCTTCTTTAAACCACTACAGGAAATGAAAACCTTTGTAGTTGATGATCATACTTGCAATTCCACCAGTATACTTAACCTGCAACTTGGGAAGTTTGAGATCATCAAATAACCTCCAAAAATGAAACTAATGATGTAAACCATGAAATAATTAATTCCACATCCTCTGAAATTAATTTCAATAATTGGTATGAATTAGCTCAAACAAGAAGAAAACCTGTAGGGTGTGGGTCTTAGTATCCAAAAAAGAATAGTCAACTTCTTAAGAATGGTTCATAAAGCATAGGAAACCAATCCTTGAACTCCTACCATAAAAATAAATTAGACCAAGTTTAATATTTACCACAAAGATCATTTGACCTAAAACCTCTCCTACTAGCTATACCATGAAGAAACCTATTGACCAATTTTACATGTCTAGTGGAGCGATGGAGGAGCAAAATAGTTTTCAGCCATTTTTTAGTATTCTAAGTCTAACCAAGTGTCAATATGAGTTTAGGTAAGTTGAAGAGCCATTGTAAAACCTTGACACACATGTCACACTCCTTTATAGGCTATACAACTTCTAAAACTCCTCTTTTTCTAAATGTTTTCTTGATTTTCAATTGGGAACCTACACATTTTAATTGAGACTAACATACCTGACAAGGAATCTGACATATTGGACATTGAGTAGCAGCTTGGAACACTTGTATACCAATTAAAACCATACCACCTTCATAAATGACTCAAATATGACCCTTAACATGATATAGGCCTAAAGATGAATATGACTAAGGTAAATGACAAATTAACTGACATCAAATAAGACCATGACACACCCTATAGGACCCTAATAGACCCCTATACAACTTTTGAACTATAGGGGATTGACCTATTTTGACTTGTGGTCAAAATAGTCAACTGGAACCAAGATTAATCATGTATGGATTGTCCTTTGTACCAAGGTTAATCTCAATGGTATCTTCAACAAGGAATTTGAAACCATCCCCAAACAAAGTAGGTATTGAAGGGAAATTTAAAAAATCATATAATTACGACCTAATTATTTAATTAAGCTCAGCCATATATGAATAATTAGAGTCATTCATCTTGGGAAACAATCGCTCATTGAATGTCTATGGAGATTCTCAAACAAACTATTCATATATGTGTTGTTCCTAAAGTTTGACATATGACTAAAGATAATGTGAGGATTTATAGGACTCTATGACTTATGATGAAGAGAGTGGATTTCTTCATTCATTATCACCTCAAAAAAAAATTCACTAATGAACATGTCTTTATTTTTACTTTTTTCACTATCCAATAGCACCTCAAAGAGGTTTTCACCAAAGGACATTAAATTTTTATTTTCTTTGTTTGATTGACTAACTAAATTCACCTACTTTCCAAAGTATGTATCATGGTCCAAAACAATTTCAAAACCCTTATTTTGGTTCCCAAATGGGAAACCATATCTAAACCAAAGGATTCTATAATTGCCTCATCATTTTAAAAAATGTCCAAAGGTGCATGATCCTATTGGTCCTAGTTTATGAGGTTGAGATAGGGGAGGTCTAGATGGATGGTAAGTATGGATTTGGTAACAAAAATATAGGTATCATCAAGCTCATCAATAGATTTTATAAAATGACTTTGTGTCACTACTAATAAATTCATCATTAGTCATTATAGTTATATCAGCTTTAACATTAGTGGAGTCCCCTTTATGTGGTTTGTGTCTGATGCCATAATTTCCTTCATGGTGAGTAGATGAGATAGGCTCAATAATTATTTGTTCCTTGGCTCCCAAGCTTGTACCTTTGTAATTTACCCTCTTTAACATCAATCTACGGATAGTATATTTGTTGTTTTCATATCATGAAGCTAGTCCATCACCATATAACTATGAATTGCCAACATATTTCAATTGTTAATTGCTAAAAAGACCTTTCTTGGAAAATGAAATATAACCTACCTTATATGAATCAACCTTATTTCACCACACCATGTTAGGCCTTCCACAATTTTTTGGGGATACTATAAGTTTTGTAATATGGAAAGCATATTTTAATTCATATTCTCCACAACCTTTATCTTTAATTGTAAAGTGTGTTGATGCTTTTGGATGGGGATTATTGGAGGTGGATAAAAGATCATTTGCATGAATGTATGTTGATTAGGGATTTGGAAGCACATTTTTATCCTTTTTAGGGGCATATTATGCTATAGGATAATGATGGGTATGGAGATGTTCAACATCTAACATCTTATAGTACAAATAAGGTTGTGTATCACCATGGATTTGACTTCCATACTGAAGTGTGGGAGTTTTAGACATTGATGTAAAGTGGAAGTAAAAACGTGCATTTATTGAATCCATGGATGGTAGAGAATGAGGTTATACAATAGCTCAATGTCAAGGACATGAAATAAGGTTTGATGTGTGTCAGGATCAATAATGATGGAAAAATAAATATTTCCAATTGATTTTATTTCATCATTATCATACCCCTTAATGGTAATGATACTTGATTCCATGTTTGATTGTAAGTACCTAAGGTGATTGATCAACTTGAGTGTGCAAATGTTCAATGTCAACCCATTGTCTATGAGTACTTGTTTGATTTTGTGCTTGGAAATAATCACCTATATATAGAGATTATTATTATGGGATTGTCTCGCTGTTGAAATATTACTATGACCAAAGATGATTTTTTGACCCTAGGACAAATTTCCTACAAGTTCTTAAAATAGTGTGGGGTCAGTATTAGTAGGGACCTTTGGTTTATACAAGTTTAGTGTAATATGTCTTTATGAATAAAGGAAGTATGCAACAGATCCAAGATGGAAATATGCAAGGGGTATTATCCAACTATTGTATAAGTTCATATTAATTTTTGGTTATAGATGTGGATGTTTTTGTTTTGGACATGGAAGGATTTGAGATTTGATTATGGGATTTTAATGTGTAAGGTTCTTAAATTTTGAACTTTAGGCACTGGATTAGTAACAAGAAATTCTTGGTTTGGGATGGGGTTATTGGATTGGGTCATATAAGATCCTGGGGTAGTGACTCTCGTACATTGGGCTATGTTAGGTTGATTGCAAGAATTAATTTTGATAGTAGACATAATGTTATCATAATTATGTGAGGTGTTGTGATAGTCCACATGATTGGTGCAATTTTTTTTACCTTGATGGTGATCTTGATTTCATTGTTGTTGATTATGTTGATCATGTTTTAGGAATGGATCCTTAAAATTTCCAATAATATGATTATGTAATGTGGATTCCTAATTGCCAAGGTTAACATTACCATGATCTAATATATCTTAAATGTAATTTTTGAGTTGCATACATCGATAGAGATCATGAACTTTAATACGATGATACTCACAATATTCATCATATTTGTACCATTGGGGCTTAGGTTGTCTAAATTTAAAATACTTTGTTGGTGGGAATAAAATCATGTTTTCCATAACAAGATGTTGTAAAACTGATTCTATGGGTTCTCCAAGAGGATCAAGGATCCTCCTTTGATATGAAGTCTTGACAGGTGGTCTCTTAAGAGTAACTTTTAGAGTGGATTGGACATTCTAAACATGTATTTTTTGAACACTTTACACATGTTTAGACTCTATAAATCTATCACCCAAATTCTTGTTCTTTTAAATAACTTGGGTTTTTCTATTTGCATTGGAGTACTAGCCTAAGGTTGATGTGAAGTGTCTTTAGAGAAAACTTTAATTAGACCCTTAATAATGAGATCCTTTTCAATTTGGAGTTCCTTTTGGATCATTTCATCAAATGTAGTGTCACTTTGAAGTTTGACATGATGGATTATTTATTGATTAATATTTTCCACAACAATATATGTTAATTTTTTTTAGGAAATGAATGAGGAAAATGGCTGGCCAAACTCCTCTATCATTGTAAAAAGGATGAGAAACTTTACCCACTTATCTTTTTGGAGTTGTAAAGGTCCATCGATGTCAACTTGTATTATATGTTTTATGATAAATGTATCACAAAACATTCTATCAATTCTATAAATGTAATGATGGATTCCTTAGGCAAATGGAAGAATCATTTCAAAGCTTTACCACCCAAGCTTTGAGGAAATAAATTTAGCAAGAAAATGTGATTATGTGCCACTTATTGACAAAACATGAAGAAATATCTAAAATGGTCTCATGGATCTCCTTTCCCTTTATATTTATCAAATTTGGTCACCTCAAACTAATGGGGAAAGGGGATTATAAAATATTTTTATTGAATGGATACAGACATAGCTCCTCAAACTTGAACTTTGTGTTTTGGTTCCCTGCCTGTAATCCTTGAACAATGTTTTTCATATCTTTCCACTCTTGATAAAAAGGAGTGTTTAGAGAAGGATTTGATGTATGTTTATATATTAATAGAGGTTATTTAAGATATGAATGTAAATTATCATTAGATCTAGGGATTATGTACACCCTATTTCCAACTTTAGAATTATTGGGTTGTTATTGTTATTGACTACATGAGATGCATTGTTGGTGATTGGATGATATGGTTTGGCCAACCTATTGAATTTGGTTGATTATGACTCTATTTGGTTCTTGATAAGATTGCTCTAATAAATTTTATTCTCTTTTATCAATAGCTTCATGATCTAAATGGAGGTTTTTAGTATGGTGTTGATCATGATTGATGTGGTAACTAGTAGTGGCTTGTTCTTGGTCACGGGCCTCTTGATCTTGCCTATAAACTAGGTGCGTAGATTATATTTAAACATACATGGAATCACTTACCTAGTCAAGACATGATAGGATTTGACCTTTATTTTGACATAGGTATTGTTCAAGGTAGGATTTTCCTTGATCTATTTTGAACCACTAGATAGTATTGTCTTGGTCATATACACTTTGATCAACATCACTATTGTATGACTATCATGTTATTAATTTTGATGGAATGGATTGTTATCAAAATTAATTTTAACTAAGGAAAGGTTACCTTAATTTGAATCAAAAATTGGGTTAGCTGAAAAGTGGCATGGATGTTAGGCTTAACGCGAAGTGTCATAATATAGAGTTTTAGACTTGAATGTGGATTTTGACTCTGTGAATGCTTTGGTTTGTTTTTGCTTTGATTTTTGTTGAATTTCATTTTAGATATAAAAATCATGCTTGTGCACACACAAAAAAAATGAAGCAAACCAAGCCAAACTATTAAATAGGAATGATTTCAAACAAAATCACATGTTAAAGGGTAATCTAGATAAGGTCTTAAAAATTTTATGGGCTCTCATAAATATTTACTCATCTAGTGGATAGTGTCAGCCCAATGTTTCAAAACACTAACTACATAGGCTTATGTGCCTGTAGCCCACTAAATCAAGTTTTAAGGGTAGGGTGAGAGTAACTTATTGGGCCTAACCACTTAATAGTGCACCACAAATATGATGGAAAAAGACTTATTGTGGATAAAATTTGTACAAGGCTTTCTAGATGGTCTTTAATATACCTTTTGATATGTGAGGCTCAAAAATTTGTCAAAGAATAAATCTAATAGTAGACCATTCAGGGATCTTACCCATTTACAACTAGTTAAATCATAAGATCTCAGTGAAATGATACCATAAATTGAATTATTTAAGGGTGGTGTCTGATAGCTTAGCTTCAAGAATAAATCCTTTACTTTCATGAGTTGTATTTCATACATATGGCCACTATGCTCGTATAACATCTACCACTCAATTTATATACTTTTAATATATACATGGTTAGTACATATATTGGGGTATCAATTCCTAGTCATCACACCCTAAGGACTCATAGGAAGATGATGAAATCCACTCCACATAGCCAAAAAATATTGACACTTGTTTTTTATTCCCAATTATTATCACCAATATGATGCCAAGGGAAGAGCATACATAAGTGAAATCAAGATAATAGAAAATCACAAAATTTATTTTGATTTACAAGTATTGCCACCAATGCAACACCAAATAAATAGCATACGTGAGCTTTATGACACACACAAATAACTTTACACTAAAATTAAATTGTTTAATTAAACAAACAAGTAATAAAGTAATTTGTGACTTTTTTATCACTCGAGATCCCACAAAGGGGAAAGGAGAGAGCATACACACTCCAAATTACTACAAACACACAAAATAAAAACTCAAATAATGAAATAAAATAATTATTTTAGAGCACCAATTAAGTTTGGGATCATTATTTAAACACCAAAAAAAAATGTGATAAAAATGTCTTATGTTTGATAATAACCACTTGTTTTTACTAATGAATCTTAAAAAAAACATGAGTAGTTTGTTTTGGAATTTCTTTGGTAAACAAAATATGCACACAAATACTTAAAAGATAAACTAAATAATAAACATGTAATTTAAATGTTAGATAATGAAAAACCTACAAATTTAAAAGTTAGAAAACAAAATAAAAATAACAAATGACAACCACTATTTTAAATATATCTCCTAAATGAAAAATTATATTTTTAATTTTGATAATATGTTTTAAATATAATTGCGAACCAACTTGTAAAAACTTAGAAATATATAGATTATAATTTACAAGTTATATCTATTTAAATAGTCGTATAAAAAAATTAAAAAAAAACTAACAATCACTATTTTAATGATATCTCTTAAACCAAAAATTGGATTTTTTTTAAATTTTGACAGTGTGTTTCTAAGCCAAATATAAACCAACCTAATAAAATCATAACAAACTATAATATAATCAAATATACATCCATTTTAACAGTATTTTTTTTAAACAAAAGTTAGAGTAACTTTTAAAAATAAAAATAAAATAAAGAAACTTAGATCATTAAAAGAAAGATCCTTGATAAGAAACTTATAAAAACAAATATTAGAATTGAAAATTTTTATTTTTGTGGAGAAGAGGGTTTTTTTTATTCCAAATATCGTTGCGGGGTGTGTAGTCTCATCAAACATGACAAAATGTAACACAAGAACAAGATTATTAGATGTTAGCCAAATCCAAAATAAATGGAAATCCTAAATAATATATTCTAGTGTATTGTAGATGAGTTATATAAAAATAAAGTAAAGAATGGATGATTAAAAACAGCAAATAGCATGCCTTCACTTATTCATTCATAGATTGGATGTCGCTTGAATTGATTATTGATTGTTGTTGTAAAGGCTTGATTGGGCACATTGATGATTCGGTAGCACTTATCCTTGCAATGTTGATGTTTGATTGATTAGATTGATGAGTTGAATCTTTTATGGATAATATTTGGATGGCACTTCATTTTATAATTCAAGTTTAATGTAAATGAAGGTGAATGGTTTTATTTATAGATTTAGTTTGATTATTGATAGCGATTGATCTTGGTTGGAGATCAATGGTGGAGGATGATTGAATTGATTGGAGATTATTATATTATTTATTATAAATATTAAGAGTCTAAAATAGGTGTGGTAATTAGACCCATAGAGGATTAAATGAGATTTCTCAATTTGATAGTGGAGGTTAGTGGAATTTTAGGTGGATTATTAAATTTAGAGAGAGGAATATTTGGATTATAAAATTTAGATGATGGGGATAAATGAAGTGTATGACATCATTGAAATTTGTAAATAAGGATATTTAGATTATAAAATTCAGATGATGGGAGATAAATAATGATATTTGGATTATAAAATTTAGATAATGGGAGATAGGTGGAGCCTATGGCTTCATTAAAATTTAGAAAGAGGAAAAGGGTGAAAGATGATGTTACGATGTAGGGATTATTTGAGTTTTAGATTTTAAAAATTATGGATATTTAAAATGCATAGAATTAAGGAAGGATTAGTTAATTAATTTAAATTAATTAACTAATGAAATAGGATGTTAATTTTATGGGATTAGAGATTATTATGGAAGAAATGACTTAATTGACTAGGGGTGATGAATAGTGAAGGCTAGGGATGTTAGTGTGAATAAAAGACTGATTAGTTAAAATCATCACAAAGTGTCCAATTTTTAGGGTATGCACCTATTTTGTATAACTGTTACCTTCAGTGACATTAATTTTTCATTGTGCCACATTATCTATTAGTTGAGTGTAATATGTGTGACTCTTCTTATGCATGACCTTGTGTAAATATGGGTGGATACATCCAAGATTGTTTGTTGATCTTATGGTGTCTTGATCCATATCACTTATTTTTATAATTATGTGTGGTAAAATGATTTATATCATGCATCTTCATGTGTGTCTTATTATTCAGTCTTTATATTTTTCATGACTACTGCTGCATGCTTAATTACTATATCTATATTTACATGAGACTTGTATATCTCCTCATATTAGCACATGATTTACATGCTTACATATTTATAGATAACATGATACATATAACTCTTTTATTTTTGAGATGGGCAATTTGAAGGCTACATCTCTCACCTCAAAATGGGTTCATACTAGTGGGCTTGTTATATAGATTCAAGCTTTCATACATAGATAAGTCAGATTTTAGGAAAAAATATATGATTCAAGGGTTTTAAATTGGGTCAAATTATCATATTAATTTAGATTATGATTCATATATTTGAGATTGACATATATTTATGGGAATATGTAATGCATATGTAGACATTTTACAGGTACATGAATGAGTAGGTTATTAGATTTATCAAATTGATGGTAGATTGACATAGTATTATGGCATTATATTTTAGTTTGGGATATTTGGATAAGATTATGGGGTCATGGATGTTGATCATTCATGCACTTTTCTAGTTTCATCACATGAAGGTAGAATTTTGAACCTAAATTGCATATGCAACAGTTGATTTAGTCTATTCATATTTTCATACAAGCCTAATATGGAGCTTCACATTTACATATGACCCTAGTATGGGGTTCCATATTTTTCAACTTGATCCTATTATTGGTTGAATATCAATTAAATTAATATAGTGTTCAGGATTTGTATTACTTAACTTTATAAGCACTTCTCCATCTTCATGAGGGTTAGGGCATTGATCTTCCCAACTTGTTGTTTTATACAATAGATCTAGCCTTAGAGGCATAGTTTTTGGTGTAAACTTTCAATTACACCTTAAGTTTACTTTATAAGTAATTATCCTAAGATTTATTTCTTTATTATTTATAAAATAATCCTGTTTGGACATGGAAACTTACACTAAATTATAAGTTGCACGCCAAATTTGAATTTATGTAACTACTTAAATTAATGAAACCACCTATATTAATAAATCCACCTACATTTATGAGGAATTTCAATCTCTATAAAAGTAATTTTCTCACTCACTTTTATATATTTTAGTCCTTGCTTTTGTGTAGTATTAATACATTATAGGTGTTACACTTCTATATCACATCTCTCTATCTCTTTATTTATGTGTGATGTGAGATATGTCTATGGTATATGTGTTTGATCTTGGATAGTCCAAAATTCTAATAGTAATCACCCCAGTCTGCAATGTTTTATAAGGCAACATGATTCATGTATTTACAAGTGTATTCTTTCCTTTCCATTCAAATTTAAAATGTTTCATCAATCTATTTTAGTTTAGATTTCATGTCATATTTGGACATTGATTTTTTCATGTTCTTTATAGGTTTTCATGGAACAAGCTAGACAATTTGATATTTCTCCCAAAGATAATATATGGTTACACTATGGTACACAATTTATTTATCATTTTAATCTTGCAATTTTAATACTAAAATAAAATGAGGTCATTTGTAGACACATAAATATGGTATTAAACACTTGAAAATGTCATTCTTGACTGATCCTTAACATACATGACTTATGTGTATTCATATCACACTTGTACATCCATCTCTCCTATCCATTTACCTTTTATAGACTTGGCCTTCCTAGTTTAATATCAATCACCTACAGGAATTCCCTAATTTTAGCTTAATATACTTATTATGTTAAATATATTTTCCCCTTATCATCAAATCACTATTTCATGTTCCTTGATTGCCTAAAATTACAATCAAATGGATCCAGCTACCAAATTCATCCAATTATACTAGATTTGTCTACACACCTTGTAATGGTCATTTTACTAAATTCAAATTCTTCCTATGGGTCAACTCGTACTTTTTAAATGTTATTGGTGGAAAAAATTATCTAAAAAGTCTCCTATTCAAACACACTAGTTCTAAACCTATCCCTATCTATCAAGCATATATCTAACACCTAAGAAGAGGACATTTATACATTTGTACATTTAAATGAACATCCCTAAAGCTTATAAATCATAAAATACTTCAAAGGAGAAACCCTAAGATAAGTTTAAATCACTCAATCCAAGTAATGTTTGCATATTATCAAGTGTCAAAATCCATGTGACATGTTGCATCCATACTCGTGGTTCACTATTGCACGCATACACTAAACTGGTAGAACTACATGTAATTTGAGCCCTCTTTAAAGTATTATAAATGCAGGAAGAACTTAGCCACTCAATGGGGGGTGATTGGGGTTAGATCAACCCATATTTTTCATTCCCTTTTAAAAGTAAACCTGTTATCAAAATTGGAGATAGGGTTTAAAGGAAAAGGATACACAATTATAGAGTTGCTTACAAAAATGAGCTTATGATATTGTATATAACAATGGTTTATAAGCAAGTGTATAGATCTAAGTTATAACAATACAATGCCCTTAATTATCATAGGCATTCATCCACTACTAGATTCATCCAGGAAATTCTAAAAAATCAACTTCTAGATCTGAGTGACTCTAGATCCAGTTTCATTCCTTCCTTCCACCAGTACACACTCTCAAACTTGAATAGAATAGTAACAAGCAAAGAACCCTAGTTTCTTTAGTCATTTATATAAATCATAAATTAAAATTTAACATTTGATTTATACATGCAGAAATGTGTAATTTATATATACTTTTGGGAAGGTATTCCGAGAAGATATAAAATATCTAATACTAGGAGATGAATTATTGATTAATTATGGTTTTAAAATGCATGTTCATAATTTTTTATGTGCTAATTAAAACAAGTTTCCCAATTATGTTTCTTTTTAAAATTAAACAAATGATTATTGATTTTGTTTTTAATATAATGTACTAAAAAATTGAACTATGAAGATTTATTATATTGTGTGAATTTTTTATTTCCTTATTAGTCCTTGTCAAGGCAGGACTAATGGAATCACTTTTCAATTATCTATTTTTCATTTAGCTTATCAAAAAATTTAAAATATATATTATGATAACAAATATAATTTTTTTCCAAATTTTTCCATATAAATATTAGCATATTTCCTAAGCGTTATTTATGAATATTATTCCAAATGTCATCAAATACGTGTCATTAATTAATAGTGTCATCACATTTATGACACAATAGATAATTAAAAGTCACTATCATGACCATTTTTAAATATTATTTTAATATAGAATATATTTATTTTAAATATAAAAATTGGCATATGTATAATCTATTATTTTAAATATAAATTTATCCAACCAAATATTTGATCCTTGATGAAGATGATATGATAGGGCTCATCTTTAAATGAATAATATACTTATGTTAAATTTTTATATATTTAATAATATAAATATGAACAAAATATACAAGCATAATATAATAACATTGAGGACAATTTGGTAGACACCATCTATTTCGATGTGAAGACATGGTAGCATTAACCATTCTTAAATTATCTACATACTCGTTACCTAAATGCAATTAGTTACAAAATTGTATGTAAACTCAAGTATAAACAATTCTCAATATAAAGGCAAGGCCTAGCCACTACATAACCCTTATTTAAAAGGAAGCCTTTTAGAGATTAATAATAAAAAAATTTCATGCAACTTTAATAATTACATTGAATTGATAAATTAATTTCAATGACATGGAGTGGACATATAACTATTAATTAACTCTAACAAGAATGAAGAACCTAATTTTCACAATAGATACAATATTGAATTAAAATTTCTAAAACTCTTATAGAAATTTTCAAAGGACCATTAAAGGATATAAATAGGGCACCATAAAATAATCAATTATTATTCCTTGCACTGGGAAAAAATATCCTTAATTGACATTAAATGGGCAAATATCTTGCATGGTGATCAATTGGCCATAATTGCATATGATTTTGAACCAAATGCTCAATTGACTAAATATGGTGTGAAATCAAGGACCCAATTGAAATTAGATGAACATAATTCCTTGCACGGGGCTTGGTTGGCCCCAATTGTATATGATATTTAACCAAATACTCAATTGGTTTGATATGATGTGAAATCAGAGACCCAATTGAAATTATATGGATAAAATTACTTTCATGGGGCTTGATTATCCCCAATCACATGAGATTGAACCAAATACTTGGTTGTCCCCATTTGATATTACATGGACATAATTCTATACATGGGGCTCGATTGTCCCCAAATGCATATAATATTGAGATAAATACTTGATTAAATGAATATGGTGTGAAATCATATCCCCACTTGATATTATATGGATGTAATTCATTTCACAAGGTTTGGTTGCCCCCAATTACATATCATATTGAACCAAATACTCAATTGGTTGAATATAGTATGCAATCAAAGCCTCAATTGGTATTATATGGATGTAATACATTTCATGAGGCTTGGTTGGCCACAATTATGTATGATATTAAACCAACTACTTTATTGGTTGAATATGATGTGTAATTAGAGGCCCAATATACATTAAATAGATGCAAATTATTGCATAAGGTTCGGTTGGCCCTAGTGGTGTATTGGATTGAAACTAATATATATTTAATATGATGTATATTGGATCCCCAATTGACATTAGATGGACACAATTCAATCCATGGGATTAATTGGTCCCAATTTGGTATGGCATAGAAAAAATACTCAATTAGTTGAATATAGTTTGCAATCATAGCCTTAATTGACGTTAGATAAATGTAATTAACTACAAGGGGCTCACTTGGCCCCAATTGTGTATCTAATTGAATTAAATATTTGATTTATTTATTATGGTGTAAAATCAGGGCCCTAATTGAATTTAGATGGATATAATTGCTTGCACAAGACCAACTAAGCCCAATTAACATTATATGGGTGCAATCCCTTACACAAGGTGTGGTTGGATCTAATTTTGTATGAGATGGAACTAGGTACTTGATTGGTTCAATATGGTGTGAAATCAGCCCCAATTAACATTAAATGGATGGATTTCACTGCACATGTCCTGGGTCACCCCAATTATGTTTCAAATTAAACCAAATACTTGATTGGTTTATTATGGTGTGTAATCAGAGCGCCAATTTAAATTAGATGGATGCAATTCATTGCATGGGGCTTGGATAGCCCAAAATTTTGCATGATATTGAACCAAATAGTTGATTGGTTTAATATGGTGTTCAATCAAAGATCCAATTGAAATTAGATGGACACAATTCATTTTATGGGGCACAACTAGCCCCACATACGTATGAGATTGAACCCGATAAATAATTGGTTGAATATGGCATGTTATTAAAGCCCCAATTGACATTAATATAGACAAAATTTGTTACAAGGGGTTTGGTTGGACCCAATTGCATATAAAATTTAGCAATATACTCGATTGGTTAAATATGTTGAGCAATAAATCCCCCAACTGATAATAGATGGATGTAATTGCTTGAATAAGGCCAACAAAGCCCCAGATGACATTACATGGATGCAATTCCTTACACATGGATTGGTTGGCATAAATTAAATATTAGATTAAACTAGACACTTGATTGATTAAATATAGTATTTATTTGATGCCCCAATTAACAATATATCGATGAAATTCCTTCACAAGGCTCATTTGGTAATAATTACATTTCAAATTAAACTAAACACTTGATTGGTTTAATATGGTGTGAAATTAGATCCAAAATTTACATTAGATTGATGTTATTCCTCACACTAGGCTCAATTGTCCCTAGTTATGTGTGAGATTGAACCAAATACTCAATTGGTTCATATATGGTGTGCAATTAGAGCCCTAATTACATTATATGAATGCAGTTAACTACAAAAGGTGATATTAGCCCCAATTACATATGAAATTCAACCAAATACTTAACTAGTTCAATATGGTGTGGAATCAAAGTCCCAATCAACATTATATGTAACTAATTCATTAAGTGGGGCTTGGATTTCCCAAATTTTATATCATACTAAACCAAATACTTGATTGATTTCATATGGTGTCCAATCAGAGCCTCAATTGACATTTGATGGATTGAATTTTTTGCAAGACTTAGATAGCCCTAATTAGGTATGAAATTGAACCAAATACTTAATTTATTGAATATGGTATGCAAAAAAGACCTAATTAACATTAAATATGCATAATTAATTTCAATGAGCTTGGTTATCTCTAATTGCATATCAAAATGAAAAAAAATACTTGATTAGGTGAATATGATGTGTAATAAAAGCCTAATTGACACTAGATAAACATAATTGCTTTCATGGGGCCAATGGATACCTAATTAACATTAAATAGATGTAAATCCTTGATAGGACTCAATTAACCCTAATTACATATGAGATTGAACCAAATCCTCATTTAGTTCATTATGGTGTATAATTGGAGTTGTAAACACCCAGTTTGGACACTCTACTTGTGACACCCCACTTTCAACAATTTAGACACTATGTTGCCAAAATTCTAATTTATCCTTAATTTGGTCATTATTAAAAACCTAATATCATCATTCCATAACCCCAATCATATCATCAACACTTCCTTAACCACAGTATCACCCGCTAATCAATTAAACATGTTATCTTATTACCTTACTATTGTCACTTAATTTTTCACCCTTAGAGAGGTAGTTCAAGCCTTATACAAATTAAGTGGAACATGGGATCACCCCTAGGTCTGTGGGTTGCCTATAGTATGGGTAAACCTCTATATTAAAGTGTTAGCTCCCTAGATTTGTCTGGATTGCTCATCACCTATAAATTAAACCTATCCTAATGAGGTGATCCACCAATTGTAACCTGATCACTACCATCTAACTTAAACTTCACTTCAAATAAAATCCTAACCTGCACATGAAAATAATCCAAATTTGCCTCTTACATTAGTATTTCTCATGGAGGTTTGTGAAGCCAACTTGAGTTAGAAGGACTAAACATAAGGTCATGACATGACACTAGTGGAGAGAGAGAGATCACTAAACTTATGAGTAATTCATTGAAACACTTCAATAGACCTATAAAATAATTTTAAAACTTAATATGAATGCAATCAAGGACAACATGCCAAGGAAGTGAAAACTATCACTTAACAAGATCAACTAGTATAACATACACATTGAAACAATCCATGGAGAAGGAAAACCAGATTTTTATTTGTTTCTTAAAGGATTTAAATGAGTAGGACTTCACCATAATCAAGTGGAGGATAATTTACAAATCCAAAGTGGCTCAATATATAGAGGAAGTGAGAGAGAAGAAGAGAAGGGCTTAAGAGAGAGAGAAAGAGAGAGTAGACAAATGTCTCATGCATTAAAAAAAATAGGATTTATGTAACTATCTCAATAGTTATAAAATTCCATGTGTAGCTCCTCTGAAGATGCTCCCTTACTCCAAGTGGTGTGGGAGTTGAAATGATTGCTTAACACCTTGACTAACTCTTGAAAATAGCTCTTTGTCTTGACATGTTGAAGGACAAGTGGCCTTCTTGATGGTCATATTAGGTTCTCCTAATTATTTTCTCTACTCTTGACACCTATAAACTAGCCCCATCATGTTCTCTTTGACACATCACCTCCATCTCTTGCTAGGTGTCTAGAGGACTGTTCATTTTCATAGGCCAACTTTGCATACAAGTGTCAAAACTTAGATTATTCTACTTCAGCTTATCTAAACTTCATGTATGGCCTATTAAACTCATATTAAACCTAAAAAAATCCATTTTTAGGTCTCAAACTAGCCCCAACGATTTGTTTTCTACCAAAAGCCTCAATTAGGCCTCATTCCTTATAGCCCTAAAATCATAAAAACCTCATTGTGTACAGATTTATACAAATTATGTTGAGAATGTGAAGGAATATTATAGGACCCATTATCACCTTACAATTATAGGTTTAATTTCATGCTCAAAAATTGAGTGGTGGTGTACTTTTATATAGATTCTCTCTCCTAACTAGGCCTTAATTCGGCCTCCCTGCCAAGAGACTAAATAATGGCTCTAAAATATCCAAACACATTCCAAAATAAAAATAAGTGTTTTTTTTACTTATATAACCTCCTTCTTATTCTCCATTCCAAATTTGAAGATCTAACAATTTATACAAACCTATCAAATGACAAAAATCAATCTTTTTAGGGTTTATTTTATACAATTATGTACCTAAAAATATGGTATAATGGAATGAAGGTGATGTTAAGGTGAGTATTGAAAATTTTATTGGTAATTTTTAACTATTTATAATCCATCTATATTCATATAATCTCATTTCTCTCTCATCAGGTCCTTATAGCTCTCTTAGGTAGCCTGAAAGTGCTTTAGGTTTTTAAGGATGATTCATAAAACTTGGGATCTAAATCCTAAAAACAATTCCACAATATGGAATTTAAACAGGGTTTCTAATGTAACATAGGATAAAAATGTCCCATGCAACACCTTTGGACTATAGCAAGCAAAATAAAATGACCTCTCGAGCTGCAACTAGGCATTTTGTGAGGTCTGAGAGCAAATTGGGGTTTATAGGTGATTATCTCAAGTTGGTTTGAGATCCAATAACATTCATGAGGTATAATAAATCTCCATTAACCTCTTTCAATGTATTTACTACCACCTTTATTTTACTAGGTCCCCTATAATGTCATTAGCTTAGGCCTGGGGTTTATTAGCCAAGATGCCTAACTTACCCTGACTGCTTATATCCACTTGTTTCTCTCTTTATATAATGCTTGAGCATCATGAAATATTTTTGTGTCCCTCACCATCTCAATTTTTCCAAAGTTCATCCCATCTCTAACTAACTAGCCACCTCTCAACTTACTACCTATACAGGCTTGTTCATACACTTAGGTCTATTTGAGGTTGAACAGGGTTTGTCATCATGTTGTCTCATTATTGATTGAGTCTGAAACTATGATGGGAAAATTTCATAATCTCTCAATCATATTCCATCATCCTACTCTCCCTTATTCATTCCAAACTTATAAACAAGAAACTACTCCTATGAGCTTAGGTAGGACTATGTATGTGACTAGCCTTGTGACCACTATTTGATCACCACCTATGCTCCTTTCTTAGGACTTTTGTGATCTCAAATGGTTTTGGAACCTTGAGTTTATTCATATCTTTCAAAACACACATAAACCACTATCTTAGGTTTTTAAGGGATCTTGAGTCACCTAAAAAGACCTAAAGGTGACTATTTGTTTGTGCACGTTCATATGGAATGGTCTGTAGACTTGGTGCTTTAGGAGCCTTGTTTACAACACTGAACCCTTAAAAATCTTGTCATTTTATTGAATGATTGATACCTTCCTTAATAACTTTAAAATTTAGTGTTTTATCAACATTACTATCCAATGTAGTCTCCTCAACATAAGGTTGTAGGTGGTCATTGACGAGATTTGACTGTATTAAAAGATTTGACTATCTTCTCAGCCTTCTAAACCAATCTCCAAATCTCTCAATGTATTTTCTAGATTTATTTTTATATATAAAAACCCTTTTCAAAATCTTGAAACTCCTTGCTCTATCAACATCTTTGTTCAAGGCCCATTTCCTCAAATGACTGTAGGTGAATGTAAGGGGAAATCTGAGCATGGAGTTTAAGTTTTTAGCCTATCTCAACTACACCATGATGTCCTATAGTTTTCATTCCTATTTTATTCACTTTTTCACTATATTCAATCTCTATATATCACTCTCAAGGCATGTTATCACCTTATGCCTTCACTGTTCACATAAATCTTGTAGGTGATTGTCAGGAGTTTGATTGTATATATGGCCTTTTTAAATATGTCATGACACCTATAATTCTCAAAATCAATGAGTCTTTATTACTTCACTACAAGTCCATAGAGTGTCTCAAAGCATCTTCAAACTTTTGTATCCACTACTTTCCTTGTCCACTCAATCCTATAGGTGCATATTTGGAGAGTTTGACTGTGATTATTGTAGGTAAAGATTGATATTATGAACACATAATCAATGAAGACATATATACTCTTGAGTTGTAACTCATGAAAGGTAAAAATAGCATACACTTCTTTACAACTCAATCCCTTTGTTTCATTAAAACTCTCACATAAGTAGACCTATAAGTGGTTGTGTATGCAATTAGGTTTGCAACCCTGTGCTTGAAGATTTGAGAAGTGAAAAATGGTTATTAGTGATCAAAGACCATTATCTCTATTGAATCAACATGCTTATACCAGGAAAACACAACTCCAACTTCTTTGGAAACACATATAAACTCACTTAACTCAACTATTATGTAGACACACAAAACACAATCTCAAGGTGGATGGAGATATGACCTTCTTGAGACTTGTAAAAAAATTTGTATGATTAGAAGGACATGAATTGGTTGGAAAGTATGGTAGGATACCATGAATATTCACTAATATTTACTAGACCACCTAGATAACTCAAAAACACAATGAAAAATTGTCAATCATCTCAAACTATGCATAAGAATCACTTTGATTGCCAAAATACCATCCACACATACCACCATAATTAACTAATGTGTATGGGACATCTACATACCTCTAATAACTCACTTCAATTAGTTTCATGAAGCCATAATTTCACACTTTGCATTTGAGTTGCTCTAAACTCAACTTGTGGGGATTTGATCCTTCGACAAGCAATCTAGATCCTTAATGATTGTTCATAAATATAAGGACACTAATACATCTACCAATTATCAAAAATTAAATCCCATAAGGTTTCAAACTTTGGCGAAAATATTATCCCATAACTCTACATGTGTGGCATGTACCATCTGATTTAATTTGGCCTTCACTAGTTTGTGAATGAAGATATGGAAGAGAGAGATGGTTTTATATAATTATGGAGCTTGAAATATATTTAAATGCTTGTTTCTGACCTATATAATCTCAAAGGACACTCTAAAACTCTTTTCACTTTAAAGTGACTTCCAAAATTCCATACAACTTCCTTAACTCCTCAAGATGGTGTTGAATTTCAAAAATTTGACCTTTATCTGACATAATGATAGGGTTGGCAGTTATGTAACTAATCCAAGATCATTTTAAGGTCTTTGTTATGTATTTTTCACTTGATAACTTTTTACATACATAAATGTTAGCTAAAAATCATATGTTCATGTATTATCTCCTCCTTCAAGTCTACAAGTGAATCTTAGACATTCCAAAACTTCATGAAATGTTGTTAGAAGATTATTAATACATGAAATAACCTTGATACACTCTTAATAACCTATGACAACACTTTACCATGCCTTATCTCTCCATGACATGCCTAGACCACTATATGACCAAAACATAACATTACCTTAACTTCTCCAAATTAACTTTTAACAATGCTAATAAGGTTTAAGGAAGACTTTTAGGGACCTTATAAGGCATGACAAGAATACATAACAAGACCATGAAAGTTTCAATATATATGGGGTGACCAATTTTAACTTGGGGTCAAAATTTGGTCAATATTCTTGGTGATTCATAAGGGTAGCATGCTTGAAATACTAATAGGAACAGTAGCCTTGCTTGTCCATTAGGCAATGGAGTCTCTTGCACTCAGTTTTTAGACCTGAATTGAATTTGAACATGTCACAACAAACTGATTGACCTTCACAACACACAAAAAAATTAAAAGACACAAAGTAAAGAACAAGACTCACACATGTGCTATCAATCACTTAGGAAACATAGCAACATAAGCAAACTAACTATATACAACTAACCTGAGCATAATTTTTTCCTCTTGGATCAAAGGGAAAGTTTGTACAAACTTTTGCTCCATGGGATGAAGGAATACATGAAGCAAATTTCCTTCTAAACCTTGGTCTTGGTGTCTTTAACTCCTTCATGCTTGCTAATATTCTTGGCATGATCTCAAATACGAAAATGACAACTGCAAACATGTCATTTATGAATGTAAACTCATCTTGTATTTCAATAATCCTCTCATGATGTTATTTAACTGCAACTTTGTCTAATTATGATTCATCTAAGCATGCTTATTTTACCCTCATGGCATCTTGAATGACATCAAACCTCTTACCAACTGTTGCAAGCTCATCAAGATCTTCAAGGAGCTTTGCATACTAATTCCAATAGTCATCATTGTCCTCAACAAAGACATCTTGTTCAATATCCTTATGCACATGATCTTCAAACTTTCAAAGGTCTTCAATATCTTGAAGGAGTTCAATATGTTGTTGCCAATCATATTTGTTTTCTTTCTCTTCAAAAACCATAACTTCTTCAACTTTATCTTCTTGGTCATTATGTACTTGGTCTACTTCAACTTGCTCATTGGAAGAGTCTTCAACTTTAAGGCTAATTGTAACTTCAACTACCTTGGATGGCATAGGATCTTCTTTTTGAAACACACCATCAAGAGGTGAGGCATCTTCAAGAGTTTCTTCAAATTGACTAGTAGGATGTATAGGCTTTTTAAGGGACTCAAATTCATCACATATCTCATTGAATCTCTACCATAAGTCATCTTTATCTATGGAGTCAACAACAACTTTATTTTCTATTGGTTTTTCAAAACCAATCTCTTGATCATGCCTATGAGACTCAACCAAATCAGTTGATGTGATGTCCTTCTTCAAAGCTTCCTCTTCCATGTCTTGATCAACCTCTTCATGATCAATTGCAACTTGATCTTGATCATCTCTTTATTAACTCAATAATATTGATTTGTGTTTGTCTTCACTAATAGGAGTACCTATAGTGAACTCTTCATCATAGAAACTTGAGTCATATTCTTTATCAGCTATAAATTTAGTTTGATCTTCTTCACTTATCTTCCATAGGATGGGTTCTCATTAAATAAGGGATGTGGTCGGAGGGTGATGGATAGGTTCATGGGTTAGAGAGAGATTATGAGGTGTGGTGGATGACTCATGAGTTGGCTTAAGAATGTAGGTTTCTTGAAAATACTCTTGAGGATATAACAAGTTGGGTTGGGCAATCGAAGAGATATCCTTTTCAATAATAACTTCACTTTCCTCATAACCTTATTGAGGCTCTTCAATACCTACAAAATGATTCTCAGCCTCTTGATTTTTCCACCTCTCTAATCTATTTATCCACCATTGGATATATTTTATCACCATGTACAGCTCTTCATTGATATAATATTGGGTCTCCTCTTAAAATAACCTCCACATACTCATCAACTTTTAAACTAAATCTCTCAATCACTCTATGATATGAATAGGTATCACATCAAGCTCTTCATCCCATGTGCTCATCTCCTTTTCATTATATAGCATATTTGGCGTGAGTGTCAACAAGGATTTGGCTTGAGATAGAATTAAAGGAGGAGGAGGAGGAGACTAATCCAAATCATGGTAAGGATATTGAGGTACGTAATGGGATTCATATGAGGGGAAAATAGGATAGACATAAGATTGATAAGGTTCATGACACGGTTGATAGGAATCATGTTGAGGTTGATATGAATCATAGGGCTAATAGGAGTCAAATTGAGGTTGATAGGAATGCACTTTTTCAATAAGATCTTTATTTTCTTCATAGCCGTTCTCATATGTTTCTTCATAGCCTTTCTCATATGTTTCTTCATAGGGATACTCAACAACATCATGGTCATGTAGAGGGAGAATAGGCTGACCATAGGGGTGATATGAATCATAAGGAGGATAAAAAGCTTGATAGGGATATTGAAGCACATAGTTGGGGTCATGACAAGGTGGATAAGGAGGTGTATAGTAGAAGTTATCCTCATATCTATCCATCCCAACTTCATGAGTTAAAAAAAAACATAAGATATTATCAAATTATTTTCATAATAATTACCAAGGCTACTAGAACCAACGGATTGCATTTTTAGTCACCATTGGTGTTTTTTAAATGCCTCTAAAAGCTAATAGGTATAAGAACACACCAATAATTCTTTCACTCTTTGGACCTTGGTCCCACTAGGTGTGCCAAAACTATTATCATTCAATTTTGAAACCTTGGAGGGGTATTTCAAGCCTTCTCCAAATTGAGTGTAACAAGGATTTACCCCTAGTCCTATGAGTTGCCTATAGTATGGGTAAACCTCTAGATTGAAGGTCTAGCTCCCTTGATTTGTCTTGATAGCTCATCACCTATACTATTAGCTCATTTGGATGAAAAGGGAAAGAGAAAACATAAATTAAACCTATCCTAATAAGTTGATGCAAAAAATATAACCTAATCACTACTATATAAATGTAATTTCACTTCAAACAAAATCCTAACCTACGCATAACACTAATCCAAATCTGCCTCTTGCATTAGTATTTCTCATGGAGGTTTGTGAAGCAATCTTGAGCTAGGAGGACTAAACACAAGGTCATGGCATGACACTAGTGGAGATATAGCTCACTAAACTTATGAATACTTCATTGGAATACTTTAAGATACCTATGAAAGAATTTTCAAACTAAATATGAATGCAAACAAGGACAACATGCCAAGGAAGTGAAAATTATCATTTAACAATTTCAACTAGTATAACATACACATTGAAATAGTCCATGGAGAAGGTAAATTAGATTGTTATTTATTTATCAAAGGATTAAAATGAGAAAGGATTCTCCATAATCAAGTGAAGGATAATTTACAAATCCAAAGTGGCTCAATATATAGAGGAAGTGATAGAGAAGAAGAGAAGGGCGTAAGAGAGAGAGAGAGAGAGAGTAGACAAGTGTCTCATGAGTTATAAATAAGAGAGGAGTTATGAAACTACCTCAATAGGTCCAAGATGTCATGTGCAGATCCTCTAAATATGTTCCCTTTCTCTAAGTGGTGTGGGAGTTGAAATGCTTTCTTGGCACCTTGACTAGATCTTGAAAACAACCCTTTGTCTTGACATGTTAAAGGACAAGTGGCCTTCTTGATGGTCAGATAAGGTTCTCCTAGACAATTATCTCATGAGTTAAAAATAAGAGAGCAGTTATATAACTAACTCAATAGGTTGAATGTTCCATGTGTATCACCTCTTAATATGCTCCCTTGCTCCAAGTGGCGTGGGAGTCAAAATGCTTGCTTGACACCTTGACTAGCTCTTGAAAACTACCTTTTGTATTGAAATGTTGAAGGATAAGTCACCTTATTTATGGTTAGATCAGGTTCTCCTACTTCTTGGATCTACTCTTGATACCTCTCAATTGACCTCATCAGGTTCTCTTTGACACATCACCTCCATCTCTTGTTAGGTATCTAGAGGACTCTTCATCTCCTTAGGCTAACTTTGCATACAAGTGTCAAAACTTGTATTCTTCTTCTTCAACTCATCCAAATTTCATGTATGGCCTACTAAACTCATTTTATACCTGTAATAATCCATTTTGAGGTCTCAAACTAGCCCCAATAATTTTTTCTTTACCAAAAGCCTCAATTAGGCCTCATCATTTGTAGACCTAAAATCATACAAACCTCTTTGTGTATAAAGCTGTAAGAATTATGTAGATAATTTTAAGGCATATTATAGTACCCATTAGGGCCTTACAGCTCTAGGATCAATTTCATGCTTAGAAAGTGAGTGGTGATGTACTTTTTTGTAGCTTCTCTCTCATAACTAGGCCTCCCTACCAAGAGACTAAAAAATGGATTTACAAGATCCATACATGTGACAAACCCCACATAAGTGTGTGACTCAGTTAGATAACCTCCTTTTTTCCATGCCAAATTTGAAGATCTGATAACTTGTATAGACCTATCAAATAGAAAAAATTAGTCTTTTAGGGTCTATTCCATACAATCTTGTACTACAAGTACATTTCAATGGCATGGTGTGATGATAAAGGGAGTATTTAACATGTTTTAGGTCATTTGGAAGTTTTTATAATCCATCTAGAGGCATATAATCTCATTTCTCTTTCATCAGGTCCTTATAACTCTCTTAGGCAGCCTGAAAGTGTTATGGGTTCTTAAGGATGATTCATAAATATTGGGGCCTAAATCCTCTAACCAATTACATAATATGGAATTAAACTAGGGTTTATAACTTCTCCTTGGATCCCAAGGTCCCATGCAATACCTCTGGACCATACCAACCAAAATAAAATGACCTCTCAGGTTGAAACTAGGCATTTTATGATGTATGAGAGTGAATTAGGGTTTGTAGGTGATTCTATCAAGTTGGTTTGAGATCTAATGACCTTCATGAGGTTTGAGACATCTCTCATAACCTATTTCAATGGATTTATTACCATCTTTCTCCTATTATGTCCCCTGTAATTTCATTAGCATAGGCCTAGGGTTTGTGAGCCAAGCTGCCTAACTTACCTTGACTGATTATATCCACTTATTTCTCTCTCTATCAGATGTATGACATCATAAAATGTTTGTATGTGTCCTTCACCATCTTCTTAGGGTTTCCAAAGTTCATCCCATCTCCAACTAACTGGCCATATCACAATTCACTGCCTATGCAAGCTTGTTCATACACTTAGGTCTATTTAAGGTTGAATAGGGTTTGTCATCATGTTATCTCATTATTTCTTGAGTCTAAAAATATTATGGGAAAATTTCAGCATCTCTAAATCATATTCCAACATCCTACTCTCCCTCGGTCATTCTAACCTTCCAAATAAGCAACTATTCTTATGAGCTTAGGCAGGATTGTGTATGTGACTAGCCTTGTGACCATTATTGGATCACCTCATCTACTCGTTGCTTAGGAATTTTATGATCTCAAATGGTTTTGTAACCTTTAGTTTATTCTTAGCTTTCAAAACACACACACACTACTGTCTTATATTTTTAAGGGTCTTGAGTCACCTAAAAAGACCTACAGGTGATTGTTTGCATGTGCATGTTCATATGGAATGGTCTATAAACTTGGTGCTTTAGGATCCCATTTTACAACACTGAACCCTTAAAAATATTTTCATTTTATTGAAGGACTGATAACTTCCTTAATAACTTCAAATTTATTGTTTCATGAACATTACTATCCAAGGTACTTTCTTCAATGTAAGGTTGTAGGTGGTCAATTAAGATATTTGACTATATTCAAGGATTTGACTGTGTTATATGCCTTCTAAACCTATCTCCAAATCTCTCAATGGATTTTCTCTATTTTTTCTACTATCTAAAAACCCTTTTCAAAATCTTGAAACTCCTTGCTCTATCAACATCTTTGTTTAATGCCCATTTCCTCAACTAATTGTAGGTGACTATAAGGGGAACTCTAAGCATAGAGTTTGATTTTTTGGCCTATCTCAACTACACCATGATTTCCTACAGTGGTCAATCCTATTTTATTCACTTTCTCACTATCTTCAATCTCCATATATCACTCTTAAGACATCATATCACCTTTTGGCTTCACTATTCACAGATAGGTGATTATTAAGTGTTTGACTGTATATATGGCCTTGAAATGGCCTTTCAAATAGGTCATGACATCTATAATGCTAAAACGCATTGAGGTATTATTTATCACTTCATTACAATTCTAGAGAGTGTCTCAAATCATCTTCAAACTTTTGTATCCACTGCTTTCACTGTCTACTTAGTCTTGTAGGTGCATATTTGGAGATTTTTGTATGTGTTTGTTGTAGGTAAATGTTGAAATTTTGAACACATAATCAATGAAGGCATATATTCTATTGAGTTTGAACTCATGAAAGTTGAAAACAACATACACTGATTTACTACTCAATCCCCTTATTTCATTAAAACTCTCACACAAGCAGACCTATAAATAGTTGTGTATGTAATTAGGTTTACAACCCTGTGTTTGAACATTTAAGAAGTGAAAAATGGTTATTAGTGATCAAAAAACATTATATCTATTGCGTAAACATGCTTATACCAGGAAAACACAACTCTAAATTATTTTTAAAAACATACAAACTCACTTAGCTTAATTATTATGTAGACACACAGAACATAGTCCACAAGGTAGATGGAGATGTGACTTTCTTAGGACTTGTGAAGAATGTTTGGCTAATTAAAATACCATGAATGTATTGGTAAGGATGGTAGGAGACAATGAATATTTACTCATATGTACTAGACCACTTAAATAACTCAGAAACACAATGAAAAATAATTAGTCACCTCAAACTATGCACAAGAGTCACTTTGCTTTCCAAAAGACCAACCACACATATCAAAATAATGAATTAATGTGAATGGGACATCTACATTCATTTGATAACTCACTCCAAATAGTTTCATGCATCCATGAGTTCACACTTTGCATTGGAGTTGCTCTAAAGTCATCCTGTGGGGATTTGATCCTTCAAAAAGTAGTTTTATTCCTTAGTGATTGTTTATAAATCTAAGGACAAAAAACCAATGACCAATGATTTAAATTTGAAGCCCATAGGGGTCCCAAAAAAATTTAAAAATCTTATCCCCTAAATCAACATGTACAGCCTGTACCATCTAATTGAATTTAGCCTTCACTAACTTGTGAATGAAGCAATGGAAGAGAGAGAGGGATTTCTACAATTGTGGAGATTTAAACTTCTCCAAATTCTTGTTTCTAACCTGTATAAGATCAAAGGACACTCTTCAATGATGTTCACTTACAAGTGACTTCCAAAAGTCTGTACAACTTAACTCCTTAAGATGGCATTAAATTTTAAGAATCTGACCTTTCTCTAACAGACTAACAGGTGTGTCAATTTTTTAACTAATATAATATCTTTTGAAGGTGTGTGTTATGGATTTTTCACTTAGGTAACTTTTGGCATACATAAATCTTAGCCAAAAATCATATTTTCACCACCTTCAAGTCTGCAACTGACTCTTAGAC